>OU342619.1:6437397-7637397 GCA_910589645.1 Tinea semifulvella
AAGTTTGTATACAAGATACTTTTATCATTTAACTCTGTAACTGTAAGTATTACTTTTAGTCATAGTTCTCATTATTTTTAATGTTTAAATATTGTTACTATTATTAATTAAATTTCTTAAACATATAATGTATCATAATTGAATGTAGTTTGACATGTTGTGGTCACCTGTTACTGGGGTACCATTTATTAATGTTTTTTTTTACTGTTTGCTTCTATTGATAGAATTGGATTCAATGTGTACACTGTTGGTGATCCTAATTAAATAAATAAATAAAAATGATAATAAATATATATTGTGTATAAATAATAAATAAAATACATGCATAATTAAAATAAATAAATAATAATACCTATATGTCAAAGAAAGGGGATTAAGATGTATTTAAGAATGTGATAAATTAAGTTAAAATATATTTAGAGACGGTGCCTGTCGAATAAATAAAGGCAGCCTGTTCCATTGACGGGCTGCAGAAACAATTAGTGAATCTCAATATCTGCTGGAGTTATATTAATAATTTTGTTGATTGTCCTTTAAGGCTCTTCATCATTCATCATCATCATTACAGTCCCAGGAACACAGCGTCCTAGACCTCCACTATTTGAGATGGGATTTCCAGAATATATACCTGGAGAATTTGGCTTTGACTCGCCACGCTGGCCAGACGGGTTGGCAATAATCTGATGTCAATTTTAAATGACAATTTATTAACGATTCCACAAGTTGGTATTAGTTGAACCGGGGCATGAAAATGTACTAAAGAAAAGTGTATTTCTCATTGGTACATGCCGGGGGGGTTTGGACCGACCTTAGTAGGACATTAAGAAAAGCGTTCTTACAACCGACCACCGCAATATAGAATTAATAACAAAATAAATAAATAATAATCTACCGTAGGCGGTGGTGGCTCGGTTGTAAGAACGCGTTCCTTAAATCCTACAAAGGTCGGTTCAAACCCACCCGACATAATAAATAATAATAATAATAATGTTTATTTCTCTCATAAAATACATATGTAGGTACATTAAAAATATCAACAGTTACAAACATACCTATTAGATATTGTACCCAAAAACAAAATGTATATTTTAAACAAATACCAATGAGAAATACACTTTTCTTACGTACGTCATAGATTTACAACACCACCGTTCCCGTTCCTCGGAGAGCACGTTAAGCCTTCGGACCCGGTTCCACTAATACCATCTTGTGGAATCGTTAATAAATTATCATTCAAGATTGACATAATATCCTCGCCAAGCCGTCTAGCGAGCGTGGCGAGTGTAGGCCAAAATTCTCCAGATATATGTTCTGCAAGGCCCATCTCCAGCATTGGCAGTCTAGGACGCTGTGTTCTAGGGGCTGTAATGAATCTACCGTAATAAAATAGCAAAAGTACAAAAGACTTCGTTAGCGAAAACACAACAAAATTAACGAACCAGAAACTTTTCAACCAAAAAGTATATAAAATAAACTTTGTCGACAGTTTCGTTAATTAATTCTTTATTTTTACATGCCATTTCTTTAAAGGGTAGAATCCCAGCAGCTTATTCCTCATTCCTCCTCCTTGCGTCGTTTTCCTCAATGCTGAGGGTCGTGACCCCCTCGACGGATCACTTTGTCTCGGACGATGCTGCGCCATCCGGGTCTGCACACGGCGGTATGCAGCGCACTGTGGACTGGGGTGTTAAGTATGGTTCGGATCTGGTCAGACCAGCGTATTCGGTCACGGGGCCTCTTGCCTTCGATTTTACCCGTGATCACCAGCTTTTCCAGATTGGCCGAACTTTTTCTTGCTATATGACCAAAATACTCAAGGACTCGCCGCAGGCAGATACAATGGTTCTCCGCGCTGTCTACGGAATGCGCAACATACGCCTCCAGCACCGCATCTCAAAGGCGTCGACGCGGCTACGATTAGATGCTTTGAGGGTCCAGGTTTCGGCAGCATATAGGAATATGGAAAATACGAGGCTGCGGATAAGTCTTGTTTTGGTCCCAATAGTGATATTACGATCTTTCCATATTCCTTTCATCTGACTCATAGCATTTTTATTCCTCATTATTTAGCCGAAAAAGTTGTATACCACGTGTAATTGAAAAGAGCAATTATGTTTTTAGGCTTCAGGTGTTATTCCGAGAAACGAAATAGACAGAAACGATGAAATAAATTATAACTAGTGACTTCGTTTGGCGAGTGTTATTGAATAGCTTTATCTTTTTTTTCAGACTACCTGCATTTTATGTATTATTTTATATTTGCAGTTGCATTTGTTTGATAGTTATACGTACTATTGGTTTTAATTATTAAGTTTGTTTATAGATATTTTGATGTAACTATTTTCAGAAATTGTAGGGAATCAACTGGTCTCCAAAACGCAAGTTAACTTTTTATGGAGGCCAGGGAGGCCCATATTTACAGTATATTTATTTGTATATAGATTTAAGGTTTTTTATATTGTACCCTGTATTTTGGTTAATAAAAAAAAAAAAACTCGCGCGATCGTCAACATTTCGCTATTGATTAGGTTCGGTATGAGTGGCGATAATTTTGGGAAAACTTCTCTTCGCCGTAACTTAAGATTTTATTACTGAATAATAAAACTAAAATATTCGTAGTTCTTTATTTTTATTTTAGATTATAATATTAATATATTTGCTCTTTAATTAATTACACGCAGTATATTGTCCCATAGGTAAAGGTCAAACCGGGAATAGATGACTAGTTTTGCCCAATCTTAGTCTTGGTCTTGCCCAAGAGTCTCGCAAGACTCTTGCTCAGATTTTTTTTTCTATATTCGCTATAAATGTTAACTTTTTTAGGATTTTTTTGTTGTCAATAAATTGTAATTGCGTCGTGTCGTCGTAATTTTTAATATTCCGAAGGAAAAATAAATAAATAAATAATAATAATAATAAAATAAACTGGCAAATTACCCCTTTTAGCACAGACAATTCCATGCGTGCGTTATTACAATATATATATATATATATATATATATATATATATATATATATATATATATATATATATATATATATATATATATATATATATATATATATATTATATTACAAAAAAAAAAATAGCGTTCGCCAACTTCTGTTTTGCCGCTTCGAAACGATGCCCAGTCAAGACGACATAGTGCTAGGGACTGATATCAGTCATGAGTGTCTGATTTCAGTTGCTAGCAGTCGTGGACATGTAACTGGCTGAAAATATTCCAAAAAAAGGTTGCAAGTATTCTATTAATTAATTAATAAGTTAATTGTATAAAATAATAACGTCGTCCAATAAAATAATAATTTCCCCTAAAGTGGGGGATTTCCCTTGGTCTCTCTTATCAAAAACACCCGCGGGAAATCTATGGAAAATGAGATATCAACTCTAGTTTTTCATGGCCTTTACACTCTGCGATTAGTGCAATATAATCCATACATTTATTATTTATTTGCATTGAATTAAAAATATTTACATCGACTTTATAAATACAAAACCTAAAATACTTAAATAGTAAAAAATTAACTAAACGGTTTATTTGTGATATGTGATATCGAGTTTGGTACTCTGGAGACATCGACGAGCTTGCCACTTGTCATGACGGGCCTATAGTAAAATTGTGACATCGCTCACATAGGGCCCCGGGGGAGTGTCCAGTAGGGATTTCCTGATGTAAAAAAAAAGTGTCTATAGTAAAATTGGCTTAATTTGAATCCACTTCTCTAAAAGCCGTGGTTTTTGACCACCCCGAAAGGAATACGGTCGTGATGATACTTTACTCTTACTTTTTACTTCGTATATTCGTCACACGAAAACTATGTTGTAGGTTTAAATATATCATATCATCGTAGGGATCAGAGTTCCTCAAATATATACTATATTTTTTTATCAAATAAATGATTTTGTATTTGTATAAAGTAGAGCGGACATTGGTTGTAATTTTCATACAAATAGTGTTGCATTTTTTTACGTCATCAACCTTGTTCTTATCTCTTGTCGACGATAAACGTGTTTTACACTTTCATAGCATGCATATGTATGTTGTCCGTAAAACAATAAAATATTTTGTAAAAGCACGTCGAACACTACTGTAACCAGTAATACACTGTCATAGACTAATTAAATCGAAGACGTACTAGCTTAAATTCTCATACTGTTTTGCTTCTTGCCCATCTGTCAAGAATCAACTAGATTATAGATGACGGCTCTGAAAACGCCGGAAGAAATATCAGGGTAAAATAATCGTGTGCTGATATTTCCGACAGTACGTTTCAACTACGGCCAACGTGAGGACGTGTAAAAATGCAGAGGGTTATCGAGGCAATTTATAACTTATGTTTAAATGAATTGATTTTTTGATAAATATTTAAAAGCATTTATGTTTTTTATTTCTGACCGATCGCTTTGTTTGTAATATATTATTAAGAGAAATAAAAATTAACATTTATTCGAAAAAAATATTTACAACATATAAAATAAAATTAATATTGATACTAAGGATAGGGAAATAAGTCCCGTCCGCGTGGAATGGTGGCAAGAACGCTGGCTGCATTTTCCCGCTGAATTGCAATACTGATTCTCTGAGCGAAGAAAGAGCCAGTTGTCACTGGAGGAGACGACAAGACGCGGTGTTATGTCTTTTAAAAACTTTTTGCGCTTGGTCTCCATGGGCCCAGAGTTTCTTTCTTTCAGAGTTTGAGAGAAATAATAAAATAGCATGTACCTACTACGCTTGCCAATTTATCACAGTAATTTTGTATGTAATTATTAATCTAGTTGAATCCTTTATCGTATTTCTCCCTAGTTAATGTTTATATGTATAATATGTATATATTTACAAAAAAAAAAGTATAATATGTAGTTTATCAACCATCTAGTTTCCGTAACACAAGCCTCGTAGCTTACCACGGAAATTAGATGGCGCTGTGTGACCTGTATGGAAATATTTATTATTTATTTGTGTAGGTTGAACTAAATATTACTTTAATTTAAAAAAACATGTGAATATCCCATCGCAATGTCTAAAGGCCCTCACACAAGGTTTATTATAAGAGTTCTTAATTCCAGCTCTGAGAGTAGGGGGCTTAGAATTTACATATCAAATAGTGCGGCGCATAGATTTTAATAGTGTCCCGAGATCAGGGCTGCGGATACCGGTATTTTATTAATCGACGTACCGGAAAGTGCTTAAACAGAAACTGCGAGCACATTTGTTTTTTAAATATATTTATTTATTTTGAAACTTTATTGCACAAAGTACAAAAGGTGGACTTAATGCTTGTAGAAATTTTCCGACAGCCAAGCAGAATGCGTGATTTTATCGTCTGATTCCCAGTCATTAACCAGCAAATAATAAAAATAAATACATATTTCAACATCAATACTCAGGTCAATGAATGATTCCCTTGCTCTATTGAAAAACGCGTTACGTCTGTAATTGGTGTTGCAGCGAGGAACATGTAAGAGTGAACGCTGCCTGAGCTTGGAATACTATTTGACCATGTCTTGCCCGTGTAGTATTTATTTATTTAAAACTCTATTGCACTATGTACAAGGGGCGGGCTTAATGCCGCTAGACATTCTCTGACAGCCAACCTTTGGGACAATAATAATAACTTAGATCAAGGAGTAGGTGCGAAAAAGTATTTAAGACTGTCATTTTTTTAATAATAACTATATTAATCAATACTACATATACTACACACTAATATACATAACTATACTACACACAATATCCACTTATACACCTTGTTGGGAGCTGTTTAAGTAATGTGACTATATTTATTTATTTATTTAAAACTTTATTGCACTATGTACAAAGGGCGGGCTTAATGCCGCTAGGCATTCTCTAGCAGCCAACCTTCGGGACATTACAGAACATTACAGTCATGAGGCTAGATGTAAACGATTGTAAGAAACGTTGCCAAATAAATTCATTTAATCTTACATACACTAGATATTAAAATAAATACACATACATACAAATATGTACACAGTAATACATATACTACACACTATATTGGCTACTATATACTACATACAATACATACTTATATACTCGTACGTTGTGAGGAGCTCTTTAGGTAATGAAAGTAAACTCTTTTAAATACTATTTTGTTGGATTTTTGTCGAATATTGACTGGCAAATTGTTTCAAAGATTTGCTGCAACAACTGCGAATGAGTCAGACATGAAACCAGAATGATGTGAAGGAACAGCCTCTCTAGGTATTTCGGAGTCTCAGGCTCATTTTAAATTGAGTAAAGACAGCAAACGATTCTGAGATTTCTGCGACAACGAATTGGTAGCCACTGAGATGTAATAATATTTGCGAAGGCAAAAGATGAAACGGATACATGCGTTAAGTAACCGGTCCATCTTGTTAATCAACACCTCCGAGAAATCGACACTTCATACGTAACACTTCATCGAAAAAACCTTTAGGTAGACGTATGACCACATCTTATGCTTAGATGTTGATCTTAAGAGCACTCTTCATATTTTATTATTGACGATGATGAAGATGACACCTACATATAAGGCTATCACAAAATATGAACGAAATTCCTCCACTCGGATATTACTCATACCGAATTTTTACAGGAATTAGTTTTTACATAGACCAACATTAGATCTTGTTCAATAATAAATTGGCCCTAAATATACGTTTGGAGTGATCATCACGTGATGTTTCAAACTACCCCCCTCCCCTTAGGGGCCGTTTATTAATCACGTAAGGCAGGGGGGAGGGGGGTTTAGTAAAATATCAAGTGTAATTTATTTTTCGTCAAAAAACCTGCAACCTTACTGTTTAGACATTTTTGTCACGGTCCTTCATTTTCTTGATTATACTTTATACCTATATTTAAAAATAGTATTCTACAAAAAATAGGATTCTTTGTAGGTACAAAAAAATGCATATGATTTTGGGTGGGATTAGACCTAATCCTCCCACGTATCACCAAGTTTGGGTTACAAAATGCTAAAAAAAAAAACACGGGATTTTCTGATTGCCATTAAAAAATAAAGGAGAGGTGTAGTCATTTGAAAAACATATAATTGTACAGGCTATCACAAACTTACTGGCGACTGGTAAGCCGGGCGGTAGTCGCGAAGGGCGTTCTGCGGGACTGTAATCCCTAAAGACACCGCCATAGCGATATTATTGGGACTCATAAACTACAACTTCATACTAGATGCGATTAACAAACAGTTCGAGGGCGCTGTAGTCGACCCTACTGACACATTTAAATTTTCCGTAATTTTTTTAAACGTGACACTAGACTTATGTATATTGTTTTACATAAATTTAATAGAACCAATAAAACATTTAATAGAACCAAAAAAACGTCGTTATTATCAAACACGTTTTTAAAATCGAATATTTTTAACAAAAAAATATTTTAACAATAAAAATACAAATTAAAAAAACAAAATACAATTAAGTAATGTAGGGGGCAGGCAGGTGCTTTAACTAATAATGTGCCCTGAGCTCCTAAACATGGGATCTGTGCTATGGACACCCATTGCTTTCCCAACTTTAATGGTGTTATCTTTTTTTTTCGTCTATTTTAATTTTATATGCGTAATAGCCTGTGCAAGAGGGAGAGGAGAAGGGTTTATATAATAATACTATAATACATATATACTGGCGGGGGGTCGTCCCACTCTGCGTCTTCTTCCCGTGGGACGACCCCCGCCAGATGGACAGATGACCTAAAGAAGGTCGCTGGTGGGGGTTGGATGAGGGTAGCGAAAGATCGCGTTAAGTGGCGAGCCTTAGGGGAGGCCTACATCCAGCAGTGGAGAGATACAGGCTGATGATAATGATGATGACATACATACACATATACATAATATTATACTAACATAAATTGTACATAATTATACATACATACGTTGTACGAGTCAGATCAGTCCGTATTAAAACTAAATAATTCAAAGTAATTTTCATACTATAATCAACAACAAAGCATTATTACGAAATAATCCACTGTCGCGTAAAGGATCTGTGTCCTGTTTCCTTAGTCCAAATTTTGAACATTTTTATAAATATTAATATACCTGTCTTTGTGGTATGCGCGGCAAGTGCTATAAAAACTCAATTTTTGGACATAATGCAGTATTGTTACGGCTGTGCGATTTGAGAGCCTGCCCATCTGCACAGCATCACAAATCAAACCAAGTTGATAAAAGAAAAGCTTGGCTTGTTTTTGTTTTGGAAATATATATACGAGTAAGTAAAGTATCATCACGACCGTTTCCTTTTCGGGGTGGTCAGAAACCACGCTTATAAATTAGCTAACATTACTATAGGCCAATCATGACAAGTGGCAAGCTCGTCGATGTCTCCAGCGTACCAAACTCGAGAAATATCACAAATGTATTTATTTACATTAATAAATATTTAAGACTTAACCGCTAGACCACGGAGGCTGAAAAATATGGAATATATATGTCTCTGATTATTTCGCATAACGTCGCATAATGCCGGTATCTCATGTGTGAAGATGATGGATGAACGACGTGTGACTTAGAATTACAGTTTTATACATACCATCAAAAATAGTTCAGGAAATAAGCAGGAAAAGCATGGTGTTAAAAGAAAAAAATATGTTAGAGAAAAATATATTTTAATGTGACTTTGACTGTGTGTTAGTAGAAGACAAATTTCATAGCATTCCATTGATTAACCGTGCGGGTGCCAGATCCATCGTGTTTGGGAAAGAAAGAGGAGAGGAATGGTCTGGCTTGCAACCGATTACTTATAGGCAAAGGAGGCCTCGGCTTTTTCATTATCATCATTACAGCCCCTGGCACACAGCGTCCCAGACCTCCATTGCTGGAAATGGGCCTTCCAGAACATATATCTGGAGAATTTGGCCTACACTCGCCACGCTGGCTTGGCGAGGATATGATGTCAATGTTTAATGACAATTTATCACAAGTTAGTATTAGTGGAACCGGGACCGACGGCTTAACGTGCTCTCCGAGGCACGGGAACGGTGGTTGTGTCAATCTATGACAAATGTGTTAAGAAAAGTGTAGTTCTCATTGGTACATGCCGGGTGGGTTTGAACCTACCTTTGTAGAATATCAGGAACGCGTTCTTACAACCGAGCCACCACCGCGCCCTCGACTTTTTATTGAGCAAAATTAATTTAAAAAAAAATTATGTGGTAGACAGACTGATGGTGGTAATTTGCCCAGTCTGCCGGGGCGGAGAGTAGCCACCGTTCGCTCAGTAAAGATAAACCCAGTAAAGTGTATCCACACGTTTCGGGATCAGGCTCGAATTGCCGTCATTCCCTATCAAGCCGGCATAGTGTTAGGGACTGAAGTCAGTCATGATTGTCTGATTCCAGTTGCTAACATTCATGGAAATCGCGCGCCACTTACCATCAGGTGAAAAAGAAAACAAGACGCTAATCATTCACCAGTCTGCTCCTCTCTCTACCCAACCTAATACTGTATGATTCCGTTAATGCATCTTGGAAGCTCGTTTCATAAATATATTGCAGTATACAGTAAGTGTAAAAAAGTATCTTGTTAGGTCAATGGTAGAGACTGATTTTGGTTGAGTGGTTGCATACCGCTTACCATTTTTTTATACAATAAGGTTAACAGGATTCATTCAATATACTCGCACTCAAAGTTGAACTGGTGCAAAATAGTCACTGACTGGCTTTACACTCAGTCATATGATGATACGGAATGTTTTTTAAAGGTAATTATATAAAGGGATAATATGTACCTACGTAATTTTTGATTTGTTTTACTTTTTGATAAATTTTGCTGTGACATCTGCTATTTAAGAAGCACAGTTTTTAAATGGTTATTATACTTACCTATATAAATCTCATACACACTCTCTCACACACACTCACACATATATCACGAACACATAGAGATACATCATTTATTGTTGTAAATGTAATGTTGTAATAACACGGAAGAGCACCGATATCCCGCACTACAGGCCAACCTCGTGTAGGTATCACAAACACATCACCCTATATTGTTCACCTATAGTACATCTGTATACTTTTGTGACAATAAATGATTTTATTATTATTATTATTTATTATTATTGAGTGGACTCTGTGGAAGTTTAAGTTTTTTTTAACGATTTTATTGTTTTGTAGCTGCCTCCGTGGTGTAGCGGTTAGGTCCGTGGATTTAGACGCACAGGAAATGGGTTTGATTCGTGGTCTGAACTCAAAAAAAAGTGATATTTCTCGAGTTTGGTATGCTAGAGATATCGGCGGGCATGCCACTAGTAATGATGGACCTTACCAAGCATCATTCATAAAATAGTACTTTCTTTAACTCGCTTACCTCACTCTTAGAACTATTACATACATAATTATCTGTTCAAAGTAATAAATTCTATCAATGTAGTGACGATAGTGTTAGTAACAGTGATATTTTTCTTGACAATTGTCGCACCTGTCGGCATGGTGTAAGCCCCCTGATTTTGGGAAATTTATTTTGATTGTCAAGCTTTGAAAATCAGATAATAAAGGAATTTGTATTGTTAAAGCGGGTCCATACAAGTTTATTGAAAAAAACAAATTACTTCACTCAAGTTTGTTGTGCGACATTTTTCCTCCTATTTTTTTCAATACAATCGCAGTTTGATCAATCAATAGGGCAACTTCATACACTCTTATCTAAGGACATGCCACCATACAAACCAACCCAAAAGTTAAAATAAGTTGGTCGAAATATTAAAGTATTTATTTTTATTTATTTAAAAAAAATAATGATAAATAAACAAATGGCGGATATATTGCCTATAAGCACTCTCTTCCAATCAACCTTCGGGACATTGAAACATAAGAGGTGAGGTTATGATAAAAAAATATATTAAGGAAAAAAATAAATAAATAATAATAAATAATAAATATTTCCAGACAGGTCACACAGCGCCATCTAGTTTCCGTGGTAAGCTACGAGGCTTGTGTTACGGAAACTAGATGGTTGATAAACTACATATTATCCTTTTTTTTTTTGTAAATATATACATATTATACATATAAACACCCAGACCGAGACAAATTATATAATGTACAACTTGCCCCCGGTGGGAATAGAACCCACGACCTCCCGAGTTCACGGCAACGTTTGTTACCACTAGACCACGGAGGCGGTCATACAATATACTTACAACTAAAGTATTAAATTACACATATAGATTGGTATATACAATACATATACGACGTACATATACATACATATATATATAAACTACATATACAACATACATATATATAAGTACTACACTACAATACAACATCTTTGGACGACTACGAAGTACTGCCAAATTGTGACTCAAAATATTAATTCACATGACATTTTAAGTAAGTGTTTCATGCAGTGTTATTTTATTATAAATATCACCATGGCAAGCTTACAATATTAGTTCTCCTTGAAAATAAAAAAATGGCATTTGACATCATTGCAAATGGTACATACTTTCAACGAGAACAACAAATAGGCAGGCCGGCAGATAGTGGTAATTTCGCCGAATAACCGAAGTGCCGATAAACCCAGTAAAGTGAATTTCACGTTTTGGAATCAGGCTCGAATTGCCATCATGCCCAGTCAAGCCGGCATAGTGTTAGGGTCTGATGTCAGTCTTGAGTGTCTGATTCCAGTTTCTAACAGTCATGGACTCGCGCCACTTACCACTTACCTGATGGCGTTAGATTTCGCATTCATATATTAATTAGGTAGATATCTATTAAGGTTATTTTTATTCGCTGGTACCGACTGGCAAAAATTACTGTTTATAAATATGTGTTACTGAATATATTTATTCGAAGTACTTAGATACAAAAATAAAATTGATTAAAAAACTAATTATAATAAAACTAACACTAAAAATACCTATGAAATTAAAACTATTCTACAAAATAAACTAAGGGCTTACCACCAGGGAGGGTACCTAAAACGCTCGCCGAATTTCCTCGTTGAATTATAATCGACATATTCTGTTTTAGGTAGTTATGGCATTTGGGATCGCCACACCCTTGGAAAATTCGTTTACCCAGCTCTCTTTTATAAATATTAACTAGGTACAACCATCAATAATTCTGTTGATTGGCCTTTAAGGCTTTGAAGTAATTAAAATATTATTTTTTACTTTAAGAAATTATTAGAGTTGTTAGATATTTATTCATTGTTGTTGTGTAATTCTGTATTTGTTTCATTTGTAAATCTGCTATAGCTGAGTTTTCCTTGCAGATTCCTTTCTCAGTCAGATTAAACATTAACAGGTCACTGGAATTTGCTAAGCTGTTAGTCTTCTGCTAACAGCTTACTCCTTGAACCACTTCGCTGATTAGTCTTGCACTAACAGAAGTAGAATCATTCTAAATAATTTAAATTATGACGTGTCACAAATGCCTGTAATAGGTTTACGTGAATAAAGATATTTTGATTTTTACGTGATGTTGCTATTTGACGACATGTGAATCTAAGGCCGGAAGATATTTTTGCTGACCACTAGTGGAACAATACCTTATGTATGTCTGTGGGTAACTATATATATATGGGTAAAATTGCTCTCGATACAAGTATATTGCTCATTCTTCGACCCAATAATTGAATTGCTTCGAGAAATTTCCTCTTTTTCCCTTATTTCTAATAATATAGATGTTTATTTACGTTATATTAATTAATTAATTAATTTATTTTATTAAAAACTTTATTGTTTAATACAAAAGGCGTATGTAATGCCGCTTGGCATTCTCTTACCATCAACCTTAGGGACAAGGAATCGAAGTTTAGGCATGGCAAAATAAAAAACACAAAAAAATCAATAAAAATAATTAAATCACTTATTAGTACTAGTTAAATTAAATATACGATAAACATCATAAAAATAATAATACTTAAACTACATAAAATATATATATATATATTCTTACATACACTACATAGACTAGATAACTAAACTTTTTAAACTTTCGCGCATATTCATAATAGTTTTTTTAAATAATTTTAACGGGTCTTTACGCGATTTACCTTAGAGACATATTTCTCCCGACGTTTCAGCCAAGTTGCATTGGCCGTGGTCACGGGTCGACTGAAGCTATGCGGTGTAGTCTCGTACATACTGGGCGGCAGATGTAAACCTACCCACTTATCACTTTTAAAAGTTTTTAGAAATCACGACACACGACACTTACAATATCCTTGGCGACACCGGGCGATTTTTCCTGGCGTCGAAACCTATTGATTACTGGATTCCACGATGAAGATAGCTTATAACCCCCCTCTCGATTGAAATTTTTGTGTTTCTTTATTTCGATCGCTTCACGTACTATTCTAGGGTAATAGTGCCGATCGGTGGAAAGTATCTTTGGGTCATGCAGCTCAATCCAATGGTTTGTGCCACTATCCATTAGGTGTTCTGCTATTGCTGACTTGTTTAATTGGCAGTTTTTTACAGCTGCTATATGTTCCTTGACCCTCTCAGCTATTGTGCGCTTAGTTTGGCCAATATATGAACTCCCACAGCTGCAGTCCACTTTATACACGCCAGGCGTTTGGAAAGGAATGACATCCTTTGGGGTGCGTACGTGTTTTGCTACTTTGGAGAATGGGGTGTACACAGCATTGATAGATAACTTTTTGAAAGCTGTACCAATTTTATCCGTTACTCCTTTCACATATGGTAAGAACGCGGGCAGCCGATTGACCTGTGGATATCTCTCCTTGTTTTTCTGTCGCAGCAACCTCGGACCCACACCATATCCATTGCGTTTTAGCACTGTTTTAACATGTGACAATTCCTGTTCCAAATGTTTTGGGTCACAGAGATCATAAGCCCTGTTAATCAATGAGGTCACAACAGATCTCAGGTGGCATGGATAATGATGTGAAGTGGCGTGTAGATATCGGTCTGTGTGCGTTGGTTTTCGATATACAGTGTGATATACTGCAGGACTTAAAATTTGAACCAGACGATATCATGGTGAGTTTTGACGTAGATTCCCTTTTTACAAACGTTCCGATAAACGAGTGCCTAGATATCGTCAAGGAAAAACTACTAGACTTGCAGATGCCCAAATTTTATGCTGACCTTCTCAAAGATTGTTTGGATGGAAATTATTTTCTCTTCCGAGGCCAATATTACCTCCAAATAGATGGTGTTGCCATGGGCAGTCCAGTGGCCCCATTTTTAGCCAATATTTGGATGGAGCACCTTGAAAACATTATTTTTCAACATGATATCTCTTGTATAAAGATCTGGAAGAGATATGTGGACGACGTGTTTTGTGTCATCAAGGGAAACAAACCGGAAGTAGAGGAATTCCTAAACTATCTAAACTCTCTTCACTCCACAATAAAATTCACATATGAAATGGAGAAAGATAGGCAGTTAGCTTTTTTGGATGTAAAAGTGATGGTGAGACCTGATGGCTCGCTGGCTCACACTGTATATCGAAAACCAACGCACACAGACCGATATCTACACGCCACTTCACATCATTATCCATGCCACCTGAGATCTGTTGTGACCTCATTGATTAACAGGGCTTATGATCTCTGTGACCCAAAACATTTGGAACAGGAATTGTCATATGTTAAAACAGTGCTAAAACGCAATGGATATGGTGTGGGTCCGAGGTTGCTGCGACAGAAAAACAAGGAGAGATATCCACAGGTCAATCGGCTGCCCGCGTTCTTACCATATGTGAAAGGAGTAACGGATAAAATTGGTACAGCTTTCAAAAAGTTATCTATCAATGCTGTGTACACCCCATTCTCCAAAGTAGCAAAACACGTACGCACCCCAAAGGATGTCATTCCTTTCCAAACGCCTGGCGTGTATAAAGTGGACTGCAGCTGTGGGAGTTCATATATTGGCCAAACTAAGCGCACAATAGCTGAGAGGGTCAAGGAACATATAGCAGCTGTAAAAAACTGCCAATTAAACAAGTCAGCAATAGCAGAACACCTAATGGATAGTGGCACAAACCATTGGATTGAGCTGCATGACCCAAAGATACTTTCCACCGATCGGCACTATTACCCTAGAATAGTACGTGAAGCGATCGAAATAAAGAAACACAAAAATTTCAATCGAGAGGGGGGTTATAAGCTATCTTCATCGTGGAATCCAGTAATCAATAGGTTTCGACGCCAGGAAAAATCGCCCGGTGTCGCCAAGGATATTGTAAGTGTCGTGTGTCGTGATTTCTAAAAACTTTTAAAAGTGATAAGTGGGTAGGTTTACATCTGCCGCCCAGTATGTACGAGACTACACCGCATAGCTTCAGTCGACCCGTGACCACGGCCAATGCAACTTGGCTGAAACGTCGGGAGAAATATGTCTCTAAGGTAAATCGCGTAAAGACCCGTTAAAATTATTTAAAAAAACTAGATAACTAATTATATACATACACTACGTAAACGGGAAATATTTTATTTTATTTTATTTAAAAACTTTATTGCACATAAGTACAAAGGGCTAACATAATGTCGTTAGACATTCTCTGCCTGTTAACCTTAAGGACAATAAGAGAGTTTTTAGTGACAGGAGTAGGTGCACAAAATATAAAAAATAAAAATGATTGAATAATGTACATTATTTACAATCTTAATTCTAAGAAATAATATAGACCTACGTAATATACCTATATAAGTATATTAACATACATATACCTACATACAAATACTATATAATAAATACATACTAATACAACTACACAAATTCGATACAATAAATATAAACAACCACACAATACTGACAAAAAGCAACTTTTAACATTTTATAAAATAAATAAAAGTAAAACAACATGTTTAATTTTATGTGGAGGTCTTATTTTGGCTCCATAAAATACTTATAAACTTGACTCTTAAAAGTTAGTCTAGTTGTGGCATGTCGGATGGAGACCGGAAGATCGTTCCAAAGAGATGACGCTACGACGACAAAAGACATTGATACAAAGTATATATACTTATATACGCAAAAAAATATTTTGTAATATAATACTCATTGACTATCAAGGGTCATGTTTCAAGTTTTGACCTTAAATATCGACTTCATCATTCATTACAGCCCCTAGTGTGTTGGAGATGGGCCTTCCAGAAAATATATCTTGAGAATTTGGCCTACACTGTACATCTACACGGCACATCCTCTCATCGTCTATACCACAATGTTTAAAGACTAAGGTCTTTAACCAGTGCGTCCTTCCGGTAATGTCGTACGGAGCAGAGACGTGGACACTAACAGTGGGTCTGGTCCATAAATTCAAGGTCGCTCAGCGAGCCATGGAGAGAGCTATGCTTGGTGTATCTCTGATGGATAGAATTCGAAACGTTGATATTCGTCAGAGAACGAAAGTTACAGACATAGCTTTTAAAATTAGCAAGCTGAAGTGGCAATGGGCCGGACACATCTGCCGCAGAACCGACGATCGATGGGGCAAACGGGTTCTAGAGTGGAGACCACGTACGGGCAGACGCAGAGTGGGACGACCCCCCGCCAGATGGACAGATGACCTAAAGAAGGTCGCTGGTGGGGGTTGGATGAGGGTAGCGAAAGATCGCGTTAAGTGGCGAGCCTTAGGGGAGGCCTACATCCAGCAGTGGAGAGATACAGGCTGATGATGATGATGATGATGTACATCTAATGCGAAAGTTGTTTAATAGTTATTAGTTATTGTTGTGCACAATTTACACATTGAAATATACATTGATTTGTCCTGCCTGGAGAGTGTTATGGAACTATAGGCAAGGAACAGGACTGGAGGTTAATGTAGCATTTGAGTTGAGATACCAACACAAAACTAAATACAAATTCTTAAATTATTATAAATAAAATTAAATACTAGTTGCAGCTGTAAAAGGGCCTTGTAAAACTTAAAATTAATTAATTATATTCCTAATGTATAAATAAAATATAATTAATATTAATATGTAATTAAATTAAGCAGCTGTAAAATGGCTTTGTCAAAAGTTGTGGGTAAAAAAGACACTGGCAGACCAAGACTCAACTACCACGATCAGATAAATAAAACAATAGCTGAAGGTACATTAAAAATCCATCGAAACAAAAGGGCATGTATAAAGAGGTTGATGAATGTTGAAGAAGCGAAAGAGGCGATCGTGACAAGTGGAGCTCAATTGTCTCTGCCTACCCCGTAAGGGATTTGGCGTGAATATTTTTATTTATTTATTTAATTATTAAAGGATAACTAACGACTAATAACAAATTTGGAAAAAATAAATGGAAACATAAAGGGTCATTTAGAAGTTACCGCAAATGGACTACAAACATAAAATAAAGAAAACTTACAAAAAATAAACAACAACAATTAATAAAAGCAGTTGTGGGTACACAGCTAAGGCATATGGGTTGTACAGTACAATCTGGTCAAGTAGCTGCGAGCAAACGTTGGCTTCGTATTAAACAAATCAAGTTCCGAACAGTTACAATTAAAATAGTTGCATGACCTCCAGAAGAACGAGCTTTGTCTGTAATTGGTAAAGCACATAGGGGCATGCAGAACGGAAGTGCTCCTAGTTCGTAGGCCGGTAGTTTTTAGACCAATTTTACCTAGGAGTTCGGGAGAATCCACCCGCCCACTTAAGATGTTGATAAGATATATAACGTCTGCAATGTCCCTACGTACGTGAAGCGGCAAAATATGATGCTTAATGCATCTCTGTTCATATGAAAGATTCAATTGACCAGTTCTATAGCAAACAAATCTAAGAAAACGTTTCTGCACTCTCTCAATCCTAGATCTGTGCAACTCATACCTGGGATTCCAAACCTGCGACGCGTACTCTAACAGGCTTCGAACAAAAGCGCAATATAAAATTTTTAAAGTCTTAATATTTTTAAAGTTAGCGGAAATACGAATGACGAAACCTAAAGACTTAGACGCTCTCGAGACGATGTTACTGATGTGGTTGTCAAATAGAAGTTTGGAGTCGTGAACAACACCCAGATCTCTGACCTCATTTGTCCGGGACAGTTCAATGCCCTTTAAATAGTATTTGGCCAAAATCGGAGCCTTCTTACGAGTAAACGAGATACAGATACATTTTGACACATTTAAATCTAGTTTATTAAGTTGACAGTACTCATCCAAGCGCAACAGGTCGGCTTGCAGGCAGGAGACATCAGAATTGTCCGCAATAGGCTTCAGAATTTTCATGTCATCAGCGAATAAAACAACCTTGGACGATAGAAAACATGATTCGATGTCCTGCACGAAGATTGTGAAGAGTAATGGGCCAAGTAGTGACCCCTGAGGGACTCCTGAGGGAATATTAGACCAGTTGGATACATAACCACCCAAGACGACAGCTTGAGATCTGTTATCCACATACGAACAGAACCATCTGTAAAGACAACCGTGGATACCGACTTTGTTGAGCTTAGCAAGTAGAATAGAGTGATTAATTTTATCAAATGCTTTGCTATAATCGGTGTAAACAGCGTCCACCTGCCCTCCCTTCTGCATTTTATCCGTAACATAATCATTGGAGAGAATCAAGTTGGATACTGTTGACCTTCCATTGAGAAATCCATGCTGATTGTCGCTAAAGACCTGCTTTAAGGCAGCATAGGTTTGGGTATAAACGATTTTTTCAAAGATTTTAGCGAATATACACAATTTTGAAATTGGTCTGTAATTGTCAACTCTATCTTTAGGACCCTTCTTATGAATAGGAGTGACAAATGCAGTCTTCCAAATATCGGGCATAGTTCCCTCCTTAAGAGACCTGTCGAAAAGGTAAGTGAGGGGGTATTTAATACTTTTCGCACAACCTCTAATAAATACAGGAGAGATATGATCAGGTCCTGCGGATTTATTAGTGTCAACAGTATTCAACAGTCTGAATACGTTCACGGAGTTAATATTAATAGATCCTATGCTGGAAATAGTCGCAAGAGATTCTTGAGAACAACTCAGGTTATCGGCATCTCTACTGGTAAAACTGTCATTAAAGTAGGAGGTGAATAAATTACAAATTTCTTTACCTGATGAGGCAGTACAATTACCATAAATCATTGTAGAAGGCATTGAGGTTGATTTGCTTCTCTGCTTGATGTAGGACCAGAAATAACGAGGGTTGTTCATAATAGATGCCTCCACCTTAGCTATGTAAGCACTGTGCAAATGAATCTCAAGTTCCTTGGATCTAGCACGCAATAATAAGTATGATTGGTGGTCTGCAAGATTACCGTAGATTTTGAACTTACGAAAGTGTTTAAATTTCTCCTTAAGAATTTTTTTGAGAACTGAGTTATACCAGGGAGGAAATTTGGATGACAAGGTATTTTTGTGGGGTACATATTTGTCACGAACAGAATATAGTGAACTATAGAATAATTTCAGAGCATCTGAAAAACTCCGTGATTGTAGTTCATGTAGCCAATCCACCTCATTCAACTCAGTACAGATAGATTCGTAGTTACCAGAGTTGTAAAAATACTTCAATCTTGGGGCCTCCTTAAGCAAATGAACCTCCGCAAATTTTGCGTCTATCAACAATGCTTTATGGTGGGGATCTTCGACTACCAAGGCGTCAGGGCAAAGGGTAACATTGACTAAGTCATTAGAGAAGACAAGATCTAAAATACGGCCGTATTTGTTCTTAACATCGTTAAACTGAATAAAATTACAAGTGTCGAATGTGTCAAAGAGATTAGTTTGGTAGTTTCCTATTATATTTAAAGGTGAAAATCCAACAGAATTGCTATCAGCAACCCAATTGATATTGCTGATATTAAAATCCCCAAGAATAACATATTTATCCATTGGAGAGGCCAGTACAGTTTCACCCAATCTATCGCTGAAGGCTGTCATCTGTTCCGAGAATGATTTTCCATTATTTTGGGCACACAAGTAAAGTACACAGACATGAAGTTTGTATGGTGTCCGCTTATCAGCACCACATAGTGAAAGAGTCAACCACAAGTCCTCCGCAGAAGATCTCCATTCGGGTCGCTCGGTAGATGCAATCTCACGACGCACAGCCACAAGCACACCACCACCCAGCGACTGGCCGGTCTTAGCATAATTTCGATCTCGTCGAAAAACAATATAGCGATTATCAAAGTATTCCTCATCATTGATTCCCTCCAATAACCACGTCTCGACTAGGCAGATTACGTCATAGGAATTCATTAAAATGTTTCTTAAAAAGTAGCTAGATTTTGTTCGCAAACCTCTTACGTTCTGAAAGTAGATTTTCAAAGCATTATCCATTATCAAGTATCATTGTAACAACAATGACAAATTCAAAGTGAGAACGCAAGGGTACGCGACAAGTAGGAGCATAAAGTAAATAATAGAGAGGTGCACAGCCAGGAAGCAGAGAGCAGAACAATGATATAAATAGTTTAAAATAAGAGACTGGATTACGTGGCAGAAAAATAATACTGCAAATAAATATGTTAGCTGATAAAATATAAAAAGAATTAACTACTACAGTAAAAAAAATATCGTATATACTCGTAAGGTGAGTTATCCTGGATAAAATGTTTGATATATTTCTGTAATAAAAGCAATGATTGACATCTAGAGAGGACCAGACAACTACATAAAATAAAACAACCAATAGCATATACTTGACCAGATCCCTCGAAAACATGAAACTAAAACTAAAGTGATTACAAATAACATGCATACAAATAAGGAAAATTGAGACTATGAGATCTTCTTCAAATCCCGTTGTGTTCCAATAAAAAAAGCTTGAGAAGAGGTGTCTTTACGCACGAATATGCGACAGTTTCTAACCCAGATGAACTGAAAACCGCGATCCTTGGTCAATAATTTAGCCTTTGTAAGCAACTGCTTATTACTCACAGTCAGGTGATCATTTATATATATACGGCGGTCATTATTGAGTCCCATTTGCCCGCCATTAAGAGACTTGAATGGTCGAGCGGCAGCAACGAGGTTTTCCTTTATATATCGGTTCACAAAACAAGCAATAATAGGTTTCTCATTATTGGGTCCCCGGGTCCGAACACGAGTAACATAATTTATTTGATCTACTGAGATAGGGAAGTTAACCAGGGCCCCGATTTTAGTAACGATATCAAGGAGATTCTCATTATTAGTCTGAGGGATGCCCTTTATCTCAACGTTGTTCATCCTAGCGAACTGCTGTCTATCATTGGATTCCTCCTCCAGCTTCACCCACTTCATTCTGATATCAGCAAGTTCAGAGTTGACCTCCTCGATGACTGCAACACGTTCTTCAATCGAGTCCACTCTAGCAGAAAAACCCTCGATATGGGACTGAACACCTTCGACAGAGGAAGTAAGGGAGGCCAAGTCTGATTTTAAAGATTTAATATCATTGGCAAGGCCGGGCAGGATAGCCAGTTGCATCTGCATTTTCTTAATCTCCTCCATAAGGCAATCGAGAGATGGTGGCGTGGGAGATGAAAGTCCAGAAACTTTACAGCCAGAGCAACGCCATGTAGCCTTGCGATCCCCCAATTTTCTATAACCAGACTCTGTTATACCTCCACAAGAAAAGTCGAACATATTATGGCAAACGCTGCACTTAACGGCATCATTTACCGATGACTTACATCTGCTGCAAGTAAACATTATTTTGTTGTTTGCGTCGTCAGTCTAAATCTGAACACAAACTTGGGTGTCTAATTTATTTATTTCGGATCGCGTTAAACTCAGCAATTTCAATTAATGAGGTTATGTGCGTTATACTCGTACTTCAAGGGACTAATGTCTTGGACCCCAAAAAAAAAAAAAAAAAAAATATGTGTATGTATGTAAATCAATCAACAGAATTATTGATGGTTGTATCTAGTTATTTTTGCCAGTCGGTACCAGCAAAGAATTAACTTTTTGACCTTAATAGACATCAACCTCTTCATACATGCCCTTTTGTTACGCAAATTTTTAATGCACCTTCAGCTATTGTTTTATTTATCTGATCGTGATAGGTGAGTCTTGGTCTGCCAGGGCCTCTTTCACCAACAACTTTCGCATTATATATCTGGTTCGTCAATCTTTCATCGCTCATCCTTTCAACATGCCCGAACCATCGTAGCATGCCTTTCCTTATTTTTGTCCCTATGCTTTCTTTTATACCTATCTATCTATAGAAGCAAAGAATTGCTTCTCTCCCTACGCAACCAAATACTGTATAATTCACTATATGCAATCTTGTGATGTTCTATAAATGTCTTGACAGCAGACTTATCCGTGGTCTAGCGGTTAAGTCCGTGGATTTAGACTGTGGGGGTACCGGGTTCGCTTCCTAGTCGGGACACAAAAATATTTATTAATGTATATAAGTACATTTAATTGTGTGTCATCGCATTATTTAAATGGTTCATAAGTTATGTAATGGTATCATATGTATTATTAGTATTTAATATATCATAGTTATTAGTATGTATTTTAGTGATCTAATTATATTTTTATGTATATAGATTTATTTATTATTATTATTACATATAAATATTTTCACCTACCTTACACTTGAAATGGTCCACATTGTCCCTAAGGTTGGCTGTCAGATAATGTCTAGCGGCATTAAGTCCGTCCCTTGTATAACGTGCAATAAAGTTTTAAATAAATAAATAATATTTAATTTATTTTTGATATTTCTCGAGTTTGGCACTCTGGAGACATCGACGAGCTTGCCACTTGTCATGATAGTAAAGTTGGCTAAATATGAATCCGCTTATTTATAAGCGTGGTTTCCGACTACCCCGAAAGGGAAACGGTCGTGATGATACTTTACCTGCTTAGACCCAATTCTTACAGTAAGTAAAAATACTTGAAGTTCCTGGAAATAAACCTGATGTAATAATACATAGTTTACCCTTAAGGGTTAGGGATAAACTACTGGTTGAGAATTCTTGTATCCGAAGTTTGGGCCCTCACATCCGACAATGACAGAGTAAATAGTTTCTAAACTGGACCACACAAAATAACACGTAACAGATAGTCCGTTTATTTCAAAACCCTAACAATGGCGGAAATACACCCAACTTATTGGAGCATATGTTTTAGCGCCGCGCGCCGTTGGATTTGAAACTCTCGGGATTTTTTTCATGCGTGTCGATACAGCTTATCAATATATCTGCAGACAGGGCTGAGCAATATTTGGGCCAAAGGAACAGCATTGGCATTTTTTTCTATTTCTTTTTTTTTAATAGGGATTTCTGTAGTTTGCGTCGCGACAGGAGAGAGTATTTGTTGAACTAAAGAATTAAAATATTATTAAAATAATCTTAAAAATAATTTAAAATATATTTTGTAAGAAAATATCAACCAATACCCTATTCCGTCCATAAATAACGGATAATCGTTGCAATAATCGACGTATGTTATTATTATTCCCATTAGATTCGAATTTAATTTAATTTAATTTGATTCTTCTATTCCTATTACTATTCCTATTCCTATTTTTTATTGTTTTGTATTTTTGGGCTTTTATCATATTCTCCTTTTATTATTTGTATTTGTCATCTATTTCACAGGAATTTATTTTTATATTTGGCAGATGTCAGTCATGAGTGTCTAATTCTAGTTGCTATCATTCATCGAGTGACGCGACTTACCATCAGGTGGGCACTAAGTCACATATCGTTCTAGAATAAAAAAAAAAAACATTATTTGCGAATTTTCCCGGTTTTTGGGCATTAACCCCTCGTGTGTTTAAAACCCGGATCCACGCATGTAATATTAGTGTTCTTGTATTTCTAAAGGTGGATTCACGTCTTAACCTTGGAAAAACCCAAAACCTAAAAAAACTCGGAATACTGAACAAGGTGAAGCTATTTTTCCCGCCTTCAATCAGACTGTTGCTGTACAAAACACAGATCAGATCATGCGTGGAATACTGTTCTCACCTTTGGTATGGTTCCGCCAAGTACCTCACAGATGCTCTCAATGTCCTACAGAGACGAGCTGTTCGAATTGTGGACGATGCCACTATATCTGGAACTCTCGAATCCCTGCAGCTTCGCCGAGATGTACCGTCTCTGAGCGTGTTCTACTGGCTATACTATGGTCAATGCTCTGAAGAACTCTATAACCTAGTTACTTCGTCTCCAATCCGCAACCGAACCACAGGTATAACAATATGCGCCCACATACCGTAGTCACCATCCCTTCGCGTACGTATAAATTTGGGGACTCATACATCTGTCGCACAATAAAGATGTGGAAGGCTCTTCCAGCCTCTGTGTTTCCACTGTCCTATAGCCTGGAGTCCTTCAAGCGAAGTGTGAAAAACCATCTAGTCAAGCCAGCATAGTGTTAGGGACTGATGTCAGTCATAAGTGTCTGATTGCTAATATTGATTGACCTAGCGCGCCATCTACTATCAGGTGGGTGAAGGTTCACATGTCGTGCAAGTATTGTAAAAAAAATCAAAATCAAAAATCAAAAGTCTGATATATATTTTATTATTTTTCAGATTCCTAATTTCTTTGAGTTTTGGTCACAATTAATTAATAAAAAGCGCGGGTTAGGTACACGAAAGGTTAATGCCGACATTAATCTAGCAACACTGAAACCGACGGTAGTCTAGTTGACATATAATTTGGTACATGTACAGTCAAACAGATAAATAGAGACAAACCCTCAACTGCCTGTCACGTACAGTCTACGGCACTAATAAAATTTGTTGATTCCAAAACTCTGTGAAACAATCCAATTAGAAGCAACTATTAATTGAATAATAAATATGCCCACCTGAATACGTGAACTAACGTGGGTACACTCATCAATATTAATTTGGTTCACATGTTTATTTCTAACTAGCGAACTTCGGATGCAGATTCCGGTTGTTGATGATGTCCGCGGTGCTGCTGTCAATTCTACAGGGCTACATCACATCTCACTCACTGTTAGGGTACACCTTCCTGTAATTAGGGCAGCCAAGAATTATTTAATTTAGAAATCTTTTTAATTTAATTATTAATTCAATCTTTAGTTTTTTTTTCTTTTTAATTTAATTTAATTCAATATTGGATATCTGTTATTTTATTTGTGTTATTGTTTTTTTTTTTTAATTGAATTTCTATATCTTTTGGTTGTATTTCTTGTTTTTTCTCCTTTTCTTTGACACCTAAGTATCAGTAATGAAGTATGTTTCCTAATTTGGCCAATGTATAAACTCAATTATATACTAACCTTTATGTTCTGTAATGTGCTGGGGAAATGAATGAATAAATAAATAAAATAAATAAAATAAATAAAATAAATAAAATAAATAAAATAAATAAAATAAATAAAATAAATAAAATAAATAAAATAAAAATAAAATAAATAAAATAAATAAAATAAATAACTAGTCAATCATATATGAGACGTAGAAAAACATTTAAAAGCAAATTTAACGGCCGTATTACTGGGTGATCAGAAAAGCTTTTTTTAGGAAGCTAATTTACATTTAGCTAACATTACTTACAGGCCCATCATGACAAGTGGTATTTTAATTTTAATTTAACTAATAAGAAGAAAAAATTGTTTCTTTTCTAAACTATCTCCGTAAATTTAGACTTGGAGGCACCAGGTTCGATTCCTTGTCGGGACACAATAATATTTAATAATTAAAAGCGGCTTACGGAAAATTCTAGAGATAGGAAGGTAGTCATCACGACCGTTGACCTTTCGGGGTGGTCAGAAACCACGCTTAAGCGGATTCACATTTAGCCAACTTTACTATAGGCCAATCATGACAAGTGGCAAGCTCGTCGATGTCTCCAGCGTACCAAACTCGAGAAATATCACAAATAAATTAAATAATAATTAAATGTATTTATTTACATTAATAAACATTTTTGTGTCTCGACCAGGAATCGAACCCGGTACCTCCGAGTCTAAATCCACGGACTTAACCGCTAGATCACGGAGGCAGATAGGAAGGCTGGCAATTATTCCTGCGAACGTGTTAGCTTTGCTATACAATGTTGCCAGTCTCCTTGGGACTATCTCGGATGGGAATTCTAGATGAATTTTTTTATTAATGGTTTAGATTATTTTTAATTTTATTATTTAGGTAATTTTATTGTATATTTAATGAATATTAATTTACTTCGAATAAAAATATCTTTATTCACGTAAAAAATATATATATATAAATTTATTATTTCTTAATTTATTTGTGACGTGTGTAGGTGGCTTTTGAAATAAAAGATTACCCACGTCAGCACAAAGAAGATATATTTAAAAAAAATATGTTTTTTAAAATCTCAAGTTTTTTTTAGGCGTGGTTCGGAACGCCCGTCTGATATCTGCCGTCGCAGCTGCAGAACTCCCCTGGCTTTTTGGCAGATGGTAGGCCCAGGTTGTGGCCGGCGGGGTAGCAGGCGCGGTGGTGGCGTTGATGCGGGCAGTGGCAGGCGCGGCGGTAGCCTTGAGGCGGACAGTGGCCCCCTGACCAGAAGTCCCCTTCTCGGTTTCTTTTTTTGAATTGTAAAGGTGTTGTTGCACCCAATACGTGGGTGGAAACACTTATTAACTTTAAGTTTATTTAAAATAATATTAATGTTAATTAAATTCTACTGGCCGCTGCGCGTAAAAAAATAACAACACAAGCGTCGACCACTCGCATTCACGGCGCTGGCGGTTATCTGATTTATTTGTGGTCTAGCGGTTAAGTCCGTTACTATAGTTAGAAAATGTTCGAGTTTTTTTTTTAGGCCGACTGTACTAGGTTTAATTTTGTAAACGTCTAAAAGGATTAAAGGCTCAGTCATAACGACATTAAAAATCCATTTGGTTCTTTTTGCTAATTACCTACAATGCCAATCATTGGCTAAAAATAAATTCAAGCTACAAATATAGGTATTTCAATAGAATAAGTGCCATACAAAACGTAACCATATAAAAAGTGGCAATTAAATAAATAAAAATACATATATTTTAGTAACATTGTGTTTGCTTATTTTATATGGGTACTGGGTACATTACATACATATCAGTATGTACCAGCAGCCCTATTCTGTTAATTAATATATATATTAATATTAAATACTTTATTGCACTTTACTTAAAAGTATGTACAAAGGCGAACTTAAAGCCATTTCGGCTTTTTCTACCAGCTAACCTTTGGGAGAGTGAGACAGTATAAATATGTGGGGTGCAATTCTAACCAATAAACTACATAAATAGTATGAATACATAGACTACATAAATACTCATCTATATATAAGTATAATAGAAGATATACATATATGAAGATAATATATTATTAGGAAGTAGAAATTTGTGAAGTTAAAATATATTGTTCTGCTTGTTTAAAAAGAAAGTATTAAGTAGTTTTTTAAAGATGTGAATGGAAGGAGCTTGTCTGATACAGTGGAAGTTTGTTCCACTGGCGAGCAGACGATACGGTAAATGAATCTGAATATCTGCTGGAAGTGTGGGGTGGGATTTTAAGTTGGTTGTTATGAGAAGAACGAAGAGGGCGGTCGTGCGAATCACAAAGAAATTCAAAGTGTGTTTTAAGATAAGATGGAGCTATAGGGTTGTTAATAATATTGTATAGAAAATATAGAAGATGTGCTGACCTGCGAAAGCGGATATTAATCGCAAACGTATTAGTGGATTTCGTTATATACGTCAGAGATTGCGTCATAATTACAAAATATCATTGAATTCTCAACTCTATAAGCGCTCAACCTTGACAGCGGCCGTGCAACTATCAAGTTTAATAGCGTAATATATATATAGTTAACGAATTCCATTATATAACGTTTGCGCTTAAGTAACATAATAGGGCTGCAGTGCATGAGCCCTCTGAACCTTGGACTAGAGGATATCATACCTAACCAGATCAAAAGCCTTCGAGAGATTAAGAAAGGCGGTTTATACGGACGATGCGCTTAAGCGATAGGATAGCACACTTGGTTGATAGGCCAGTCCTGAACCCAAACTAAGCATTCGTGTAGGTCCAGCCGGTTTGCAAGCTGCCGCTCAAGCAGACCATGAAATGAGACCGGTAGGTAATTATTTTTGTCAGCAACGTCGCCCGCCCTATTTTTAGTTATAGCTATCACGACCGTCCCCATCAGCTCGGCAGGCAAGTAGGAGTGCCTCTAACATTGGGTTAACATAGGCAGGGGCTTAAATCTGGTGCTTACGTGTCGTTCAAAATATTTGAGTGAAAAGTGACAGATCTCCATAGAAAACTGTCAGGGTCATACATGCATGTCAAAAGCGCGAGAATCAGGGCCCAGGAGCCTTGGGAGATGTGGCCCGGCATACATCAAGTGTTCGATGCTGAGACTGTCGTGTCCAAGCGATTTACTCCTTGACATTCTTTTTTTTTTTATTTATTCTATAAAAATATTTACAAAATATAAAATAAAATTAATATTAATACTAAGGATAGGGATATAAGTCCCGTCCGCCTGGAATAGTGGCTGGCTGCATTTCCCCGCTGAATTGCAATACTGATTCTTTATTTCCTTTAATTAGGTAACTAATTCATGTGAGACAATATTCCTAAATTGGCTTAAAATAAATTGATTTCTGACGACCCCGCCAGGGATTACAGTCGTGATGATACGTATTATTTATTCGTACCAAAATACAACATGTAAAATTCCAGATTTCATATTTTCATTTCATCAAATGAAATAGGCCACTCTGCAATGCTAGCGCGTCGTATTGCACAAAATTTTGCATAATAACCTAATTTGGTTATCTAATATTTTTATTTTGGCAAAAATATTGCATTGCATATCAGACGAAAAAGACGCCATATTTATTTTTCCCAAAATTTAAATTTCGAATCTATAGACTTATATTACAAGGACCAGTAAATCTTTAAGCTTGAGTTGCACCAAAATGAATCTTATTGAATCAAGTTAAAAATGGCGTCGAAAATTCCAGTTCTATTTTGAAGGTCAGCCGTTAGCAGCTACAATCGACGCCATTTTTTTTTATCGTTACATTCACAGAGAGTATGTTTTGGGCACCAAAAATTTGGAAAGAAAAAAATTACAGTCATTTATGTTATAAATGTTATTGCTTGTCTAAAGTTAGGTATATGAAAATGAAAATATGTCTTTTAATATCCTAAATTAGTATTTCCTAGAAAGCTTGACTACATTTCTCAGACTAGATAAATCTTTAAGTGCGAGCGAGAGGTATGCAAAGCTTGACAACACACTTAAACCTGTTTATTTTTCAATCTCCACGGTTTTTCTGGATAAACATAATGTAACCAATTCCCGCACTACAGGGTAACCTTGTGTAGGTCCTAGACCTTTACTGTTGGAGATGGGATCTTCCAGAATTTTTTGAAGAGTTTGGCGTACACTCTCCACACACAGGTTGGCAAGGGTCAGATGTCTTTTTATGACAGATTCCACAACTGTATTATTGAAACCGGTACCGACGGCTTATTTTGTACGACAATTTTAATAATCAATAGCTGTTTGACCTCGCGTTGTCCGTATAATGTTGTGTCGTCGACAAAAAAAACCTTCAGGTAGGCATGACATAATTAGATTTTAACGTCTTATATTTCTTTTTATTAAATTATTATTTATTCCATTTCTATGACTCATTAAATTCGTAATATATATTGAATGGAGTAGCCGATTTGAACAATTCAAAAAGTAATCTACATGAATTGAAACAGTCTTGAAAACAATATGATTTATTTGGATAAGGATTTAAACAGAAGTATGAGTAACATGGTCTAATTTTGGTCGGTTATTGCGAAATGACGATAAAGTTGGACATATGGTATGGGGAAGTTTTTTTGTAGATATTGATGTGCTCTTTAATATTGTAGAACATACTTTTGTTCTATCATCAATAGTTTTCGCAGCGCATGCGACGAAAGACGTTTTATGGCAATTTTTTTTACACCTTGGGTTACGTTACTAAAGTTTTAGTAAGGATACCTAATCTTTTCTAGCAATAAATATAGTCTATGTTACTCAGGGTGTAGCTTTCTAATGATGAAAGATTTTTGAAATCGGTAGTAGTTTTTGAGGTTATTCATTACAAACATACACACAAAAATACAAAAATAAAAATCTATCTCTTTATAATATTAGTGTAGATACTTTTTGTTACCGAAAACACCTGTATTGTGACACTAAAGGTTCGGAAACGCAACTTCAGCACCTAGTTATTTTTTATGTACTCGTACATTGCGCGTGTTCTTAATACACTTAATGCCGAGGCATTATCTGACAGTCAAACCTTTAGGGTATTTTATATTATTTAGGTATAGATGGTAGGTGTAATATTATTGCCCATTTTTTTTAGACTAGCACGACAAATTCAAATTCAAAATATTTATTTTCATATGGTTGAAAATTGCAAGCAACAAATAATAAATTAAAAGATTGAATTAAATTATAAATAGACCGAAATAAGTAAATGACATTGTGACCTTGCGCAAGATCTATGAATGTTAGCTACTGAAATCAGTCACTTATGACTGAAATCAGTCCCTAACACTATGCCGATCTGACTAGATGCTTTTTCACACCTCGCTTGAAGGATTCCAGGTTACAGAAAAGTGGAAACACAGAGGCTGGAAGAGCATTCCACATCTTTATTGTGCGACAGATGCATGAGTTTCCAAATTTATAATAGCCAAGCTTGTATAAAAACGCAATGTATACGCATCTACAATAAGTGTGCCGATCACCTCGTTCCTGCAAACCTTCAAAAGTGTCTTCGTTGGTAGTACTGTGGAATAATGATGAATAGTGATCTAGTGGTGAACTGCCTGCTTTATGCAGGTGATGCTGTTCTTATGGCATCGTCCGAACAACAACTGCAATCACTAGTCACGGAAATGAAAGAGGGATGTGCAGAAAAAGGACTCCGTTTGAATGCGAGAAAAACCAAGGTACTAGTGTTTGAAAGAAGAAGGATGACAACCGTGACGATAAAGATTGATGATGAAACTCTAGAACAAGTAAATGAAATTATATATCTGGGCAGTGTTTTCACTGCGGATGGGAAGTATGATAGGGATGTTGAAAGAAGAGTGAACGCGGGAAATAGTGTTAACGGTGCCCTGGGGTCACTGATCGCCAGTCGAAATGTAAGTGACAAAGCTCGGCTCGCCATACACAATGCCATGTTGGTACCAACACTTATGTATGGAAGCGAGACGTGGATATATAGTCATATATAGAGGATATATGTCAGAATATGCATGAGAGTAGGGTAAATGCAGTAGAAATGAGGTCGCTGCGTCGGTTATGCAGCGTCACTTTGGCGGACCACATACGTAACGTCGAAATACGAAAAATGGTAGGTATAAAAGAAAGCATAGGCACAAAAATAAGAAAAAGCATGCTACGATGGTTCGGGCATGTTGAAAGGATGAGCGAAGAAAGATTGACGAACCAGGTATATAATGCGAAAGTTGTGGGTAAAAGAGGCCCTGGCAGACCAAGACACACGTATCACGATCAAATAAATAAAACACTAGCTGAAGGAGAATTAAAAAGCCTTCGTAACAAAAGGGCATGTATGAAGAGGTTGATGAATGTCGATGAAGCGAAAGAGGTATGTCGTGATCGTGTCAAGTGGCGCTCAATTGTCTCTGCCTACCCCGTAAGGGATCTGGCGTGAAGATATGTTTGTATGTAATGATGAATTAATAAAAAGTCCAGTAACTATATCTAAGTCAATGTATGACGTATGGACGTGTGTTTAATTCCATTTCCCGCCATTTCTTGAGACAAATAAAGCAAAAAAACAAAAAAAAAAACGTTTGCGTGCGTTTTTATTTTGTCCATAACACTTCTGCCTTTTGTCTTGGTGGGAATTAAATTTTTCCTCTCTCCAAATGAAACATGCTGTATAGTTTGAATTGGTGTCTAGTTTAAAATTACGCAGCTATTACTAAAAAAATGTCAGCTGTTTCCTGTCACACGGTAAAACTGTATCGATAATATTCGATAACTTTGCGGGCTGTCACATTTTGTCGAAAAAACGAAAATCGCTATTTTGACAGATAAATTCTATACGATTCCGACATTTTTATAACTAAAGGTAGGCAATACTACAGGGTGCGCCAGAGAAACTTACTTATTTGAAAGGTCATTAAAAACAAAAGTACTTCAGTTATTTTTTTAATTTTAATTTTATTTTAGAATACAATATCCCAATTTTTTTTTATACAGACTTAAAAATGACATCGGATTGATTGACCAGGGTTTTCAAATAACTCCATAAAAGAACAAGACTTATCTCTCTCAGAGGCGATCTCACATGGCCGGCTCGCTCTCCAGATTTAGCTTCATGCGATTTCTTTTTATGGGGTTATTTGAAATCCCTGGTTTATGTCGATCGGCCACGGACAATAGCTCACCTTAAAAACAACATTCGCGACGCCATTGCCAACATACCGATTGATATGCTGCAAAGAGTGGACACTAACTTCAGAAATGGACTTAATCAGTGTATGCGCATGAGGTCGCTATTTAACCGATGTCATTTCCAAGTCTGTATAAAAATAATAATGGGATATTGTATTCTAAAATAAAATAAAAATTAAAACAATAACTGAAGTTCTTTTGTTTTTAATGACCTTTCAAATAAGTAAGTTTCTCTGGCGCACCCTGTATACATCCAAACAGACGCCATTTTTATATTCAAATAGCGTACAATTATTTAGCAGACTGACAGACAGACAGTGGGGTCATCCAGGCCCAGATATCTAATGGGGAATCCAGTGGCCGGATTCCTTTTCTACTGAAGCCAGAAGCCGGGCGAGATGTAGATCACTGATTGGATTTTGAGCCAAATGTTTATAGGTGTTTTGTACCAATGGTGTATCCCAAATTTTGAAAGTTTGATTCCTAAGGAATATCATCATTGGGACATTTTATTTTGAGATTTTAGTGTATTTTTTTCCTAAAAGGTGCTATAATTAAATTTACATTTAATCATCCATTAAAAATGAATGTTGAATTTTGTACCGGACAGATTAAAAAAATGTAAAGGCATAGAAACATTTTTGTCATTTCTCGTTAAGCCAGACATTTCCCGGGGACGCGGACGTCTGTTTTAAGCTTAATAGGAAAATCTTTTAAGATTATTTTTAGCGAACAAAGCGAAATGTTCTTATTTAATCCTGCCATTAAATCATTGTTTCTAGGTCCCGCGGTATCGCTAAAAATCTTTTAAAAATATATATTTATTTATTTATCCATGAAAATGTACATTACAGATTATTCGTCTAAAGAATACATATTTCATAACAAAATTCATCATCACGACCGTTTCCCTTTCAGGGTGGTCAGAAACCACGCTTATACATAAGCGGATTCACATTTAGCCAACTTTACTATGGGCCAATCATGACAAGTGGCAAGCTCGTCGATGTCTCCAGCGTACCAAACTCAAGAAATATCACAAATAAATTAAATATTAATTAAATGTGTTTATTTACATTAATAAATATTTTTGTGTTCCCGATCAGGAATCGAACCCGGTACCTCCGAGTCTAAGTCCACGGACTTAACCGCAAGACCACACGGAGGCAGTTTCAAAAAAATTCAAACACAAATGACTAGATTTGCGAATTAATATGGCTCCAAGTACTTTAGGACAATGTTTTTACTTTCCACATCCGTTGATGTGAACACATCAAAATTCTCATCGGACTGCACGATTTTGTTCAATAAAACGACTGCACGGGGAACGGGGGCACTCTGGAGTAGGTGTGTACGAGCACTCTCCTCAGCAAATAGTCGATTAGCGCAGGTACTTGTTAGGTACAAACAATGAAATTAATTTTAATATAGCAGGTAGATATATTTTACCTCTAACAATATTTAATATATATAAGAATGCTTTATTGCGTCTAACTTCTAAGGAGTTATATCGCAGCACACCTAATATAAATAATGTAGGGTACAAAAAGGAGTAGTAACCATGTCTTCTTGTACATAGCTCTGAGAAATATATATGCATGTTTCCTTCTTGATTACGACCGCAACAACGGTTTTTGAGTAGCGGGTGTAAAATGTGAATTTAGTTAAGAGACAGAGAGGATTTAGAGACATACTCGTAGTTGGTGTGACGAGAAGGTATAGAAAGAGCGGATTTAAATGAGGAGCGAAGTGTAGTGAGCAAAGAAAGGAACAATTATATTATAGAGCAGCGTGTTCAGGTACGTGCCTAGGATGTAGGCCTGAGTGTGGCTGGGAAGGCGGCGAATTCCTAATTATTGCCATAATGGTCCTTCTAGATTCACTGTTTCCGGATCTTATCGCGACTGTTATTTTATTTGTTATTTCCTGGATTATTGTTGTATACGTAATTAACCTATTCTTTACGTTGTCCACAGATTGCAAGACGTAATATGTAACGAGACCAGAAAGACAGCAAAACAATAGAAAAATGATATCGAAAAGATAGCGCAAAATTAAAATGACTTATCAGCATAGACACGAATTGAATCACTCGACGGGCGCGAATTTTAAATCTGGAATTCGGCTCGGCGATGACGTCACGCGGGTCTACGGAGCCAATGACGTGCTAGAAGGGTTCTCAACAACTTTGAAGAATAACTTTAGCTATTTTGATAATGAGACGCTCCTTCCCGAATATTCCAACTTTACGACCGATGATTATTGCGGGTCTAATCACTCGCACGTTTACCTCAACGTTACATGCGAATTTCCTATCAACTACGCCGAGCCTATGTATGGGTAAGTATTTTTTTTATATTTTTGCATGTACTTGATTCACTATCCTCCTCCTCCTTGTGTCGTTCTCCTCACTGATGAGAGTCGTGACAAAGTGACGGATCACTTTGTCCCGGACGATGCTGCGCCATCCGGGTCTGTTTACGGCTGCATGTAGGGCATCGTGCATCTGGGTATTTAGTGAGGTGCGACTTTCCCTGTGATGTGTTTTGTCGACTTTCGGGTTGCACATAGGCATGTAGTCTATCTTAATTCTGACTTGCCTGGTGGGTTACTGCTGTACCAGGTATTGTAATCTCATAGGTACTGATAACTAAATGTAAAAGGCTATTAATTAATCGTTGTGGTGCAGTTCTGTATATGTTTTATTTTGTAAATCTGATATAGCTGAGTTTTCCTTGCAGATTCCTTTCTCAGTCAGATTAAACATTAACAGATCACTGGAATCTGCTAAGCTGCTGGTCTTCTGCTAACAGCTTACTTATTGGACCACTTTGCTGCTTAGTCTTCTACTAGCAGGAGTAGAATCATTCAAAATAATTAAAATAATGACGTTTCATAAATGCCTGTAATAGGTTTACGTGAATAAAGATTTTTTGACTTTGACTTTGATAATAAGGCTTTCCAGGTTACCAGGTGTTTTACGGGCTATATAGCCGAAATACTCAAGATCTTGTTTTAGGCAGATGGAAGACAGCCTAGTAGAGATTTTGAGCTTATTGAGTATTGACATGTTAGTTCTTCGCGCTGTCCAAGGGATGCGCAACATACGCCTCCAACACCACATCTTAAAGGCATCGATGCGGCTACGATCACCGGCTTTGAGAGTCCATGTTTCAGCGGCATAAAGAAATATAAAAAAAGTAAAGTATCATCACGACCGTTTCCCTTGCGGGGTGGTCAGAAACCACGCTTATAAATAAGCGGATTCACGTTTGGCCAACTTTACTATAGGCCAACCATGACAAGTGGCAAGCTCGTCGATGTCTCCAGCGTACCAAACTCGAGAAATATCACTTATCATAAATTAAATGTATTTATTTACATTAAGTAATAAATATTTTTGTGTCCCGACCAGGAATCGAACCCGGTACCTCCGAGTCTAAATCCACGGACTTAACCGCTAGACCACGGAGGCAGTTTTAGTATATTTTATTTTATGATTAATATCGTACATAAGTACGAGTAGGCTAGTATGTATTGTTGTTACTATATCAAACCTTCCTTCTGTCTTATAATTAACTACTTACATTTGTTTAAGTATTGGCCCTAAAGTACTTCTTCTATATTTTCTAAAAATAATATAACTTTATTTGTAATGACTGTTTGTGCCATAATAAAATAAAATAACACTGCCTAAAACAAGACTTACCTAAATGTTGATATTTCTGCATCTAATCAGTAATATAGATTTAATAATTCATTTAATTTGTACCTACCAAATATAGAATTAATAAATAAACTATTGTCGAAGTACGAGGCGTTGAATAAGGCCCCTAAATTGCTTTATTCGCCCCCCGCTGAGCGAAAAAATTACATGCTATCATTGAGATATACGTACTTATCACGTATAGAGAGGCTATACCAATCAAAAAACATGACGCAACTTAATGATAGCGCGCTACAACATTTTTATTTTAAAACTTACTCTCGTTCCGAGACGTGTAGAAACTGTTTTGCCAAAGCTATGTGACATCACAATAACATTATTCCTCGCGCTTAGACTGCTCACGATATCGAGGTAGATCGCTCTGAGCGCTGTCAGTTTTTTTGTCATTATGTCGCGCGCCAAGATCAAATTTATTTAATATTAGGTTTTCTTTTAAATTATTTAATATTGTAATACTGTTTGTATATTACTTCTAAAACAAATCTATAATTAATATTTAAGTGGGAAGTGAAAAAAAATGTCTGTAACACGGCAATTTATTGTAAAAGATCAAAATAGGTTAATAATATTAAACTTAACACATATTAAGATGAATAAACCGAGAGATGTTATGTGTGTTAGTATTCATACTCAAAGATGTGAAATCCGCAATTTATCTTCCATACATTTAAAAAAAAACTATCATATGAATGAATGTTAGTACCATATTCATTCTAAGCGCTCTGAGCTTGATTCGGAACGAGGTGTTGCTTGCACTATGTACAAAGGCGGACTTAATGCCGCTAGGCATCCTTTTTTTAAAAAAAAACGGAGATCCAAAATCATCCCACCACCAATCGGGCCACCGCGGTAGCATAATCATAAATCATAAGGAGACCCCAAGGCGCCTACGGACTAAAACTCCGTCTCTCTTTTACTGTTGGCCCTACGTGCCTTAACAGCTAAGTCTGAGTCGTGGCTACGGTGTAAAGGTTTGCATTCTCTGACAGCCAAACCTTTGGGGCATTTAGACAGTATAGATGGTAGGTTGCGATCATTAATGAAGTTATTCTCAACAGTACGTACATAACAATAATACATATACAAATACGCAATATTTATATAAACAAAATAAACATCATAAATATACAATAATATAAAACTACCTACATGATGAGGGAAGTGAAATAGAATGAAATTAAGGATAGTAAGGAAATTGAAAAGAAACATGAATTCAGGAAAGTTTAGTTAGTAAGTATTCGTAAACCATATTTTTGAAGATGGCTCGATTTAAAGATTGGCTTACACCTAAAGGAAGGTTATTCAATAGATTTGCAGCAACAACAGGAAATGAATTAGAGACAAAAGAGGCGATAAAGAATGGAAAGGGTGGAGTTCGAAGAAGAGCGAAGAGTTCGTTCATTATGTGTATTCATTTTCATTACAGCCCCTAGACCTACAGAACTCAAAGACCTAGACCTCCACTGTTGAGATGGCCTTCCAGAAATTACTGTATAATTTGACCTACACTCGCCATGCTGGCCAGACGGGTTGGCAAGAATCCGATGTCAATTGTATAATGACATTTTATTAATGATTCCACAAGTTGGTATTAGGAAACCGGGACCGATAATTCCGTAAACAATTAACAGAGAAATATATTTTATTGTTCGCTTGTTGACAACGACTCATTTGCAGTTGTTGCCGCAAATCTGTGGAACAACCTGCCCTTAAATATCCGACAAGCGCCCAACAGAATGCTGTTTAAAAAAATGGTCTTCACACACTTCTTGAATAGTTCCTAACAACTGTAAGTAATATTGTATGTATGTATGTATTATTATTTATTTGAATTTAGTATTATTATATATATATATATTTATGTTTTATATGCCAACCTTAGTTCCGGTTACGAGTTTGCGCCGTTTGGGGTCGAGACGATGGGCCCATGGAGACCGTCAGCGAGGCGCTTGGCCAAGGAGTTGTCAAAGCGGCTGACAGAAAGGTCTGGAGACAGGAAGGCTGGCAATTATTTCTGCCAACGTATTAGCCTTGCTATAAAGAGGGGAAATGTTGCCAGTCTCCTTGGGACTATCTCGGATGGGACGTCTCTAGAGGACATTTTTTATTTATAGTTTAGTTTATTTTTAATTTTATTATTTAGGTAGCTTTTATATTGTAATTCTTTTATACTGATTGTATTAGTATTAGATTTAGATTTAGTAGAATTTTAATTATCTATTTTCCTGTTTAAATATTTGCACCTACCTCCCACATACCATGTTCGTAATGTCCCTAAGGTTGACCAAGTAAGAATGTCTAGCGGCATTAGTACATAGTGCAAAAAGTTTTAAATAAATAAACAATGGCTGACATGTTAAATAAACCAATTGATTGAAATAATGAATGAATGTCGACTTTATTATGTTTAAACCACAGACAAGAATTTAGTTCTCCCTACCAACTACTAGGCGGCGACACTTTCTATATGAATTACAATTCAACATTTGCTTGTTCTAAGTTCCCACAAGTAATGAGCTGAGTGATTTTGATGCTGCGGCATCAAATCATAGCGCTAACATCTGGTACACGCTGTCGGTTCTTATTCCGTCACTGCTTGCTATCAGGTTGGATATTTAATACAGACGCCTATAGCTATCATAAATACAGAAAAATGAGACTTCCTTTACTTATATTTTGATTGAGTTACTTAGAAATTATAGTATTTCATTAAATATGGCATATAATAATAATAATAATAGATTTGATAAACAAAAAAAACATAACAGCATATTTAATAGACATAGCCATACCTGACTCTGATAATTTAATAACTACACATACAGAAAAAATACTAAAGACGTAAAAAAAAAAAAAAGACCTTGCTATTGCTTACATCTTTTTCTAATTTGAATTTAAAAGTAACAACTTTTTCTAATTTGAGTTGGGATGTAACTAACTTTGGCCCAAATATTCAATTCAATATTCAGCCCTCTTGTCCTATTGCATTGATGAGCTGTTTTGACAACGCCTTGAAAATTTCATGTGCACTTGGGCCCCCCGGCCCGAGAGTTTTCAGGTTGTGTTTGAGGTTCTCTCATTGTAATTATATATATTACTGTTGGTGTATGTTTATATTTAGGTCAATTCAATTGTATTGTAATAAATTTAATATAATTTATTTAAATAATTATAACAATGTAATGTGACAATACAAAAGAGCCCGAGAAGGCCAAATTGTAATAAATGATTTGACTTTGACTTTTGACTTTAATGCAGCAGCGCCTGGGTCCTTAGCGGTCATGGACAAGTGGGAAGGCGCCAGAGTGCCCACACAGGTGGCATCCCACACTTTACTTTTATACTTAATGATGTTATTTGTAAAAAAACCTCGAACCTCTCGAACCTCGCACGAGCTATTAAAAGGATTCGCAATAATAACGGTTCAAAAATAGCAGCAAACCTTTTCGCGTGTGTGTACCTAATTTGCAGAAGTTTTTAAGCAAACAACTTTACGAGCTTCCATAAAGTGGAATTTCATTTGTTTTTCCAGGAAAAACAAAACTTCAAACCGGTTGCAACGGATATTTCAACCAGTTTCAAATTAATCGAGTTTTTTTATTTTATTTATTTTTTATATATTTAAAAACTTAATCTATGTACAAAGGTGGATTCTCTGACAGCCAAACCTTTAGGACATTTAGACAGTATAGATGGTAGATGCAATATTAAGTAAGTCCACATATATCAATATATAGTGTCACGTTAAGCGGGACATTAAAATAAAACAAAGGAATTTAAGCAAAGGAAGTTAATATATTCATATGTATAATATGTATATATTTACAAAAAAAAAAGTATAATATGTAGTTTATCAACCATCTAGTTTCCGTAATGTGTTACGGAAACTAGATGTACGTTAGGCTTGTGAGCCTCGTAGTTTACCACGGAAATTAGATGGCGCTGTGTGACCTGTCTGGAAATATTTATTATTTATTTATTATATTAAGTAAAGTGAAGTTAACAGAGCAAGAGAATCTACAATTATACAAGGGAGGGTCGTAAGCCAAAACTTAGCCCTATCACTCTTTATGCATCCGTTGACCGTACGTAGGGGTACCTTCCCCCGGAGAGCGCTGCCGATCCCAAGCGGACAACGAGGCGTCACGGAGATCCTGGGCAGCGGGGTTATCTTCTCAAGCTGGGTCCCAGCTCTATGGTCCTACTGGAAAAACCCCAAGCTAAGGGGGCGACAATATCCAGTAGGTTTATTAATATATATAATGATTAGGTTTTAAATAAATATACTACAGGAAATTACTATTAATTTAGCAGCGTATAGCTCGCAGTCTGATTTTAAAAAGTGAAGTGTCGAAGTCTACACTGACAGGTGGCGTCTTAAATAAACGCAAGGCAAAGGATGTCGATTGCAACCAACAATATTTATTCCTTGGCCGCATTTAATACAATCGTTACAATACACACCAATATTTACTTACTGTTACATAAGACGTACATAAATAAATTCAATTCAATTCGTTTATTTTGCAAGTAGGCATAGGACAAAAAGATATGTATTCTGCACTTTTACACGTCAATTTTTACAATATTGATATAAAACGATATAATTTTATAGTACATATTGGTGAATCTGGAGCAGTACATAATAACCATCATTTGGAAAGAGAAACAATAAAATAATAAAATAACAAAATAAATAATGTACATATTATACTATATAGACATAATAAATATACAAATAAATCACTTCAACGATGAGGGAAGTAATATAGAAATAATGATGTTGTTGCTGCCAATGAAAAATGGAAAAAAGAAAAAAAAAAAAAAAAAGTATAAACAATTATGTTGTCGTCGTTCCAGACATTTACAGCAACGAATAGGAGACAAAAGAGGTGTGGTGAGAAGGAATGGAGAGTGTGGAGATGAAACTAGATCGAAGATTTCGATCGTGGATAGAGCCAAGAAATGCGAAGCTGTCTTTAAGATACTGAGGCGTGCCGGGTTCATACAGGATACTATACAATAAGCAGAGAACTCTACTATTGCGCCGCTTACGAAAAGGTGGCTCCCGTTCGTAAGCGGTTAGGTTTATCCCGAAAAGACGAAATATGACCGTACTTACGTAGACCAAAGATAAATTGTATATACTAAAGACAACATAACTGCCTCTGTGGTCTAGCGGTTAAGTCCGTGGAATTAGACTCGGAGGTACCGGGTTCGATTCCTAGTGGGACACAAAAATATTTATTAATGTAAATAAATACATTAATTTTATTTATTTGTGATATTTCTCGAGTTTTGTACGCTAGAGACATGGACGAGCTTGCCACTTGTCATGATTGGCCTATAGGCTATAGTAAAGTTGGCTAAATGTGAATCCGCTTATTTATAAGCGTGTTTCTGACCACCGGAAGGGAAACGGTCGTGAACATTATAGGCGTACCCAGGGGTGAGCAAATCAGATTTTTTATAAGCAAAAAAGACAAAAATTAAAACAGGATTTTTATATCTAAGTGAATTCTTTAATAAAATTGTACATTAGCTATTTTGAAAGTAACTTTCGAGGGTCTTCATCAAAACGTTTTATGACGCCTTCCGTAAAAGAATCGCCCATAGCGTTTTTTCTTAGTACACTGAGCGCTGCAGCCGAGCGCGGCATTTTTGCGTGCAGTGCTGCTAGCGATTAGGTAGAACGGGCGAGCCGCACGATTTTTAAAACTTGTATTGTATTGCAAATGGAAAAATGTTTCTTTTTCCTATCTTTTATTATAAAAAGTAGAGACTTAAACAAAATCCAGGAATGGGCAGCTGCCCTCCCCCGATCGGTTAAACGAACTTTTATATATTATTATTACAGCCTCTAGAACACACCATCCTAGACCTCCACTGTTGGAGATGGAAGGCCCATCTCCTGGAGAATTTCGCCTACACTCGCCACGCGGTCCATACGTGTTGCGACGGTCTCATCTAAACTATTAATGACAATTTATTAACGATTTCACAAGTTGGAATAGTGGAACCGGGACCGACGGCTTAACGTGTTCTCCGAGTCGCTACACTCTTGGAAGAGTGGTTGTGGCCGCCATTTGAGTGGTAGTAGCCGTCGCGACTCCTCTTGGACGGCAGCTTTCCTGTTGCACTCATGTAGGGGATGATCCATTGCAGCCTTCACCTTCACGCATTGCCATCGACTTTCCTCTGGACTACCAGGCGCTTGATGGATGATGTCACGCCGCCGTGACACGTGTTGGAAGGAAGTGAGAATGCGTGATTGTACAGTCGAGGAAAGTTATCTAATCCCGAATTTGTTGGTTCGGAACTTCGTCCATGATGTGCCCAACATTCTCCGCCAACACCACATCTCTAGAGCATTAATTCGTTTTTCTTTTGTTTCGCGTAGGGTCCACGTCTCCGCAGCATACAGAAAAAAAAACACAAGAGCTCTAACTAGCCGGATTTTAGTAGCTTTGGTAACGTTTCGGTTCCTCCCGTGGTGTTGTAAATCTATGAAAAATGTACGTAAGAAAATTGTATTTTCCATTGGTACATGCCTGTGTTCAAACCCACCTAAAGGAAAGCGTTCCTACAACCGAGCCACCGTAACTGCACCGTAACCATTTACGATTATTTATTTATTTTTATTTATTCATTTTGGAAAACCAACTGTTGACAATATTATAGTAAATATTATACAGTAAATTCACTAAGAACTATTAAAGGTTTTCACATATAAATCTAAAGTTAAGTAATAAAGAGCAAGAGAACCATAAGTAAGTTGATAATGAATAAACAAATCACTCATTAGGAATTGCTGCCGATGATCGATTCAACATAACGAAGCGTCATTAGACGTCTAATATATGTTGCTTTGGAGTTAAACATGTCTATGTCCAAATCTTCCGCAAGAATATTATAGTTATTACATGTTCTTAATAAATAACTGTTCTGTCTATACCTGGTACTAGCATATGGTACGAACTAGAGTGGGGGACATCGAAGATTAAACCTAGGTATTCGCAAACCCAAACAAGCCAGCAACTCAGGACAATCGACTGTACCATTTGCTACATTTATTAAATATGCAACATCAGTGATGTTGCGTCGAACTTCCAATGGAAGAAGATGTAAGTTATGACACATAGTATCGTATGGGCGATTAGACAGCTTAAATTTTTATCTGAGATGACGAATGAATCTTTTTTGGATATTCTCAAGCCTCAATATAGAGACCTGATAAATACCGTGTCTAAAGTTTTGTGTTCTAGGGCTTGTACTAATCATTTTGAATACCCGGTCATTTACATAAAGTCTAATCCTGTTAATAAATATCTTGCTAGGAGAATGCAGGAACTTTCACCGACAAGTAAAAGTATCTTTCGGATGAAATTCCATTAAAAAAGTCAGGAATTTCTCTTGTGAAAAATACAGCTTTTTAGTTTAAGACGTTTATTAGACAAATCCTGCTGACAGTTGGCATTATAAAATTCAAAATAAAATACTTATAAAAACACAATACATAACACCCTCACACTTATCTAAAACCGTACCGATCTGGTGGACGTACCACTCTAGCAGAACGGCGAAGCGGCGGCGGTGGTGTTACGGCGGCATGTAATGAAGTGTCAGGTGGCGGAACCAGGGAGACAGAAAGTGGTGTTACCAGGTCTGCAGGAAAGTCGGTTCGTGGAATAAGCTGTGGAACTGGTGAACATGACGGTACTGCTAGCGGCAGTATTTGACTTCTGATAATGGGTTGAACAGGCAACATGTTAGAATTAGTGCCGCTGCTAGTTTTAATTTGATCAACATGTCTATTAAAAATACTACCGTCAGTAACTCTTATAGCATAATTTCTAGAACCTAAAACTTTAATAATTTCGCCTGGGGTATAAGGATTCTGATTACTGCGAAAATCTTTTACCCATACCTTATCACCCACAACAAATATTCTCTCATTCCTTTCTGTCGTTCTTCTCTCACCTAATACTATATCATCCTTCTCACTTATACTAGGTTTAAGTAAATCTAACCTAGTCCTTAACTGTCTACCTTGCAAAATTAAAGCTGGAGCCTTCCCTGTAGTACTCTGACTAACATTCCTATAGTCCAACAAAAATCTTTGTAAACTTATCTCTATATTTTCATTGTCTCTCATAGCTTTTTTAATAGCATTTTTACAAATTTTAACAGCATTCTCAGCTGCACCGTTAGAAGAAGGATGATAAACTGCGCTAAATAAATGTTTTATACCATTAATTTTCATAAAATTTGCAAATTCTGCACTTGAAAAGGGGGGCCCATTATCACTAACAATACATTGTGGAATTCCAAACCTTGCAAACGTTTCTCTTAATTTATTAATAACTGTATTTAGGAGGCTATATATTGGAGCAAAAACTGTACTTAACCCACCTACAAACTTGGCGTAGTAATTCACAGTTCCCAAAAACGACCTTAACTCCGAAATATTATTAGGCGGTTCCATTTTTAATATCGCTTCAACCTTTTTCTTATTTGTACTCACTCCTTTCGCGCTAATAACATATCCTAAATAGTCCACCTCCTCTTGGAAAAACATACATTTGTCCTTATTAACTTTTAGACCAAAATTCTGAAGCCTATCGAAAACTGCATATAATGTCTTAATATGTTCTGCCTCATTCTTACCAGAAATAAGAATATCATCGAGAAATACAGCTACATTATCTATATTACAGAATAATTGTGACATTGTTCGCTGAAATATTGCTGGACTGGAAGACAACCCGAAAACCAACCTATTAAACTTAAACAGTCCTTTGTGTGTATTTATCACCGTAAACTCTTTTGACTGTTCGTCTAAACAAAATTGTAAATAAGCTTGTGACAAATCAATTTTAGAAAATTTTTGTCCTTTAGGAAACTTTGACATTAACTCATCTATGGTTGGTAATGGGTATCGATCCACTTTTAATACCCTATTTACTGTTACCTTGTAGTCGGCACAAATTCTAATACGACCATTCGGTTTAAGAACAGGCACGATGGGTGTGGCCCATTGTGACGTTTGTACTGGTTCAATGATACCATCCTTAATCCACAGTTCCAGCTCCGCATCTACCTTTTCCTTTAATGCAAAAGGTAGTGGTCTGGCTCGCAGGAATACTGGTACCGCATGCTCCTGTACATGCAGCCGCACACACCCGCCGTTGTAACACCCTAGCCCATCAGCAAAAACGCTCTTGTATCTGTTAATAAACACATTAATATCAAAAATACAGTTATTATTGTGTACACTTTCTTCGTACCTAAGTACAGGTATTTTTATTTGTAGCTCATATAGCCACTGTCTACCCAGTAGTGCTGTTTTTCCTCCTTTCACTACATACAACTGTAAGATCTTTTGGAAATTACCATATGTCACTTTGGTTTCGATATAACCCAAGGGTTTCATTGTTTCTCCTGTGTAATATCTAAGCTGTAAACCTGCGGGTTTTAATACCAAACCAGATAATTCCCTTGCATAAACTTCATCGCTAATGCATGATATTGCTGAGCCTGTGTCTATTTCCATCTTAATAAGCCTTCCATCTAGGTTCATAGGAATAATAATTGGTTTACAATTTAAATTATTTATCCAATAAATATTACCTTCTCCCGCTCCAGCAGATATAATAGCTTCTTCGCTGCTGCCTCTGGCACTTGGTTGTGAAGTACCTGGTTCCTCTTCTAAGCTATTATAATTAAACTGACGTGGTTTACATTTATTCGGGCATACCCTTTGTAAGTGTCCTGACTCCAAGCACCACTTGCACCTATAAAGTTTATACTGACATTTATCAGTCTTGTGCCCTCGACGTCCACAACATTTACAATTTTCCCTCACTTTGTGCACTCTTATGGCATTAGTTTCCATCTCTCCATCAACTCTTATACTCGTATTTACAACTTTTGAATTTTGTCCCGCCGATTCCAAATTAACTGCTATCTCATATGCCTTATCAAACAATAATTCCTTGTGCATAAATAATGTTTGCCTAGTGTTTTCACATTTAATTCCACATACGAACTGATCTCTTAAATTTTCGCTTAAATTTCTACCGAAATCGCAGTTCCTGGCTAATTTCTTCAATGTGGCTACATATTGTGGTATTGTTTCTGATGAATCTTGCACTCTTTGTCTAAATTTGAAACGTTCGGCTATCGGGGACGGTTGCGGTTGTAAATGTTCACTGAATATTTGAGAAAGTTGTTCATACCTTAGTTTGGCTGGTTCTTCTGGAGAACATAAGTCCACTAAGAGGTCGTAAGCCTCCGGTCCAATCAGCGTAATTAGTGTCGGAGTCCTTCTCTCCTCCGATACGTCATTTACTATAAAAAATTTGTCTAGCCTTGCACTATATGTTTTCCAATTTCCATTTTCAACATTAAACGGCTCAATTGTTCCCAGTGGCATTTTTTAAAGCCTTTACCACTCTATTTGTACGGTTTTATTTAGTTTACCGACTGCGCCATTGAAAAATACAGCTTTTTAGTTTAAGACGTTTATTAGACAAATCCTGCTGACAGTTGGCATTATAAAATTCAAAATAAAATACTTATAAAAACACAATACATAACATCTTGCAAATCTGATCGGGAGCATTTTCTCCGTTTAAATATCTAAAAGTTAAATATAACTTGTTAAAAATTATAAAATCATAGCGAACAGGATTTTTTTTTATAATTACTTAGATAAATAATGAAATAAAATATCATTTATTTGCAATAAATAATAAATAGCTAGAGTATAGTGGTCACAACACTTTAGTTAGGTACACAAGTACACAAGGCTCTACTAGTCTACTACAAATCTTAAATAAATAAAGACACTTAGACATATACAAGTACTTTATATGTATATGCAACAAGACGGGGTGAGAAGCCAAACGGTATGAGAATCAAAACTAATTACAAAATTGTTTGATGTGGACTTTTAAACTGTAAAAATGTTATTCTTTAACAAAAGATAATATTTTAAATTTGTGGTTATAATATTCACTTAGCGAATAGAAGCAACATTCTATCAATAGTTTCCTAATTTGGCCCTTGAACTGAATGACAGGTATTTTTTTGAGAAACTCAGGTAACTTATTGTGAATTTGAATACACATAATATAGGAATTTTTATCAAAGGCTCTGCTTTTTGGTGTTTTTGTATATAATACCCTTTATTTTGTCAGGAAGATTATTAAAGTGATATTTTAAATATGATTTAATAGCCAAAAAATATGGTTTATAATACTAAAATAACTTAACTTAATGTATCTTCCACATTATGCCGGCAAGCATTCCGCCAACAAACCCGGCGGGTATTTGAGCCGGGAGGACTTGTCGGACAAACGACAGGCTCGCATTTCTTTTTTTAAATTTAAATTAACCACGGTGGCGGTTTTAACGGCTTCGTTGTCCATGTCTAATTTAGTAAGAGCACAAAGTGTACATTACGAGCGTTCTAAACAGCTGTCACAAATAAAATTATGCTCGCGGCTTTGTGCTATTTTTTATCGTTGTGTAATTTCTAATGACCTGTTCCCAATGCTTCTTTGCAATGATGTCAAATGCCAATTTTTACTTTAAAGGAGAATTATTTTTGTATCATCACGACCGTATCTCTTAATTCGTGGTCAGAAACCACGATTTTTAAAGAAGCGGATTCATATTTAGCCAATTCCGTGTCTAAATCCACGGACTTAACCGCTAGACCTCGGAGGCTGTGTATGTTTATATGTGTAGGTAATAATACACTACACAAACATTAGTGTAGTACATACATACATACATACATATCTTCACGCCAAATCCCTTGCGGGGTAGGCAGAGACAATTGAGCGCCACTAATCACGATCACGACATACATCTTTCGCTTCCTCGATGTACCACCTCTTCATACATGCCCTTTTGTTTCGATGGCTTTTTAATGCACCTTCAGCTATTGTTTTATTTATTTGATCGTGATAGGTAAGTCTTGGTCTGCCATGGCCTCTTTTACCCACAACTTTCGCATTATATATCTGGTTCGTCAATCTCTCTTCATTCATTCTTTCAACATATCCGAACCATCGGAGCATGCCTTTCCTTATTTTTGTGGTACGCGTGTATTATATTTATTTAAGTAGCTCATAATATGTTTGTTTAAAATTTCATTTTTTTTCATACTGCCGATCACCTCACTCGATCCCCAATGATGTCTACGAGTAGTAAAGAATGCCTACTGGCGTTCTAGGTATTACAATTTTTAAGTGCATTATAGAATTTCACGCGGCTCCCAACGACATCATCCGAAGGGCTCTTGTCACTGCTGGTGTACCCGCAATCTTAGAACCATCTGTTGGGCCGTGGAAACTTGGCAGATCCCTGGTGTGGGATGCGACGTGTGTAGACACATTAGCTCCATCTAACATCCAGGCGACCTCGTCAGGTGCGGGGAGAGCGGCTATTTCTGCGGAGAACCTCAAATTGCGCAAAAATGCCAACCTTGGTTCCGGTTACGAGTTTGCGCCGTTTGGGGTCGAGACGATGGGCCCATGGAGACCGTCAGCGAGGCGCTTGGCCAAGGAGTTGTCAAAGCGGCTGACAGAAAGGTCTGGAGACAGGCAACAGGCTGGCAATTATTTCTGCCAACGTATTAGCCTCGCTATACAGAGGGGAAATGTTGCCAGTCTCCTTGGGACTATCTCGGATGGGACGTCTCTAAAGGACATTTTTTATTTATAGTTAAATTTATTTTTAATTTTATTATTTAGGTAGCTTTTATATTGTAATTCTTTTATACTGGTTGTATATTACTTCGAATAAAATCTGAATTATAGAATTTAAATAAATATAAATATAAGTACCTATTATACAATGATGTATCTTTTGTCCACAGATACATAGCACCGTTTCTCCTAGCAACAACTACAGTAGCCAACACGTTAATAGTGGTGGTGTTGTCTCGACGACACATGAGAACCCCGACTAACATAGTGCTCATGGCAATGGCTCTATGTGACATGTTCACAATGCTCTTCCCAGCTCCTTGGCTGTTCTACATGTATACATTTGGCAACCATTACAAACCACTGTCTCCTGTCAGCGCCTGTCAAGCTTGGAATTATATGAATGAGGTAGGTTGTATACGTTAACACTTTTACAAAGCTATCACATTTACAAAGCTATCACTTTTACAAAGCTATCACTTTTACAAAGCTATCACATTTACAAAGCTATCACTTTTACAAAGCTATCACATTTACACAGTTAACACTTTTACGAAATTATTACTTTTACATAGATAACATTATTACAAAGCTATTACTTTTTCAAATCTATCACTTTTACAAAGCTATCACATTAACACAGTTAACACTTTTACGAAGTTATCACTTTTACGTAGATAACATTATTACAGAGCTATTACTTTTACAAATCTATCACATTTACACAGTTAACATTTTTACAAAGCTATCACATTTACACAGTTAACACTTTTACGAAGTTATCACTTTTACACAGATAACATTATTACAAAGCTATTACTTTTACACAGTTAACTCTTACACCCAATCTTACACACAAAAATAAATACACAAATTTACTAGTTTAATTATGTAGCCAACACGTTAATATATGTATATTTTTTATATATATTTTTAATACTATCACAACATGTAACCTTGCGCCCACCTGATGGTAAGTGGGGAGCGAGGTCCATGAATGTTAGCAACTGGAATCAGACACTCATGACTGACATCAGTCCCTAACACTATGCCGGCTTGACTGGACTATGACGGCAATTCGAGCCTGATCCCGAAATGAGTGGATACACTTTACTGGGTTTATCAGCACGAACGGTGGATACTTCCCCGACCCAGCAGACTGGACAAATTACTATTAAATAGTGGTGGTGCTATCTCGATGACACATGAGAGACCCGATTAACATAGTGCTCATGGCAATGGCTCTGTGCCACATGTTTACAATGCTCTTTTCAACTATTTGGCTCTTTCAACTCTATACGTATATATTTGGCAACCACTACAAAGCTAGTCTTTTGCTAACAGCTTACTCTTTGGACCACTTTGCTGCCTAACCTTGCACTAACAAGAATATAATCATTCAAATAATATAAATAATGACGTGTCATAAATGCCTGTAATAGGTTTACGTTAATAAAGATGCTTTGAACACTCTCTCCAGAGATAAATTTAAAAGTTTATTTCCGTGGTCTAGGCGGTTAAGTCCGTGGAATTAGACTTGGAGGTACCGGGTTCGATTCCTGGTCGTGACACAAAAATATTAATTAATGTAAATAAATACATTTAATTAATATTTAATTTATTTATAAGATTTCTCAAGTTTGGTTCGCTGGTGACATCGACGAGCTTGCCACTTGTCATGATTGGCCTATAGTAAAGTTGGCTAAAAATGAATCCGCTTATTTATAAGCGTGGTTTCTGACCACCCCGAAAGGGAAACGGTCGTGATGATACTTTACTTTACTTTTCTTTTTATTTACATGTTAACACTTTTACAATGTTATCACTTTTACAAAATGATCACTTTTTAGATACGACTAATAAACACTTTTACACAGTAAACACTATTTCATAGATATAATTTTTACATACATACATACATATCTTCACGCCAGATCCCTTGCGGGGTAGGCAGAGACAATTGAGCGCCATTTGACACGATCACGACATACTTCTTTCGCTTCGTCGACATTCATTAACCTCTTCATACATGCCTTTGGTTACGAAGACTTTTTAATGCACCTTTAGTCAGTGTTTTATTTATTTGATCGTGATATGTGAGTCTCGGTCTGCCAGGGCCTCTTTTACCAACAACTTTCGCATTATATATCTGGTTCGTCAATCTTTCATCGCTCATCCTTTCAACATGCCCGAACCATCGTAGCGTGCCTTTCCTTATTTTTGTCCCTATGCTTTCCCTTATACCAACCCTTTTCCGTATTTCGACGTTACGTATGCGGTCCGCCAAAGTGACGCCACATATCCGCCGCAACGACCGCATTTCTACTGCATTAACCCTACTCTCATGCGTATTCTGACGTATCCACGTCTCGCTTCCATACATCAGTCATAGAATATTTATAAGTTACACGAATAATTTGCCTTTTTAAAACATAAAATGCAATTAAAATGTGATTTCATGTGTGATGAAACTCGTGACGTTAAAAAACCTATTTGGTATCGAAAAAGCGCATTTCAATAGCTGCTTCACAAGTTGTAAAAGCTCCCAGTATAACAAAGGGGAAACAAGGTCACAGGGGAAATAGGGGTATTCGAGAACAAGAGACATCGATGACAATAAAATTGCAACAATCGCAACCGACGAGCTTCCCTTTGCAATTTAATACTGAGCCAAACAGACGTTCAACAATACATACGCCACTGTAGCACGGACTTTATTGTTGAGTTGTCAATTTTTTTTTTTAAATCTTGTCAGCTATAATTGTAACACGAATAATAAATTAAAGCGGGAAACCTGTTTTTGGGATCTCCTAAACTTTTTTGTAATTACGAATTAGTTACAATATTTTGATTTTTAAGATTCAACCTATGTCTCTTAAACTAGCTATTACAAAATGGAATGGAACGAACTATGGAGCTATGAAAGAAAGAAAATACTTTATTTATCGCAACAATTATAATGGTTACAAAAAAATAATTCTCCTTCAGCTAGTGTTTTATTTATTTGATCGTGATCATTCATCTTATCTTTCATTCCCCCCCGGACATTCCACGTGCCAAATCGACACTCCTCTGTCCTCGATCCGCGCTTTTTGGGCCATGCGTGATGGGTTGCGGACCCCATCGGATGTCGTGATCGTGTCAAGTGGCGCTCAATTGTCTCTGCCTACCCCGTAAGGGATCTGGCGTGAAGATATGTATGTATGTATGTACAAAAAAATAAATATGCAAGGGATAATCAATTCAATTCAATTCGTTTATTTCTGTAATTAGGCATAGGACAAAAAAATATTGTATTTTGCACTTTTACATGTCAAATTTACAATAAGTATACTTTAATATTAGGCTACATAATTTCACAGCATTCTACCAGGTAGAACGCCATGAAACAACACAACCTTACTTAAATGTAGAGCAGTGCGTTACAATACAAACATAAAATAACATTTTAAAAAAAACCTACGTGAGTTATATACACAATAATTCCACACAAAACTACACTTATAATTATAGCTGCTGTAAATAGGCATTGTCACTCTAGAAGCTAATGCAACACAAATATAAAAAATAAAAATTAAATGTCACTTAAAATTATAGCTGCTGTAAAAAGGCATTGTCATAACTCATACTATCTACTATATCTAAATGTATAAATGTAAGCCAATTCTATATACCGAAACATACATACAGGTGTAGCGATAAATAGGTGGTCAGCTCAGCATATGCTACAGCCAAAGCTGCAGCACAGTTGCAAAGTTGGAACTGGTTCTGGTAGTTGTGGGAGTGTGTGTTAATGTTACTCTACTAGTTCGCGAACTACAAGAACACGTGATATAAGTTTTACCGCTACAATTACTATACCTGAATGTTCGTCTATTCGGCCAAGAAGCCCGCCGAATATTAGGCGTGTTGCTGAATATTTGTTGCAAGTCTATCCACACTCAAATATTACTTTTTGACATTTCGACCGCGTGGAGGGGCCATTTATGTCGTTGCTTTATCTTACAGCCTGTGCTACGGGGGCAGTAAAAGATTTTTACGACTGTAATTATAATAATAATAAATAATAATAAATATTTCCAGACAGGTCACACAGCGCCATCTAGTTTCCGTGGTAAGCTACGAAGCTTGTGTTACGGAAACTAGATGGTTGATAAACTACATTTTATACTTTTTTTTTTGTAAATATATACATATTATACATATAAACACCCAGACCGAGACAAATTATACAATGTACAACTTGCCCCCGGTGAGAATCGAACCCACGACCTCCCGAGTTCACGGCAACGTTTGTTACCACTAGACCACGGAGGCGGCAATTTAAATCACATTTTTAACGAAGTAGATTCATTGCAAAAAATAAATATATGACTGGTGGTAGTACATTACTAGTACAGTACACTATTCCGCACACATCCGCGTACTCGTGCCTGTATTTAAAAAGAGTCAATATTGTTTTTTTGAAACACAATAGGTCAAAGGTTTAAAAAGACGAAGCTGCAAATTAAAAGCAAAGAACAGTTGATTATTGTTTGAAGTTGTGATCAGTGGAGAGTGTTAATTGTCAACCTTACTTCCTCACTTCATTGTCTTGGACTTAGAATGTTCACAGTTAGATAGAGTTGTCAGACTTATAGTCTACGAGTATATTAGGACTCTAATCGCGCGGCTGTAAGGGCCAATGCTCAGGAAACTTTCAAGGAAAATTTGTTGACGAAACAGCTTGTGAAGGATCGGCTTTGACATTTAAAATAGCCCATTTCAGTTTAAGCTGCTATATAAATATATTTTTGGAAGCTATCAGGAAGACAAGAATAATACAAATATCGTAGTATTTCATTGATTCACCGTGCAGGTCGTGTGTGGAAAAGAGAGAAGAACAATAGTATTTTAGGCTTGCAAAACTATAGTCAAGTTTTCAAATAATGTCTCCTCTTTTTATTGCGCAATAAGACACTCACTATCCATCATTCTGTTCTTCTATCTAACCTGTATGATTTCGCTAATGTCGTATTGGATACTCGTTCCATAAATTTTGACAGCAGGCTCAATTCTTTCAGTAACTCTAACAGTAAGAATTCCTTTCGAATCAACATCCACTGCATCCAACGATCCGTTCCTGATTATTTTTGGGTGATATCATGAATATTTGTTCGTCTTTATGTTGTGGTATTTATAACACGTATTACATATAACAAGTGTATATACTTAACAAATTAAATTAGGCGTAGCCAACTTCAGCAAAGAAGCCGACAGACGCATTATGTACCACATCTTCCTTTCAAACATACCCCAGTGTTTGAAGACGGTAGTTTTCAACCAGTGTGTTCTTCCAGTGCTGTCGCACGAAACAGAAACGTGGACACTAACGGTCTTGTCCACAAATTTAAGGTTATGGAGAGAGCTATGCTCGGTATTTCTCTGATGGATAAAGTCTGAAACGAGGAAATCCGTCGGAGAACCAAAGTTACCGATATAGCCTTCAAAATTAGTAAGCAGAAGTGGCAATGGGCTGGACATGTCTGTCGTAGAACCGATGAACGATGGAGTAGACGGGTTCTAGAGTGGAGACCACGTACGGGAAGACGCAGAGTGGGTCGACCCCCCGCTAGATGAACGGGTGACCTGAGGAAGGTCGCTGGTGGGAGTTGGATGAGGGTGGCAGGAGATCGTGTGAAGTGGCGAGCCTTGGGGGAGGCCTATATCCAGCAGACACAGGCTGATGATGATGATGTTATAACAAATAAACCTAGAACTCTGCAAGTATATACATTACCAGTCTTGAGTCTATAAATAGATAAATTCGAATACCTTAACTAAATTTAAGCATAAGATCCATCAGAACAAATTTTATCAACACCCAGAAAGTTCTTCAATTCAATTAACATCCTTTGGAGTTAAATCCTTTTAAGACTGCTTCTTAAGGCTAATTTAAAGTCTAACTAGCCTATATTATATACATATATTTTAGCCGCTTGTAGGCCTTTTCTTACGGCCTCTTTCGCTTTGTTGACATTCATCAACCCCTATCATTAATGCCCTTTTGTTTCATTTCACTTGCATGTATGGTTTTATTGTTTGTTCGTGATCATCCTATATTACTTGACAACCTTTGGCATATGACCTTCTCTACGAATCACTTTGTTTCCTATAATGCTGCATCGGCCTTTACTTTATCTCGTCTCGAACTGCAGCCTTCCTTGAGCACTCATGTAGGGAGTGATCCATTACTGCTTTAACCTGGTCAGTCCATCTCATCGGAGACCTACCACGCATTCTCTTGCTATCGACTTTTCCCTGAACTACAAGGCTTAATGTAAATAAATACATTAAATTAATATTTAATTTGTGATATTTCTCAAGTTTGGTACGCTGGAAACATCGACAAGCTTGCCACTTGTCATGATTGGCCTATAGTATAGTTGGCTAAATGTGATTCCGCTTATTTATAAGCGTGGTTCTGACCACCCCGAAAGGGAAACGGTCGTGATGATGATACTGAAACTAGATACTCTATCTAAATATTTATATTCAAAGTCTTGTCCAACAATAGACCAGACAAGGCAATTAAGTTGTTTATGATATAAAACAAAGTTTGTGAATCAATATACTTTGTTCTGTCCGGAATGTTATTGTGTCTTGAGGGGATATCTTGATTGTCTTTAATAGAATACAACATTAAATTAAAAATAAAATAATGCGATTTTTATTCAGCTTTACGCAGTGGAAGTTGGTGAGAGAGGAATTCCAGCAAAATATTTTTTACAGAAAGAATTCGGCTTAAGCAGGTCTGCCGTAATACATTTATGGGACAAGCTTCCAAGACGGCATTAACGGATTCATACAGTATTTGGTTGAGTAGGGAAAGGAGCAGAATGGTAGATATTGGCAATAAATAAATAAATTCTTCTTTTCCGTTAAATCCATTGAATTCTTGGAAATTTGTCTTCTTGTATTTAATACCTCGCCAGTCACCTTCGCGAGACTTATCCAAAATAAAATGGGGACTGAAAAATAAATAATAAAACTTATATAGGTAATTAGTTATACTTAAATCAGTCTTTCTTAAAGTGGACGATAACGCCCCCTTGTGGGCGCTGGACGCCTAGAGGGGGGCGGTAAGGGGCCCAGAAGAGGAATGAGAGGCGTTGGCATGGTATAGGGGGGGGGCGACTTGAAATTAAAACCTACACATTACACAACATCGATTATTTAGTTATATTCGGTCAAAGACGAAATAAGTTTGAGAATCTCTGGGTAAATAGTCACATTCGAGTGTTACCTAATCGTTAGTACCAAAATCGGAACCGGAATTAGTTCACAGAAGACAATTAAGACAGAAGTAGCTTCGAAGTCGTTATAAAGTCATACAAATCATGTGAGTCAAACATGCCATATATTACATTCAAAGACCAACGAGCTAAACTTTTGAACGTCTGTCCTGCTTCGTGACGTCACGCCTCGCTTACTTCAAGAACACGCTTCCTGAAGTAGGGTAAAAGTACCTATTGTGGACAGACACTATATGACTATTCTTTATCGCCAAATATGTATGTATTTAATGATGTGATTTTGTAAATCCAAAAGATAATAATATTCCTACACATTTATTTCACAAATAATAGTCAGAAAGTATCATCACGACCGTATTCCTTGCGGGGTGATGGATTGCGGTAAACCACGCTTATAAATCAGCGGATTTACATTTAAGTACTTTTACTATAGGCCAATCATGACAAGTGGCAAGCTCGTCGATGTCTCTAGCTTACCAAACTCGAGAAATATCACAAATAAATTAAATAATAATTTTATTTATTCATTTAAATTAAAATATTATTGTGTCCCGACCAGAAATCGAACCCGGTCTAAAAAACGGACTTAACCGCTAGACCACGAAAGCATCGAACCATCATGTAAAGCGTAATATATATAGATAAAGTTGTATTTTTGTATATACATTGGTCAACAATATAAATAAAATATTTTACAAACAAGAACTATAGTCAAGTTAAAAATAACCAACTGAATTAAGTATTTATAATAATTAGTCTGTACTCAATAGGTTATTTTAGGCCTACGTCGTACAAGATGGGTGTGAGGCCAATGTTTATAAAAAATGTATTATTTATTTAAAACACGAGTCTATAACAGTAGCATTTACCCTACTACCTCGTACTTAATTATACGGAATGCAGTCGAGAAGTGGTGTGTTACTTTGTTTCTGTAACTTTAAGGCAAGTTTGCACCAAAACAAGGTATCTATAATTGTAACGATTCATGTTAAAAATGGCGTCGAATGTACGAGTTTCATTTTCAAGGTCAGACGTCGACGCCATTTTTTACTTTAATCGTTCCGTGTGCCCGGTACCTCCATGTTTAAATATCACTTCGTTCTTTTACGGAACTGTAATCCAATATTTACATATTTTTTTTAAGTGTGTTGATGTTAACCCTTTCAGCACGACACGGTCTAAAATATCTCATAAAAATAGTGTAAAATTCCTCTCCTAACGAATTGAAATAAAACCAATTTATGCATGTTTTTTTCTTAACTACAACAATATAATAAAATATAATAAAGTAAATTATCAATACAACCGTTTCCCTTCCGGGGTGGTCAGAAACCACGCTTATAAACATTTAGCCAACTTTACTAGGCCAATCATGACAATTGGGTAGCTCGTTGATGAACGTACCAAACTCCTGGAGAGAATATTATTTTTTTCCCGACCACCAGTATATTATAAAATGTAAGTAATTACTAAGAGAGATGAGTACACGAACTACAGTGACCATTTCGAAGCGACTCTAGTGTTTTTTTTTGTCGCACGCTTCGTATTATTATTATTATTATTTTGCTGTTTGTTTTTGACTTTTTAATCAATGTGTATAACTACTAACATAGTTCTAAGTTGGAATGTTACTAATAATTATGGAATTAATTCTGAAATAAATAATTTAATATTATTGTCCGTGCTGAAAGGGTTAATGAAAATAAATTACATCGCCAACCCATCTTCAGCGTGGCGAGTGTAGGACAAATTCTCCAGAATTTCTGGCAGGCCTATCTCCAACATTGGAGGTCTAGGCCCCTAGAAGGTTGTGATGATAATGACACTTAGACTTGAAAAAACTTTGAAAATATGAACTTGTGCGAGCGGGAGGGGCGTTATTATTATATAAGTTTTTTTATTATTAAATTAAATTTAATAAAAATTAAAAAAATAAAATTAATATATATATTATATAATATATATATTATAAAAGCGTTAAACCCTTGTAGCTTAGCTACGCAAAAGAAAATAAAACTTGAAAATTCAAAATCACGTCGGGGTCACCAATAAAGCGTCTTAGCTTTTAAATAAATTTGACCGCCTCCGTGGTCTAGTGGTAACAAAAGTTGCCGTGAACTCGGGAGGTCATGGGTTCCATTCCCACCGGGGGCAAGTTGTACATTGTATAATTTGTCTCGGTCTGGGTGTTTACGAGTATATGTATAATATGTATATATTTAAAAAAAAAAAGTATAATATGTAGTTTATCAACCATCTAGTTTCCGTAACACAAGCCTCTTAGCTTTAACAAAGAATCTTAATATCAATAATTGTCAAAACCAATTAGACACCCGTCATAATTTTGAATTTCGAAGTTTTTTTTTTTTATAAAAAAACATTTATTTACAAATATCCGCAGTATCATTTATTTAAAAGCTAAGACGCTTTACCCTATTAAATATAATAAATGAACTGAATACTCTCATGCATTTTTTTATTTTTTTTTTAGGTTATACCAGCTATGTTTCATACGGCCAGTATATGGTTGACTCTAGCATTGGCTGGGCAGAGGTATATATACGTCTGTCATGCACCGGTCGCTAGGACGTGGTAAGTAGTTTTAAGAAATGTTAGCATGAAAATACCACTCTTTTTAGCACAAGTCGTTCGTTTAATGAAAATTCTAACATTTGATGCTAATTTCGTATGTCAGTACCGTGTTGAAAGGATGTTACTTTTTGACACTTTAACATAAGAAATGGTTTGTTTAAATTGTTGTATACTTTATAGTTTATATTATATTTGTTTACAAATCATAATTTATTCGAAGTAATATACAAACAATATAAAATAATTAAATTATGAAATAAAAATTAAAACTAAATTAGAAAAATAATTATAAATAAAAATACTCCCCATGATTTGTTCCTGTGGCAGTGTGCCTAGAACACTTGCAGCGTTCCCCCGCCCTCTTGTCACATACAGCATTAACCAGGCGCTTACACAACTCTTTAAAGAACTTCTTTCCACTTGGCCCCCACGGACCCATTGTCTCAAGACCAAAAGGCACAAACACGTAGTCGTTGCTAATCGACTCGTATTTGCTACAAAATTTATTTTTTGGGAGTCCAAAATCTTGTACAAGCGCTGCCTCCCAAGAAGTACCCTTTCTCTCCTCCCCCACTCTTCAGGGCTCCACGCTGGATCTACAGCTTTGCTTCAACATTCTCGGGTTGGAAATTCGCCATTTGGAGTTAAAAGTCTCGGGCCGTGGGGACCAAGTGCACATGAAATTTTCAACGCGTTGTCAACACAGCTTGTCAACACCTCGGGAGACAAAAGGACTGGGCAATATTTGGGCCAAAGGATCAGCATTGCCATTCAACGTGGTAATGCTGCCAGTATCCTTGGCACTTTGCCCATTGGCAGCGATTTGGAGCAATTTTTTTATTTATAATAATTTTAATTTCTTTATTTTTATTCTAGTTTTATTTTTATTTATTAAGTATGTTTATTTTTATTAATAGTAATTTATGTTTTAAAATGTTAGTTTTTCAAAAATAACATAAAAAACCATAGGAACTTATCTGCTTTCAAGTTTTAGTTTAATAAAATGTTTAAAAATACTTCTAAAAAAGTAGTGCTGCAAAAATAAACAGTATAAATCACACAACAGCGTCATACATTGTGATAAAGGCAACATATATATCATATCACGTCCCGTGAACTCGGGGGAAAACTTCTGTCGCCAAACTTTTCGCCTTTTATAAAAATAAACATAGTTTATTGTTGTGATAAAGCCCGTGTCACTTATTTATGTTTGAAAAAATCACCTCCCTATTTTATTACACATAATAAACCGCTTCTTACTTATATGCACTTTTCTTATGTACATTCGATAATTGCTTACGTTATAACCATATGGGGTAACGCGGCAGATATTCGAAAAGTGTTCATACAACAAAAGAGATCAATTAGAATATTGTTTAATTTAAAAGCCAGAACCACAGTACGAAATTATTTTGTTGATGCCTTTTTCCAAAATAATGCTTTTTATAACCTGTCAGAATTTATTCAAAGGCATGTTTTGACGGAAAATTCTTTTAAATAGTTGTATAATTTTGTGGTCTTATGCCTTCTACTGTATTGTGTTCCTATGCATGGTGTTAATAGCATTATTGTTATTATTTTAAAATTTGTTAACTGACATACCAAAATATAACGATTGTTATATAGGTGAAATATACAAATATACAAAATATACAAATATACATTTGTCATAGATTTACAACACCGCCGTTCTCGTGATTTGGAAAGCACGTTACCCCCCTTTAGACCTATTCAGTTACTTAAGCGCAAACGTTATATAATGTAATTCGTGTATAACTATATGTATATCACGCTATTAAAGTTGATATTTGCACGGCCGCTGTCAAGGTCGAGCGTTTATAGAGTTAAGAATTTAATAATATTTGGTAATTATGATGCTAGCTCTGACGTAAATAACAAGATCCACTAATAACATTTGCGGTTTAGTAATACCAACTTGTGGAACTTACATATACACAGTCCTAGGCCTCCACTGTTGGAAATGGGCCTTCTAGAAACATCTGGAGAATTTGGCCTACACTCGCCACGCTGGCCAGACGGGTTGGCGAGGATCATATGTCAATTTTTATCAACAATTTATTAACAGTTCCACAAGGGACTTACAGCTTAACGGGAACGAGGCACGGCAGTGATGTAAATCTATGTCAAATGTACGTAAGAAAAGTGTATTTTTTATTTAGATCTTTTTAGAATTTTGTGGAAGACGTTCTTGCCACGAGCCACGAACGCTTGTAGAACCGATGTGTCATTAAAAATTGACATCAGACGTCAACCCGTCTGTCCACTGTGGCGAGTGTAGGCCATCAACATCAGCCTGTGTCTCTCCACTGCTGGATATAGGCCTCCCCCAAGGCTCGCCACTGCACGCGGTTTTTTGCAACCCTCACCTTCCTTAGGTCATCCGTCCATCTGGCGGGGGTCGTCTCACTCTGCGTCGTCCCGTACGTCGTTTCCACTTCAAAACCCGTTTGCCACATCGGTCGTCGGTTCTGCGGCTGATGTGTAGGCCATAACCTCTAGAAATTTCTGAAAGGCCTATCTTAAATAGTGGAAGCCTATGACTGTGTTCTAGGGGCTGTGTAGATAGTAGATGTAGGTTGCACAACTTGGAACGGCAGTGACCGCCTCCGTTGTCTAGTGGTAACAAACGTTGCCGTGAACTCGGGAGGTCGTGGGTTCGATTCCCACCGGGGGCAAGTTGTCCATTGTATAATTTGTCTCGGTCTGGGTGTTTATATGTATATATATACAAAAAAAAAAGGATAATATGTAGTTTATCAGACATCTAGTTTCCGTAACACAAGCCTCGTAGCTTACCACGGAAATTAGATGGCGCTGTGTGACCTGTCTGGAAATATTTATTTATTTATTTAAATATAAATCCATGACAAATATACATAAGAAAGGTGTATTTCTTATTGGTACATTCCGGGGTTTGAACAGATCTTTTTAGAATTTTTTAGGGAGGCGTTCTTACAACCGATCCACGACCCCTTGTGGAACCGTTTGTGTCATTAAAAATGACATCAGACCCTCGCCAACCCGTCGAATAGCGTGGCAATTATAGGCCATATTCTCCAAAAAATATTGAAGGCCCATGTTCATCTAGGACTGTGTGATGTTATAGGTTTTTATTCATTGCAATATCTTAAGATAGATTTAGCAAAAAGTTTCATTGAATTCTGTTACGACGTGTGATAAAACGTTTGAGCTAATAAAATATCACTGTAACCCGGTTTATTGGCCAATGTTTTACTTTTATTGGCTTTGCGTTTAGAAATTGAGATTAGTTGTAAATATTGGGTCAATATCGTCACTAGATTTTTTATAAAAATAAATTATAGATGCTGTTGTTTTATAAAACACAGAGTTCTCTTTATTCAGAAAACTAAAAACTTTTTTTTTTACTATTATATAATTGTTTTTTATAATTTTAACAGGTCATTACGCGATTTACCTTAGAGACATATTTCTCCCGATGTTTCAGCCAAGTTGCATTGGCCGTGGTCACAGGTCGACTGGAGCTATGCGGTGTAGTCTCGTACATACTGGGCGGTAAATTGTAAACCTACCCACTTATCACTTATATATTTTTTTTTAAATCATGACACACAACACTTACAATATCCTTGGCGACACCGGACGATTTTTCCCGGCGTCGAAACCTATTAATTACTGGATTCCACGATGAAGATAGCTTATAACCCCCCTCTCGATTGAAATTTTTGTGTTTCTTTATTTCGATCGCTTCACGTACTATATATATATATATACGTATACGTCGGGAGAAATATGTCTCTAAATTAAATCGCGTAAAGACTCGTTAAAATTATAAAAACTATTATGAATGTGCGAGAAAGTTTAAAAAGTGTTTTTATATAATTAATAAAAATAATTATTTATTAATTAAAATTAGTACAAAATATTTATATTTCTTTTAAATATTTTTTAGAACATATATATTTCCTAAAACCAGTACCAATTTATAATTTGAATTTCCTATTATAATGAAATTTGTTTTTTATTATTTTATATTCTAATTCTAAAAAGAGCTGGGTAAATTTTGTCAAATTATTCAAATTAATTTATTCATCGAAAGGGTTAGTAAGTACAAAGTAAAAAAAAAATAACATGATTAAGGTAAGTAATAGGTGTTAGTAACAACATTAATCTCTGGTCTGCACACTAGGACATCCTGTCATGTGAGGACTAGCTTTAGTAGGGGTGATTTTTAATATTAATTATTAAACAACAAAAACATGTTGGAAGTAAGAATACAAATCGGTTATTCAATAAATTATAATAAAAAAATAGGATTGATATGCTTGTGTTTTTATGCGTATGGGTGTGTGATGTAAGTATGTCTATGTCGTAAATATATAGGAATTAATAAATAAAAGAAAGTGTAATGTGTGCTTGTGTGATTGTAGGGTTTGTGTAGAATATATATATATATGTTAGACAATTTAAGATAAATAAGATAATTACAATAATAAAGATAAAGTAGGTATATGTATAGGATAAGTATAAGATAAGTAAGTACATATTGGAACATTAATAAGAAGGGTTGGGGTTTTATCAAATTAGAATACAAATTGAATACAATATTAATATGCAATAAAAAAGGCACTATAGTATTTTTCTATATAATGAATTGAAGTAGTTGTTCTGTTTTTAAATAGTCCAGGGTCATAAGCCAGTTTTGTAGGGTTTTTTACAAAAATATTTAGTCAAATTTATTAAGTTAATATACTTGCTAACAGTGTTGTACAAATGGGGGTCTAGGAAACCGATTTGTCGTTTAGCGAGGGATGTTCTTGTGTTTGGTGTTATAAATATTAGGTCTTTTCTTCGTTTAAGAAGTATTTCGCGATCGATGATGAATTAAAAAAGAGCGTGTCGACCCCAAATGCCATAGCTACCTAAAACAAAATAGTTCCAATGTTATGCAACGAGAAAATGCGGCGAGCGTTTTAGGTACCCTCCCAGGCCTACCCCTTAATTCATTTTGTAGAATAGTTTTAATTTTTTAGGTGTTAAGTTTAGTTTTATTTATTATTAGTTTTTAATCTATTTTATTTTAATATGTTTGTATCTTACTTCGAATAAAATCATTTATTCGTAGGAAGTAAGGTACAATGATTATAAAAAAATGTAAACTATATTATTAATTAACCTAAAAACTAACATTTTAAAACATAAATTAATATTAATTAAAAAATAAAATAAAGACTATTTAATAATTAAAAATACAACTAAAAGCTAAAACAAAGAAAAACAACATAAAATTATTATAAATAAATATTTTGTTCCAAATCGCTGCCAATGGGCAGTATAAATATATACATATATAAGAATTTATAGATAAATATTTATTTGTAAACATTTATTCTTCCCATCTCCAATAGTTGCGGTTAAGAACGCTTGTTCTAGAGTGCTGTAATAAAATAAAATAAAAGAATATCGTATATTTTTTTTCTACCGAAAAATGTGCCGTCACAATTGCAGGCGTCTAGTTTGTCGGCTATTTAAAGAGAGTAGAACTGCAGTGGAATATTTTTTGACAATAATAATAATAATAATAAACTTTTATTTCGGACTTTACATCCATAAATTGTTAGTAACAATTTTACTTAATCTATATTTAGCATAACTATGAATTTATTTTACACTATCCGCTACTGGAGGCTGTCTACTTGACTGTATGCAGCTGTATCCAGTGCTCCAGCAGCGGAGAGTCCCACCGATCTGCCAATACGTTTAGGAGCCTGTTGGTACTGGTTCTCATGCGGCACAGCATAGACGCAGATCTTTTGCGAATAATTGTTTGAAAACTGTCAGTCCTCGAATCAGCAAACATACCCGAGGCGCTGCAGAACCTCGGCAGCCCCATCAGGATCCTAAACGCATTATTATACTAGACGCGCAGGTCGCTGTACGCTCTCCGAGTATAGTCCACCCATAGGCTGCACGTGTAAAAGGACTGGCAGTATGCCCTAAAAAGAGTCACTTTTACCTGGGCGGTGCAGCGCGCAAACCTACGGGCTAACACATTACATCGGACAGCCAACGACCTGCGCTCCCGCTCAATATCTACATTGTCTTTATGACTGGTACATTTTTTTTTTATTTTAGGTGCACAATGCCTCGTGTAATAAAATGTCTGATCTATATCGGCATAGCAGCATTTCTTCACCAGCTGCCGCGGTTCTTCGACAGGCAATATGTTCCTCACCGCACAGTCTGGCGTGGACATTTAGAAGAAGTCTGTCGGGTAAGAGAGATTTATTACTTTATCTTCTTTTTGTCCAATGCAACGTTTTTTATTTTAAATTTCTAGTTTTTATTAACAGTCCGTCTAGAGGTTTAAGCATCGCCAGAGACATCGAATAGCTTGTCACTTGTCTTGTTGCAGTTAGCTAAATGTAAACCCGCTTCTTTAAAAACAGTGTGGTTTTTGACCACTTACTTCTTTTTTTAATTCCATTTCGTACTGTCCTTATTAATTCTTGCATTCATTCTTTGTACATAGTTCTTTCTTTTGTAATCTCTTTATAAATAAGAACAGTAAGAAGTAAAAACAATATAACAAATTATTATATTGTGCTGTTTACTCATAGGTAATGTCCATAAATATTAATTCGTGGCTGTAAAAGCCGTGTCAGCTTACAACTACACAAGTATAATATTAAATTGATAAATTCCATGTCCGCTTACAATCTAAAAAAATAATTGCTATTTCCAAATTAAACATATTATATTCGTGGCTGTAAAAGAGCCGTGTCAGCTTATAATCTAAAACATTAATTTTTATTACTTAATGTTAATTCGTCGCTGTAAAAGAGCCGTGTCAGCTTATAATCTAAAACATTAATTTTTATTACTTAATGTTAATTCGTGGCTGTAAAAGAGCCGTGTCAGCTTATAATCTAAAACATTAATTTTTATTACTTAATGTTAATTCGTGGCTGTAAAAAGGCCTTGACCAACTTAAGATATAAATATTATTAATATGTGAAACAGTATTCTATGCAATGACATCATTAAGTGCATCCTTAAGATCATGATAACTTTTTTTAATTAATATAGATTTGACTTTAACTTTGAATATTCGAGACATTTTATTATTCAAAAATACAACTTAAACACACATGCACTCCCAAACACAACTACATGCATTCCCAAACACAACTACATGCACTCCCAAACACAACTACATGCATTCCCAAACACAACTACATGCACTCCCAAACACAACTACATGCATTCCCAAACACAACTACATGCATTCCCAAACACAACTACATGCACTCCCAAACACAACTACATGCATTCCCAAACACAACTACATGCACTCCCAAACACAACTACATGCATTCCCAAACACAACTACATGCATTCCCAAACACAACTACATGCACTCCCAAACACAACTACATGCATTCCCAAACACAACTACATGCATTCCCAAACACAACTACATGCACTCCCAAACACAACTACATGCATTCCCAAACACAACTACATGCATTCCCAAACACAACTACATGCATTCCCAAACACAACTACATGCACTCCCAAACACAACTACATGCATTCCCAAACACAACTACATGCACTCCCAAACACAACTACATGCATTCCCAAACACAACTACATGCATTCCCAAACACAACTACATGCACTCCCAGACACAACTACATGCATTCCCAAACACAACTACATGCACTCCCAAACACAACTACATGCATTCCCAAACACAACTACATGCACTCCCAAACACAACTACATGCATTCCCAAACACAACTACATGCATTCCCAAACACAACTACATGCACTCCCAAACACAACTACATGCATTCCCAAACACAACTACATGCACTCCCAAACACAACTACATGCATTCCCAAACACAACTACATGCATTCCCAAACACAACTACATGCATTCCCAAACACAACTACATGCATTCCCAAACACAACTACATGCACTCCCAAACACAACTACATGCATTCCCAAACACAACTACATGCATTCCCAAACACAACTACATGCATTCCCAAACACAAACATGTTCCACACACATCATTCCAACATATTTTTATTTTTTAAATTTTCTGTTCTTAACAAGTTTCTTTGTTGTTTAAAAAAGTTTTTATAAGTTTAGTTAACAAATTATGATTTCGTAAATGGCTATGTGTTTAGATATAAGTGTAGTTGTTGTTAAGAAAGTTTGTAATGAGGTGAAATTGTAAAAATAAATATATAAAAAGAAAATAAATAAATATTTAGCGTAGTTCAATTGTGAAGAAGCCAATGAAAATTTTTATTGCTTTTAATTGTGGCGCTAGACGCTAAAGCATTGATTTCCTGATCAAGAACAGGCTTTTCTTTGGTACGCTAGACACACAAAATTGTAATTTGGGTAAATCTAAAAACTGCCTATTTTCACTTTTTAATTAAATAAATAAATATTTCCAGACAGGTCACACAGCGCCATCTAGTTTCCGTGGTAAGCTACGAGGCTTGTGTTACGGAAACTAGATGGTTGATAAACTACATACTATACTTTTTTTTAAATAAATATATACATATTATACATATAAACACCCAGACCGAGACAAATTATTGTACAACTTGCCCCCGGTGGGAATCGAACCCACGACCTCCCGAGTTCACGGCAACGTTTGTTACCACTAGACCACGGAGGCGGTCAATTAATCTACGTATTAAATTTCACAGAAGTGTTAATAGCCTTTTCCATCTTTTCAGATACAAATGTCGCCATGGGTGAACGCGCTATCATTAGACGCATACTTCATAACATACTTCGGCTTCAGAGTTCTTTTCGTCCATCTCATACCGTGCACCTCTTTAGTAGTATTAAACGTGCTCCTGTTTAGAGCAATGAAACAAGCCCAAATTAACAGGCAAAAGCTATTTAAAGAGAATCGAAAATCAGAATGCAAACGCCTAAGAGATTCAAACTGTACAACTCTTATGCTGATTGTAGTTGTGACTGTATTTCTTTTAGTTGAAATCCCAGTTGCTGTTGTAACTATCTTGCATATAATATCAAGTACTATAGTAGAAATCTTGGACTATCATATTGCTAATATCCTTATATTAGTCACGAATTTCTTTATCATAGTTTCTTATCCAATAAACTTTGCGATTTATTGCGGAATGTCCCGGCAATTTAGGGAGACGTTTAAAGAGCTTTTTATAAGAGGTGCTGTTACTAACAGGAAAAATGGCGGATCGAGTAGATATTCTCTGGTCAATGGACCTAGGACTTGTACTAATGAAACTGTACTTTAAAATCAACATGTATGGATGCATCTTTATACAAAAATCGTTTAAGTGATTTTTAATACTTCTATTTGTTGTTATATCCAGTTTCTTGATATTGTATATTTTATTTATTTATTTACTATATCACAATCTATAAGTACAGTTCACATTTTACAGCAATTTCTGAAGTTCTAGATTGCAATCCAAAATCAGTGTACACAGCATGCTTATTGTGATTTAGCCATGACATTGTCATTTCAATTAAATTCTTTCATTTTAGTGAAATATATTAAAAGGAAAATAATAATAAAAAAATGGTTTGTCGAAGAAAAATAATGAGGTAGTAAATCAATAATAAAATATAAAAAAAAGCAATTAAAATTTAAAATAAAAATAATAATGTCACTTAATTAAAATAAATTATTAAACTGCCTCCGTGGTCTAGCGGTTAAGTCCGTGGATTTAGACTCGGAGGTACCGGGTTCGATTCCTGGTCGGGACACAAAAATATTTATTAATGTAAATAAATAAATACATTTAATTAATATTTAATTTATTTGTGATATTTCTCGAGTTTGGTACGCTGGAGACATCGACGAGCTTGCCACTTGTCATGATTGGCCTATAGTAAAGTTGGCTAAATGTGAATCCGTTTATTTATAAGCGTGGTTTCTGACCACCCCGAAATGGAAACGGTCGTGATGATACTTTACTTTTTACTTAATTAAAATAATAATAATTTAATAATATAACAATCATAAATATTTAAAAAAATAAAATCCAGAACCATATCTACTAAGTTTTTTTTGTTTTCTATTAGTTCTCAATCAAAAACCAGCTAAGCTGGTATTATTTAATTAGCAGGTTTATAACCAACTATATCACTATAGATATGGTATTGTACAACAGTCGGTTATTGGACGTCGATATATTTAGCAATTCTCGCGCCGCATTTAAGGCCAAAATGAAGAAGCTGTTGTTGTCGTTTTAGTTCGCTGGGTGGGGTTTGCTTCGGAGTTCATTGATAGTTCCATAAATTCGAACACTGCAATTGTATTATTCATTATACCTGGCCAATATGTAGTACTAACGTATCTAAAAATATAAATGGTGCATTATTGTCCACAGTGGGAAATATTTTGGTGGCGGGTATAATTCTAATGGCTCCTACTGTATCGTTTCTTAATTGTTCTTATACTGCCTGTCTCTGTTCTTTCTCTTCGAATAAATAAATAAATAAGACAGTGTCATACGATTTTGATTTGTTATTTGGAGAAGCTGATTTTATTTTGCAGACTCCAAAACATGAACTGCTACTTCTGCTCCATTACTAGTATAAATATATTGTTTTCCATAATTATTCACATTGTAGCACATTATTAAACACAATTACACAACTTCATCATTATTACAGCCCCTAGAACACAGCGTCCTAGACCTCCGCTGCTGGAGATGGGCCTTCCAGAACATATATCTGGAGAATTTGGCCTACACTCGCCACGCCCCATTACATGCGGTGTGTATAATTAAATATCTGAAGTACTTTACAAAAGTTTATCTGTAATATTTGCATACTACAAATTTATGTTGATAAGCTTGTATGCAATTTGTATGAAATACCAACCGAGATTCTAAGTAGATTGTCAAAATAATATATAATTATAGTGGCGGTAATTAACTTCTAATTTAATTGGTTACCATCCATGTGCCTCATTTTTTATTTGTTTTATTTTCCCGACGGATGATGAATGAGATGATAGGGAAGGCAAAGGGTCTAGCCCTTTTTTATGAGTTAATGAGGTCATCATCAAATTCCAGATGCTGCAAAATTTAATGCTTTTCTTGGAGTCACTCGCGGCATTATAGCTCAAACACGTCGAGTAAAATATGGGAGTTGACAGCGCGGTAAAACCGCAAAAAATAAACTGCAACTTGTGCCCCATATTTAAAGTCCAATTTATCGTTTTCCATAACTATTCATATTGTAGAACATTATTAAACAAAACAACACCACTTTTGACCAACAATATTCACAGTAAATTTATTTACAAAACAAAAACTTGCACTTGACATGTCCACGCAAAATGGCGCGAAGGACTCTCCATGTGCCTAATCCAAGATTAATTTGATCATTTTTTTGTAATCTATAGGGTTAAAGTTGAACAGTTTTTTTTAACGTAATACTTAACACAGCGTTGATCTAATTTTAATGTAAGTAGTTTTTAATGTTTGAATAAGTAATTGGTGGTATTTTTATGTAATATAGTATTGTTAAAACGTTTTTTGATATTTAAAAAAAACTGTTGAATTTTATTCAAATCTGTCTTCCTATAATATTAATTCGCAAAAGGAGTTGAAATTATAAAGTAAATGAAAAAATATTGACAATGAATATGAAATGAAATATGACTCCTTCCTTAGTAGCATTTATTCACTTAAATACAAAAAAATATCTATGTAAGAAGTGAACAAACTAACTACAAGTGAACAACTAAGAATAGAGGCCCTAAGAGCGCGTTCAATATATATTTTTTTATAATGTTGGTATTACTGCATTTAAAATGTCGCTAAGCCAATCAGGAGCGTTTAATTTGACAGGCAATGTTACCAACATTAAATTTATATTTTTACCTAAAACGCAAATGTTTATTGTTTCATTACAGCCCCTAGAACACAGCGTCCTTGACCTCCACTTGATTGGATTTTTTAAGACAATTTATTAACGATGCCACAAGTTGGTGTTAGTGGAACCGGAATCGACGGCTTAATGTGATATCTGAGGCACGGGAATGGTGGTGTTGTAAATCTATGACAAATGTGACAAATTACAAAAAGTGTGTTTTCTCATTGGTACTTGCCGGGGGGATTTGAACCGACCTTTGTAGGATGTTAAGAAAAACTTATTGTTTATCTAGATTTAATAGTTTGATTTATTATATTCTGTAAATTTACATATCGTATTAACTTGGTGTTTAATATTTTTTAATTTAAAATAAATTATAATATTTAGTTTTATAATTGTAAATTAGATATTTAACTATATACTTAAGAGTAATTAGAGATTCGGCATTTTGATAGATATTTATTGGGATACTTTTTTTATAGGCTGTTCTATAACTTAATCATTTTTTTTTTTGTATTATTAATTTATTGTTTTATAAAGATTAACTAATTTTACAGCCTGCAAAAATGGAGAGCCCCCATTTTGGAAAAGTATCCAAAATATACGAATTTTGTTCTAAAATGTTATTTATCTATAAATTATTTATTACACATTTACATGTTGTAAATAATAAAAATCTTTTTGGGTATTAATTAATACACAAAACAATAATTAAGAATTATTTTATTATTATATTAATATGTGTGTAGATTTTAATGTAAATATAAAAATGTAGAAAAAAAATAATACACGTGTTAATAAAAAAAATCTTAGTTTTTTAAGTACATGAAATATGTAAAATATTAATAAATATTATTGCTTTTATAAGAAAAACAAACGAATATTTAGTGATTGTTACAAGTAAGTTTGTAATATTATATTTAGAAAAAATATATTAATGTTTTGTAAAAAAATCACTTAGTTTGACCATGGCAAATTGAATCAATAAATGTTTTATTTATTAAATATATTATTATAAAAAGTTTATTGTTTTGTTTTATTTAAAAACACAGATAAATTTTCCTTTTTTTTACATAAACTATCGAATGTGTAGATACATTAGCCCCATCACACATCCAGGCGACCTCGTCAAGCGCGGGAAGTGCGGCGGTTTCTGCTGAGAACCTCAAGCTGCGCAAATACGCCAACCGTCGTACAGGTTACAGATTTGCGCCGTTTGGGGTCGAGACGATGGGGACACTCAGCCAAGCGTCTGGCTAAGGAGTTGTCCAAACGGCTAACGTAAGAGTCTGGAGACAGGAAAGCAGGCAATTATTTCTGCCAACGTTGCCTCGCTATACAGAAAGAAAATATTGCCAGTCTTCTTCCTATCTACTATCCCTGAAGGGTCGTCTCTAGTACAAAGTAAAAATTAAAATAAATATAATTAAAAAAAAAAAAAAAAAACGTTAAGTAATTTTTTTTTTTTTTTTTTTTTTAGTTTCAGTTATATTTAATTTAATTTTTACTTTTAAGTAGTTTTGATCATATAAAAATAAAAGTCTAATTAATTATCAAAATATACGAATTTTAGTTACTACATCCAGAGATATTTAATATACATCTATAACAAAACAGAGCAGAAAACAAAACAGTATGAGAGTCAAAGCTAGAACAATTGGTGGAATGATTGAGTTTATAACAGTTATGGTCATGTTCGACGTGCACTTTTTAATTAATTATGTTATTGTTTCTCGGATAATAAGCCGACCTGCTACTTAACTTAGTCGCAAACGTTATTAGTGGATTTCATTATTTACGCCAGAGATTGCGTCATAATTACATAATATTACTCAATTCTCAACTCTATAAGCGCTCGACCTTGACAGCGGCCGTGTAAATATCAACTTTAATAGCGTGATATAAATATATAGTTAACGGATTCCACTAAATAACGTTTGCGATGAAGTAACAGAACTACTGCGTACTACGGAAGTGTAAAATGCATTCTTCTTCGACAACAGAACCTCGTGTCAGTTTGTTTTCGTAAGTAAATGTGGATTAAACTATTATTTTTCGAAGTTTTCATATTTTAAAGTTATTATAATATGCGATATATTCTAGAAGTTGTTAATAAGAAATAGTACCGCTATTCGATCATCGATGGCGGTATTATATATGCACACAATTTATGCTGCGCCAGCTTGGCACCACCAACAGGGACAAGATTCAAAGTCAGTCTAGACGTTGTTATTAAGAAATAGTACCGCTACTCGATCATAGATGGCGGTATTATATATGCACACAATTTATGCTGCGCCAGCTTGGCACCACCAACAGGGACAAGATCCAAAATCAGCAGAACATATCGCTCAGAGTGGTCTCACCAGTGGAGCACCATGGTTCGTGCGTAATTCCGTCATAGCTCGAGATCTGGAGATGCTTACTATTGAGGAATTTGTTGACGGCTTGACTAGACGTATGTTCTATCGAGCTGACAACGGACACTTCAAGCATCTCCAGAACATCGCACCGTCTCGCTCACAGCCCCTTAACGGGAGACCACCTCCTCGAGAAGTGCTTCTGGAGGAGAGCTAAAGTTGTCGAACCTTAACCTCATCATCATCATCATCATCCGGGTCTGGACTACCCTGATTGTCGTTTTGGCCTTAGGGCCTGTAACTGAATCCTTCCAATTTCCATTTCATCTTATATCATCTAACTTCATCTCACTTCATCCCACTTCATCTCACTTCATCTCACTACTACTACTAATTCATCTTATTTTTCGTTCAACTAAAACCAACTTGTGGAATAATTAATAATAATATTTTTTTTATTATCAGGCAACAGATGGGGCATAGATAAATACCTTACAACTAAAATACATATAAAAATATCATTAACTTAAGAATAATAAAATTAATTAATCTAAAGCTTCCTTATCTTCATCTTCTTGTGGTCATAGAAGTACCCATCAGGGTGTGATCTGAAGAGTACGAGAAGCTTCAGTGGACGCTGGCGTCCCTGCTGGGGGTGGTGCAGAAGGAGTAGGTGCTGCGCGGGGCCCAGGAACATCGTTGGTTCTGCGTGAAGCAAATAAATGTCATTTAAAAAAAAAACATCAAACCCATTATTCTAAGCATCAATCCCTCGCCAGTCCGAGGTGTGCATCAGAATCTAGGCAGCGTGGCGAGTGTAGTACAAATTCTCCAGAAAAATCTGGAAGTCCCATTTCCAACAGCGCTATAATACTAAATTAGTGTCTTTAAAAATAAAGTTTTAAAATTAATAAAAATAATGAATATAAGGTCATAGAATATGTTTAAACATGTTTCTAGAACAATCCACCGTTGTTTATTTGATTACTCGGCACACTGGGGTCGCCTTACTTGATAAATTATAACTAGTCGATACTGTGAGCTATATTATTGCTTAGGTGCGCCTCAAGTACTGAACCAAGGCAAACGTAGTATCGTAAACTTTGCCGTTATATGAATGTGAACAGTGCAGCTGGTCGATTTTATAATATCAGTGAATCCTTACTACCTTCGAAACTAAAAAAATAATTTAATAGTCACCACCGCACTCTAATAATTAAAGACAAAGACAAAGACAAAAAAAATATTGTTCATGTGGTAAAAAAATATAACATTTTCAGCACATGACCCAGTTCGGGCATTACAATATTGTTTCTTAAAATCTAGGTGTTTTACATACGTTTCTTACTAGGAGATCAATTTACTAAAATTAGTTCTTATGTTAATAATGAAATTAAAACAATTAGAATCTTACAAACTAAATAAGATAGAAATTCTATTTTTTTTTTTTTTTTTTTACAATAGAAGTGTTTATACACACAGATACTCCTCTACGGAGTAGAAGCAGCTTTGCACCAAATATTGTCTTAGGGCCTTATTAAATTGTTTTTGGGTGGGTTTATTTTTTATGGATTTTGGAAGTTTATTGTATATTTTTATTGCCATGTAATATGGGCTTTGGTTTAGCATCTTTATTCTCGACTGTGGCAGGGTTAACTTATCTTTATTTCTGGTATCTATTGGATGTGTGTCTTGTATCTTTGGGAACAGATTTATATTTTTATATACAAATATGCACATGTTGTAAGGTTTGCAAGTATCTGTATTGTCTATTTGTGCTAAGATTCGGATACATTTTTTCTGTTTTATAAATAATTGTTTAATGTTTGTACTGTTACCCCAAAGTATGATTCCGAATATTATTAGGGTTAAATATTAGGGTCCTTACATATGAACTTACGTTTGTCGAACTGGTGACTTTAATCTCATATATCTTGCGTTTGGATAGGAATTCCAAAGAGATTGCCCAAAACCAGGCCCCAACTTCTTTGCAGCGTGCCTCAACTAAATACAATTCAATAATTATAACAAATAATTGTGTTTTTTTATAATTAATTATAACATCTGTTTTACCCCAACATTAAAATATAATTTAATTAAATATTCAATTGGTTACTATTTAATTTAATTATATTTTAATGTTGGGGTAAAAGAGATATATTAAATTTAAAAAAAAAACACAACTAATTGTTATGATTATTGCATTGTATTAAGTTGAGGCAGGCTGCATACAAGTTGGGGCCTGGTTTTGGGCATTCTCTTTTGAACGACATCATTCGAAGGGCTGCTGTCACTGCTGGAGTACCCGCGATCCTAGAACCCTCTGGGATTGCGCGAAGCGATGGCAAAAGACCCGACGGCATGACCGTTGGGCCGTGGAAACTTGGCAGGTCCCTGGTGTGGGATGCGACATGTGTAGACACATTAGCCCCATCACACATCCAGGCAACCTTGTCAAGCGCGGTAAGTGCGGCGGTTTTAGCTGAGAACCTCAAGCTGCCCAAATACGCCAACCTCAGTACGGGTTACAAATTTGCGCCGTTTGGGGTTGGGACTATGGGCCCATGGGGACACTCAGCCAAGCGTCTGGTCAAGGAGTTGTCCAAAAGGCTAACGGAAAGGTCTGGAGACAGGAAAGCTTGCAATTATTTCTGCCAACGTATTAGCTTAGCTATACAGAGGGGAAATGTTGCCAGTCCTCTTGGGACTATCACTGAAGGACTTTTTTCACTATTAGTTTATTTTTATTAGGTTTATATTTATTTTTAGTTTTAATTATTTTTATTATTATTATTAGGAAATTAAATTCTAAATATATTGTGGAGGACCAAATATATTAGTACTTTAATGACATAGGTCGTAACGCGTGCCATCTATCTCTCCAACTTCCCATGAATAAAAAAGTAATTAATGTTTTGAAAGTCAGTTACACAGTACAGAGAAATAGCTTCACATAAATTGCTTTGACTTGATAGAAGTTGTGATCGGCTTCATTAAAAGTTTGCAAACCATACCAGTGACTTATATTAAAAACTGGGCATGATTTTAATATTAATCTGTATTATGTATTATGTCTACCGGCTATACTATGGTGAGTGCTCTGAAGAGCTCTATAACCTAATTCCTTCCTCCCCATTCCGCAACCGAACCACACGCACAGGTCAGAATATGCACCCACATACCGTAGTCACTATCCCTTCGCGTACCTATAAATTTGGTGACTCATACATCTGTCGCACAATAAAGATGTGGAATGCTCTTTCAGCCTCTGTGTTTCCACTTTCCTATAACCTGGAGTCCTTCAAGCGAAGTGTGAAAAGGCATCTAGTCAAGCCGGCATAGTGTTAGGGACTGATGTCGGACATAAGGGTCTGATTCCAGTTGCTAACATTCATGGACTGCGCGCCACATGTCGTGCAAGTATATAAAAAAAAAATGTATATTAGAATCAAGGAATCTTTATTTTCTATTAAGACATTCAATTTAATTGATTATTTAATGACAGTTAGGTATTACTATGTAGATTGTACTGTGATCGGCATACACCTACTATTATTATTTATTTATTTTTCTTCTATTTTTTATTATTTATTTATTTATTAGGGTCGCCAACAGTGACAGCAACAAAAGATAAATCGATTTTTACTTACAACTAAGACAGAAAACAGATGCTGCACCAATTACAGGCAACCACCACATGCTATTACAGTATCCATTAATTGGGCCTTTGAGTAGCCAAAATAAAAATACAATACAATTACAGCAACAACTAAGTATATCTAAGCAAAAACAAAAACGAAAGAACATGATACAACCACAATCAAGCAACACAATTCCAAGGATCAAAATTGGTTAAACAGCAGTTTACAGTCCCAGCCAGGATCCGCTGCAGTGACAATATTATGTAGTTACGAGATCACCACATGTCTGGCAGTGCCGAGTGTGGAGATCACTGTAATATGTTTCGCTTGTAAATTAGTTTTTTGGTCAATAAATATATTTTCTTTTCTTTTATATGTATTTTTTTTTTAGGTTAAATTTAGATTTTGTTGTAATATAGTTTATTTAATTTAAGGTTTTGTACGAAATAAATAATTTAATAAATATATATATATTTTTAAATGTTTAGGAATAAAATTTTTGTTTTTAGAAATCTTTGATTAACCAAATTATATTTAGGCAAAATAAAAATAATGCGCAACGAAATTAATTTCGGGTGTAAAGCCAGGTAAAACATCTAGTTTAAGATAAAGAAAAATTGTCAAAAAACGACGCCGGTTTGACTTGTTGGACCGAAGAAACTTGGCAGATCTCTGGTGTGGGATGCGACGTGTGTAGACACATTAGCTACATCACACATCCAGGCGACATCGTCAGGTGCTGTAAGTACGGCGATTTCTGTAAAAAAAAAAAAAAAAAAACTAACAAAAAAATATCATGTCGAGATGACCCTTCAGAGATAAACTTGATGCTGACTCTCCCAAAGGTTAGATGTTAGAAAATACCTTGTAGGCATTAATCTTCGCCTTTGTACACTTATTTTGTGCAATAAAGAATTTAATAATAATAACCCCAGGGAGAACATTTCATCATTTCATTGACAGAAATAATTGCCAGCTTTCGTTACTCCAGACTTTTCTGTTAGGATAACTCCTTGGCCCTTGAATTTCCGCCGTTTGGAGTCGAGACGATTAGTTCATAGAGACCCATGATAATAATCGTCTCGACTACAAACGGCGCAAATTCGTAACCTGTACTGAGTTTGGCGTAAATACATAGCTTGAGTTTCTCAGCAGAAACTGCTGTAATTCCCGCGCTTGACGGGCTAATGTCATAACATGTCACATCCTACACCAGTCATGCCGTCGGGCTTAAATTTTATTAAAAGTAAAGTATCATCACGACCGGTTCCCTTTCGGGGTGGTCAGAAACCACGCTTATAAATAAGCGGATTCACATTTAGACAACTTTACTATAGGCCAATCATGACAAGTGGCAAGCTCGTCGATGTCTCCAGCGTACCAAACTCGAGAAATATCACAAATAAATTAAATATTATTTAAATGTATTAATTTACATTAATAACTGCCTCCGTGGTCTAGCGCTTAAGTCCGTGGATTTATATGTATATAAATACATTTAATTAATATTTAATTTATTTGTGATATTTCTCGAGTTTGGTACGCTGGAGACATCGACGAGCTTGCCACTTATCATGATTGGCCTATAGTAAAGTTTGCTAAATGTGAATCCGTCTATTTATAAGCGTGGATTCTGACCACCCCGAAAGGGTAACGGTCGTGATGATACTTTACTTTATACTTTTATTTACATTAATAAATATTTTTGTGTCCCGACCAGGAATCGAACCCGGTACCTTTGAGTCTAAATCCACCGACTTAACTGCTAGACCACGGTGGCAGTTTAGTAGCAGTAGTAAATTTTATTGATTAACAAATAACCGTTTTTTACAAAGGAGCATTGAAAATCATTGTTAACATATGTTAACAATGATTTTTAATAAACTTCATTATTGTTTTACAAAAGTGAGTTTAGAAGTGAGTTTGAAGTGTACGCTCCTATTGATTCTTAGATAACAATCCGGTTATTGTCTTCAGCACATCGCTTGTTATTTTATCGTTCGGAAAACAATTTACTGACGGTCCGAAATAGTCCGGATATCTTATCTCTCGACTATTATTACCCACCTTAGATGAAACTAAAACTCGTATTAACGGAAATACAGAAAAGTTATTTAATCATCATAGTGTCTATAACACAGAGTCCTAGACCTCCACTGCTAAAGTTAGGCCTTCTAGAAAAAATTTCTTATTATTATAAAAACAAAAATAATAATTTAACAAAAACTAACAAATTTACAAAATATAATATAAAAAAATATCAAGGCGTTGTCAAAACAGCTCGTCAACACCTCGGGAGACAAAAGGGCTGGGCAATATTTGGGCCAAAGTATCAGTATTGCCATTCAACGTGGCAATGCTGCCAGTATCCTTGGCACCTTGCCCATTAGCAGCGATTTGGAGCAATTTTTTTATTTTTAATAATTTTTATTTTGTTTTTTATTCATTTTAGTTTTTAGTTATATTTTTATTTATTAATTAGGTTTATTTTTATTAATAGTAATTTATGTTTTAAGATGTAAGTTTTTAGTTTAATTAATATATATATATTTTTAAATCATTGTTCCTTATTTCCTTTGAATAAACTTAAAAAAGTACTTCTAAAATAAAATTATACATTTTTCTTTTTTAATAGAACTATAAAGGAAACATAAAAACTGCATAAATTTGGTACCTTAAAAAACGAAGACAAAACACTTCTTAAATAAATATTGTTCGTAAAACAACATTATATATTTTATGTCTCTAATTGCAGTGAAACATTTTAATCGAATTTTATGTGAAATAGTAAATTTCCTTTTGCTAGTAAAGACCAGACCTTAAACTTTGCAGCTTTAAGAACTTTCTTGTAATTGCGGAGAAATATCTCAACTATTGAGTTTGAGACAGTTTGATATTGATGCATTATACTCGTATAACCCCACATTTATTAGCTACATCATATATAGCAAGACGGGACAAGATATACAACAAGAGTGGGACGATCCCCTGTTAGGAGGACAAATGACCTGTGAAAGGTGTGGATGGGAACACAGGCATTTATGAAACGTCATTAATTTAATTATTTTGAATGAGTCTACTGTTGGCAGGCGACCAGCAGCTTAGCAGATTCCAGTGACCTGTTAATGTTTAATCTGACTGAGAAAGGAATCTGCAAGGAAAACTCAGCTATATCAGATTTACAAAATAAAACATACAGAACTGCACCACAACGATCAATTCATAACCTTTTAAATTTAGTTATCAGTACCTATGAGATTCCAATACCTGGTACAGCAGTAACCCACTAGGAAAGTCAGAATTAAGATAGACTAATTGCCTATGTGCATCCCGAAAGTCGATAAAACGCAAAAACCTTTGCTAATTTAAGAACAATAAATTGAACATGTTCGGCAGAGGTCCCAGACCCCCACAGCAGCACCCGATCACGGAAGTAACGCATGTGCCAGCCATCCCCGCGCTCAACCAGGCCATTAGGGTAGGTACATATAATATATATATATATATATATATATATATAAGTATACCAGTATGAAAATAAATAACAAATATAGCTACGTAGCTATAATACTATGGCGACCTTGTCAAGCGCGGGAAGTGCTGCGGTTTTCTGATGAGAAGGTTAAGCTTCGCAAATACGCTAACCTCAGTAGAGGTTACGAATTTGCGCCGTTTGAGTTGAAGACGAACCCATGGGGACACTCAGCCAAGCGTCTGGCCAAGAAGTTGTCCAAACGGCTAACGGAAAGTCTGGAGACAGGAAAGCTGGCAATTATTTCTACCAACGTATTAGCTTAGCTATACAGAGGGGAAACGTCGCCAGTCTTCTTGGGACTATCCCTAAGGGGTCGCTCTAAAGGACATTTTTTGCTTATAGTTTATTTTTTATTAGGTTTAGTTTTTTATTTATTTTAATATTTGTCCAATAAATACATTTTGTCACAGCAACATAAAAAAAAACTATGTAGCTATAGTTAATCCACGCTAAGGAACGTAAGATAAAATATTTCAATTAAGCCCCACCGTTATACACAATGTAAGCTTTCTCCGAAACTTCGAGATTAGTCTTAAACGTGACATGTTTCATAATCGGTAGATAATTGTGTAGTGCCACCATAAAATACACCTATTTAAGTTGTAGGTCGACGAAAACGAGATGACAACGCGGAAGTAGCAATTACTATGGCCGCCTGTCGACTGCAGACAGACAGACAGTGGGGTCGTTCAGGCCCGGATGGCTAATGGGCCTGGGTTGGGATCTCAGCGGGCAACCACCTGCCGGTAATTCATGCACTATTGGTGCTGGTTACTGTATAACAGCGCCCGTGTGGCTCACGAACCCAGGGGGTCTAGGTTCGACTACTTCAGCTCTCCTCCAAGAGCACTTCTCTAGGAAGTGGTCTCCCGTTGGGGGGCTGAGCGCAAGACGGAGCGATATTCTTAAGATGCTTGAAGTGTCCGTTGTCGACCCGACAGATTGGGCAAATTATTTCAGTCCGCCTACCACCTATTTGTTGTTCTCATTGAAAGTATATGCCATTTGCAATGTTAAATGCCAATTTTTACTTTTAAGGAGAACTAATATTGTTACATGCCATGGTGATGTATAAAAATAACACCGCTTGAAACAAGACTTACTTAATCATGATCATATCATGCGTGAAAAACTGTACTCACCTTTGAGATGGTTCCGCTTACTATCTTACAGATGCTTTCATCGGTCCCAGTTTCCCAGTTATTTTTCTTTTGTATAGTGGTATATTACACCGGGTCAAACAGCTAATATTAAAAGGTGTTTTTCACAAACGCTCATTACTCGTGCCTGTAGTAGCTTTTGTAATCACGTACACCTTGTTCTCAATAGATAAGGGTTTTGATATAGACAACCTAAATCAAAGCGCCTAGCAACTACGCTACTATATTATTTAAGGAAACTTAAAACTATCATTACTACTGTAGATTTGTATAATAATAGAATTAAATATAATTAATAGTAGAAAAACTTATTACCTATACGCATAGGGCACACATAGGTATGCACACGCACGCGCATACACACACAGTCGTGAATACACACAGTCGCGAATACACACAGTCGCGCATACACACCGTCGTGAATACACACAGTCGCGCATATATACACACTTAATTTACAGTCCTTCAACCAATTTACTTATTTTATTTCAAACAAAAAATTAAATTAAACAAACTATATTACCTCAAAAACTAAATTTTCTCTTAACGACATCATCCGAAGGGCTTTTGTCAGTGCTGGAGTACCCGCGATCCTTGAACCCTCTGGGATTGCGCGGAGCGATAGCAAGAGACTTGACGGCGTGACCGTTGGGCCGTGGAAACTTGACAAGTCCCTGGTGTGGGATGAGACATGTGTAGACACATTATCGAGACCACTTCCTAGGGAAGTACTCTTGGAGGTGAGCTGAAGCAGTCGAATCTAGCCCTCTGGGTTCGTGAGCCACACGGGCGCTGTTATACTGCTAACGGCACCCAGCACTTAACACAAAATACAATATTATCAAATTTTACACAATATTGGTTCACAACTTATACATAAATATAAAAATCTACTGTGAAGGTATACAATAATATTTATTATATACATTTAATTATTATTTAATTTATTTGTGATATTTCTTGAGTTTGGTACGCTGGAGACATCGACGAGCTTGCCACTTGTCATGATTGGCCTATAGTAAAGTTGACTAAATGTGAATCCGCTTCTTTATAAGCGTGGTTTCTGACCACCCCGGAAGGGTAACGGTTGTGATGATGTGAATCAATAAAATAAAAAAGTGCATAATGCTAAGAAAATTTACAAAACCAAGACAATAGTTACACAAACATAAACAAAACAATAACACACAATAACATTTAATTCACCAATATATAAGACGGAAGAAAATAATGATAATAAATAAATAATACTAATAATCAGAAGTAAACAAGCGCAGATCGGCAAGCGTCGAAAATATGAAACGATTTGCAATAGTTAGTTTCGACGTTTGCTGTAGAAACGATGGGCCCGTGGGGATCAGAACTAAAAGCTGTCTATATAGAAATTGTTCCAAGGCTCATAGACGTCTCTGGTGACAATAGGCCTGGCAGTTTTTTCTCTCAAAAATTAGGTATCTTAATTAATAAAGAGGGGAATGCTGCTTCTATATTGGGCACCATGCCACAGGACAGCGATTTTGAGGTGCTATTTTTTTTGTAAGAATTTTGTTTTGTGTTTAATTTAATTTTGTTTTATAATAAATAAGATAAAGATATATTTAATTAAATATAATTATTATTAAGAAATGCCTCCGTGGTCTAACCTTCCGTCCGTCCGTGGATTTAGACTCGGAGGTGCCGGTTTCCATTCCTGGTCGGGACACAATAATATTTATTAAATAAAATTATAAAGAATCCGCGCCAAGCTGGAGGTCTAGGACGCTGTGTTCTAGGGGCTGTAATGAAAGAGGCTTTAACATAGACTACTTCGGTATTTTTGCCTAGTCCGGAATTCAACTGATGTTCTCAATGCCCTAATACTAAGGAAAATTATATTTGTTCCAAAGGTATACCCTATCAACTTTGTTGGGAACAAAATTAATAAATTACAACTTTAAATAGACGGAAGGGATGTCCTTATTTTAGTTGCGAAGTTACGAATAATTTATTTGATAAACTAATTGTGGATTCGAAGATTTTCAGTAGTCAAATCCTGTTTATGTAATTGCAACCGTTACATTTAATCTATTTATATAAAAATTAATATCTGTGTGTATGTATGTTCCCTATGCATTTCAAAACTACTTGACTGATCGAGATGAAACTTTGGGAACTCGCAAAATCGCCTGACAATACGACCCCAGCCTGAAGGGCCACCGCGGGGGGTCTCATGCCCGAATCACCCTGAGGCCTCTTAAGGAGACCCCAAGGCGCCTACGGACTACATACATACATACATTCACGCCAAATCTCTTGCGGGGTAGGCAGAGACAATTGAGCGCCACTTGTCACGATCACGACATACCTCTTTCGCTTCTTCGACATTTATCAACCTCTTCATAGATGCCCTTTTGTTTCGACGGCTTTTTAATTCACCTTCAGCTAATGTTTTATTTATTTGATCGTGATAGACAAGTCTTGGTCTGCCAGGGCCTCTTTTACCCACAACTTTCGCATTATATATCTGGTTCGTCAATCTCTCTTCTTTCATCCTTTCAACATGCCCGAACCATCGAAGCATGCCTTTCCTTATTTTTGTACCTGTTCGCGCCGATCGCGGTAATTCGACCAATTTTGGATGGTTAGGCGTTATTGTGATTCGTCGGTGCATAAACAGACGTCCTAATTTGTTACCCCTATACCCTTGTCCTATCTCTTTCTCGTCGCTTCCTTTCTATATTACCCATCCTGCTCACTAGTTCAAAGGCCGGCGCTTGCGCACTGAAGAGAGGCAGTGCCTATATAACTAGCCGCGCAGCATGCTGGTCGGAATCGTCGAATCGAAATATAGTCGTCGTGGTCGCCCAGTTGTTGTCCTACAGTCGTCATAGAAGACGCTGAAGAAAACGCCGCAATCGTTGTTTTCGCCCGCATTCGCCAAACCCGCAAAATCAGTGTAAGAACAATTTATAAGTGCTGGTGCCGAGGACATCAGGTGAGTTCCTTTACCAGTTTCCTTTCTAGTTTGTTTATTGCACTGATTATCATAGTATCGTCTATGTATCTAATTTGAAGATTATCGCAAACCCCGCACCTAGATACATACAGTCCACTAAACCCGCGCCTCCAGTACCTATGCTTTCTTTCATACGGTCCATCAAAGTTACGCCGCATATTCGACGCAAAGACCTCATTTCTACGGACTAAAACCCTATAAACCGTCTCTCTCTCACTGTTGGCCCTGCGTGGCTTCACAGCTAAGTCTGAGTCGTGGCTACGGAGTGAAGGCACTCGTTCGCTGCCTTGTACTATGTGTTGAAAGAAATATTTTAGTTTTGGTATAATTGTAATTGCTTCTACTCTGTTTACTCCTTTTTTCTAAGTTTAAATTCAAATATTTTATTGCATGTCACAAAATAGTACAACTACATATATATAAATAAGAAATGCCTAGAACATAATGACTTCAAGAAAAACTTTAAACTGTATTAATACAATAAGCTTATTACACTGTAGATGAAGCGCTAAGGGATGATGACATAAAGATTGGACATATTCGCATAATTTATTATATTATAACTATTTTTAATTTAATTAAATTGACAAATTTATTATTGGGTACTCTTAATAATTAGTATTATTTAGTTAAGTACATTGACATATTTTTAATAAATTATTTGTTAGGTACTTTAAAATTATTACAGCTGCTACAATAATTGGTAATAATTAGTATTATTTAGTTAAGTACATTGACATATTTTTAATAAATTATTTATTAGGTACTTTAAAATTATTACAGCTGCTACAATAATTGGTAATAATTAGTATTATTTAGTTAAGTACATTGACATATTTTTAATAAATTATTTGTTAGGTACTTTAAAATTATTACAGCTGCTACAATAATTGGTAATAATTAGTATTATTTAGTTAAGTTAATTGACATATTTTTAATCATTTATTTATTAGGTAGTAAAGTATCATCACGACCGTATCCCTTTCGGGGTGATCAGAAACCACACTTATTAATAAGCAGATTCACATTTAGCCAACTTTACTATAGGCCAATCATGACAAGTGGCAAGCTCGTCGATTAGGTACTTATAAGTTATTGACATAGCCTCTTAACAGCCGCAATAAATCTATTTATTTTAGTGTTTTTTATAAATGTTTAAACCCCCAGTTCTGTTATTTGTCATGTACCTATCTATAGTGATAAATGTATAAAAAAATATATACATATTGAAAATTACGAGTATGACTTAACCGAATTCCGGTAGGAATGTATGGTGTTAAAACTAAACTAAACTAAACTATAACACCCCGTAGCAAATAATAACATTATAATCAAAACTATATAACAATTTCAAACCATCAAACACCTCAAACAATATTATAACACATTTATATTAAGTATTTTTTTTTCTTTATTCTATAGATTTCTTATTCTAATTACAGTTTTATGTACAGTTCTCCCAAAGTGATAATGCGCATAGAAATCTTCGTCACTGTTCGGCAACGGTCGTATTCCCCGAGCGTCGGAAGACGATATACATATCGTCTTCCGACGCATAATTCTACTAAATTATGCATGAAGAAAATGCACTTAACCACTCTATATACATATCGTCTTCCGACGCTCTGGGAATACGACCGTTGCCGAACAGTGACGAAGATTTCTATGCGCATTATCACTTTGGGAGAACTGTACATATATTATCACACACATAACATAGTATAATTATAACTTATCTAATATATGTACCAATTAGGTGTCACAGCAGTCACCAATATAAAGAGAAGAAGAAAGTAAAAAATTATTTCTGTTAAAACAAAAAAAAAAAAAAAATGTTTAATAGATTCTGGCAATTTATTGTATATACATGTCTGTCTCTGTCCTTTCTCTTTGAATAAACAAATACATTATTTTAATGTGCATTTATTTATTTATTTTTTACTATAAAGTACTTAATATTAAGTCAGAATGCCAGATGCAGGTGGCAAAGTTATTATCTGGTTAACATTGGACGCGAGCCGACGCGATAACTTTGATTGGATTCCGTTTTGTTACGCAAATCTTGGAATATTATGGAGAATAAATTATAAAGACCGCATTCGAATAAGGTGTAGTTTAGTGCTGTGTGTTTTTTTAACTATAGTCTCTAGAACACAAGCATCTCCATTTGGAATCCATGATGGAATAATAAAGAAAGGTATGCTACGATGGTTCGGGCATATTATCGTAGTTATAATAACTTATTTAAAGATATTGACCTATTTACTGCTTCTAAATCTAGCCTTAAAAAGGACTTGTACATGCACATTACATCTGTGGACTAAAGATGGCTTGGGTTTGTTGTCTTCCTTTCTTGTTTGTTTATATGAATAGACAGGTGACAGCGTTCCTGGTTGGATTTGTTTCGCAGATTGAGTGGATGGATTAATGTTGTTTTCGACTTTCTCATATGCACATTTAATGTTGTTACCAAATTATAGGTATGTTTTATTATTATTATACTTCTTCTCTATATATATATATATATATATTTTAATTATTTTTTGGAAATTTTCCGTGCTTTATAAAATTATGTTGTAATAAACTATTAAAACATTTATGTACCTATTTTGTATAGTAAGTAGTTAAACTCCACTACGTACTATGTTTATATAGCGAAACCTGTAATTGACCTTACTCCATAAATTGTACCATACTATTATTAAGCATATTGTAACGTTGTTGGTTTCTTAATAAATAAATAAATAAATATTGAAAGGATGAAGAAGTTTGAAATACACTCTAAATAAGCGCAATACCTATGCAGTATATGCCCTAGCATATAGAGTAATTATAAGATTTTATTATATAGATGTTTATACTATAATTAGATTTATTTATTTCTTTCAAAACTTTAATGCACAAAGTACAAAAGGCGGACTTAATGCCCGTAGACATTCTCTGACAGCCAAACCTTTGGGACTAATTAGAACAACTGTAGGTGCAAGGAAAGTATAATTGACACATCAATTAGATATAAATACTTAGGTAATAAACTTACTTATATATAATCTACTTATAAATATAAATATACTAAATACTAATACATACACAATAATAAACATACATATAAAACTTACAAATTTTGTTAGGAGCTATTTAGAAAATGTGAGTAGACCAGCTTTTTAAATGATGATCTGGTAGATGCCTGCCTTATTGCAACCGCAAAGGAATTCGAAACAAATCCGGAATGATGAGATGGAACGGAAAGAAGTGAGTTGTGAGAAGATCGGAGAGATTTATCATGAAAAGAAGAGAGATAGGCGAATTTGTCCTTGAGGTATTTCGGTGTCGCAGGCTCATTTAAAATTGAGTAAAGGTTAGTTATTTTCAAAAAATTGTTAACGTATGTTTGTATTTGTCTGCTGCATGTTGTATTATGTTCCCCTGGGAGCTAACGATTGCTGTCACACAGTGTCATACTGACATTGGCACAGCAACCTTATTTATAAGTTCGTGTAAAAAACTTCGAAAAAATAATCAATTTTATTTGAAAAAAAAAAAAAAAAAAGTTATTTAAGCGAAAAAGGAATGTGATCGTGTCAAGTGGCGCTCAGTTATCTCTGCTTAGCCCGCAAGGGATCTGGCGTGAAGATATGTCTATGTACACGTTAATAAAGCAACTGTTTGCTGCTTCAGTGATACTTGCTTACGACTGTTCCTCCATACATGAAACAATATCCTGTATATGAGCGTCTATCTACAGTGCATGATGCCCAACCTGCATAAAAAAAAAAACTTATATTTATTAAACATTTTTTTTTTCTTACATGCTTAGGTCAAAAAATGTCTTACGTAATAAATGAATTGACCCTAATAAGATCAATCAATGGCGCGGTGGTGGCTCGGTTGTAACGCGTACTTTAAATCCTACAAAGGTCGGTTCAAACCCACCCGGCATGTACCAATGAGATACGTACATTTGTCATAGATTTACAACACCGCCGTGCCTCGGAGAGCACGTTAAGCCGTCGGTCCCGGTTCCACTAATGCCAACTTGTGGAATCGTTAATAAATTGTCATGAAATATTGACATCATATTCTCGCCAAGCCGTCTGGCCAGCGGGGCGAGTGTAGGCCAAATTCTCCAGTTCTGGAATGCCCATCTCCAGATGACAGCACGGCTCACGGGCGGTATCTGAGTCCTCGAGCTTTGGTAGGCAAACAACTAGAGGAGTCACGGCGCATCATGACGGCAGAACTGGACGACACCCTCCACATAATCTATTTGTATCCTATAACTTGGAGTCCTTCAAGCGAAGTGTAAAAAAGCATCTAGTCAAGCCGGCATAGTGTTAGGGACTGATGGCAGTTATAAGTGTCTGACTTCAGTTGCTAACATTCATGGACCTTGCGTGCCACTTACCATCAGGTGGGCCCAAGGTCACATGTCGTGCTAGTGTATAAAAAAAAAAAAAAAAAATTGGAGGTCTAGGATGCTGTGTTCTAGGGGTTGTAATGGAAGATCAAATCCCTGTTGAATAAGCAAATTGTACACAAAATGTTAAAAATAAAATTCGTTTCATTCGTGAGCCAATAAGTTCTCAAACCAATAAGTTCGCGAACTCATCAGCCAGTGTACTCAAGTCCTAACAGTCCGTTGCTATTTTAACCTAATTTAAACTAATCCTACGTTTGAATCTGTGACAATCAAATGGTTATCAAATTTCCTATCCGACCACTGAACAGCCGAACTGTGAATGATGTCTCTCATTGTTCTATTAGTGACAATTTGAATATTAATTATGTTATCAACGGATGTGACATGTATGTTTTACTCATATCCATGCCTAGAAAGTACGAGAATCATCACAACTGTATCCCTTACGGGGTAAATAAATAAATAAAATAAAATCAGCTTTTATTTGTCACAAAAATAAAGTTAATAAAAATGTAGAGTTAAAAAATAAAACAAAGATATTATGACAAAAGGGTCTATGGTTCAGACAATGGTGTTGGAAGCAGGATTCAACAACTTCTGTTATTATACCATATAAATTTATTAAAAAAAAAAAAAAAAAAAAAAAAAAAAAACAGAAACCTAGACAGGAGCTTAGCAACTTTACTATAAGTAGTTCAATCATGATAGTTGTCAAGCTCGTTCCCTAAAATATTCAAAAGGTCGGTTTGAACCCCAGCATGTACCACTTATACAACAGCACCATTCACGTGCATCGGAGAGCATGTTAAGCCATATCGGTTCGGTTGCACTAATACCAAACTGTTATTATTAATATTGACATCAAACCTCCGACTGCCTCCGTGGTCTAGTGGTTAAGTCCGTGGCTTTAGACTTTTGAAGCGTGGTTTCTGACCACCTCGAAAGGGAAACGGTCGTGATGATACTTTTTCTACCCTCGCCAAATCTGGCCTGTGTAGGTCAAATTATGCAGAAATATGTTCTGAAACAATGAAGGTCTAGGACTGTACTAGGCTAGCTGCTAGCTTTAGGGGCTGTGAAAAGATCAAATATTTTTTTAAGGCTTCAGGTGTCATTGGTAGAACCTCTATTTAAAATAAAAAGGTATTTTTTTTTAATTAAAAGTAATTATCCGTAAAACAAAATACTGCATGGTGAATAAGACCGCGTCTGAAAATCGCTATATCCATCTAGATGAATACCGAAAAGCTGGGGAGTGTTATTATTAACTGAACTCGCTCACAGCCGAGAGACGAAATAGAGAGAAAGAATTACGTAAGTGTTTACTCCGTGGTCTAGTGGTAACAAACGTTGCTGTGAACTCGGGAGGTCGTGGGTTCGATTCCCACCGGGGGCAAGTTGTACATTGTATAATTTGTCTCGGTCTGGGTGTTTATATTTATAATATGTATATATATAAAAAAAAAGTATAGTATGTAGTTTATCAACCATCTGATTTCCCTAACACAAGCCTTGTAGCTTACCACGGAAACTAGATGGCGCTGTGTGACGTGTCTGAAAAAAAAAAAAAAAAAAATCTGATTTGTTGATGTTGATAAGGCTCACTATGAATGGCGATAATTATATGAAAACTTCTCTGCACCTTAACTTAAGAATACAGAATAATAAAAATAATAATTACGGAGTTCTTTATTTTTATTCTAAAAAAAAAAGTAAAGGATCATTACGACCGTTTCCCTTTCAGCTTATAAATAAGCGGATTTACATTTAGCCAACTTTACTATAGGCCAATGATGACAAGTGGCAAGCTCGTCGATGTCTCCAGCGTACCAAACTCGAGAAATATCACAAATAAATTAAATGTATTTATTTACATTAATAAATATGTGTTCCGACCAGAAATCGAACCCGGTACCTCCGAGTCTAAATCCACGGACTTAACCGCTAGACCACGGAGGTAATTTTTATTCTAGATTATAATAATTATATTATATTATATTAATTTTATTATATTGTATAATTCTTAAGGTGTAAAACGGGATCAGTATACAAATGCAATTGTTATTTCATATCTCATTGTTATTGTACTGATTTTGTTGGTTCTTTTTTTTATTATTTTTTATTATAGCTAACAGTGAAAATTTGTAAGGCTTTGAGATTAGATATTTTTTGTATACATAATATTGCAAAGGCTGTAAATTTTCCCACGAATAAATAAATAAATAAATAATTTAAAAATATTTAATCTTTAATAAATTCCACGAAGTATAACGTGGTATCAGTTGTAATGTAAATTTATTATACTTATAATGACATTATTATTTTATTTAATCTTTTAAATGACATACCAATATTATGTTTATGCACAAGTAGGTATTTGTTAAGTTATCTTAAGTTTGGGTATTAAAGTTAGCGCTAATTTCGTTATATACTTATATACAGGGTGTTTGGAAGGGAGCTGTACATACGCCTAGGGTAGAAACTAGGGATAGTCTGCTACCTACGCCCGCCCAATATATTGACCTTGGCCTCAAGGTTTTTTTTAAATTTATTTTTATTTGACATTTTTGTGATTTTTTTACTAAAACTACCTGTAGCTCAAAATCTATCCATGGGACCGGTCTGCTAATGGTCTTGTTTTAATCGTTAGAGTCTTAGGGTCCTGCAAAAAAATATTTTACACCAGAAAATTGTGGAGAAGAAAAGTTATGGGGCCTGAAGTACCGTAGTAAGGTAAAAAAATAATTTTAAGGGCAACTTTCTATGGGGTTTAAAAAAAATTAACAGGGTTGGAGTTCTTTTGATTTTTTTAAAACATCCTCAGTCCATGCCCTTTCTAACGATATGCTAAAAGTGTAATTATCACTTTTAGTTTTAAAGTTATTAATTAATTTCCGCAACTAGGGCACTTTTACCACCACGACTTCAGGCCCATAACTTTTCTTCTCCACAATTTTCTGGTGTAAAATAATTTTTTGCAGGACCCTAAGACTCTAACGATTAAAACAAGACCATTAGCAGACCGGTCCCATGGATAGATTTTGAGCTACAGGTAGTTTTAGTAAAAAATTCACAAAAAGTCAAATAAAAAATAAAAATAAATTAAAAAAAAACCTTGAGGCCAAGGTCAATATATTGGGCGGGGGTAGGTAGCAGACTATCCCTAGGCGTATGTACAGCTCCCTTCCAAACACCCTGTATATTTTAATTTTAGTTTAGTAGTAGAAATTATTATTTTGTTTTCACATAATTACACCATATTATTATTACCATGACAACGCCCTTTTACAGCAGCATCTATTGGTGTAGGTAGTACTTATCTGGTAACGACGAAGGCTGTTCTTTGCTGATATTCATTCGCTATCATGATTAGTAAAATAATTAATTTGTTATCTGACGAAACCGAGTGTACTAAATGTATGAAACGGTGAATAAATAAATGAAATGAAAGAGTCACCACTTGTTATGTGATATATGTATATATATACATATGTATGGTGGTATGAGGACTACATTAAGTTGCCAGTGTACGTCTGGTATGCCCCTGGCCCTGAGTGATAGATAGTTATACCATCGATGTAGGCAATTCCAAAGATCCAACCTCTCTGGGGAGTCGGCCAAGTTTAGCTAAACCTAATGGTATAGTTCATAGTCTCACTAGGGTAACCATGTATAGGGCTAAATCCTTGGAATAAAACTGAAACACTTGTTTCAGTATTTAACTATATTTTCGATTAATAAAACATTTTCTAGTTGAAAGTTATAAGAAATCTGAAAAGATGTGTTTTTGTCAAAACAATCAAATTTTATATATATATATATAATATTTTTTCTGTTATTATGATATCTCCACTACATACTCCCACTTGTTTAGGCGTATTTTATTTTATTTTATTTATTTGGAATAACAAACAATTGTACAATAAGGATACAATACAAATATAGATTACATAGTACAGGTAATTATACAATTAACACCGTTATCCACAGATAGGATATATAATTATAGAATGTACAAAGTTATAACAAACTAAACATTAAGAAAAAATAAGAAATTGTGAAAAAATAATAATAATAATAATTATTAAAAAGCCTATATAAATTTTAACGTTTCTTTGACCTTATTGTTATACCTACATGCAGATATAGCAAATATGTCTACATTAGAAAATATATCATTATATGAGCACACAAGACGTCTTAATGGGGCACGAACAGCAGCGTTAGTGCGGGCTGCAGTAGTTACAAATAAGCGATGCTGGCACACGTCGCGCTGCGGGTCGTGGGAATACATTTCATTGTAAGCGTGGTGTGCTAAAGCGAAGTTTGCTCAGCAGTAAAGGCAGCTGGTTAGATTTGTGGAAGAGTTAAACATATAGTCTGCTAGCTACAAAAACTGATTAAAATTCTACTGACCAAGTTTGCCATATGAAATTTAAATTCGGTTAGATCAGAGATTCTTAAACTTATTTCGTTTACCGCCCATTTTAATTTGCAAGTTGAAAAGAAATCCTAGGAAATATACATCTTACATCCCGTTTGCATTTAATAATTATATGCAGAATGCTTTCATCTGGAGAACATAAAAAAAGTAAAGTACTTTTACGACGCGACATTTCCCTTTCAGGGTGGTCAGAAACCACGCTTATAAATAAGCGGATTCACATTTAGCCAACTTTACTATAGGCCAATCATGACAAGTGGCAAGCTCGTCGATGTCTCCAGCCGTACCAAACTCGAGAAATATCACAAATAAATAAACTTTTTATTTGAAGTAATATACAAACAATATAAAAGAATTACCATATTATTAATTAACCTAGAAAAATAAACTAAATGTAAATAACAAATTAAATATAATAAAAAATGAGATATACATTTATTCGAAAAAATATTTACAACATATAAAATAAAATTAATATTAAGGATAGGGATATAAGTCCCATCCGCGTGGAATGGTGACAAGAACGCTGGCTGCATTTCCCCGCTGAATTGCAATACTGATTCTCTGGGCGAAGAAAGAGCCAGCCCTCTTGTTACCGGAGGAGACAACAAGACGCGGTGTTATGTCTTTTAAAAACTTTTTTGCGCTTGGACGGCCCAGAGTGTCTACAGCAAACGGCACAAATATGTAATCTTTTAATATACTTATATACTTGCGCCGCTTGCTGGTTTCCGCATTTTCCGCCGCGGCTCCGGCTTTATGCGCTGTCCCCCTGAGATGCGACAATTTATAAAAAAATAATAATAATGTCTCAAACCTTACAATATAAAAATTTCCTCCAGGCCATTGTCCAGTGGCATGGTGCCCAAAACACTGGCAGCATTTCCTCGTTGAATTTCGATACTAATCTTATCAGCGAGGAAGCTGCCAGCCCGTGGGTAACCAGAGACGTCGACTAGTTTTTTTGAAATTTCCTTAAATAAAGTTTTTGCCTCGAGGCCCCACGGTCCCATGGTTAAATAAATTAAATGTCAATTAAATGTATTCATTTACATTAATAAATATATTTGTGTCCCGACCAGGAATCGACATCTGACTATTTCAATAAACCTTGCTTACATATTGACATACCTTGTACTACCCCAGCCGCTGCCCGTCGTGGCTTGACTCAGGACTACTTTACAATGCCTTAAATCGATCTGTATAAGTGTTCTATTTTTATTGTTGTTTTGTATTATATTATCTCAACATTATTTTTGTAATATCCCACTCAGTGTTTAGCTTTTATCTATTTCTGTAAAAACTTGTTATTAGCTCTTTCTTACTTTATCTTTAATTTTTATGAATGTTTTTAAATAATATTAAGTGTTTCTGACTCCTCCTTGCATGGTGTATTGGAGTATATACTGTAATACCATGTAAAGTGTATAAAAATAAATAAATAAATCTTTTTTAAATGTTTCAGCACCATAACCAGCCTACGTCTAGGAGCTCTTTGCACTTTTCCACATCGCCTTTCCACCACGGCCTTTCCTGCAGCAAGAGCACAGGTCGCATCCCAAGGCACGCCTGTCTCAATGACGTCATTCGTCGGGCCCTTGTGTCTGTGGGTTCGCCATTGATATTAGAACCCAGTGGCATGGCCCGCGACGATGGCAAACGGCCCGATGGAATGACGTTGGTTCCATGGAGGATAGGTTTGCCTTTAGTGTGGGATGCCACCTGTGTGGACACCCTGGCGCCTTCCCACTTGTCCTTGACTTCTAAGGACCCAGGCGCTGCTGCATTACAAGCAGAGAACCTCAAGCGGCGGAAATACACTCAGCTTATTGGGAGATGTGTTTTTGCGCCGTTTGGAGTTAAAACTCTCGGGTCGTGGGGACCAAGTGCACACGAAATTTTCAAGGCGTTGTCAAAACAGCTCGTCAACACCTCGGGAGACAAAAGGGCTGGGCAATATTTGGGCCAAAGGATCAGTTCCATTCAACGTGGCAATGCTGCCAGTATCCTTGGCACCTTGCCCATTGGCAGCGATTTGGAGCAAATTTATTATTTATAATAATTTTTATTTTGTTTTTCTTCATTTTAGTTTTTAGTTAAATTTTTATTTATTAATTAGGTTTATTTTTATTAATAGTAATTTATGTTTTAAGATGTAAGTTTTTAGTTTAATTAATATTTTATTATTTTTTTATATCATTGTACCTTATTTCCTTCGAATAAAAATTAATAAATCTTTTTTCTATATATTGCTGTAAGTTTTCTTAATTGTATAAAATTAAATAAGTTATAAGAAATCTGACAAGATGTGTTTTTGTCAAAATATATCAAATGTCCTAATTAATTTTATATATTATTTTATAATGATATGATTGTTCTAATCAAATTTTTGTTTCTCGTCAACCCGTCTGGCCAGCGTGGCGAGTGTAGGCCAAATTCTTCAGATATATGTTCTGGAAGGCCCATCTCCAGCAGTGGAGGTCTAGGACGTTGTGTTCTAGGGGCTGTAATGTATAAAAAATTGAAAAAGGTAAATGGGTACTTTAAGGGTCAATTAGAAGTTACCGCAAATGGAAAAACCGTTTATTCATACCATTTTAACCGTTATTTAATAGGATTTATCCTGTAATTGTTTGTTGAAAGGTCCCCCTATTTTCATTGTAAGCGTAGTGTGCTAAAGCGAAGTTTGCTCAGCAGTAAAGGCAGCTGGTTAGATTTGTGGAACAGTTAAACATATAGTCTGCTAGCTACGAAAACTGGTTAAAAATCTACTAACCAAGTTTGCCATATTAAATTGTAATTCGGTTAGATCAGAGATTCTCAAACTCATTTCGTCTACAGCCCATTTTTTAAAATATAAACTAAATAGTCGATGGTTATATATCGCTCAGAATGGTCTCCCGAGTACCATACCATTGTTCGTGCTGTTACGGGCCAGGAACGTGGAGACTTTTTTAAAACAATGTGTTCTTCCTTTGTAGATTGTTTATTTTTCTTAGATGTGCTGTACGAATTGTGGACGATGCCACTACATCTGGAACTCTCGAATCCCTGCAGCTTCGCCGAGATGTGGCTTCTCTGAGCGTGTTCTACCGGCTATACTATGGTGAGTGCTCCGAAGAACTCTATAACCTAATCCCTCCCTCTCCATTCCGCAACCGAACCACACGCACAGGTCAGAATATGCACCCACATACCGTAGTCACCATCCCTTCGCGTACATATAAATTTGGGGACTCATACATCTGTCGTACGATAAAGATGTGGAACGCTCTTCCAGCCTCTGTGTTTCCACTTTCCTATAATTTGGAGTCCTTCAAGCGAAGTGTGAAAAAGCATCTAGTCAAGCCGGCATAGTGTTAGGGACTGATGGCAGTTACGAGTATCTGACTTCAGTTGCTAACATTCATGGACCTTGCGCGCCACTTACCATCAGGTGGGCCCAAGGTCACATGTCGTGCTAGTATAAAAAAAAAAAAAAAAAAAAAAAAAAAAAAACGAAGCCTGATTCTGAACTAACTTGAAAACGCATGGAAACTCATAATTATAGAAATTATTGCATCATCCACTGTACTTTAGCTGACGCCTTGTTTACGCGAAACGTAGCAACAATACATCGCCAGCTACTTACTGTACAATGGATTAGCGTAGGGTGCATATTATAACAGTGCATTATTTCGTCATAGCTCGAGATCTGGAGATGCCTACTATTGAAGAATTTGTCGTCGGCATCTTCAGAATATCGCTCCGTCTTGCGCTCGGCCCTCCAACGGGAGACCACTTCCTAGAGAAGTGCTCTTGGAGGAGAGCTGAAGTAGTCGAACCTATACCCCCCTGGGTTCGTGAGCCACACGGGCGCTGTTATACCAGTAACAGCGCACAGCACCAAATGTGCATGAATTACCAGCTGGTGTATTCACACTTCTTAAATAGCTCCTGACAGCGTTAGTAAGTAGTATATATATATATATGTTTATGTATAATAATGTGTATTATTAGTATGTAGTATATTGATATTATGATATATATGAAGATATATGATGTAAGTATATATCAATCCTATTAAATTAACCTTTATAATTATAGCATTATTATTATTTTTATTGCACCTATAATTGTTCAAAGTTGTCCCTAAGGTTTGGCTGTCAGAGAATGTCTTCGGGCATTAAGTCCGCCTTTGTACTTTGTGCAATAAAGTTTTTTAAATAAAAATAAATAAATAACTTACAGGCAAGCGGCGCAAGTAATGTTAGCAACTGGAAACAGACACTCATGACTGACATCAGTCCGTAACTATGTCTAAACACTATTTTTACGGACAAAGCCGGGTGAAGCAGCTAGTATTAAATAAAGAAATAGGTATAATAATTTATTTACATAAAATTGTAACCTGGAAAGCACTCAGCGGTCCCTTATTTTGATTACGGTCTCCGATCCAAAAATCATGAAAACATTCTTGATTCATACTTGAAGGTAAACGAGACGTATATTGAACAGCACAGGCCAAAATACGGCGCCAAACCGTTTTTTAATACTCGTACATATATATATATATATTATTTACATACATATTATATTTATTTACATAAACATCAATGGAGAATTTATCTCACACCTCCGATTTGCGGATGACATAGTCATTATGGCCAGTTCACTCAAGGATCTTAGCGGAATGCTGAACGGCTTAAACGTGGCTTCCCAGCGGGTTGGTCTCGGAATGAACTTGGACAAGACGAAGGTCATGTTCAATGATCATGTCAAGCCGAGGCCAATCTGCATAGGAAACGCTACTCTCGAAGTTGTGCAAAATTACGTATACCTCGGGCAGACTATCCAATTAGGAGCAGCCTTCAGCTTCAGCAAAGAAGCCGACAGACGCATTCAGCTAGGATGGGCGGCATTCGGGAAACTCCGGCACATCCTCTCATCGTCTATACCACAATGTTTGAAGACTAAGGTCTTTAACCAGTGCGTCCTCCCGGTAATGTCGTACGGAGCAGAGACGTGGACACTAACAGTGGGTCTGGTCCATAAATTATACTGTTTATTGTGATACAGTAATATTTTTTATTACCTTATTATTATAATATAATTATTTTTTATGTAACATTTAGTTACTATTATGTATTTATTATTTTATTAACTAATATATAAGTTTGTTAACGGAATTGCACGGCAACATTTGGATACTTAGGAAGTAATTGTTATGTTTAGCTTGTGTGTGTCTCGAAGGTCATTCTTAGTGTTCAGGTTCTCATGGTGTGGCGTGTCCGGTGGTCGCCCCTTCCTTAGAAGGTCATTGCAGTGGTGGCACGTGTGTCGGGTCCCGGTCCGCACCCTAAGGGCCTGGTTGAGCGGGGGGATGGCTGGCACATGCGTTATGTCCGTGATCGGGTGCTGCTGTGGGGGCCTGGGACCTCTGCCGGACACGTTCAATTTATTGTTCTTAAATTAACAGAGGTTTTTGCGTTTTGTCGACTTTCGGGTTGCACATAGGCATGTAGTCTACCTTAATTCTGACTTGCCTGGTGGGTTACTGCTGTACCAGGTATTGTTTTCTCATAGGTACTGATAACTAAATTTAAAAGGTTATTAATTGATCGTTGTGGTGCAGTTCTGTATATGTTTTATTTTGTAAATCTGATATAGCTGAGTTTTCCTTGCAGATTCCTTTCTCAGTCAGATTAAACATTAACAGGTCACTGGAATTTGCTAAGCTGCTGGTCTTCTGCTAACAGCTTACTTATTGGACCACTTTGCTGCTTAGTCTTCTACTAGCAGGAGTAGAATCATTCAAAATAATTAAATTAATGACGTTTTATAAATGCCTGTAATAGGTTTACGTGAATAAAGATATTTTGACTTTGACTTTGACTTGACTTTGACTTTAAATTCAAGGTCGCTCAGCGAGCCATGGAGAGAGCTATGCTTGGTGTATCTCTGATGGATAGAATTCGAAACGTTGATATTCGTCAGAGAACGAAAGTTACTGACATAGCTTTTAAAATTAGCAAGCTGAAGTGGCAATGGGCCGGACACATCTGCCGCAGAACCGACGATCGATGGGGCAAACGGGTTCTAGAGTGGAGACCACGTACGGGAAGACGCAGAGTGGGACGACCCCCCGCCAGATGGACAGATGACCTAAAGAAGGTCGCTGGTGGGGGTTGGATGAGGGTAGCGAAAGATCACGTTAAGTGGCGAGCCTTAGGGGAGGCCTTCATCCAGCAGTGGAGAGATACAGGCTGATGATGATGATGATTACTTAAAATATACATAGTTATTTATTGCTATTAGTTATTATTAATTTAGCACATTAACTCTGCATCCCAAAAGTTTTTTTTTAAAATACCAGCTCGACATGTGCTAGCGGTTAAGTTCGTTCGATTCCTGGCGGGACACAATAATATTTATTAATATAAATAAATAAATTTATTAAAATAATTTATTTGTGGTATCTCGAGTTTGGTACGCTGGAGACATCGACGATCTTGCCACTTGTCATGATTTAAAATTCAAATAGTTTATTAATCAAAAATACTTATTACTAGGGTTTCACAAAAAATAATCCTACAGAAGATGTAGGTAGGCACTTTTACAAACAATATCTAAACTAGTAATTTAGACAAATGTGTCGCTGCTAGCTAAACTAATAGTCTTTTAACTACTGTTAAATATAGCTAGCAGGTCTCTTTCCGGGGCACAACATATTTAAAAGTTACATAATTATTATTAGTTTATACTTGTAGTAAAGTTGGCTAAATATGAATACTTTTCTTTATAAGCGTGGTTTCTGACCACCCCGAAAGGGAAACGGTCGTTATGATACTTTACTTTTTAAGAGAAAAATGTATAATTTTATTTTAGAAGTCATATTTTTATTTTGTAAATTTGATAGTTTTTGTTATTTTTTTTTTTTGTTTTAACAGTAATAAGTTTTTAATTTCTTCTTTTTATATTGGTGAATGCTGTGACACCTAATTGGTACATATATTAGATAAGCTATAATTATACTATGTTATGTGTGTGATAATATATGTACTGCTGTGTGTACTAAATAAATAAATAAATACTCTATTCTAGTTTTTCTTTTAAGTCGATAAACTCTAGTCAGAGTGGTTTTGGTCGTTACTTTGGTGTCAGTTGCACGTTTAACAAGCCTTCGCCACTTCTGTCCAACTGCAGCCTTCCTGGCGCACTCATGTAGGTGGTGATCCATTGCCATTTTAACCTGGTCAGTCCACCTCATCGAAGATCTAGTACGCATCCTCTTGCCATCATGACCGTACAATGATTTAAAAAAAACATTTTTTTAATATACTAAATAATAATTAAAAATATAACTAAAAACTAAAATAAAGGAATATATATATAAATGAAAAAATTGCTCTAAATCGCTACCAATGGGAAAAAAAGTGCCAATGATACTGGCAGCATTGCCACGTTAAATGACGTTAACTTTAGGTACTTTTTAGTTTAAGCTTATACGTACATATTACTCGTAGGTATAGTTTTGAAGTAGATTTAGGTTTTTTTTTTAAATAATTAATTTTGCTATCAGTCCATTCATTTACACATATACGTCTCCGACTTACCAATTCCGTTGAAGTACGGAACTAGGGTACACCGTTTTTTATTAGCATATTCATGGAGTCACCAAGATCTGACGACATCGAGAGACTCCACATCCAGACAGGTTCGATTACTTTCAATATTATAAATTGCAAATGTTTTCTTTTTTTTTGTTCCCTATATATACCACGTGCCATTTCATCATTTTCATTACAGCAGGGAACACAGCGTCCTAGACCTCCACTGCTGGAGATGGGCCTTCCAGAACTTATATCTGGAGAATTTGGCCTACACTCGCCACGCTGGCCAGACAGCTTGGCGAGGATATGATGTCAATTTTTATTGACAATTTATTAACGATTCCACAAGTTGGTATTAGTGGAACCGGGACCGACGAGGCACAGGAACGGTGGTGTTGTTAATCTATGACAAATGTACGTAAGAAAATTGCATTTCTCATTGGTACATGCCGGGTGAGTTTGAACCGACCTTTGTAGGATTCAAGGAACGCGTTCTTACAACCGAGCCACCACCACATGCCAACTTTATGATAATCCTTTCAGCACGGACAAGCAGCGTGCGTTAATAGGTCGCCAAATTCTGTTTTGCCGCTCAATAAATAAATAAATAAATAATATAAACGTTTATTTTTCATAGTACTTTTTTTATATTTTACGAAGGCCCCTAAACTTAGCGTGATGCCTGTGTCTCAGGGTGCCCCGCTCTTTTTATACGAATGGGGTGTATCACTAACTTTTTATCACGGTAGATGGCGCATGATAGATGGTACCTATATAATATAATATATATAACTGTCAGTTGCATAGAAATCTTGTATTTTTATTATTTTCTGGATATTATGCCGAAGTGAGCGGCTTTTAAGTGTACAAATCGAGATTTCTAAGCGAAATCAAAGATATGGTGATCTAAAATTGCCGTTCTATTAATAAAACCTTTTTTCTTTTTAAAGATGAGGTGTGCGCTTTCTTAATTCGTCTTTTAAGGTAGGTAAAGTTAATTTAAAATACATTTTTCTGTTATAAACATATAAAACCACGAAAACATTTAAAATATGATGCGATATAGGTGTAAATAAGGTACCATTGCCGCTAGCGACATCTACAAAAAGCTTTGCCTGATACACCCCATTGTGTAAATGATTATCTTTATTAAATTGTTAGGCTAAACCTTGGTCCTAGTCCTTTTTTAAGAAAACAACATACAATAGTGATTTTTATTTTCATCATATTACCAAATTATTACAAAGGTGCACTTGCACATTAGAAAACAACAACGCACGTATATGCGGCTTATAATAGTGACTTTGTGGAATTCGCTATTTGAGGATTTTTTTCACCATTTTTATTAGATATTTTAGACCGTAAGTATTTCAAAGTTACTATATCCAAAATATTTTTGTCGTGCTGAAAGGAATAATAATACGGTCCCGGATTAATAGTCGTTGCTCCGCCATTACTTGGATTTTTTTCACCATTTTTATTAGATATTTTAGACCGTAAGTATTTCAAAGTTACTATATCCAAAATATTTTTTGTCGTGCTGAAAGGGATAATACGGTCCCGGATTAATAGTCGTTGCTCCGCCATTACTGAGCTATTGCTCAGAACTATCAAAATGACAGCTTTTACTCTAAAAAACTGTCACTTTGAGAGTCGTAAGCAATGGCTCGAGCTTAGCACTGGCGGAGCAACGACTATTAATCCGGACCTGAACTCTGACATTGCACTGCTATGCTAACCTAACTAGGTGTTATTTCACAGCTAAAATATGCTTTTTGTCATATAGTTATTGCTCTTAAGAATTTGTTTTGTTTTTACTAAAGCTACCAAAGTTTATCTATCTAAGTTAATAAGACAAGTTTAGTACATTAGGCTGCGTTATTAGTTTATTATTCTAATACTATGTTTTCAAATACACACATCAAAAAAGTCTAGGGATCAAGCATGTTTATGCGGATTTCTTGTGATTGAGATGTGGCTTTGTAATAAATTTATGATTTTATAAATTTATATGGATCCTTTTTGGTGCATTTCATAATTTAAAACAGGAACTGTCAATCAAATTCGAGTAAAAGATGAAAATCAGCTGTCAATATTTTCCCTATAAAAACATAAGACGCATTGAAGACATTATTAGTGCTACTGTTTCCCTACTACTGATTAAAACCAACGTTATTATGGAGCGGCGACGTCATTTAAGCAGGGAAGAAATGATCAGAGCCGTGGGAATGATAGAAGCTGGTTCCCGGCAACGTACTGTGGCTTTAGCTCTGAATACAAGTCAGAGTGTTATCAGTCGACTTTGGACACGTTACCGAACCACTGGTACCGTGGCTGAGCGCCATGGAGGACGGTATCGCTGCACCACACGGAGACAAGACCGATACATTCAAATCACAGCTCGAAGAACTCCAACAATAACCGCCATGATGTTAGCCGTGAGCCTTCATCGCTCTTCAGGGAACTTAATTAGCGACCAAACAGTCAGAAACCGCTTGCATGAAGTGAACCTTCATTCCCGAAGACCGCTACGGGTACCACCTATAGCAATGCACAATCGTAGGACTCGATATCAATGGGCTCTTGAACACAGAAATTGGACAGAAGAACAATGGCGTTTCGTGTGCTTTTCTGATGAGTCTCGTTTTGGTATGAGGCCGGATACAAGACGTATACGACACTGGAGAACCCCTGGACGCCAACAGCGATTAAAATCCTGCCAGGAAGTCCATCCTTATAGTGGTGGAACCATCATGGTATGGGCGGGTATTTCGATCGGCGGAAGAACTGAGTTGATTTGGATCAGAGGCAACCTCAACGCTCAAATTTATGCTGAGACGGTTGTATCAGACGTCATCGTTCCTCTACAAGTGCATATCGGTCCCTTATTTCAGTTAATGCATGATAATGCACGACCGCACACCGCAAGAGTTGTAAGACAGACTCTCGCCGCAGCTAACATCAATGTCCTGCCCTGGCCTGCTCAGTCGCCAGACTTGAACCCGATTGAGCATGCATGGGATATTCTTCAGAGAAGAGCTCTGCCGAATATGGAGGGTATCCAGTCGCAAGAAGACCTTTTTTTGTTGTTGCAACGAACATGGGCGGCCATTCCACAGCGTGATTTGGATGAACTCATTTTGAGTATGCCAAACCGATGTTCTTGTGTTGTTAGTGTTCGCGGTAGAAACACGGATTATTAATTGTTTAAGTTACCCAATAAAATAAAAAAAAAAACTGTTATTTCAGTCTTTTTTTCGAACTTTAATGTTAGTGGTTCAAATGTCAAAAATCCCTTTATTAGGGAAATGGCAATTTTTTTTACTAATGCAAAGGTGACTTGGTTTATCGTTACTGTAGACAAACGAAAACATTTTATTTGATCAATCCTTAAAGAAAATTTTAATGAATATCAATCAGGAGAAAAGTTATTGCAAAAATATATGTTGATCCCTAGACACTTTTGATGTGTGTAGTTACATTAGTATTAGTAATTAACTTTCAGCAAGCAGGTCTTTGTCTTTACTCTGTATAGTATTAGTATTTAAATTACTGGCGACTTCTTAAATAATTTGACTACTTTCCAAACTTTATCTCGAAATCCTCTAAATCCAGGCATTTCATCAGCGCGTGGAAGATCATTTCTATCCTAAACTTAATTACTGAATACTAATGCTTGCTTAAACTTAATTAGTAACACTAATGTTACTATTCCGTTCATAAGTGATACTAACTAATTCTGTATTTAAAACTCGTGATTTTGAGACTGATTAAGACTGTTTTTTGTTGATTTCCTGGTTTGAAATAAATATTATTCCGTAACATTGAATCATTGTATTTTCCTCCATTTACTTAAAGCAAATTTTCATAAAATACTTCAAAGGTTTCATCCTAACACATCAACCCGGCCGGGTTGGCGGCGAATGTGACCGGACCCGGCCGGGTTGAAAAACATACCGGGTTGCAATCTCTACCTCGCACCTTCTGTCAAAAGCAATTTCCACCTTCATCAAAGCCCTACAGCGCCACTGTTGTAGATTGACCTTTTTGAAATTTCTGGCATTTTTTTTGTGAATTTATTATAGTACGACATGTGACCTTGCACCCACCTGATGGTTTTTTTTTTTTTTCATGAATGTTAGCAACTGGAATCAGACCCTTATGTCCGACATCAGTCCATAACACTATGCCGGCTTGACTAGATGCCTTTTCACACTTCGCTTGAAGGACTCCAGGTTATAGGAAAGTGGAAACACAGAGGCTCGAAGAGCATTCCATATCTTTATTGTGCGACAGATGTATGAGTCACCAAATTTATAGGTACGCGAAGGGATAGTGACTACGGTATGTGGGTGCATATTCTGACCTGTGCGTGTGGTTCGGTTGCGGAATGGAGAGGAAGGAATTAGGTTATAGAGCTCTTCAGAGCACTTACCATAGTATAGCCGGTAGAACACGCTCAGAGAAGCTACATCTCGGCGAAGCTGCAGGGATTCGAGAGTTCCAGATATAGTGGCATCGTCCACAATTGGTAAGTGGCGGGCGAGGTCCATGAATGTTATAGCAACTGGAATCGGACACTCATGACTAACGTCAATCCCTAACATTATCCCGGCAATTCGAGCCTGATCCCGAAACGTGTAGATACACATTACAGGGTTTATCGGCACGACCGGTGGATACTTCCCCGCCCCGGCAGACTGGGCAAATTACCACCATCAGTCCGCCTACTACTATTTTTAAAATGTTTCTGATGCCCCGGAAGGAACACAGTCGTGATGATACTTTTATGACTGCCGTCAGTAGCGCTGCTAAAACTAGTATTTTTTTCTTCAATGAAGATAACACTTCTTCCTTGATATTGTTCCTTAGTGTTGTCGCGAGCTCTGACGTGTGAATAGTATAGCTTGAAGCTATTTACCCATTATCTCAGTGTGTTTTTGGAGGCTAGGTGGAAAATAAAGCCAGCTTGGCGAGTGTAGGTATTTAATAGGTGGTAGGCGGACTGATGGGGGTCATTTGCCCAGTCTGCAGGGGCGGGGAGGTACGAGTATGTCATGACCGGTCAAGCCGGCATAGTGTTAGGCAATGATGTCAGTCATGAGAGTCTGATTCCAGTTGCTAACATTCATGGATCTTACACGCCACTTACCATCAGGTGGGGGCAAGGACATGTCGTGCGAGTATAAAAAAAACACGCAAGCAGATTTACATTTAGCCAACTTTACTATAGGCCCATTCCCGACTTACTAATGCTGCGCCAGCTTAGCATCACCTTCTGGCCAAAACCAACAGGGACAAGATCCAGAGTCAACAGAACATATCGCTCAGGGTGGTATCCAGAGCGCCGTGGTTCGTGCGAAATTCTGTAATTGAGAAAGATCTGGAGATGCCTACTATCGAGGCATTTGTTGTCGGCCTAGCTAAACGTATGTTTTACCAAGCTGACAACGGATCCTACAAGCATCTTCAGGATATCGCTCCTACTTTCGCACGACCCCCGGAGGGGAGGCCACTACCTAGGGAGGCGCTCTTGAAGAAGAACTAAAGTAGACAAATCTAGGAGACTAGATTCGTGAGCCACAAGGCCGGTGTCGTAGTAGGAACAGCGCCCAGCACCAAAGGTGCGTTGAATCACCGGCGGGTAGTTAGCCGCCGAGACCCTGCCGGGGAAAACGGGAGATTATCCCATCCCCAACCCAGGCCCATTGAACATCCGGGCCTGGATGACTCCGCTGTCTGTGTCTGACTATAGGCCCATCATGACAAGTAGCAGGCTTTTCGATGACTCTAGCGTAGCAAACACGACAAATATCACAAATAAAATATTGTGTCCCGACCAGGAATATACCACGGACTTAACCGCTAGACCACGGAGGCAGTTATTTAGCAAAAATATTTTTATAAAGAAGTAGATATATTTTATCTTTTTGATATCACAAACAAACACGCGTCATTTCTTTGACTTCCACTTTAGTGAAAGGAGATGGCGCAATGGTTCGACATGCTACTATTTACGCTAGAATAATCACGTGATATAGGTTCTGATCATGCCTTATACCGGACTAAAATGATATAGATATTCCAAAAGTAAAAACTTAGGCACAAATCGATAGATAATCCATACTAATATTATAAATTAAATTGAATGAATATATGTTTCTGTGTTTGTATGTATGAATAATATATGTGTTTGTCTCGCTTTTTTTCACACCTATATATATATGTGTATGTTTATACTTGTAAATCTTTATGTTTTTTATTTTATTTTATTATGTTAAAGTTGCACTTTTGGTTTTTCTGTATAACACTTAATTATTTATAGTTTCTGCAGTGCGTAGAAGTTTTTTATCCTAAATGTGGAAACTGTTAATTGGATTAATTGTAATTTAAACATTAACACATAAATGTATCATAGTTGTAAGTTACCTAAATATAAATTAATAAAATTAAAGTAAAGTATCATTACGACCGTTTCCCTTTCGGGGTGGTCAGAAGCACGCTTATAAATAAGCCGATTCACATTTAGCCAACTTTGCTACTATCATGACAAGTGGCAAGCTCGTCGGTGTCTCCAGCGTACCAAACTCGAGAAATATCACAAATAAATTAAATATTAATTAAATGTATTTATTTACATTTTTTAATATTTTTGTGTCCCGACCAGGAATCGAACCCGGTACCTCCGAGTACCCACGGACTCACAGAGCACAGAATCGCCGCGCGTTGTGAGGCGCGTGTAAATTTCTTGCTCTGTGCACGGACTTAACAGCTAGACCACGGAGGCAGAATAAAATAAATAAATAAAAAATGGCTGACTTAGTTGGTTTATGTTTTAATACGGCATGTCTCTGAATACTCGTAGATCTGCTGTTTTAGGATTGTGCCCGTCAGCTTGTCTATTATTCATGCCGGATTTATATGCGGCGGGTGACAAATTGAGTTCGAATATATCTGTGGTGTCAAGGAAAAAGGAGATGAGTCGAAAAATTAAAAAATAGTTTTTTGCACCTCTTGGTTCAAAACATTTATATGCGTTAATTCAATAAGGATATGAGTCTTTAAACCGTACATTTTATTTTTCCACCCCTACGTACATAAAGGGGCTAGTCGTAGCATTAAAATGTATAAATAAATAAATAAATCAATCGAGTTATCTCAGTATAGCGCTTTTACCGCTAATAATTCAGTTATGCATAGTGAGATGAGACGACTCGTACCTAAAGTATGCGACTAATGAAATTGAACATTACGTAAATTACAAATTTCTAATTATAAAAATACGTTGTTTTCTTAATTTGCCTCTAGTGAAAAATTCAAGTTATGTACTTATCCCCTTTTTCCTTGACACCACAGATATTATCCAGACGGTCATTGGAGACAGTGAGAAAGATCGAACATCGATTGCAAGGAAATCAAAAACATCGAGGTACAATACTTTTGTATAGCGACATTTTTTTTTGTTCATTAATGCTATGTTCGACTTGAAAGCAAATAAATCAAAGCTTGCTTTTTTTTACTGAATTTTGTATGAAAACCATAGAGAAACAAGAAAAAGTAAAAAAAGCGCTTAAAGCTAGAATCCGTTCCCACATATTTTTTTTGCAAGATTTTTGTTATTACTTCGTGTTGTGGTCTTTTGGAATTTAAACGTTGAAGGTATAGTCAAGAAGGTATAGTCAAGAAGGTATAGTCAAGAAGGTATAGTCAAGAAGGTATAGTCAAGAAGGTATAGTCAAGAAGGTATAGTCAAGAAGGCATCCAAGGCCCTAGGCTTTATTATGAGGTCCTCAAAGGATTTTAGGATACATCTTTATATTTATTATTACAGCCCCTAGAACACAGCGTCCTAGACCTCCACTGCTGGAGATGGGCCTTCCAGAACATATATCTGGAGAATTTAGCCTACACTCGCCACGCTGGCCAGACGGCTTGGCGAGGAATACATAAATATATATAATTAGGATACATAAAAACTATTAAAATAAAAAAAAATTAAAGCAAAACGAATCCTAATCACCTGACATATTATTAGTACCTATATATGTATACTCGAATATAATTATATATGTATTTATCCTAATTATGTATTATTATTTTTCTGTTACGTATTATAGTATTATAAACGTACCTATATATTGTATTTATTTACATATTTTAATTCTGTTTTTTACTATATTATTTCTATTTTCACACTCTGCACCCAGAATATAAATCCCTCACTCTGCCAAAGGTTAGCTGGTAGAGAATACATTCATGGTATTATGCTCGCCTATGTACAACACTTTATATTGTGTATTTTGTGTGCAATAAAGAATTTTATTATTATTATTAAAATACTTTATTGCGTAGTCATCTTAACTATGCCTCCCAGGTGTAGAACCCACAATACAAGGTTTACACTGAGCGCATTGAAAAAATACAGCGACGTTTTATTAGGTTTCTTAATTTTAAAGCTAAAACTAGAATAAACTTAGCTATTATAAAAATACATCTTTGGCGTGCGACAGATGTAGGTGTCGCGAAAATACTACAGCTCTATCATTCGGCCACAACCGCTAAACAATGGCGTGTCTAATTTATCCTTAACATGTATTGCTGTTAAGTTTACATGGGAACCCTTTTAAAATTAATGCCCGCTCGTTTGGTTAATATGCCTGGATCGTGAAGGGAAAAGCTGGCTGGGGTGGAAATAACAAGACACTAGTCTTCACGTTTAAATTAAGATTTTTGTTTCAAAGTAAATCACCATCCCTAAAAGTAGTTGTAAAACAATTAACTGAAGACATGAATAGGATTAGTCAACAGCCAATAAGCAACGTCAAAAAAGCTTGGATATATGACAACTACTTAACTCTCGCCTCACTTGAATTTTCCTAGTAGTATATGATTTCGTTATAAGCTTATTGTTTCAAAGTAAATCACCATCCCTAAAAGTAGTTGTAAAACAATAAACTGAAGACATGAATAGGATTAGTCAACTGCCAATAAGCAACGTCAAAAAAGCTTGGATATATGATAACTACTTAACTCTCGCCTCACTTGGATTTTCCCAGTATATGATTTCGTCAAAAGCTTTTTGTTTCAAAGTAAATCACCATCCCTAAAAGTAGTTGTAAAACAATTAACTAAAGACATGAATAGGATTAGTCAACAGCCAATAAGCAACGTCAAAAAAGCTTGGATATATGACAACTACTTAACTCTCGCCTCACTTGGATTTTCCTAGTAGTATATGATTTCGTTATAAGGTTTTTGTTTCAAAGTAAATCACCATCCCTAAAAGTGGTTGTAAAACAATTAACTGAAGACATAAATAGGATTAGTCAACAGCCAATAAGCAACGTCAAAAAAGCTTGGATATATGACAACTACTTAACTCTCGCCTCACTTGAATTTTCCTAGTAGTATATGATTTCGTTATAAGCTTATTGTTTCAAAGTAAATCACCATCCCTAAAAGAAGTTGTAAAACAATTAACTAAACACATGAATAGGATTAGTCAAAAGCCAAAAAGCAACGTCAAAAAAGCTTGGATATATGACAACTACTTAGCTCTCGCCTCACTTGGATTTTCAATAAAAAATATAATAAATAAATAGAAATATAAGTCTTTGCCAGTAATATTATTGGGTATGTATTTAATTAATTTGTCATTTGATTTACGATTTGGCGGCAAATTGAAAATTTTATGTGTCACGTCAGTTTGTATTGTTCCTTGATCATTCCTTAGGAAATATGACGAGCATGAATACAGAATGCACGCGATGAGTTTAAAATTTCTAACTTTAGGCGACTCCTGAATGGAGGGAGGGCCTGAAAGTGGTGCACGCTATTGAACGATTTATCCGGCGTTGCTAAAATTCTCAAAAGATCAGATTACTCTAATACAAATCATTTATTGACCAAAGTTTACATGAATTGCAGAGAATTTTAGTGATACAAAATATGAGAAATATATTGTTGACAGAGGTACTTACATCACTGCTGGGTGGTGTATGGTTGAGTCACCAATAAGGGCCAGGGCCCGCGCATTGGTTGACTATAGTCATAGTTAGGTTGCGATGTAAAGCTATGGAAAACTCTTGAAAATTGTGTGGTGCTGCCATAGGAACTGCCAGACACATACTTATTACTCGCACCGAAAGAGGAAGACAAATTTCTAAGAATTCCATGGATTCACCTTGCGGGTGCCGGGTCCATCGTGTGTGAGTAAGAGATGAGAATAATGGTGTCTCGAGCGTGCGACCGACAATAGGCTGGTTTAAGAAAAGGAGGCCTCCCTTTTTTATTTTATTGCTCGATAATACACTCACCATCCACTATTCTACTTCTCTCCCTACCCAACCAAATACGGTATGATTCCGTTAATGCCGTCTTGGAGGCTCGTTCCATAACTGTATTGACGGCAACCCGCTCAGGCCCAATTCTTTCAGTAAGTGATGCAAAGATTTTGCTGGAACTCCTCTCCTTGGAGTTATCCGTAAAGCAGTAAGATTTTATATTGCAAGAGTCAAAGAGGGAGTGACGACAAACAAAATTTTGACCACATTTGTAAAGGAAGGGGAAAGAACGAAAACTCGCTTCTGGTTCCAGTAATATCTACTTGTGGAATCGCAATTGTGCGAGTGCAAGACGAAGCGCTATTCTGGAAATACTTGTAGACCGCGTTCGTTTTATAGCATTTCAAACATCTCGTAGCAACTTCATAAACCAGCGCGAAATGTCGTTTTTGTTAAGAAATACCACTTTTTTTAACAATGCCAACATTTCTTAAATAAATCGAGCGGTGAGGCTACTTTTTGACAAATATTTTCGTTCATGTTTTATCATACAATGGCATTCAACACACATGATATTATTATGGTCTTTGAATTTATTACATAAAATCGTTTAAAATACCTTTTTAACAAATATAATAGAAAACTATAAAGTATTAAAAATGGTAAACAAACCATTTTTTATGTTAATGACATCTGTCAAGAAGTAACATCAATAACCCTCCTTTCAACACGGTACTGACATACGAAATTAGCATCAAATGTTAGAATTTTCATTAAACAAACGACTTGTGCTAAAAAAAGTGGTAATTTAATGCTAACATTTCTTAATGATGATATAGACATATTTCATGACCGTTACAATGTATTCAGAAAAAATGTTCTCGAACATTTCAAACCATCAATATTTGAGTAGCTTATAATTTATTTAACAAGTGTTTTGTTTTCGTTTTTTTTTAGGGTACCAAATTTGTGCAATTTTTATGTTTCCTTATTAGTTCTATTAAAAAAATTGGTTGCCTGTAAAGTCGGTATACGGGCGAAAGTTTTACGTGACAACGACTTTGAATGGTAAAATAATTTTAATGTGAATATTCATTCGTATAGTAGGAAGAAGGATGAAATAATAGTAACAATTTAAAACATTTATTTATACAAAGAATTATATTTAAAACATTAATTTATACAAAGAATCTCGCACTGAATTTCATATTAACAAAATTTTATTTTTACCTTTACACATACATACGTATTTATATACAAATATACATACAATAACTTGCAATACATTTGCGTACAATGAAACAGCGTTTACTACAACTTAACTTGTTCCTATCTGAGTGATTTTGTTGAGGATAGGGCGATGATAGGAGAAATATGAAATGAAAGGAAGTGTTTCTGCTGTAATGTGCCTAGAAAATGTCAAGTCAATGTCTTTCACTTTTTATGTCTGTCTCTTTCGCTCTTAGGCGGGCTAACCATGCCCGAGTGGAAGGGACGCGTGCCTCTCACTCGCTCTCATTGTGAGCGCATAACGTGAGCGGAGCGTAACGCAGTTTCTTGAAGTGTCACCCGGCAAACCAATTTATAAGACGTTGTCACGTCAAAAGAGAAAGAGAAAAGTGTATAATTTTATTTTAGAAGTCATATTTTTATTTGTAAATTTGATAGTTTTTGTTAATTTTATTTTTTTGTTTTGACAGTAGTAAGTTTTTAATTTCTTCTTCTTTTTATATTGGTGAATGCTGTGACACCTAATTGGTACATATATTAGATAAGTTATAATTATACTATGTTATGTGTGTGATAATATATGTACTGCTGTGTGTACTAAATAAAACGAACGCGGCGGTAGTGTCCGTTGTCAGACCGAAAGAACATACGTCTAGTATGCATTTCCAGATCTCGAGTTACGGAATTACGCACAAACCATGGCGCTCGGGAAACTACTAGTCGACGAGCGATATGTTCTGCTAACATAGAGACAGACAGTGGGGTCGTCCAGGCCCGGGTGGCTAATGGGCTTTTCATTACATTCCCCCGTTTTCCCTGGCAGAGGATCTCAGCTGGTAATTCATGCACTTTTGGTGCTGGGCGAATTTACTGGTGTAACAGCCGCGAGCGCAAGACGGAGCGATATTCTGGAGCAGCTTGAAGTGTTCGTTTTCGGCCCGATATAACATACGTCTAGTCAGGCGGACGACAAACTCCTCCAGAAGGCATATCCAGATCTCCGAGCTATGACGGAATTACGCACGAACCATGGGAACTACTCAAGCCATATGTTCTGATGACTGAATCTTTCGTTTTCTTTCTTTTAGTAACTTTCCATCGTTTTTCTTAATTAACGCCATCTACGTTTGAGTCCCAGAACTACATCACAACTATAAGATTGAAATAATTCCATAGTGTTTCAATAGATGGCGCTGCCCATTCTTTCTTCTATAAGCTGGTTTATTATAAATAACTTGGGTGAAATAGTCTGCTACGCCCTTGTATTATGTTCCTTGGCTACGCCGTTAACCATGTGAAGGCGGCCCGAGCCATGTTACGTCCTGTTATGAATTTCAGCTTGCCGCTTAGGTTAAAGATCCGGATCTACAAGATATTCATCCGCTCCCGTCTCACCTATGATGCGCCAACCTGGCACCACCTTCTGGCAAAGACCAACCGGAACAAGATTTAAAGTCAGCCGAAAAAATCGCTCAAGAGTGGTCCCCTGAACACCGTGGTTTGTGCGTAATTTCGACATAGCTCAAGACCTGAAGATGCCTACTATTGAAGAGTTTGTCGTCGGCCTGACTAAACGTATGTTCTGCCGGACAGTAGACAAAGAAAGTATTATCAAACCGACAACAGACACTTCAAGCATCTCCAGAATATAGCTCCGATCTTGCGCTCTGCCCCGCCAACGGGAGACCACTTCCTAGAGAGGTGCTCCTGGAGGAGTGCTGAAGTTGTTGAACCTACACTCTCAGAGTTTGTAAGCCACAGAGTCGTTGTTACACCAGTAATGGTAACACCAGCACTAAAAGTGTTTGAATTGAAAATTGAAAAGCAGGTGGTTATCTGCTGAGATCCTGCTGGGCCTGGTTGACCCCACTGTCTCACTGTCTATCTGCAGGTTGAGCCATGTTATATCCCGTTTTAAATTTCAGCTTTCAGAGCACATCTATTGCTTATTAGGCGGGTCCATCCTGTATGGGAGTGAAGAAGTTTCTTTGTTGGTATAAAAAACAAATTAATTAATAAAACTATTGTATATTTCTAGGTTAAAGTATCTTCCGATCGGATATATTCTCCTATATCAGCTTGGTGGAAGGCAATAGTGGCTAACGGATCTGCATGACGACATTCTGTAGTAGATCTCGCCACCACTCCAAACCCAAGGGGGATATCCGACATTGAATAAATAACCACACCTTGGTGCTTTGGTGTGTTTTCTGTTATTCGGCCTAGACCTAAAAATGACATAAAAAAATTATGAGATTGATTTTTTCAGTAGAGTACCGTAATTTGGACTTTGCTCTCAGTATTAAGTATTTTTTTGTGATTTGTCTAGTATGATTTATTCTTGTACTTGAAAATTTTTGGTATTTTTAAAAACAGTTAATATTCAAATTCATCTAGCAACATCACACTAAATGACATCATCCATTTTGAGCTATTTAGTACTACTTGTGCTGTGTTTCATTACAGCCCCAAGAACACAGCTTCCTAGACCTCCACTGCTGGAGATACTTAGGCCCTCCAAAACATATACATATTTGGCCAACATTATAACCGCCCGATGGGCGTAGTGTGCCGAGGACAATTGCTGTATTCCCGCTTTGAACGGCGAGGCTAACCCTTCCAGCAAAATATTCTCTACTTAAAGGGTCACCCGCCTCCAAGCGGAGTTTTTCCTCATGCTCACGAGAGAACGCTAGAGCCTCCTAGGACAATAGACTCACTGTTTTGACTGCAAATTGGATGGAAGTGGCAATAGATTAGTCAACATTTAATACATTTAGAATATGCCAAAAACGGTATTTTTATATGGATTATTTGTAATATTAGATAATCATCCCAATGAGTTGATAAACATTCATAATTAAATTTCTGAAAATACTAAGCATTGCAAATACACCATGGTACAGTCGACCAAAAAAGTGGTCTATCACCGTAAGGTTGAGATTTATTTCCATGTCATCTAACTATAAGGTTGATTTTCCCCTGAATATAGTACAATCTTTATGCTTAATTGCATCCAATTGTGATCTTAGAATAATATATCAAAAAATGCATAACAATATATAATTGTAAATATAATTTAGCCAAAATCTTCTTTATAAACACTGAATACTTACCACTTTTATTAACATGATGTCCGTACAAAAATTGTTGCTCGGCTGACGGCTTAACCCAGATTTTATGTGGTGCATAAGGAGCAATGTATGTTAAGGCAGTTATATGAAGACGGAATTTGTTGGTCTTTGTGAATTTTCCAAAACATGTCCCAGCAGAGACGAAATGATCAGGCTTTACTGTATGTGCTAATTGTAAAAGTTTCTCCGATATATAGTAAACTCTGTCCTTCCTCTCTCGGAAGCAATATGTGCCATCTGGACGGTCAATTAATAATTTTACATTTACTCCAATACTGAAAACAGAAAAAAAACTTATTTTACTAAAAAATGCAATGGGGTCATTATTATTTGAGCAAAGTCGTCCTTTTAGTGCTACTCGAATAGGCAACAATAAAATTGAATTGTTATTTACACAAGTTTAGTTTTAATTACTTGAAATGTTTAAGTAAAGCACTTTTCTCTGAGTACTTAGTGAGGGATTATAAAATATTGAAAAACCAGCCTATAGTCGGTAGCAAAGCCAAAATCACCATTTGTCTCATCTCTCTTTCACATACACATTATTAGAGGACCTGGCATGAGAATGGTGAACCCATGGAATGCTTAGGAATAAGTCTTCCTCTTCTATTAACATTTTCAAACAAAAAAACGTTTATTGCCACATCAATAAGTATTACAATCAGAAAAAAATATAATAATTTACAATTTAAATTAATATGATGTGGCAAGGGTCTTGCCTCAGCTTCAGTCAGCTGCGCATTACATGTAATGTGATGCTATACTAACGCTGTTGTTATGCCAACACCCTAACTCACATACATTTTTTAGTTTAACGACAGCATACATATGTGCAGATGTAGTGCATAATGGTTTTCCATCATATTTTATGCCGTTGTGCCCAGTCAAGCCTAGTGTTAGGGACGGATGTCAGTCATAAGTGTCTGATTCTAGTTGCTAACATGCGTGGACCTTGCACTCCACTTACCATCAGGTGGGTGCAAAGTCACATATTGTGAAAATGTAAAACCTGCTCTCTCAATTGGTTTTAGTACCATTTGACACTAAAAGATAAAGTTCCATATTATTACTATTATTGATTAATAGGCGAGCAGCACATTGCTCATATGCCTATATAAGTTATCACCATAGTCTATTTCTATTATCACTAATTGTATAGTTTGTTTTTAAAAGTGTTTACAGTTGAGGACTTCAATGTCTTCTGGTATTTTGTTTCACATTTTTACAACTCTGTTAATCATGAAGTATATTCCAATTGTATTGCTGGATATATATATATATATATATATATATATTTGGCTATAATAACAGGCAATGAACATCGAAAATTCAGTAAAAAAACTCTACTACTATAGTTGCGTTTACGAAACTTCACTGTCACACTAGGCATACTGAAGTGTCAATTAATTATTGTATTATACGAGTGCTATTTTCATATATATATATATATATATATATATATATGAAAATAGCACTCGTATAATATATATATATATATATATGAAAATAGCACTCGTATAATACAATAATTAATTGACACTTCAGTATGCCTAGTGTGACAGTGAAGTTTCGTAAACGCAACTATAGTAGTAGAGTTTTTTTACTGAATTTTCGATGTTCATTGCCTGTTATTATAGCCAAACTTGCAATAACACACAATGTAAAATAAAAAAACGTAACTACAGCAGTTACGTTTTCCGAAACTTGCATTTTACACTAAGCACACTGGTGCCGTTGTATTCCAATTAAGACCCTAGTTTTATTGATGGAAACACAATATACCTGTAAGTATATATATTTATTAAAAGCTACAGCATCCACTGTTCAACATCATGGCAGGATTATTAAGGATATATAAAAATAAGGGGTTGGCTTTAGAATCGAGACGCACGAATTAATTATAAATGATTGTTGTATTTGATAGATAATGAAGCCCTGATGCATGAACTAGTAGATTTATTTGAGGGAGACGCCCCGTTAAAAAAATATAACACTTTTAAGTTTTTAGGTTAAGTTGTAAAAAGTGGTAAACATAATAAGAATTGATGCAAACCAACATGATATTATAACATACATGGAGGTATATACTAACACTAACACACTAACATTTATTTGGCACCATACTAACTGTCTTTTATACACTAAACATAAAATTTATAATTTGTTCTATTGTATTAAAAGTATTATTAATTAATATTTTTGCATTGGATTTAGGTCCTTTAATTTTTTTTTTATTATTTATGGTCATGGTTTTAAGTCCTTATGTCTTCAATATATTTTTTTTATTTTTTTTTGCTAAGTATACAGTTCTCAAGCCGGATTCGTCACTGCTAAGGTTAGTTTAGACTCAAGTTATAGCCAGAAATCCTTGACACTGCTAGGTTAGGTTAGATTCAAATAAATTAGGTCATATCCAAAAATCCTTTAAGTCAATTACGACACTGCTAGGTTAGGTTAGGTTAGACTCGATTAAGTCATATCCAACACACATCACAGCCAACTGTCATTATCAAGTAAACCGAATTGGCTCGGTTAGGTTAGGCCTTCAGTACCCAAAACCGAATTGGTTCGATTAGGTTGGGTTAGGTTACCTCGATTAACCGCGTGCACGAGCCGAGTGAGCGAAGCGAACGTGCCGCGGTAGCGGTCGGCGAAGTGCCAGAACCGAATTGGTTTCGTTTCAGAAGTTTTATTCTCGGAAACAATTGCAGGGGCATTCATAATTATAACTACACAGAAAGCCTTTAGTACAGTTATAATAAATATATATGGCTGTATAAGAAATCCTTTAAGTCAGATACGACACTATTAGGTTAGGTTAGGTTAGACTCGATTAAGTCATATCCAGAAATCATTTATGTCAGATACGACACTGCTAGGTAGGTTAAAAAATAGTTATATATCTATATTTTTACAACATATCTATTATAAGTAATAATTTCAGGTTACCTTATAATAATAGGTTATATTTAATACGTTAGGCATGGCTGTCATGGAGCTCTTTGCCTTCCCTATCGTCATTGGTCGTTAAAATAACAACAATAATATATAAAGTAGCAACCTAAAAACACAGATTCCATGGCCTAAGAAACATAATACTAAGGCATTAGTCTGTGCCATTGTTAAAAAAAAAAAAAAAATGGTTAATTATTTTCTTATTTTATTTTATTGATTTTAATTGTTTTTTGTTGCTCGTGATATTGAAATGTTTTTAGTTTTTACGTTTTTATTTACTTTACTAAGAGTATAACATTGATAAATAATGTTGACAGTATACTAGTTACTAAAAAGTTAAAAATGCGTCTTGTTATGTTTACTTCTTTTTACAACTTAACCTAAAAACTTAAAAATGTTATATTTTTTTAACGGGGCGTCTCCCTCAAATAAATCTACTAGTTCATGCATCAGGGCTTCATTATCTATCAAATACCACAATCATTTATAATTAATTCGTGCGTCTCGATTCTAAAGCGTCCCCAAAATAAGTCTTTTGATACATTACCCTAATTTTGTCTAAATTGGTAGAGTTGATGAGGTTGCATTGGTAAAATCCCAAATTTTATCATCATTTTCGACGACTTCTATGTAATAAGGCTAAGGTAAGATTAATAAAGGGTCTCTAAATAGCTCTGTAAAGGTTTAAGAGTGTAATAAAAGATTAGGGTTGATTTTCGGTTGTTTAATAGCAAATACAGTTATTCGGTGTGTAAAAATATTAATTATTACAACACTGTGATTCACTTTCTCATGTTAATCCAGCAGTTTTAGAGCCCAAAATATAATGTTTAAATATGGTTACCTGGAAATATAAGTTTACGACGTAAGGTTATTAACAATGTGTTTTTAATGAATTTTCATAAGTTGCTACTTACTATTTAGTTAATTTCTCGAACAATATCCTAGTTCTGTCTTCTGATAGCACTTTCATTTTAATTTACGCTATAATTAATTAATAATATAATAAAAAAATACACGTGTTTATAACCAAAACAAATCCCGGCTGCCAAAGTGCCACAAATGTCAAACAATGAACGAACAAAATGAACGATTTGACCGATGAGCAATGTTGCTAGGCGTAATAAATCAATGACAAATAAAAAGCCGTATAGCTGGAACAAACAATAATGATATGAATTAGGGAAAGTTAATTAATTATTAATTTAGGTATAGTTGGTTGATGCGTTACAAATTTAAAGTCCAGTAATATAAATTGCTATTTGACGTAACTATGCCCATTCGTTCATAACCTTGATGAATTAAGACTTGTTTTGATTCAATCCCAGTCAGTGCGGTCGTCTTTGCAAAGAGGTGAGTGTATTTCCGTTTGCGATTTTTTAGCGTACGATAACAATAAAAGGTATCATTCAACTTTTTATTAAGTTTTTGGCATGTTAATAACAGAAGAGTATGTTTATTTTGTATCGTTGCTTGTAATTCGAACCATATGTTTATTTTGACCCTGAAAGAATAAGTCACGTGATATAAACAAAGTTTTATTAAGTAAATTTAACCTTAACCTTAGCGTAAATACAACCTTAAAGTAAAAATACCTTCGTTTATTAAATCATAGTTACTGTTTATTATATTATCACAGTAGAAAATTATTTGCTTTATTTTTTTCATAAACAAAGGTAAACATTATGGAAATAATAGCACTTGAAAAAGTGACTAACATTTAATACCGACAAAGGACATAGCACCAAAGATAAAGGCAATTATGGTTGTTATTACATTAATTCTGTTTTCAGACTTATCTTAACAAATTGGTTACCCGTAATATTCATGACTCAAGGGCTCGATTACTATATAACTACGAAGATTTGCATGATTAGTTAGCTATCATTTAATTATAAAAGGTGTCGAATAATAAATAAAATTAAATACTTACTTTCCTTCCTTCCTCACATTGTCTGGCTATTATTAAAACTATATAGGTGACGGATAAATAATTATAATATAATTATCATCACCTCCGTTAACTTTTGCATGGGTCAAATTAAGCTTTATGTTTTAGGAGTTGTAAATATGTAATATCTAATTTGATTAATGCTATGTTCGACTTAAAAAAAAAACGCGTAAGTGTCAAGTCAAAAACAGGGTAAATGCCTATTATGACAGAGAAGTAGCAAGGTAGTAGATGTCACTAAGGTGATGATTTAGAAAATGTTACTATGTACTAAATTAAATATTATTGCCGAAGCAAAGCTAGCTTTTTTTTTACTGAATTTTGCTTATAGTGAATGAAAATGCAAGTCAAACGAGTTTCAAAGCGAATTAAAGTAAAAAGAAATGTACTTACCACGACAAGTCAAACATGGGGTATATGTATTTGTGTTCTCTATCAGGAATCGAACCCAGTAAGCTAAGACCGTAGATGTTCTTATTGAAATTTAGGTCTTATCTGTTATACTATGGAATCAGTCAAATTATTATAAACACTCTTATTTTAAATAAAATACCAAATGGTGGCATGGTGATAAAAAACTGAAACTCAACTATTAAATGTGAACTTCTTCTCCGTTTGAAGAAAGTGTTAACAGATCGAGTGCCTAATTAGGGTTTTAACCTTGTAAAATTGTTTTCGGCGAGTACGTCATAGAGATCTGGTTTATTAAATTCTTACCAACTTTGAAAAATTGAAGATCCTTTTATTAGTTCGTTGGCCTTTTATTCGTGTCACTTTGCAAACATTTGGCAATAATCTAAAGCCCTAGTTCAATCTGTGATCAACTAACAGTTAGTTAAAATGACGCTGGACTGCTGAAAAGTAATTTTCCTGTGCAACGAACGCAATTAGCCAATTTTCTTAAACAGCTAGTGTACCTACCTTTGTAGAAATTGGAACTCAGATTTTTAAATAGTTTGATTCAGTGTCTCCATAATCCCTTAGCGCTAATGGGGTGTATCAGGCAAAGCTTTTTGTAGATGTCGCTAGCGGCAATGGTACCTTATTTTGCACCTATATCGCATCATTTTTTAAATGTTTTTGTAGTTTTAATTTTTATAACAGAATAATGTATTTTAAATTAATTTTACCTACCTTAAAAACGAATTAAGAAAGCGCACACCGTCTTTAAAAAGCGCACACCGTCTTTAAAAAGAAAAAAGGTTTTATTAGTAGAACGGCAATTTTGAGATCACCCATATCTTTGATTTCGCTTAGAAATCTCGTATGTACATTTAAAAGCTGCTCACATCGGCATAATATCCAGAAAATAATAAATTTCGTAAAAAAAATACAAGTTTTCTATGCAACTGACAGTTATATTAGGTACCATCTATCATGCGCCATCTACCGTGATAAAAAGTTAGTGATACACCCCATTCTCAAGCAGTAGAAATTATATCGAAAGAAACATTTTTTTTGTACACATTTTGATAGATTATGATATCAAATGCGACATCTCTAATGAATCGGTACCCTGTTCACTAACCAAAACGTTGGTACTGTACAATAAATAATGTACCTATATATTCATTCAGCCCTAGAACACAACGTTCTAGACTTCCACTGTTGTGGCCTACACTCGCCACGCTGGCCAGACGGGTTGGCAAGGATCTGATGTCAATTTTTAATGACAATTTATTAACGATTTGACAAGTTAGTATTAGTGCAACCGGGACAGACGGCTTAATGTGCTGTCCGAGGCACGGGAACGGTGGTTTTGCAAATCTATGACAAATGTACGTAAATGTGCTTTTCTAATTGGTACAAGCTGGGGGGATTTAAACCGACCCTTGTAGGATATTAAGGAAAGCTTTCTTACAACCGAGCCTTGTATATATCTACTTTATTATTATTATTTATGTTTGTTTTAGTATATAGTATGACAACGCCAATTTACAGCTTCAATATTATATTATTAAATAAAATTCTTTGACATTGTTATTATTATTATTTTTATAATTTTTATTTTGTTTTAAATATTATTATAACTATGCCATTAGAGTTTAGACAGTAGCGTTTTGATTTATATGTATTTTGTAAATACATTAGTATTGAGTTGTTCAGTTTATATCATGTTTAATTTTTATATAGCTTTATATAATTGTATAAACTTTTAAATGTATCTGACGTGTAAAAGTGCTTGAAATATTGCCAATTTACTGAATAAATGAATTTGAATATATGTGTACCTTTAACTAACTATATTTTCATCCAGACACATTTCCTGACCAAGCCAATAAACTATTTATACTGCCATTGCCTTCTCAACTGCTTCATTAAACAGAGCAAGTTATTGCAATTCCTGTAGGTTCAAATTAGAACTTTTATTGAAGTCTTACGACTATGTAACCATTGGGTTTACCTGTTTTGAACGCTTCGATCGATATGTTAATGTCGTTAACTTCGAGTTGCTAATTCATATTTCTGCAACAAATAAAATGTGTTAGATGTGTTTCTTACTTGGTAAAATATATAAATTGAAGCTTAAAAATTTTATTGCCAAATATTTCGCCTCTCTTTTAATTTTAATTCATATTTCGTATTAATAGGTGATAGGCGGCGCCAAATTACTACCAATTTGCCCAGTCTGCCGGGGCGTGTAAATATCCACCATTCTTGCCGATAAACCCAGTAAAGTGTACGTTTCGGGATCAGGCCCGAATTGCCCTCATGCCTAGTCAACCCGGCATAGTGTTAAGAGACTCATGAGTGTCTTATTCTAGTTGCTAAACATTCATGGACATCGCGCGCTACTTATTATCAGCTGCGTCACATGTCGTGCTAGTATAAATTTATAAATTTCGAAAATAGTACGTTTTTATATTAAACGTCACTTTTTCCAATTTTAGTATGTACGGTGTAATGTGTCATTGAAAATTTGCTTTTATTCTGCGTTATCTTTAGGTAATCGTCGACTATTTTTAATCCCAAAATAATTAGTCAATGTCAATAAAATCAAACGATCACATTTATTTTAAAATTACGTATAAAATGTCATAATAATCATGATGACAACCCCTAGAACATCCTAGACCTCCACTGTTCGAGATGGGCCTTCCACAAAATTTGGTGAATTTGACCTAGCTCGCCACGCCGCTGTTCAGACGGTTTGTCGGTCTTATGTCAATTTCTAATGACAATTTATTAACAATTCCACATGTTGGTATTAGTGGAAGCGGAACCGATGAGACGGCTTAAGGTGTTCTCCGAGGCACGGAAACCGTGGTGTGGTAAATATATGACAAATGTACGTAAGAAAAGTGTATTTTTCACCCTAACTAAAGCAACACGGCGTTGCTCTAAGGTTCGAACCGATCTTTTTAGGATTTTAAGGAATGCGTTCTTACAACCGAATCACCACCGCACTTTTTGTACTAGGAGTGTAATAGGAGATATTATGAGTACCTTTCTTTTAATCTATGAATTCTTCGTGCAGTTGTCGTGTTCGTCGTGTGTGTCTTAAATGCTGGGTTTACCCTTATTTTACGTACCTTGTGTTTGACTAGCCGCTGAAATCGCGTTTTATTTACTGAATTTTCCTTTTGTAAGGTTTCCAAACGCTTCGAATAATATTTGGTAAAAAGCATTGAACACGAGGGTAAATCGCTATTTTGACCCCTCTTTCTTTCTACACTACACTCTTTACTAAATAATATTGATACTTTATCAAAATTTCCAAATAGGTCGAGTGAGCTCGTTAACTACATAGTTGGAGCAAACATCAATTTAAGCCACTCCCCTCCAGTCTGTCACCTGATGCCATCATTTAATGACCAATAGTAACCACCAAAGTACAAAAGTTAATTAAAAAGAACCTTCATTGCATGCTCTGTTTAAGGAGTGTCACAGGCTCGCCCATAACCACACCTAAGAATTTGTGTATTTTTTACCGCTAATTTAAGTAAGTCGTAATACTATTATTACAGTTTAGCTATTGCATATACATAGCATAAACTATAAACTTATTTACAAGCTCAAAAATGAGAAATGAAATGACATTACCTATTTATTTGCATTGAACATGGTAATAGTAAATGTTTTGAGTCATAATGTAAATAGTGCTGCACATTCAGCCATTTCTGGCACACAAATTTTGTTAAACATTATTTACAGTGTTAAATTCTTAATATAATATTTATAACATTAATAATTAATATTAAATACAGATTTTTATAAAAAGATTATAATTATAATACGAATGCTATGTTCGACTTGAAAGCATAGCTTGCTTTTTTTACCGAATTTTGTATGAAAACCATAGACAAACGCCAAGTCGAACGACTCTAAACAAAGTAAAAAAAAGCGCTTAAAGCGACAAGTCGAATACAGGGTTAGAGAACAGAGACAATATTCCATTATTGTTTTCCTAATTTGGCTCTTGAACTGATTGTCAGTTATTTTTTTCTCTGGTAACTTATTTTAGATTTAAATGTACATAATATCGGTTTTTTTATTAAAGGCTCTGCTGCTTTTTATGTTTTTGTATAGGCAAGACTGTCGACTACTTTTAAATACTTTTTTTTAAAGACATGTCGCTAAACCTCGAAACCAGAAAATCTTTCTCATGAAGAGTAGTGAAAAACATGGAATTACAAGCATTGTATATTTCAGTCATTTCCTTTTAGATTAGAGTAATGCCTTTTAGGCTGTTTATGACACACCTTGTCATGTGATGTAAATGCACTCTGATGACAAATCATTTAAATAGTACACCTTAAAAATCAAGGTGACTGATAACCACGAATCAGTAAAACAAACACTAGTATCGCATAGCGATTTCATATCATATGTAGTAATCGCAATTCAGATAATCAATTGAGTGTTATTACGAGTAATTTCATTGTAAAATAATGTGTCGGAAATCCTTCCGTTTGTTTCGTATTTATCAACGAGTTGAAATAAGATAGAGATGGCATCCGTGGGGGTCGTCATACAAAACGTCACCCAACGTACACTAGCAATACTTTTATAGATAACTAACTGTAATATACTGAGTTGCCCAAAATTAAATCTCTGTAATCGTACAATTGATGCCATTTTTATTTATTTATAAATACTTTATTGCACTTAAAAACTTAACAGTTGAGTACAAAGGCGAACTTAATGCCTCTCGGCATTCTATACTACCTTTGGAAGTGTGGTAGACGATTGCGAGTGCATTAGAAATAAAAACAAATATTTAAACATACATATAATAAATAGTAAAACAAAAAGTAGAGTATATCAAAATAATTCATATAGCATGGCAATAAAAGTCTACAATCACGTTCCGGAAAATATTAAACAGCTACCAATTCGACGGTTTAAAAAAATACTCCGAAAGTGGTTAAATGAACGGTGTTATTACTCCGTAAATGACTTCTTAAATGATAGAAAAGAAAATTATGTACCTGACTATTAATTACGCAATACAATTGACATCTAGAATAATTATTTAATGAATTATATTTGACAATGAAACCTATTGGACCAATAATTATTATCTATGATTTATAAGACTGTGCCAATGTTTCTAAATTTGTAATTTATTTTTTATAATAGTTGTATAAAATTTTGCATGCCGTCACTGGCGAAACCATAGATATAGACGACACGACGATCCTATGTCTATGGGCGAAACATGTGTTGTCTATAAAACTGAGACCATACTCGAATCTGTAACCATGTGTTTTTTAGCAAATAAAATATTTCATTTCATTTCAATAATTTACATACTAATACACAAATACCAAAAAATATATAATAATAATATATAAATTTAACTAAATGTACAGTATTCCCAAATTAATAATGCACATACAGATCTTCGCTAATTGTCGTATTCCCGGAAACACCCGAATCATTGAATCGTAAGAGCCTAAACATTGCACTTGCATTTTGCACCTTGTTCGAAAGAAATAGAAATCAATATCATGTGTACACAATCGAAAACAATTCGGGCAGTGTTTTTTTGTTTTTGTTTTTTGGCGGTGACTGCACGTGTTCTCTCTGTGTGAAATTATATAGAGCTGCTATTACACACACACCCTTCTTGGTTTTGTTTTCAAAGGTGAATTTAATTTCAACTTTAATTATCTTATTTAAATAGTTTATTTGACAATTGCTTGTCTGTCTGACACAGGCAGAGATTTTATATTTAAAGGAGGTCACTACAGTACTATAAAATTTTCGAAGTAAATCAATCCAACAAAGATTATAGCATATTCTCAATCGTGTGGTTTTCCTCGCTATTTACTTACATGGAATTATCGAATCAAATTTTGTTACTGATAAATCAATATTTATCTCTTTTAGCACAAAACACATAATTCTACTAAATTATGCATGAAGAAAATGCACTTAACCACTCTATATACATAACGTCTTCCGACGCTCGGGGAATACGACCGTTGCCGAACAGTGACGAAGATTTCTATGCGCATTATCACTTTGGGAGAACTGTAAGAATACATAACAAAATGAAGGAAAAAATACGTATAATTTACACAGCAAATAAAAAGAGACAGAAACAGATATCAGATAGTCGGATTATTTTGTTTATTTAAGAAATGGGCAATGAGGAGATTTTATTGACCGCACCTTTATACTTTAATCAATAAAATTACAGATTCTTCATTTTATTCATTCTTCATATAATATAAACCGAAATAGCTCCAGTATACCGACTCGTATTTTAATATTGCAACCTCATGTTTAAACTAGAGTAAACGCGCACTTTATAAATGAAATGAAATGAAATAATTTATTTGTCAGAAACATGGTACGAGTAGGTACAGGGATGTAAATTATATTATGTAATTATATCACATGATTCGCTATTTCTAGCATACAAATATTTATTTAGTCACATGACTTTGTCGAGCTTAGTGTCTAGGTATTCTTTTGTCGAATAAAAACATTTATTAACCAGCATTTGTTTGATTCTTAATTTGAACAGTTTTAGTGGCAGCTCCCTTATAGTAACTGGAAGCTTATTAAATATCTTTGTCGCCATTGCATAACAATTTCGGCTATATTGAGTACTTTTATGATCTGGAATAATTATTCTACTAGGATAACGCGTTTTAAAATTGCAATTATCCCCAAGAGTTTTAAAAAGTTCCGGGTGGCTTTTTACAAATAAACAGCATTCAAGTATATAGATAGAAGGAACAGTCAGTAATTTTAGTTTTATAAATAAAGGACGACAGGAAGTCATAGGAGGTGTGTTACAAATAGCACGAATGCATTGTTTTTGTCCAATAAAGATTCTATTTATTTCCACTGCATTACCCCACAATAATATGCCGTACCTTATATTTGACGCAACATATCCATGGTATATATAAGTGACCCAACTCGATGACTAACATAAAATATCTAAATAATCTTTGTTTCAGACGCGTTAACATATAAATAAACATTCGTTCCACACGTGAGCAGTTTATTTTAAACTCAAGATGAGTTATTATCCGAAGAATTTCCACGCCCATGGCTACGGGTGGCATCGACCTGCAACAGCAGCGAATGCCGTTTCAGGGTTTTTGTCAGGAGAACGTGGTGGTGAAGGGTATAAACCTACTAGTAGTTTGTATCCTAAACTACCTAGTGAAGATGATACCACGCCATATAGTCCGGCAAAAATGCTATATCCTAGTCTCCCAATGGAAGAGTATGAGGATGGAAATGTGGCTGAAGTCGTTGAAGAATCTTGTGCTGTTTTTAACGTAAATATGGTGGTAAGTATTTTTTAAATAATAATAATGTCACATTATAAATATAGGGTAAAAATAAATAAATTAGATAAAGGAAAATCTCTTATCGGTAAAGGTGGTAAAACATATTTATTAAAAAACTTTATTGCACAAATTACAAAGGCGGACGTTATGCCCGTAGACATTTTCTGACAGCCAAACCTTGGGGACAAATTAGAACATTTATAGGTGCAATGAAAGAAATATTAATTGTACGATAAATTCAACAACATAATTATATATACTTACATAATATAGTAAAGTATCATCACGACCGTTTCCGTTTCGGGGTGGTCAGAAACCACGCTTATAAATAAGCGGATTCTCATTTAGCCAACTTTACTATAGGCCAATCATAACAAGTGGCAAGCTCGTCGATGTCTCCAGCGCGAGCGTACCAAACTCGAGAAATATCACAAATAAATTAAATATTAATTAAATGTATTTATATACATTAATAAATATTTTTGTGTCCCGATCAGGAATCGAACCCGATACCTCCGAGTCTAAATCCACAGACTTAACCGCTAGTCCACGGAGGCAGTTACTTACATAATATACTTTTATATATACTGTAATACAAATATACTAATCAAATCAAATCAAATCAAAAGTATTTTATTGTGGATCATAGGTATTTGAATAAGTACATTATTTATGATGGTCGCTATGTCCCGTCCATTGGACATACAATAATTATATACACAACATTAAAAAATAATTTTACAATGTTGGTGATGGGTGAGGGCATGCTAACTGTTCCTCTCAAGTTTCTGAAAGATGACGCTCGCTGTAGTAGTATTTTTTAGATAGAAAGCCATGAAGTTTTGACTTAAAGACGCTCATGTTTTCGACTTCACGGATGGATTTGGGAACTTTATTGTAAATTTGTGTCACCATACTAATAACATTTTTGCTAAAAAATTTCGTTTTGGATACTTTTGTGCTTAGTAGGTCATTGTGACGCGCGCGAGTACGATATGAGAACATACTCAAATTATTTTTTACAAATATTGCACTTTCATAAATATACAGTGATGGAAACGTTAATATATTATGATTTTTAAAGTATGGGCGGCATGAATCCATTCGTTTTAATTTAAAAATTGCTCTTACACATCGTTTTTGGGCTATAAATGCTCTCAATTTGTCTGTCGAATTTCCCCAGAATATAACACCATATCTAAGGATGGAATCAACGTAGGCCATATAGGCAGTTATTACCGCGGATTGATTAACAACTTTTGATAGCTTATACAGAGCATACGCGAATTGGTTCAGACGTTTACAGATATGTTCAATGTGTGCTTTCCATGTAATATTATTATCTATGTACAATCCTAAAAATTTAGTCATTACTACCTCTTCTATTTTAGTGTCTAAATAATTAATGTCAATGTTTAAAGGTTGATTACGTCTTAGTTTAAAATTCATAATTTTTGATTTGTCCAAGTTAATATTTAGATTATTCCATGTCAACCATTGTATTATAGATGTCAAAGTATTGTTAATGTCACTTTCTAAATTAGTCGAATTATTACCTGTGAACAATATCGTGCTGTCATCTGCAAATAATGTCATGTGGTGGTTTGTTATTAATAACATGTCATTTATATAAATTAAAAACAGCAGAGGGCCCAATACACTGCCTTGCGGCACACCACAGCGCACATGTTTAAATTTGGATAAATATTTAATTTGCTTTTTAGATCTAGTGCAAATCCTAGTTATTTGTGTTGCCTGTACTCTTTCGCATAGGTAAGTTTTAATAAGGTCATGCACGTTTCCCCTTACCCCGTACAAATATAATTTATTAAGCAATATGTTATGGTCCACATTGTCGAAAGCTTTTGATAGATCCATATACATAGCTATGGCGGGAATGCGTTTGTCAATATTAATCATAACTTTATTCAGGAAGTTATATATAGCCATAATAATATTTTTATCTCTTCTAAATCCATATTGTTGATTATTTAATATATTATTTAATTCAAAAAAGTTATATAAGCATTGATATATATGTTTCTCAAATATTTTTGAAATAACTGGAATTAAAGCTATTGGTCTATAAGACTGTATTTTAGTTTTATCTTCTTTTTTATATAGCGGCTTAACAATTGACACCTTTAACTTAGAAGGGTAGACGCCTTCTATAATGCAGACGTTCAAAATAAAAGATAGGATCGGTGATATTATGTCTGACACGTCCTTTATTATTTGTGTGCTAATATCATCATATCCGGTGCTATTTGTAGTTTTTAAGGAACCTATTATTTTGTGTACGTCATTTGCAATGCTTGGTGTCATAAACATAGATTTGTAATTATTATTAAATGTCAATTTGTATCCATTACATGTCAATTTACTGTTATTATTTTTAGGTGTCCCTACATTAATATAATGGTTATTAAATGCTTTTACAATCTGATACGGATTTTTTATTGTGATTCCATTTACAATAATTTCTGATATATTGTCTTTTGGTAGGTTTGTTTTAGACTTATTAATTATATTCCATGTAGCTTTTGATTTATTCCCTGAGTTTTTTATATAGTAGTCGTTTTGTGATTTTTGTGTTAATTTAATTATAGTTTTATATCTTTTAGAATATGATTGAAACTTTCGTTTGTTATCTTCGGATGAAAGTCGTCTGTATTGCCATAAAAGATGCCTTTTTCGCTTACTACATATGCTAATACCACGTGTTAACCAACGCGGTCTTCTTATTGTATTTATTTTAACCCTTAAGATCGGGAAACAGAGGTTATATAGCATTATAAAATCATCATAAAACATGTTAAAAGCTTCATTTGCATCGTTAGATTTATATACATCTTGAAATGTAAGTTTACCTATGTGTTCCCTAAATTTTACTCGGTTCTCTACAGCATAGTCACGTCTATATGTATAGTAAAAGGATAGTGTGCATGTTTTCTTAGTCGGGATTCTTATAAGTTGAGCAGTGTGGTCCGACAATGCAAGATCCAAAACTTCACTTTTTCCTCCACGAATATTGTGAGCAATATTATCAATGCAAGTTTTACTGCTGAGACGTGTAGGTTCATTAATAGATAGTTTAAGATTATGATTTAGAAGTAATTCGTTAAATTCAACAGATTGTTTTGATTTTTTTAGTGTCAATATTAAAGTCTCCGCATACTATTACTTTTTTACTTTTTTGACGATATCTTGTTACAACACTGTACAAATGTGAAAAGAATAAATTATAATTATAAGATGTATTTCTTGGAGCTCTATAAATACAAATAATATCTATTTTATGATCAGAAAGTTCTATTGCCGAACACTCAATTATATTAGCGAGTGAAAGATTTGTGATTTCAGTAATTTGTTTATACCTAATATAGTTACGTTTTATAAGTATACATGATCCACCGTGTCGTTGATCTCTTGAATAGCATGAGGCTAACGTATAGTTTGGAACAGTTAATAAGCCTATGTCACCATCAACCATATTATGTTCCGTAATACAAATCACATCAACAGATTTATTATTACACGTCAAGTCTTCTAAGCATACTGTTAACACATCTGATTTATTAATAAGTCCATTAATATTTTGATGCAATACGTTAATAAATGAAGTATTAACGAAAAAAATCTTCATCTATGTCGGTATTTCCATCGGCTTGTTGTGAGTCAGGATTTTTAGTCGCATCTGATTCAAATACTTTGTCCGTTTGTGTCATAATGTTACAACATTTGTCTAAATTTGTGAATTCTGTTTGTGTCGTCTTATTACAGCTTTTATTTTCTATAACTATTTTATTTTTTGTGTATTCATCAAAATCCGTATGGTAACTAATACGTAAAATTTCTTTAAGCAATCTTCGTCCCAGGATTATAGGGAATACTCGAAATCTTGGTATATACCTGTCATAGTCCAAGTCCAGGTACACCGCATTGTCAAAATACTTAGTCATTAGTTTTATTTCATAATTAAGTTTTTCTTTATTTAGGTACGTACTACGTGCAGTCTGGCATATAATAGAGTTAGTATGCTTTAATAAATGTAGGTGATGATTTAACTCTGATAATAGTAAGCTTGGATTGCAATCATTTGAACCACCCACGATAATTACATAGTCTCTTTTAGTGAATCCTTGTGTATGATTTTGCAATGGTTTTAGAATATCATCCATTTTTGCTCCGGGTTTGTATAAGCTTTGGACAGTGTATGATTCACCAAGTAGGGATTTTAGGGTAATAGCCAAGTTTCGTCCTTGCTCATCCGACACTATTAATACCTGACGTCTCAAAGCTTCTTTGTTTACATTGTCTGAATTGCTGTTGGTCTGATTTACATTAAGTTTATTATTATTACTTGTTATTTTGTTTATATCGGAACTAACTTGTATATTTACATCGGATTTTTTATTTTTTTTGCTTGTTTTCTTTTGTTTACTTGTTTTAATTGGTGTGGTTTTCTTTGGCGTTTCTTCGCATAGTATTTTTTTATATACATTTTGCCTTTTTTGCACTTCCTCCAATTTTTTCTTTAGAGTTTGATTTTCAATGCTAAGATTTTCTATTTCGTTGTTTGCACTAGCTAACTCAGACTCAAGTTGTTCTATTTGACTTTTTAATTCTGTGTATTGAGAGTTTTCCATAAGTGAAAGATTAGGTAGACTTCTTCTGGTGCTATCCTCCTTAATTGTAGAACTCATAATATCGCCTGCAGTATCACAGACAGATAAATTATCTATTGAGATTGAGGTATTTTTTGTTCGCTCAAATGGGCGTCTTTTTGTAACATTTTCATCTAGTTTTATATTTTGTGTCTCTGGTAAATTATTTAATGTTTCTGTTGTACTAATTAATGACTTACGAATGCATTTACTACATTTCCATTTTGTTTTATTCTCCTTTGTCATAAGGTAATATCTCTTTTCACTGACATTTCCACATTCAATGTCATAGGATTGCTTACATTGTGAGCATTTTAATGTTTGTTTATTTTTTACTGTCATTTGGCAACTAAAGCATAGAAGTTCTTTATTATTCCTTGTTACTGGAGCCATCGTAAATTACGTATTTTGTTGTATTAGTATTTGTTGTACTTAAGTATTAATTTTATGTCATTTTATTTCTGTGCTGCCATCTATCGGTCAGCTGCGTCAATAGCGTTGTCAAATTTATATTTATAAATATTTTTGATACAAATTTGTTAGTATTTTTGGTTATCTTCGGTTGTATGTTGTGCCGATACAGATTTAAATGAAAAAAGTCAGAAATTTTAAAATCCGCAGGTTGGGTTTGAACCCACGACTTTTGGGAATATTAATACAATGTCTTAGGCAACTCAACCACAGCGACTTGAATGATGTGTGCGAAATTTTGGTATAGATCGGTGGGCGTTCGTTTGTTTGGATTTAAAATTGTTTTTTTGTAGTTACCCACTTTCACTTTAGTTCATAGAGGTTTTTTATTTACTTATTTGTGAATTAATTACACTTGTGCACTTTTATTTTATCACATTAGTAGTTTTAAGAGTTTATAGTTGTACTTAATACGTTTATATTGTCTTAGAATTAATAGTATTGTTTGTTTTTTAATATGAACACGGGAGCGTCAAAAAAACGTGACCTCACTCGGCGGGCGCTAGGTTCAAAGCCTAAATACTACATACACAAAAATATACATATATACACTTATTAAAATTGTTGGGACCTGTTTCAGTTAGTGTAGATAGAAGAGTTTTTTGAACGAAGATCTGGTAGACGCTTTTTAGTGGAATTATATATTACTCATTTGGTTGGGTAGGGAAAGGAGGAAGAGTGGTAATTCTTGAGCTATACAGATAATGTTTTGTATGCATATTGCCAGAATTTTATCTATTGCTTAAAAATCTGGGCCCTGAATGGTGGATGATGAGCGTTTTGTTGCGCAATAAAAAGAGAAAGCCTACTTTTTAAACCAGAATGCTAAGAAATTTGTTTTTCTCTTTATGCCCTGTTATCCTAATATTTTAAGAAAGCTACAAAAAAAAAAAAAAAACAAGGAACCTGCTACAATTTGATTACAATTATAAAATTTTAATACAAAAAAATAAATGCTTGATAACTTTAAAAATAAATTTTCCCTAAACCATATTTACTGGGAAATTTTGCTGAATAAACATACGTAGGTATAGTTTTACTAATAAAGACAAAATTAGACGCCCACTGCATGTGAATCAGTGGACTTTCAAGTTTGATAATCAAGGTCATTTCCTTTGTTTTTATTGAGGAAACCCATGTCTTTAACGTAGTAAAATTAACTTTATTTATTTAACTACAAATAGTGGAGTGTTAAAGTTTAAGATAGGTTTCATTCACTTATTATTTTATTGAGCTTCCTCCGTGTTCATGTACTGAGCGAAGCGCGATTTTTACCGTGCGCTTACCCTGTGTTTGACTTGTCGCTTTAAGGTTTTTTTTCGCTTTGAAAGTCGTTCGATTTGGCGTTGCCTTATGGTTTTCATACAATTTAAGCAAAATTCAGTAAAAAAAAAAACAAGCTTTGCTTTGCTTTCAAGTCGAACATAGCATTAGAGTACCAAGTTGAACACTCATCTAAAGTAATAGATAAAATATTAATTTATAAATTATTTATTGCATTAAAAACTTAATAGTTGAGTACAAGGACGAACTTAATGCTTTTCGGCATTTAATACTACCTAACCTTTCGGAGTGTGGTAGACGATTACGACGCGCGACGATTAAATAGTTACACTTTTAATTCCTTTTTTGAAAATGACCGAATGGATTCCTTTAATATAGGCGGATTAATTTGTTTTGGTACTTACTAAAATCAGAGAACGGAAATGGAACAGCTATCCGTAAACATTCAGCTTGAAATTCTAACATAAACATATTTTAGTGATATCTGTCCATCACTGTTATATTTATTGGCATGCTAGTTTGGGTCAGTGCCAGTAGGCATAATTTCGTAAACGTACTTACAATTTTAGGCTCAAATTCGAAGAATTTTGTGTAGTCAGCAGACAATAATATGGTTACCAACGTAAACAAATGGTACCACAACTACTACTGGGTACCATGATTTATTATTAGCAAAGCTATATGAGCATTAAATAAACTTTCAGGTACTTCGTAAATGTGTTTTCACTTCTGTTCCATCTCAAAATGACTATCATCACATAAGGCAAATTTAACAAGGTTTTAGCTAAATATTTCTATTCTATGTAAAAATAAATAAATTAAAAGAAGGCGTAAATATTAATTCATTAAAATTGTTCACTTAAGATTATGAGTTTGCTATTTAATTTGTAAGCAGAAAATATCGTATCTATGTCGTTTTGAGTATCTACTTTGTTAATTATCCTTAAGGTTATTTTATATGACTTTCTAGGTTCGGAGCAATGTGATATTAAATCTAACATATGCGACGTGTCAAACAAGATAGCTACATTAGAAGAAGAAAACGCTAAACTACGCATTGATTTATTGGGCATGAGCCGACGAATGGAAGCCATAGACAAAGTATCCAGAAGTCAAAATTTGGAAATTCAATCTGTAACAGAAAGTCGCAGCGAAAACCTAGTTACGCTCTTCAAAAAGTTGTGCGACGTGATTAAGTCACCCATCGCTGACGAAGACATCCGATCCATTCGCAGAGTTGCCAAGCAGAATCCATCCAGCGACAGACCGCGCTCAATTCTCGTCACTTTGCCTTCAGAACGAGCTAGGGACGTGCTGCTGTCAGCCTATAAAAAGCATAACAAAAACAACAAATCCAGTCGTTTAAATACTTCCGACCTTGACATAATTGCTGAGGAACGCACCGTATACCTATCGGAACACTTGTCATCTGAGAATAAGGAGATTCATGCTGCCACTAGAAAAGCAGCTAGAGAACATTCATACAAGTACGTGTGGGTCCGGTATGGTCGAGTTTATGTGAGAAAGAACGACAACTCTGCTGCTATACAAATAAAAAATCTATCTGACCTAAGTAAAATTGTTTAACTTCTGTGCTATAATTTAGTGGAATTTTAAGTTAAAGACTGATTGTATTGTTTACTTCGTTTATCTTTGTTTATTTTGAATGTATATGTAAACTAATTAGATTTATATTATGAATTTGAAATAAGATATTATTAATAACATTTTATAAATAAATAAATATAAATTATAGGCCTGTTTAATTGTATAATTAATTATAAATATATTGTATCGCTTTTTATGTAAAACCTATTTTATTTTGCTCTTAATAGTAACATTTAATATTATTTATTATATGAACATTATTTAACATATAATTGCACATAATAATTATTATGGAGATTTATTATCAGAATGTAAATAGAATAAGATCAAAAACAAATGACCTTTATTTAAATATCCTTAATCATACTTATGACATTATAATTCTTACTGAAACTAACTTAAACTCTAGTATTTATGACTATGAATTACTTGACGAGAGATATGATGTATTTCGCAGAGATCGTGATTCTACGTGCAATAGAAAGGGAGAGGGTGGGGGGGTCCTGGTGGCAGTTAGAAAGGAACTGAATTTTATAAGACGCTCAGAGTGGGAAAGTGATGTGGAGGACCTTTGGATTAGCCTGGTTGGAAATGAAAAATGGGCTGAAGAAATTAATATCTGCGCCTGTTACTTGCCCCCTGATATTCGCAAAAATGACTTATCCAAATTTTACAACAAAACACAAGCTATTGTACAGAACGGTGATACACATAGTACTTATTTATTAATCGGAGACTTTAACACTCCAAATTTGACCTGGACTTCTTCCATTAGTAAATCAATGATGCCAGGCGCCTCGTCGGACTTCAAGTCTTGTCTTCTTCTTGAAACTCTGGCTATTTGTGACTTTACACAATATAATAACGTACCTAATGTGCACAACCGGTTTCTGGACTTAGTATTGTCGAACTCAGATAGTATCATCGTTTATCCGGTTGAGCCTATTATGCGGGTGGATAATTATCATCCAACCTTTTCTATAGTATTGGATGCCAGTGATTCTTGCCTACGTCCTAATCCGACCCAACGACGCCAAAAATTAAATTACAGAAAAAGTAACTTGACACAAATTAAATCAGAACTTAAGGATGTAAATTGGTGTGACATTTTATATAATAACAATGACATCGATTCCTTAATCTCAAAATTCTATTCTATTCAAATCTCGTTATCACATTCACTAATAAGAAGAATAAGACTATCTTTACTTATAAAATAGATGGACAAGCCCTTGCTCGTAAACATGTTGTTAATGATCTTGGGGTTTTATTTGATGATAAAATGACTTTTAGAGATCACTATGATTGCATTACTAACAGAGCATATCGGCTGCTCGGGTTTGTGACCAGAATCACCAAGGATTTTAAGAATACTCACTCTTTTCTTACTCTTTACTTCTCTCTAATTAGAAGTGTTTTGGAATATGCCTCAGCTGTATGGTCACCGTGTTATAAAGTTCATTTAGACAGAATAGAAAGCATACAGAGAAAAGCTCTTAAAATAATTTCGTTTAGGATGGGTCTAGGCAGAACCCTTTCATCATACTCAGAGAGACTAAATAAATTTAAAATTACTCCATTACATGTTCGTCGAAAGCAACAAGACCTAATATATCTACACAAGATTCTACATTCCAAACTAGACTCACCGGTTTTGTTATCACTTATTAAGTTGAACACCAGAAGAAATCTAAGACATCATACCGACACTTTTGTATTGAACACTTACCGAAATAACACATCATACTATAACCCACTCGTGCGAATGTGTCGCCTGTATAATGACATTTCCAAAAACAATCCTGACTTTGACATATTTAATAACAGAGGACATAAATATAAGAAACAAGTGCTAAATATAACAAACCTAGAAGCGTTATAGTTTGACACTAATTTTACCATGGACATTATTTTAACTATATTTATCTTTATTATTATTTATTGCAGTATTGATTTTTATTAATATTTAATTTATTATTATTAATCTAACAATTATTTTAAATAAATATGTACATAGATGGTTTAATCTAGGATAATTTTTGATGTTGTAATTTGCTTTAATTTAGTTAGGTAGGTTATTATTAGTTAGATTGTGCTGTCTTTATGACTTGTATATTTAAGTTGTTTTTTATAATAAGTTTATATATAGGTTGGAAATTTGAAATTGATCATGTTATGTAAGAACATTTGAATTGTATTATTATTGTATTGTCTTGTAGTGTACACTGCTGTGGATTGCAATCCAGAACTGCTGTCAAATAGTGTGTATATATCGTGCAATGGTTGTAATCTGTTTGTTGTACCTTGAATAAATAAATAAATAAATATAACTTGAGTAAAAAGCTAATGAATTTTATTGTAATGACTTAGCAAACTCTCAATGGGTCACGGTTGACCGTTACCATTTTTGGTAAAAGGCGCCTGCATTTCGGTCCATATAAGTAAAAGGTTTATTCCTACAGTACAGGTTTTAAAACCACTAACAATAACTCATTATGACAATGGACGGTAAGTCACCACTTAGTGGCTGTCTTAAATTTGGTAGCCACATTTTTTTTAAATACTAAGCGGTGTCACGCTACCTTCTAATGGTAAGCGATACGGAAGATCTTAATGGGAGCAACTGACGCCAGCCACTGACCGACATCAGTCTTATATATCATATAGAGGATATATTTGTATTTGAAACAATAAGAAAAAGGGTAAACAGTATAAGTAAGCACTTAATAAGCTGTCTCCTAATTATTACCAATAGGCGTAGTGCAAAGGATACAGCCCTCTATTCTTCTGAGTGTTTCGACAACGCCTTGAGAACTTCCCGAGAGTTCCAAACGGTACGCAACAGGATAAGGATTGGATTACCGACCCTAACATTTAATCAACTTGCTCCGTCAGCTCGGTCGTGATCAAGGAACATAATACAAGGTCGTGATAAGTGATACATTATCTTTCTATTTATTTATGTATATTTTTGATGACCTTGGCATATTTTTTATTTAATGCCTAACTATGAACTATGATAATATCATTCGGTCATCATATTTATATACCTAAAATATATGAGGTCTTTATTATAATTCTATTATTAAATTCCGTTGCGTACATAATAGTATTTATAGAGTTCATATAAACAATTAAATAGGGAAATCAAAATCGATGTCTTCTCAGTTTAGACCAGATTGGATATTACGTCATCTGCACGCTGGCAACAACTACAACTTTATTATCCACTCGATTTATGTAGGTCATTGTAATGGTAAAACAGGCAATCGAAATGCCATGGATTTAATTCGGACGTGTAGTATCTGTCATATTCTTCGTTGGATTTTCTATGGGAAACAAGTCTGTGCTGAGATTTTATAATTTTTTACTAAAATATCGAGATTTAATATGTAAATTCATGTGAAAATAGTTGCATTTGTGTATTTATATCGTGTGATTGTTTGTGAAAAGTTTTAAGTTTTGTGAAAGAGTAGGTTTTGCCAATTTTTACACGAGGAATTTTGTGTCGAGTTTCCGCTATAATTTGACTAGTTTTTCATCTATGACCTCATTTGTTTTACACTTGAATGTTAGATATTTATCGTGTTAATTATTCCTGAATGTCCGTTTGTGTTTTTCGTAAGATATTAGACACATTTTAGTCATTTTAGTAAATTCTTTGTCTGGAGATATTTTAGTTGTTTTTTTCTTATAAACTCTTAGCTGTGAATAGTAAAACCATTTTTTTTTTTAAAGAAATTAGTAAAATGCAATCCTTTCTGTCCTTTTCGCTAGGACAAGTATGGAACCACCTTTAAACCTTGCATTAAGCTTACTATCAGTGAGGCACTGGGTCATTATAATCTAGTATAGTATAGTAAATCGAGCGGTGGTGGTTCGGTTTTTCGGAGAGCACGTTAAGTTGACGGTCCTGGTTTCACTAATATCAACTTGTGGAAATGTTAATAAATTGTCATAAAAAATTACAACAGAACCTCGCCAACCCATCTGGCCAGCATGGTGGGTGTAGGCCAAATTCTCCAGATATATGTTCTGGAAGGCCCATCTCCAGCAGTGGAGGTCTAGGACTATGTTCTAGGGACTGTGACAATGATAGTATAGCCTAGTACACATAGTCTTAGATCTCCACTACTAAAGACCTCTGGATAATTTGGCTCACAATTGCCAGATGGATTAAATATGGTCTGATGTCAATTTTAATGATCCAACAAGTTTGTATGATTGGAACTGGGACCAACAGTTTAACATGCTCTTCGAGGCACAGGAATTGAACAGGTGGTGTTTTTTTGTGTTAAAAAAGTGTATTTTTCTTTGCATGTCCGGGTTTGGACCTAAACCTTTGGAATATAAGACAAGCAATCTTACAACTGAGACACCACTTCTTTGGTTTACCATATGTAGCCTTGAATAGAACAGAAATACACATTTAATTTATTTGTGACATTTTTTAGTCTGGAACTTTTGAGACATGAAAAAGCTTGCCACTTGTCATAATAGGCCTATAGTAAAGTTGGCTACAAGTGAAATCGCTCTTTAACACATAGGGTGCCAGACCTGTTGTTTAGGAAACAGAGAGTATTGCTATCTAAGTCTGCATGTTTCATTTTTGGGTGCATCGGGAATTATAGTTGAAGGTCAGTTGTATTGGCCAGCAATGGGGTGTATCACTAACTTTTTATCACGATAGATGGCGCATGATAGATGGTACCTAATATAACTGTCAGTTGCATAGATAACTTGTATTTTTTTACGAAATTTATTACTTTCTGGATATTATGCCGAATTGAGCAACTTTAAAGTGTACAAATCAAGATTTCTAAGTGAAATCCAAGATATGGTAATCTCAAAATTGCCATTCTATTAATAAAACCTTTTTTCTTTTTAAAGACGGTGTTCGCTTTTTTAATTAGTCATTTAAGGTAGGTAACGTTAATTAAAAATTCATTTTTCTTTTATAAAAATTAAAAAACTACAAAACATTTTAAAATAATGCGATATAAGTGTAAAACAAGGTACCATTGCCGCTAGCAACATCTACAAAAAGCTTTGCCTGATACACCCCATTGTGGTTACATACATCTATTATCTCTAGAAATATTTCTAGTCATGTAAGTTGTAGTTAGACAAAAGTTATGACAGAAATTAATCACATTCTTTTTTAGTAACCCAAAAAACAATAATCAAGAAATTTGTGGTTTTGTGCTAACATGTTATTAAAAGGATGGTTTTCAAATACTCCTTAAGGGATCACAGTCATGTATACACCAACATTACTTAGGTATGACTTAATCTTTAATAGTAGGTAATTTAACTGATGATGTCACATTCAAATAAAAACCATTGTTCAGTTATCTTAGACATGTGACCTCTGTACCTGTTCTCACATTAGTATTACACTGATATTAGGCTGCAAGACTTGTGCCTATGCCTTAAAAAAACAATAAATAAAAAATAGTTGAAGGACTCTTATCCTATGCCTGAAAAAAATATTAGTTTTTTCTAAGGTATAGTTTTTTTAACTCTTGTGTTCATTTGATTCTATCTAATAAATATTTGAGGACAAGTAAAGCCTTAGAAAACAAACAACTTATTTTATTAAAAAAATATTTTTTAATCAGTCATAATATAATTTAAGAGTTAATAACAGAAAATAAAATATATTGTTAGAGATAAAAAAGTATTTATATTTTTGTAGGTTATTTAAAAAAATGCTATTATCAAAAGTTTATATTACCTACAAATTTTACTTGATTCCTCGGTCTGGATTTTCTGGAAATCGTAAATAACCATTCCCACCCCTAAAAGTTCACCCCAACATAGACAGGCAGCTGTCAAAAGTGTTAAAAATATATTATTTGTTATGTACAAATTCCACTTTAATAAGGTAGTTTATTTAAAACAATCATATAGTATTTATACACAAAATGCATAGGCACTTTTATTCACAAACGAAATAAATCTTTCAACTTTGAATAGTGTAATATTTAAAATGTTATAACAATAAATCAATATGGCGGGTCAAAATGGCGGCGGTACCGATTTTGGCGCGCTTTTGTCGAGCGCCGGAAAACAGTTGTTAAACCAAGGAGGCCAAGCACTACTACAATATGGAGCTCAAGCTATTGGAAATATTGTCAATGAAGTGTTTCAGAAGAAAGAGGCTGAGCACAAAAGAGTACTACCGAGCATTGAACGATATAAGCGGGTATGTTTATTTTTATTTGACAGTTTACTTTTTAAAAACCTAGTTTGTTCTATTCTGCCAATGAACGAGATGATATGATGAGGAAAGCTAGAGCTCTGCGTCTGGGTGCCAATTAAGGGTTAATGTCTAGTACAAATATCAAATCAAGATTTGTTTTTTTGAAATAAACAACCTGTTCTTTTGGGTAGGTATTATATTACCTGATCCATTAGATCTTAAAATTAATTCTAAGACCGGTTGTTTGTTGCCCAAGGCGCTGTGGTTTAGGAAAAACTTGCTCAGTCGAGTGACGTTAAATTTATTTAATTTTTATTTGACAGTTAACTTTTTAAAAGCCTAGGTTGTTTGTTCTATTCTGCCAATGAACGAGATAATATGATAGGAAGCTAGAGCTCTGCGTCTGGGTGGCAATTTAGGGTTAATGTCTAGTCAAAATATCAAATCAAGATTTGTTTTTTTTTTTTTTTTTTTATACTAGCACGACATGTGACCTTGGGCCCACCTGATGGTAAGTGGCGCGCAAGGTCCATGAATGTTAGCAACTGAAGTCAGATACTCGTAACTGCCATCAGTCCCTAACACTATGCCGGCTTGACTAGATGCTTTTTCACACTTCGCTTGAAGGACTCCAAATTATAGGAAAGTGGAAACACAGAGGCTGGAAGAGCATTCCACATCTTTATCGTACGACAGATGTATGAGTCCCCAAATTTATATGTACGCGAAGGGATGGTGACTACGGTATGTGGGTGCATATTCTGACCTGTGCGTGTGGTTTGTGGTTTGTGGTTCTAGATTCTAGATTGAGGCACCCTAGTCTTTTCGGTAGGTACTATATTAACATATCTTAACTGGTTCATTACATCTTAAAATTAATTCTTAAGAATGCTTGCTTGTTGCACAAGGCGCAGTGGATTAGGAAAAACATGCTTAGTCGAGTGAAATTGAATGCCATAGGTCTATAATGAAGGTGTCCAAAAGCCTACTTGAATTTAAAATTTCATTGTGTCGTACGTGGACCACAAATATTTTGCTTTTGTGATCAACACAATTTGAGGTTAAAGGTGGAAACCTCCCGCCCCGGCAGACTGCAATTTACCACCATCATTCCTACATCCAACCACCTATTTGTAAAAAAATAACACCACTTGAAACAAGACTTACCTTTTGTTATAAGGTGCACTTCCAACTTGATGGGTATGTCAATAAACAGAACCTACGTGTCTATAATTTATATAAAAAAAACACCCTTAAAATTTCACTGCATTAGGTGTTTAAAAAAATATATAAAATTCAAGTATGTTTTTATACAGCCTAGATATTTTTTTTTTTAAACCTGTAACTTACCAAAGTATTACTATCAATCAATCATCTCTGCATAACGAGTAGGTTTAAAAAAAACACAAGTATGTATAGTATAATATCTTCTAACAATAAATATAGATTATTTTGAGATTATGAAGTTGTCATTTATAGACCGTACCTAGCAATTGGTAAATTTACGTATTGCTTTGTACTGAGACATGTTGGTTAGTAATAGTAAGTATGAACTATGAATATCAGCCTTTATCAGTGTGGGTTGTGATGGCATGTTTAATGATGGGGTGCGCCTACGCAGTGTACTGACTCTATGACGAAATTCTACCTGTCTATAACTATGATGAAAATGGTAATGATAGTGGTCGAAATAATTTAGTAGGCTGATAATTTTGTAGGACATCTCTTTACCTTTAGGGTCGTAGGTCATTTACAGAACTTACCTTTAAGTAGTGTTGCTTATCTTGGTCTTAGTGGCACATGTTATTGATCTTGCGCAGACTGTTTTTCCTAATTTTGTTAATAATGTTTTTTTTTAACTGTGTTGTGTATTTTTTCGTTTGACAAAGTTGTATTGGTTGTTAGTGTTGATAAATAAAACATAATAATTAATAAGCGTCATACGGGTATATAGGGTTTGTGTTACAACACAAACTTGGTCAACAAGATCTACAACTATTCCAAATTTCAAGTAAAACAGACCTTGTTCTTAAGATTATTTATTTTATTTAAAAACTTAATTGCTCTGACAGCCAAACCTTTAGGACATTAGGATAAGATAATAGTTTGCGAACAGACACTAGAGTCTCACATTTGGAAACAAATATATATTTTGATTCAATGTCTTGCGAGTCTTCCGTAAGACCATTATTGAGAGTGCACAACCAAGATTGAGACTAGCTGTTCTGATGCAAGAACCAAAAAAAGACTGACCAAATCTTGGTCTTGTTTTGGGCAACACTATCTTTAAGGTCGCACTCACATAACACTACGAAAACAATCTCGATCCTTTGAAGTAGTCGGGGCGCTAGATTCCTGCCAATGTCTATTGGCTTTGATATCGACTTTTGTCTACATCTCCTCTTCCTTGCTCCTAGGGTCGTGACCTCCCCAGAAATTATTGATAGAACGCCACCCGTCTTCGACGGCGTAGACATCATCATATTGTTTTTTATACTCGCACGATATGTGACCTTGCGCCCACCTGATGGTAAGTGGCGCACGAGGTACATGAATGATAACAACTGGAATCAGACACTCATTTATTTATTTATTTTAAATACTTTATTGCACAAAAACTTAAATTTGTGTACATAGGCGAGTTTAATGCCAGTTAGGCATTTTCTAGCAACTGACCTTAGGGAAAGTGAGAAATCATGGGCAGGGTGCAAATAAATATAATACACGATACTTACTTAATTTAGTACATACATATACTACACACTTTAAATATGTAACTTATTATATACTACATACACAAAATATAATTATGCCAAAATATCTATATTATCATCTTGATGAGGTTATTTCCTGTTCATTAAAGATAATGTCGTTACTAGACTTTTAAAAACATGACTGGCACTCATGACTGGTATCAGTCCCCAACACTATGCCGCCTTGACTGGGCATAACGGCAATTCGAGTCGATCCCGAAACGTGTGGGTTTATCGGCACGAACGCTGGATACTTTTCCGCCCCGGCAGATTGGACAACATACCACCATCAGTCTGCCTATCACCTCTCTCTCTTTTTCATCAAAGTTGAAGACTGGCCGTCATTTATTCCCGATCTTGATTCACTTTATTAATCTTTTAGATAGATGGCATGCTTTATACGCCATCATAATTTGGAGTCTGTAAAACATTCCATAAGATTGGCAGTGGCGAATTTTCCCATGGAGAATTTCCGTGTTTCAATCTATAACTTGCCACAACGTTTAAGGAACCAAGCTCAATTTCGCGCACAATCATATTAGTTTTTATAATTTTAACGGGTCTTTACGCGATTTACCTTAGAGACATATGTATTTCTCCCGAGCGACGTTTCAGCCAAGTTGCATTAGCCGTGGTCACGGGTCGACTGAAGCTATGCGGTGTAGTCTCGACAATACTGGGCGGTAAATGTAAACCTACCCACTTATAACTTTTTTTTAAATCATCAAAGTTTTTAGAAATCACGACACACGACACTTACAATATCCTTGGCGAAAAAAGACCCGTTAAAATTATAAAAACTATGATAATTTCCATGTAACAATATTTATGGCAAGCCGGAGACAATACGACTAAGATGGATGGTAGACAGTCCAAGGGATCCCAAGCATTTTTCTGCAACATCGATTCTAAAACATAATGAACCCTAATCTCGACATCTTGACATTTATTTATTTATTTTTATTTATATAAGTATTATATGGATTGTATTTAGGTATATAAGTATTTGTGTAGGTCAAATTTATGTTATATATATTAAATAAAATATTTATATTTTTATGTACTTGTTATTTAATTCTAATATATTTACATTTACTTAAAAAATCTCAGACACCCATCATATAAATCTCTCACTCTTCCAAAGGTTAGCTGGTAGAGAATACCTTCATGGTATTATGCTCGCCTATGTACATATTTTTATTTTGTATATCTTGTGTGCAATAAAGAATTTTATTATTATTATTATTATAAAAATACGTGTTAAAATAACCGGAACTATTACATTCCAATACCAACTATATGTATAATATTTATTTGCGTCATTGATGACGTGGAAATCTGAATCATTAGTCAATTAGTCATATAATAATATCTGCAATATTGATCTTGCAGTTTAAATAAATTAAAATCAACGCACTGTGCTGCATATTGAAGAACATGATGCATTTGTAATATTTACTAGCCATTATAATAAATAATAAATAAATATTTCCAGACAGGTCACACAGCGCCATCTAGTTTCCGTGGTAAGCTAAGAGGCTTGTGTTACGGAAACTAGATGGTTGATAAACTACATATTATACTTTTTTTTTTTTGTAAATATATACATATTATACATATAAACACCCAGACCGAGACAAATTATACAATGTACAACTTGCCCCCGGTGGGAATCGAACCCACGACCTCCCGAGTTCACGGTTAGATGCAGTCAGCAGAAAGGTATCTACACTGAATAATTATTCAGCGGAATTATGTTAGAAAAAAGTTCCTTTTTTTCTTTTTTTAATACTTAAATCAGACAAATATTTATTTGAAGTTAATTAGTACATTAAATATAAATTAAAAGCTACCTAAATAATAAAATTAAAAATAAACTAAACTATAAATAAAAAATGTCCTCTAGAGACGACCCATCCGAGATAGTCCCAAGGAGACTGGCAACATTTAATACTAGCACGACATGTGACCTTGCGCCCACCTGATGGTAAGTGGCGCGCGAGGTACATGAATGTTAGCAATCAGGCGTATAATGTACCAGCTTACGGCTGACCTTTAATATAAAACTGTGTGTCGGCTCAGTACTATTTTTAACTTTAACCGTAACTATTACAGAAACTTTATTTTCGTTTGACAGCTGGAAGGAAATGTTGAGTGGAGGAGCCGTTGAGGTAACGTCTTAGAATACGGGTGTTAGTTGTAAACCCTTCAAATCTTGAAAGGCATAAATGTTACCATTTTAAATATTTCTCGTAAGATAAGTTTTTTTTCTGGCAACATTAAAGAATACTGGATTTTAAATATTCATTTGTCTAATAATTTGTCTAATATTCATAAGTCCTTCTCTTTCTTATTATGCATATTCATGTGTCACGAAAGTTATTTATTATTAATGTTAGCATACGATCTGCAAATAAATAAGCAACATTAATCCGGCCTTGGCATGCTCCGGCCGAATGCAGGCTATTAACCAATTATCCAATTGTGTCGGCTTGCTTTGACATTTGTAGTCCGTAACCAATGAACATAGCACATAGCGCGGTGGTGGCTCGGTTGTAAGGACCTAGTTTTATAGAATTTTTTTTTTATATTTTTTATTTATTATAAGTAATTTTTTTTATATTGTTAACCTTTACCGCCGTTACCTAAGAAAACATTGAAAATGTAAAAAATCGTTTTTTCGAAGATCCGCGAATCAGTTGTGGCCATATAGATAATTGAAGCCATAGGCAACGCCATCGCAAAGAAATAATCGACGACATTTTACGTAATTATTTACACATGAAAAAAATTAAGAAAATGCTCATGCCACTGGACAAGCAGCGTCGAGTCACATTTTCGCATTTCGAATTTAAAAAAGGAACTCTTGAGGCCGGACATTTTTCAGCCGATGCGATGCGATGAAACGAAGGCAAAGATGACTATTATTTTTGACTGGGTTAAAGGAACTTTTTAATAAATTTAAGAAGTAGAGGGAAATTACATTGAAAAAATTTATATTTAAAAAATTTAAATTTATAAACTATCAGCTTTCCCTCGTATGTATTTAGCGATACTCAAATTTATGAATCTGAAATCATAGAATACAATACAAGGGCTCTGAATAAATACAGGGCTTTGTTGTCTGGGATGGGATGGCAGACATACGAAATACTACCTGTCTAGACGTTTAATGACCTAACACAACGCGTACTATAAAAGGTCATTTAGAGTCGCTTTTTGGGTGGAAATCTCTATAAATTTACTTGGCGCTCTTGATAAATGCCATCATTTTAATTGGGATTTTAAACTTACATATTTTTATTATACATTACAGTATCATACAGCCGAATTTAGAAAGCACATCAAATAAACATTAAACAAAATTATAACTTTGTGGCATTTATGGTTCAATATTCTCTTGATACCCACAAATTCATAAAAGAGCTGGGTAAACAAATTTTTCAAGAGTGTGGCGATCCCAAATGCCATAACTACCTAAAACAGAATATTTCCATTATAATTCAACGAGGAAATGCGGCGAGCGTTTTAGTTTTCCCTGGTGGTAAGCCCTTAGTTTATTTTGTAGAATAGTTTTAATTTCATAGGTATTTTAGTTTAGTTTTATTTATAATTAGTTTTTTAATCTATTTTATTTTAATATTTTTGTATCTACTTCGTATAAATACATTACATGTATTATTATATCAAGCTATTATGTTTGCGGTGCATAGAAATAGAATTGAATCAATACAAGTTTTGAAAAGTGTACTATCGCAAAATTTAAATTAAATTAAGGTGTCAACAAAGTTTCATTCATGACCCTGGAGGACAGGCGAATAGTGGCGGACATCATGTTTCTGTACAATGTGCTTAATAATGGGATAGATTGTCCTTAACTCGTGGCACGTGTGTAGTTGTGAGGTGAGGTGAGGCGTCTTCATCGTCCGTTATTGTTTGTGGAGACAACAACTCATACAAAGCACGCGCAAAATTCTGTTATTAATAGATGTACACGCACTTGCAATAATAATAATTATTTATATTTGTACATATTTTTACACAAGAAATAATATCTAAAAATAATAATTAAAGACTGTCTGTGCACGGATGCGGCAGCTGATTAGCCGGTCAGCTGCAGCATTCGTTCACTTCAACATCTAAGCATGCCCCACACAACATCTACATTTTCACACCAACACTTATATTCAGTCACGCAGTACAATAATAATTATATTTCATACTTGTATTCATTGGCTGTCGTACTGAGCAGAAACGTGGACACTAACAGTGAGTCTGGTCCACAAATTTAACGTCGCTCAGCGGGCTATGGAGAGAGCTATGCTCGGTATTTCTCTGATGGATAAAGTCCGAAACGAGGAAATCCGTCGGAGAACCAAAGTTACTGATATAGCCTTCAAAATTAGTAAGCTAAAGTGGCAATGGGCTGGACATGTCTGTCGTAGAACCGATGGACGATGGAGTAGACGAGTTCTAGAGTGGAGACCACGTACGGGAGGACGCAGAGTGGGTCGACCCCCCGCTAGATGGACGGATGACTTGAGGAAGGTCGCTGGTGGGGGTTGGATGAGGGTGACAGGAGATCGTGTGAAGTGGCGAGCCTTGGGGGAGGCCTATATCCAGCAGTGGAGAGACACAGGCTGATGATGATGATGATTTATTGGATCGATGTTATTACCCAATTTCTAGTTTAGTGTTTTATTTTTATTGCAATTTTTATGTTTAAGTTAGTTATAGTTTATTATTATTATTTTCATAATTTTTGTTTAAATTCATCTTATATTGCTTTTGAGTAAATAGTGGAACCTATGTTGGCTGAGGCAATTTTAATTTGTTTTTTCATATGATCTAGGAATATAGCTGTAAGGTTTATCATATAATAAATAAATAAATTAAGTAGCTCTGTATTTCCTATAAATAAATAATAATAAATAAATAAATATTTCCGGACAGGTCACACAGCGCCTTCTAATTTCCGTGGTAAGCTACGAGGCTTGTGTTACGGAAACTAGATGGTTGATAAACTACATATTATACTTTTTTTTTTTTGGAAATATATACATATTATACATATAAACACCCAGACCGATAAATTACGATAGACGGCAAAAGGTTCAAAGTATCATCACGACCGTTTCCCTTTCAGGGTGGTCAGAAACCACGCTTATAAATAAGCGGATTCACATTTAGACATCTTTACTATAGGCCAATCATGACAAGTGGCAAATCGACGATGTCTCCAGCGTACCAAACTCGAGAAATATCACAAATAAATTAAATTTTAATTAAATGTATTTATTTACATACATACATATTTTTGTGTCCCGACCAGGAATCGAACCCGGTACCTCCGAGTCTTAATCCACGCACGTAACCGCTAGACCACGGAGGCAGACGAAAGGTTCAGAATTTATATTTAGCCCCTTACTTAAAAATTTTATTAAATTGATCAGTGGTAATTAATTTATTATGCTGATAAAATTACATTACCATTGAACTAAGAATGGGTTAGAAATGGCAATAAACTAAAACACATTATTGACCGCCTCCGTGGTCTAGTGGTAACAAACGTTGCCGTGAACTCGGGAGGTCGTGGGTTCGATTCCCACCGGGGGCAAGTTGTACATTGTATAATTTGTCTCGGTCTGGTTGTTTATATGTATAATATATATATATTTACAAAAAAAAAAAGTATAATATGTAGTTTATTAACCATCTAGTTTCCGTAACACAAGCCTCGTAGCTTACCACGGAAACTAGATGGTGCTGTGTGACCTGTCTGGAAATATTTATTGACACCGACATGCTGTTTCTGCACTCCGCGTCTAAATCCATGGACTTAACTGCTAATAACGTGTTGCCGACGAAATATCAAATATGTTATTCAATAAAGTAACTGAGAACCTCGACTTGCGCAAATACGCCAAAATTGTCACATGTTACGAATTTGCGCCGTTTGGGGTCGAGACGATGGGCCCATGGGAACCCTCATCAAAAGCCAAGGAGTTGTTTAAGCGACTGACGGAAGGGTCTGGAGAAAGAAGGCTGGCAATGGGGTGTATCAGGCAAAGCTTTTTGTAGATGTCGCCAGCGGCAATGGTATCTTGTTTACACCTATGACGCAACATTTTGTGAATGTTTTTGTACTTTTTAAATTTTATAACAGAAAAATGAATTTTAACTTAACATTATCTAACTTAAAAGACGAATTAAGAAAGCAAACACCGTCGTTAAAAAGAAAAAAGGTTGAATTAATAGAACGGCAATTTTGAGATCACCATTCTTTGATTTCGCTTGGAAATCTTGATTTGTACACTTAAAAGCTGCTCACTTCGAATAATATTTATTGTAATAAAAATTCTAATTTTCCATGCAACTGACAGTTCTATTAGTATAGTCGGGACAGAATAATTTGTGACATTTGTCGAGTTTGGTACGCTAGAGACTTTTGCTTGCCACTTGTCATGGTGGGTAAAATTGGCTAAATCTAATACCGTTTCTTTAAACAAAGAAGAAGCGTGTTTTTTGACCACCCCAAAGGGATAATAATAATATAATGATATAAGGGATCGTGATGATACTAATACTACATATTGTGTAAGTATTTTTGTGTGGTATAAATCAGTAAGTAAGTAATTATAGTTATTAGGTACTATTTATCATGCGCCATCTATCGCGATAAAAAGTTAGTGAACCCCATTGTTTATGTTACGTATTAGCCTCGCTATAGAAATAAAATGTACATATAAAATATTGTCAGTCTCATTGGGACTATCTACGATGGGACGTCTCTAGAGGATTTTATTTATTTTTAGTTTAGTTCATATTTAATTTTATTTGTATTATTTAAGTAGTTTTTAATTTATATTTAATGTTTATTAATTTACTTTGTTAAAACAATAATTCGAAAATTTAAGTAATTATGTTCGCGCTTCAAGTAAATAAATAGGTGGTAGGCAGACTGATGGTGGTAATTTGCCCAGTCTGCCGGGGCGGAGAAGTATCCACCGTTCTTGCCGATAAACCCAGTAAAGTGTATCCACACGTTTCGGGATCAGGCTCGAATTGCCGTCATACCCAGTCAAGCCGACATAGTGTTAGGGACTGATGTCAGTCATGAGTCTCTGATTCTAGTTGCTAACATTCATGGACCTCGCACGCCACTTACCCACAGGTGGGCGCAAGGTCACATGTCGTGCTAGTATAAAAAAAGTTATATTATATGGCATTTCTTGTCTATTTCTAAGTTCTGCATTTTAACTAACACGCATACACGTTGTCACACTTACCTACCCCATGGGTGCTGTTCATTTTATTATGTTAAGCCATATCGTCCATTGAAAGCTATAAAACTAAGCTATCGATTTTTTATAGCATGAATAGACCTCTAGTACGAATATTATACATAGTTCTAGCTATTGTGGGAGGGTATAGGAAAAGTTCTCGGAAAAAATATATATTTTGTAAGGCCTTTATTAGTGTAAGGATCTTTATTAGTGTGTCAATGATGAAGGCCATAGAAAATTTATCATGATTGTGTCGAATGGATTTATATATCACTTTTTATTGTAATATTTATTGTTTTGTATTAATTTTATTTTATTTTTGGGAATATACTATTATATTTATGATAGTAAATTTTAGACTTTAAACTGAAATGCTGTTTGAATGATCCATGTTGTTTCTTGATCGTGGTTGCATCATGTTGTATTGTGTTACAATTTTAATTTATATATATATATTTGTTAAATGGTTTAAGTATCAATTTATTGGGCCTTTGAATAATTAAAATAAAAAACAATAACAATAATAATTCAGTAAATCTAAGTTAAAACTACATATGTAAGACATGATGCAACCAAGATCAAGAAACAACATGAGAGAGAGAGATATATATATATAGATATGGTTTCGGTCTTTGTTGTAAGTAAAAATCCTTAAATGTATTATTTTTGTACTGTTGGCGACCCTAATAAATAAATAAACATTTTTTACTACTATATAACTATTGTAGACTAATAAATCAATAAATAAAATAAGCTTGGGACAGTGATTTTCCATTTAGTATACATTTAATATATTGTACTACGACCAGGTATCGAACCCGGTACGTCGGCGTCTAAATCTACGGTCTTAACCGCTAGACCTCGGAGGCAGGCTAATATATACTTTTAGCTTTAGTTAGTTTAAAGCTTTCAATGGTTAAACGGTTTATTATATTTAATCGCACTTTATATATAGTTATATTTTGTTCATAGGCGATACTGGAACCACAAAGGACCCTTATCAGTTATTCAGTTATAATTTTTTCATTTAAACAAACAGTCGTGTCTCAAAAGTGGTAAAAAAACTTCACCTATAAGGAAAAAATCTAAAATACTTTCTAATTAAAAAACCTTAATTCTTTGCCATTGAAGATATTCCATGCAGAACATATTTCTGGTCAATTTTACCAATATTACCACGGGTCTCAAGGGAAGCCAGTTCGCCGATTACAAGCTGGTTTAATTTAGTTGCGCAGTTAGGATGAATCCTTTCGTACCATGAAACAATACAACAACTAGAATACTTGTTGGAGAGTGTCTGATGTGTTGTTTGTTTGATATTTTTGAACGATTTCACAAGTTGGTATTAGAGAAACCTGGACCGATAGATTTGCATGGACTCCGATGGACTTGAGGTGTTAAGTATATGTTCTGGATGGCCAATCTCCAGCAGTTGAGGTCTAGGAGTCCGTGTTCTATGTAATGATTGAAGAAAAAGGTCCACCAGCGTTCTCGCCTTATTATTACCACTCTATTGGTCAATGTCAAGGTTTAATTATTGATTTTCAACTCATTATTTAGTCAAGGCGACTGTCATGTCATTAAAATTACACTCGATATTCCATTGTATAGAAATGTCTGTTTATAAATAGTTGTTGAGAAAGTGTTGACAAATAACGTAGTGTTTAGGTTTAACTATGTTTTTTTGATTTATTTCTTATTGTAACTAGAAGGTTTTAAAAACATCTCTTAATATCATGCTACGTTGAAGTGGCTACCAATTCGTTGTCGCAAAAATCTTGCTTTCTCTGTCTCCTTTTTTCTGTTCTAAAGTAGCCTGCGACATCGAAATACCACAAGGACAAAGTAGTTGTTGTCTATCTTCGTTTCACGACAAATCTCTTTGTTCTTGTCACAACTCACTTCTTTCTGTCCCCTTGCATCATATAAAAAGACATTATTTAAATTATTGTTATCGTCTAAGCGTCATTTACGTTTCAAATAGCATTCAAGATAAACCTTGATCTACATACAATTTGTTAAAGTAAAATACTTAAACAATTAAACCAAAAACAATTGTAAACCGAAACTCATTACTTTAGTAATAAAATTAACGTAAACTAGAAGACAACTCAAATGGAAACATTAAAATGTACGAGTTAAAAATGTCTACGAAATTACAGAAAACTTATTAGGATATGTGACTTAAATATATATCTAAACTAGTGCCAAGTTTTCTTAAATTAATACAGTTTTTATACTCAATATTAATTTTATAAATCTAATAACATTTTTATAATTACTAGTGCTTGCGTGTAGACAAGCGATGTTTAGCTTGCTATTTCTTAAGTAACAATCAAAATGCCAAAAGAAATCAAGGAAGAACTATTTGTAAAGTTAAAAAAAGAAGAAATTGGTCGCCTGAATACCTTCTATGCGACAGTAGATATCAATACAGCGTTAAATAAATGGAAACGAAAATCAGTATCGATTCTATCTCCAAAATCTGGTCGGATACTTCGACAAAAACCAAAAAGCGTCGTTCAAAAGAAAGAAGAGACCAAAGAACAGAATGGAGGATTCTTTTCTCGAATATTTGATGACTTAAGAAATGTTAAAGTTTCCGATTTCACTTATATACAACCTAGAGTCCGTCAGAACAGCGTTTATAAACCTTTTTGGGCCACCAAAGTATCTGAAAAGGAAGAAAAATGTGAAGGAATTGATATCAAAAATGTCGAAGGCGAAATATCAAAGAAAGCTGTAACTAACACCGAAAACATTCAATATTCAAGTAAAGATATCAAACCAAATGCTAAATTAAGTACAATAGATAAACCTAAATTTAATACTGACAGTAAATTAGTTAAAAATAAAGATACTAAACCGAAATTAAAGTTAATATCAGTTGCAAGTCATAGTGTTAACAAAGATGTTATGCCTCAAAGCTACGGTGGTAGCGAAATGCACATGTCTACTGGAGAGCGTATATTTTGGGTAGGTTAAATAGGCTGACAGCAATTGTCATAATCTTAATTGCTACATAAATGCACAATAAGTTACATATATATATGTTTTAAGTAGGTATTCGTCATCACCTTCTTGTCTCATCTAATTATCAACCAGCGACTTCTTTACCCATCCTACATAGGGGATTGGAGATGTCCCACTCTGCTTCTTCGTGTTTATATCATCTGTCTGCTTCGTCCCGTACATGGTCTTTAGTACTTTAAAGCAAAATAATTTGGGCAGTATTCAACGTTTTCTTTTCTCTTTTCAGCTGGGCGAAACACGTGCATACTCAACGGCGTATCAACCTGCGGCGTACCAGGACTTTAAAGATATCAGGGCCCGTTGTCTTAGCGAAGGCCGTCTGTTCGAAGATCCGGAGTTTCCGGCGAACGACCGCAGTCTGTATTACAACGAGAGACTTGATCGACCTATCAAATGGTTGAGACCTGGGGTGAGTGAAGTTTATATTCTGTACGATATTTTCCAACAACAGTGGTATAATAATTTTTATTTGGCACCCCTTTTGTCAGATAATTTACCACACTGACCTATTTAATCTTGTCAATAAAATAATAATTAAAATTTGTGGATTACCACAAGGTACCACTTTAGGCCCAATTGCATTTCTCATCGACGGGCTAATTAAGTTTTTTTCTATCCCAAAGGATAGTCATGCTTAATAGTAACGAATTGTCAGCATTTTTGCAAAACGCAATAAATCGCTTGGAGCTGTCAAAAATGTTTAATAGCCGAGTGCAAAATTTCCCTATAGATTACCAAAGGTTTTGTTAAATTCCAGGAATTATGCGACGAACCTATGTTGTTTGTGGAAGGGTTCAGTCGGTTCGATGTCCAACAAGGCGAGCTTGGAGATTGTTGGCTCTTGGCTGCTGTGGCCAATTTAGCTGTACCGGCTATGCAGGAGTAAGTTTTTCTATATTATTATACTAAGATATACAGGTTTCCAAATATTTGACATCTAAAAATAGGAGTAACTAACTCTCTCCGCTTGGTGTCAATTATCGTCTCTGTCATAACTTTATAGGCATATATCAAGTGTTTATTACAAAAATTGTTCTATCATACGAATACTGATAAATAAAGAGATGTGTTTTTGTATTATAGTGTAATATTTTTATTTGCCACTGAATTCATCACAATAATCACTAAGTTTTAAAAATCTATATTATTTGATTTTATCTGTTGATATATATCTTCACGCCAGATCCAGAGACAATTGAGCGCCACTTGACACGATTCTTTCGATTCGTCGACATTCATCAACCTCTTCATACATGCCCTGTTGTTACGAAGGCTTTTTAAACTAGTGTTTTATTTATTTGATCGTGATAGTCTCGGTGTCACCAGGGCCTCTTTTACCCACAACTTTCGCATTATATATCTGGTTCGTCAATCTTTTCCGTCTAGGTTTCTGTTTTTTAATTATTTTTTTCTTGGATTTTTATTTGTTTTTTTTTTAATTTTATTTTTAAACTATTTTGTTTCATTTTTTTTTTATTACTGTTCCACTAAATTTAAATGTCAGCTATGGTATAATAACAGAGGTTGTTGGAACCTGCTTCCAACACCATTTTCTGAACCATAGACCCTTTTGTCATAATATTATTGTTTTATTTTTTAACTTTGTTTTATATTTTTATTAACACTTATTTTTGTCCCTATGCTTTCTTTTATAACTAACTACCCTTTTCCGTATTTATGATTAAACTGCGGTTCAAAATGCGAACATATGCCCTAAAATTGCATACACTCTTAAATCTACCCGTGTGTGCTGTTTTTTAAGCACACAAACGTAAAATTGATTGTATTTTGGACTATAACATTAATTTCTTATGTTAAATTTGTGTTTTTTTTCTTCAATATTTATAGATATTTTTTTGCGTTTATTTTCAGTATGTTCATCAAAGTAGTGCCGGATGATCAGAGCTTTGACGAGGAGTACGCCGGAGTATTTCATTTTCGGTTAGTTTTTAATATCTTTTATCAGATTCTAATCATTTAAAAAAAAAAAAATTTCAAAAACAAAAATGTCTGTCATAACGGTTCGGATGACTATTTCTTTAATAATAGTTAGTAGCGACTTTAATGCTACTACCTTTCCATTCAGCTTCTAAACATATTTTTTTTACATTTTGATCCCTACCCTTTCTCCGATTCCGTCAATTTTGGTTATGAGGTACTATACAACAAAATTTCTCTCAATTAAAGAGTTATCCGGTTGCCTTGAATATTATCATATTTGCTATATTATGTTATATTTTCATATAAATGTATATAAACTATTATTTTTTAGGTTCTGGCAATACGGCCAATGGGTGGATGTGGTCATAGATGACCGTTTACCGACTTATCATGGAAAACTGGTATTTTTACACTCACCGGAGAGAAGTGAGTTCTGGAGTGCATTACTGGAGAAGGCTTATGCTAAGTGAGTATTTTATTACTACTATAAAACACAGTTTTAGACCTCCACTTTTGGAGATGGGCTGTCCAAAACATATTTCTGGAGAATTTGGCCTACACTCGCCAGGCTGGCCAGACGAGTCAGATGTCAATTACAATGACAATTTTTTAACAATTCCACAAGTTGGTCTTAGTGCTCTCCGAGCCAAGGGAATATGTAAAAAAAATATTTCTTATACTCTACATGCCGGGGTTCGGGGTTCGAAACCTTGGAAAGCGTTCATACAACCACCACTCTTTTTTATTACAACTAGAGATGAATTTTTGTATTTTATTAGTTATTTTTAACCTTATTATTTACATATATCTACGGTTAAGAACCAAAGATGTCTATCTTACGGTTTTAGCGAAATCAACTTTTTTATACTCATCATTTACTAATTTATACTCATGATTTACCGATTTATACTCATGATTTACTAATTTATACTCATGATTTACGAATTTATACTCATGATTTACTAATTTATACTCATGATTTACTGATTTATACTCATGATTTACTAATTTATACTCATGGTTTACTGATTTATACTCTTGATTTACTAATTTATACTTATGATTTCCTGTATTTTGATTACTGCCTCCCTGGTCTGGCGGTTAAGACGGTAGATTCAGACGCGGAGTTACCGGGTTCGATTTTTCGTCGGAACACAATAATTTATTTGATTTGTGATATTTCTCGAGTCTTGTAGGCTAGAGACATCGTCGAGCTTGCCACTTGTCATGATGGGACTATAGTAAAGTTGGCTAAATGTGAAACCGCTTCTTTAAAAAAGAGTGACGTCTGACTTACTTTTTCAATTTAATGATTTATTTATTTTATTTATTTATTTAAAACTTCATTGCACTATGTACAAGGGGCGGGCTTAATGCCGCTAGACATTCTCTGACAGCCAACCTTTGGGACAGATAAAGCATTTAAAGTGAACGGTAGGTGCAAGTAAAAATCCAATATATTTTAACTAAACGATCACATTGTAAGCAATAAACAATATGTTAATTATATACACACATAAACACATACATACATACACACAATAATACATACCAATACAATACATATACATACATATATACATACAATACAATATATATACATACACTAAGTAGGTCTCTTTACACTTTTTTAATTTTTTTGTTATATGCTTGTTAATATTTTAGACTACACGGCTCTTACGAAGCTTTAAAAGGCGGTTCTACTTGTGAAGCTATGGAAGATTTTACTGGTGGTGTCACAGAAATGTACGACATTAGTGAATTACCCCCAAATTTCTATACCATCCTACTCAAGTCCTACGAGAGAAATTCTATGATTGGATGCAGTATTGAGGTATGTTGATCATTATTTTATAGCACACCAGTGGTTATTTTATAGCACACAAAGGTTTTCTATACGTCTATCAATTTTTTTTTTGTCTACTGACTTCCCTCAATTAAGCTTCTGCAGCTGTGAAAGCCTCCTGATTTGGTAATGGTTTTTTTTTATCTATTTAAAACCTTTATTGTTGACACAGTGGGCTATCTGTAATGTTCAGAGCATAGAGATGCTTGTTAAAGGCACAGTATCAGTCTGTGGTCGATGACCACATCTGCTTGTGCAGTTTATCAATGCTGGTGGAATACTGAGCAGCAAAGCGGTCCATAGAGTAAGCTGTTAGCAGAGTACCAGCTGCTGATCAGATTCCAGTGACCTGTTAATATTTATTTTGACTAAGAAAGTAATCTGCAAGGAAAACTCAGATATTTATTTATTTATTTTTATTTTATTTTATTGGAAAACAAACAGTACTTAATAACTAATTACAAAATCAAGTATATATCTACAGACCATTAATATGTTTTCACATATAGGAAACTATGAAAGCAAGCTAAAATTTAGATATCTAATAAAAAAGTAAAGAAGACAAATTTCTAAGCATTCCCTGGTTGCACCGTGCGGGTGCCGGGTCCATCGTGTGTGGGTAAGAGATGAGAAGAATGGTGTCTCGGGCTTGCAACCGACAATTGGCTGGTTTAAGAAAAGGAGGCCTCCTTTTTTTTCTATTGCGCGATAATACGCTCACCATCCACCATTCTACTTCTCTCCCTACCCAACCGTAGTAAGGAAATAAATTAAGTATGAATAACAGTTTACGTAGTTTCGGAAACACTCAAAGAAACTCTGTCAAACCAATGTTTTGACAGAGTATTCTTAAAAGTAGCTGTATTTGAATTAAATAGATCCAACTCGGAAAAGTCAACCAGTTTATTAAATTCATTAGCTGCACGGCAGCAAAACGAATTACCTCTATACCTAGATGCAGCTGGCACTGATAAGCATGTTGGCTTTCTTAAGGGTTTGACTGGAGCACACAAATTAATTCTACATAGAAGCTGCAGTGAATCAATCTTAGTTTGAGCTATATTTACTAGAAATAGTATGTCTGCTATCTTACCAATATATGATAATATATATCAGATATCTATTGTTTTTGTAACATAAAGTATGTCTGATGACAAATGTTTTACTTAATTTTTCATATCTTTCTTTTCCATTTTCCAGCCAGACCCACATGTATTAGAAGCCGAAACGCCTATGGGTTTGATTCGCGGTCATGCCTATTCTATAACCCGGGTGAAGTATGTGGACATCGAGACTCCGGGCCGCTCGGGGAAGATCCCACTTCTGAGGCTCAGGAACCCGTGGGGAAACGAGGCAGAGTGGAACGGACCTTGGAGCGATAAGTATGACAGATTGTTTAGAAATTGCCTTCTAGTGGTACTAATTAATAAAAATAATTTAATTCAGACCTTTGTCCAGTGTTAGTAACAGTACAATAATATAAGGACATTGTTGGTAACACAATACGAGTTAACGTAAGCTTGCTTGTTCTCTAATGAATGTCAACGTTTCGAGTTCCTATCCATCAAAGAAATACCAAGCATTACCTCTTTATAGCTCACTGAGCTACCTTGAATTTGTGGACCAGAAATGAAACGGTAACAAACGTTGCCGTGAACTCGGGAGGTCGTGGGTTCGATTCCCACCGGGGGGAAGTTGTACATTGTATAATTTGTCTCGGTCTGGGTGTTTATATGTATAATATGTATATATTTACAAAAAAGTATAATATGTAGTTTATCAACCATCTAGTTTCCGTAACACTGTAGTTTCGTAGCTTACCACGGAAATTAGATGGCGCTTCGACGGTCTTATTATTATATTTATAATTTTAGTCACACTTATTACATACAGATTATTATTAAAACATATATATATAGGTCTTTTATGGGAGGCACAAGGAGGCTTTAGACCTGGAAGAGGATGCACTGACCAAGTCTTTTCGCTCCGCAATATCACAGAGAAGTTTTTGGCCTTAAACTAGAAGGTTTTCTGTGCTTTTGTGGATTTGGAAAAGGCTTTTGATAGAGTTGTAAGAAAGAAGCTTTGGGACATATTGCCGGAGTATGGAGTGAATGACAAACTGCTACAAGCTATACAGTCCCTGTACAAGGGCTGCAAAGCTTGTGTGCGGGTGGAGGGAGGTATGTCGCCTTGCTTTGAATCCCAAATGGGCGTCAAACAGGGTTGTGTGCTTTCTCCTAGATTATTTACTCTATATCTCGACAAATGCCTAAAAAGAGTGAGAGAGAGTGACTGTGGGATAAAGATGAGTGATCTAGTGGTGAACTGCCTGCTTTATGCAGATGATGCTGTTCTTATGGCATCGTCCGAACAACAACTGCAATCACTAGTCACAAGAATGAAGGAGGGATGTGCAGAAAAAGGACTCCGTTTGAATGCGAGAAAAACCAAGGTACTAGTGTTTGAAAGAAGAAGGATGACAACCGTGACGATAAAGATTGATGATGAAACTCTAGAACAAGTAAATGAAATTATATATCTGGGCAGTGTTTTCACTGCGGATGGGAAGTACGATAGGGACGTTGAAAGAAGAGTGAACGCGGGAAATAGTGTTAACGGTGCCCTGGGGTCACTGATCGGCAGTCGAAATGTCAGTGACAAAGCTCGGCTCGCCATACACAATGCCATGTTGGTACCAACACTGATGTATGGAAGCGAGACGTGGATACGTCAGAATACGCATGAGAGTAGGGTTAATGCAGTAGAAATGCGGTCGTTGCGGCGGATATGTGGCGTCACTTTGGCGGACCGCATACGTAACGTCGAAATACGGAAAAGGGTTGGTATGAAGGAAAGCATAGGGACAAAAATAAGGAAAGGCATGCTACGATGGTTCGGGCATGTTGAAAGGATGAGCGATGAAAGATTGACGAACCAGATATATAATGCGAAAGTTGTAGGTAAAAGAGGCCCTGGCAGACCGAGACTCACATATCACGATCAAATAAATAAAACACTGACTGAAGGTGCATTAAAAAGTCTTCGTAACCAAAGGGCATGTATGAAGAGGTTAATGAATGTCGACGAAGCGAAAGAAGTATGTCGTGATCGTGTCAAATGGCGCTCAATTGTCTCTGCCTACCCCGCAAGGGATCTGGCGTGAAGATATGTATGTATGTATGTATGTATATATATATATATATATATTTTTTTATATTTATTTATTAGCTTATAAATAAGCTGATTCACATTTAGCCAACTTTACTATAGGCCAATCATGACAAGTGGCAAGCTTTTCGATGTCTCCAGCGTACCAAACTCGAGAAATATCACAATAAAATTAAATATTTTTGTGTCCCGACCAGGAATCAAACCCGGTACCTCCGAGTCTTCGTACTTAACCGCTAGAGCACGGAGGCAGTAAATTTTTCCAGTCTGCCACTGTTCGTGCCGATAAACCCCGTAAAGTCCCGTCTCAAAAATCCATGCTATATATAGGCGTGTGATGGGTCATCTCTGAAAGTATTATAAAAAAAATATATCTTTTTTTGTTAAAAAACAATTATTGTTGACTGCTTATTTTAGTAATGATTTTGTCTTCAGATCACCAGAATGGAGATTTATTCCTGAGTCTGAGAAAGAAGAATTGGGTTTGACATTTGACCATGATGGCGAGTTCTGGATGTCATACAAAGATGTTGTGGAGCATTTTTCAAGGTAAATAAAATTATTTATTTAAAAAAATTGCCAAATTATATATGTATATTATATTTATGTATATTATATTATTTATTTGAAGGACAAGTTTTTATTAATATTGCTTCTTTTTTAATTTTGATACAATAATAATTATTAAGTATATACGTTGTAGAATATTTTTGGTAATTTTATATTTATTTATTATGCTATTTATATTTAGGTATATCAAATCAAATCATTTATTTCCTTTGGTTGTCCCATACAATACTTGGATATTGTCAATACATTTTTTCACCATAGTTTATTATCATGTCGAATATAAAATAACCAGCAGCTACTATCATATCAGCTATACCATCATCTTCGACTAAAACACTGTTGCCATAAACAAGTTTTTGCTTAAAACTAGCTTTTGCTTAAAATTAATTCGTGGCTGTAAAAAGGCCGTGTCAGCTTATAGACTAAAATAAATTACACATGTCAGGTTAATAAATTAATTCGTAGCTCTAAAGAGGCTGTATCAGCTTACAATCTAAATATACATCAAAATTGTATTAAACTACAAAATTTATGTCAATAAATGAAAATTCGTGGCTGTAAGGGGGCCGTGTCAGCTTACGATCGAAATAATAATAATTATTATAATTGGTATGTCAACTTAATACATATTCGTGGCTGTAAAGTGGCCGTGTCAGCTTACAATCTAAAATAATAAAATTAAGAATGTTAATTTAAACTTAATAGCTATTAGTATCATTCAAATTCAAAATTCTTTGTTGTATAAATTGCTTATTCTAATTACAGTCATGATGATGCAATCTGACCATATTATAGGCATACAATATGCTTATGTCAATAGATATTTATTTACAATATTTATTTGTATATACACACATCAAAAAAGTCTAGGGATCAAGCATGTTTATGCGGATTTCTTGTGATTGAGATGTGGCTTTGTAATAAATTTATGATTTTATAAATTTATATGGATCCTTTTTGGTGCATTTCATAATTTAAAACAGGAACTGTCAATCAAATTCGAGTAAAAGATGAAAATCAGCTGTCAATATTTTCCCTATAAAAACATAAGACGCATTGAAGACATTATTAGTGCTACTGTTTCCCTACTACTGATTAAAACCAACGTTATTATGGAGCGGCGACGTCATTTAAGCAGGGAAGAAATGATCAGAGCCGTGGGAATGATAGAAGCTGGTTCCCGGCAACGTACTGTGGCTTTAGCTCTGAATACAAGTCAGAGTGTTATCAGTCGACTTTGGACACGTTACCGAACCACTGGTACCGTGGCTGAGCGCCATGGAGGACGGTATCGCTGCACCACACGGAGACAAGACCGATACATTCAAATCACAGCTCGAAGAACTCCAACAATAACCGCCATGATGTTAGCCGTGAGCCTTCATCGCTCTTCAGGGAACTTAATTAGCGACCAAACAGTCAGAAACCGCTTGCATGAAGTGAACCTTCATTCCCGAAGACCGCTACGGGTACCATCTATAGCAATGCACAATCGTAGGACTCGATATCAATGGGCTCTTGAACACAGAAATTGGACAGAAGAACAATGGCGTTTCGTGTGCTTTTCTGATGAGTCTCGTTTTGGTATGAGGCCGGATACAAGACGTATACGACACTGGAGAACCCCTGGACGCCAACAGCGATTAAAATCCTGCCAGGAAGTCCATCCTTATAGTGGTGGAACCATCATGGTATGGGCGGGTATTTCGATCGGCGGAAGAACTGAGTTGATTTGGATCAGAGGCAACCTCAACGCTCAAATTTATGCTGAGACGGTTGTATCAGACGTCATCGTTCCTCTACAAGTGCATATCGGTCCCTTATTTCAGTTAATGCATGATAATGCACGACCGCACACCGCAAGAGTTGTAAGACAGACTCTCGCCGCAGCTAACATCAATGTCCTGCCCTGGCCTGCTCAGTCGCCAGACTTGAACCCGATTGAGCATGCATGGGATATTCTTCAGAGAAGAGCTCTGCCGAATATGGAGGGTATCCAGTCGCAAGAAGACCTTTTTTTGTTGTTGCAACGAACATGGGCGGCCATTCCACAGCGTGATTTGGATGAACTCATTTTGAGTATGCCAAACCGATGTTCTTGTGTTGTTAGTGTTCGCGGTAGAAACACGGATTATTAATTGTTTAAGTTACCCAATAAAATTAAAAAAAAAACTGTTATTTCAGTCTTTTTTTCGAACTTTAATGTTAGTGGTTCAAATGTCAAAAATCCCTTTATTAGGAAAATGGCAATTTTTTTTACTAATGCAAAGGTGACTTGGTTTATCGTTACTGTAGACAAACGAAAACATTTTATTTGATCAATCCTTAAAGAAAATTTTAATGAATATCAATCAGGAGAAAAGTTATTGCAAAAATATATGTTGATCCCTAGACACTTTTGATGTGTGTAGTTTATATTTAATATTGTTCTTGTCAATTTATTGGAATACAATGTTAATGTCAAAATTGTGAGGGATCAGCTGAAAATCAGCGCTGTGACCGAGTGTTGCAGCTTATTTCCTATTTGTCACCACACTATCTTGTTTGTTGTATTATTATTATTATTTTTTACTGCTTGTGTTTTTCTACTGCCTCCGTGGTCTAGCGGTTAAATCCGTGGATTTAGACTCGGAGGTACCGGGTTCGATTCCTGGTCGGGACACAAAATATTTATTAATGTAAATAAATACATTTAATTAATATTTAATTTATTTGTGATATTTCTCGAGTTTGGTACGCTGGAGACATCGACGAGCTTGCCACTTGTCATGATTGGCCCATAGTAAAGTTGGCTAAATGTGAATCCGCTTATTTATGAGCGTGGTTTCTGACCACCCCGAAAGAGAAACGGTCGTGATGATACTTTACTTTACTTTTTTGTGTTTTTTTGTAACAAATATTTTTTTTCTTTCTTTCTTTGACACCTACGTAAGAGGGTCTCGTTCACTCATTCCACAATTTTAAAAGATTTTTTCTCTCAAAACGTCCATTTTTTTTTATCTAAGTCCGGTGTATTACAGTGTAAACTCTATATAACGACACTGAAGGGACTGTGTATTTTATGGCGGTATAGAGAGTTGTCGTTAAATGGAGAGAAGAGAAATCGGGACATGTTTAGAAATATTGGAGATTTCAGCGCTAGAAGTAGGAGAAACCCCTATGATCTTATTGTAGATTTAAATCCTAAGAAAACTAAATGTAATAAAAATTGTCTAATTATGTGTATACGAACTTATAATTCAATTCAATTCATTTATTCACCATAAGATACATGACGTACACTTGGTTTTGTCAGTTATACAATGAACAGTTTACATATCATGGAAGGATAGCAAAAGATCGACCATTAGTGCAAAGAACAGCCATCGTCATTACCAAATTAAAACTATGTAAATTATACACTCCCTAAATGTAGATGCTGCTGTAAAAGAGCGTTGTCAGTTACTATACTACTTAAACCTACGTTATTAAATTAGATGTCAGTAAATGTCACAAAATATATTAATAAATATTACACTATGTAAGATAAGCAGCTGTAAAAACGGCGTTGTCACTTAAAAACTAAAAAAAAAACAAAAAAAAAAAAAAAAAAAAAATACCTATCAAATTAAAATTGTTGGGAAAAAAAGTTTTTAAAAATCAATTAATAATTTGGTTAAAAAAATATACGTTTTATAATTTAAAAGAATATTTTGACAATTGTAATACCTAAAGTTTAAGCTGACAATATTGTATGAATACCTACATGTAAGTTTTTGAACATATTTTATTTAAAATTTATATTAATGTTTGATATATTTGCTCGCCAATTTACTTGGCAAATATTGTTACGTTAAGTTAGTTTACTATAAGACCTGTAAATTAGACTAACATTTATGCAAATAAAGAATTTTATCTTATATTTATCGGAATTGGAAGACAAGCTAAACCAACCAAAGCCAATTGATTTCGACGCTTTAGGGAGTTTGTCGTTAAATCGAGTGACGTTACATGGAGTTTACACTGTATTCAAATTAATTTGTAATTGTTTATAGGATTGAAATTTGTCATTTGACACTTGGATCTTTGGACGCTGGAGAAGAGGGGTGCAATAAGAAATGGGATGTTTCTGTATTTCACGCTGAATGGGTTAGAGGTATGTAGCTTATTAAAACTATATAATTATATATATTATAGTCACCATCCTTTACGAACTCATACATCTGTCGCACAATAAAGATGTGGAATGCTCTTCCAGCCTCTGTGTTTCCACTTTCCTATAACTTGGAGTCCTTCAAGCGAAGTGTGAAAAAGCATCTAGTCAAGCCGGAATAGTGTAAGGGACTGATGTCAGTCATGACTGATTTCAGTTGCTAATATTCATCGACTTTGCTCGCCACTTAGCGTCAGGTGGGTCACATGTCGTGCTAGTATAAAAAAAAACGAGTGCGTCGTGGGTGAGAACTAAACTTACAGGTTTGCACGCATACTTGCAGACGCGTAAAGAAAGAAAGAGAAAGAAGGAGCGGGAGAGAAGGAGAGAGACAGCGGCTTCACGCGCGCGCCTATCCGCCCCTCTTCCCCTTCCCCGCCGCGCTGTTTCGAGAGGAAGCAAGAAAGAGAACGAAGGAGCGGGAGAGAGCGACAGAGGCACCGACTATACGCGCGCGCCTATTCGCCCCTCTTTCCCTTCCCCGCCGCGCTGTTTCCCCTTGAGCGCTGTTCTGACGTACGTTCAACGAAATAGGACCCCAACCAAGCGCGCGCAATAAAGTTCTCACTTTAATAAAAAGTCGAGGCTAATACGTTGGCAGAAATAATAATAAGCCAGCCTTCCTGTCTCCAGATTTCTTCGTCAGCCGTTTGGACAACTTCTTCGCCAGTCTCGACCCCAAACGGCTTTAATTCGTAACCTGTACCGAGTTCTCAGCTGAAACCGCCGCACTGCCTGCGCTGGACGAGGTTGCCTGGATGTGGGATGGGGCTAATGTCACATGTATCCCACACCAGAGACCCGCCAAGTTTCCACTAATTTTTTTTAAGTTTAACTAAATTAATAAAATTATTGTGTCCCGACCACGAATCGAACCCGGTACCTGCGGCTAAATTCACGGACTTAACCGCTAGACCACAGAGGCAGTAAGGGGCGAAGTCCATGAATGTTAACAATTGGAATCAGACACTCATGACTGACATCACTTCCTAACACAAATGGTGGATACTTCCCCGCCCCAGTAGACTGGGGAAATTAGCACCATCAGTCCACCTACCACCTATTTCACTACGCTACAACAAATAATTTGCGCCTATAATAATATTTTTCTTAATACTTGACATAGGATTTATCAGTTTTAAATGAAATGAAATAAATTATTTGTCAGAAACATGGTAGGTACAGGGATGTAAATTATATTATGTAATTATATCACATGATTCGCTATTTCTAGCATACAAATATTTATTTAGTCACATGACTTTGTCTAGGTATTCTTTTGTCGAATAAAAACATTTATTAACCAGCGTTTGTTTGACTCTTAATTTGAACAGTTTTAGTGGCAGCTCCAGTTAGTAACTGGAAGCTTATATATTAAGCTTATAATATTAACCTTAAGACGATATTTGACAAATGTTAACATTTATTTCAGGTGTAACTGCAGGTGGTTGTCGTAACTACTTGGATTCCTTTTGGAGAAATCCGCAATACACTGTGGAACTAAAAGACGTCGATGATGGAGATAACGAGGACAAATGCACGGTTAGTAGATATTATATCGAATTACTTCTAATTTAAACTGCCTCAGTGGTCTAGCAGTTAAGTCCCGTGGATGTAGATTTGATTACTGATCGGGTCACAATAATTTATTTGTGATATTTCTCGAGTTTGGTACGCTAAAGACATCGATGAGTTTGCCACATTGTTTTTTCGCAATTTGGTCAATTTCTTGCTAGGAAAAAAAACAATTCTATTGGGGTAGTCCAAACCGCCTTCATAGATTTTATTGATTCTCACTTCCAATTTTTTTTCAGCAATGGAATCAATAAACTTCCTATAAAATGGCGATGTTGTATAGATAAATATCACTTTGGCATATATATTTTTTTTTTTTTAGATAATAGTAGCCCTCATGCAAAAGGACCGTCGTTCCAAACGTCACGAGGGAGTAGACTGCCTGACTATAGGGTTCGCCATCTACCGTCTCCCTGACTATGGTCACGTGCCCACTCCTCTAGACATCAACTTCTTCAAGTACAACGCCTCAGTGGGGAGGTCTCAAGCATTCATCAACCTCAGGGAAGTCAGTGCTCGGTAAGTGATAAATAACACCAATAAAACACTTTAAAACATAATAAAACACGTATCCAAACAATTCGTATTAAAATGTATGACATGCAACTCAGTTGACGACGGTTTGGCAACGTCGCTAATTTGGAAGCGTAACCATAACCAACGGGTCACTTTGTGGAGACTTGATACCTGGCACGCTGGCAATGTCGCCAATTGTAGCCACAACCAACGGGTCACTTTGTGGAGACTTGATACCTGGCACGCTGGCAATGTCGCCAATTGTAGCCACAACCAACGGGTCACTTTGTGGAGTGATACCTGGCACGCTGGTAACGTCGCCAATTTGGAAGCGTAGCCACAACAACAAACAATTCAAGCCTAATCCCGAAATGTGTGGATACACTTTACTTGGTCTATCGGCACGAACGGTGGATACCTTCCCGACCAGGCAGACTGGGCAAATTACCACCATCAGTCCGCCTACCACCTATTTTTTGTGGTATATGCCGGGGCTCTAACCGATCTTTTAGGATTTTTAAGGAAAGTGTTCTTACAGCCGTGGCCTGTACTGTACTTATTTAATTTTTACTTAAATCTAAATTTAATTATTGATTAAAGTTTTTTTTTATTTTTCCAGGTTCAAACTCCCTCCGGGCAAGTATGTGATTGTGCCGTCGACATTCGAGCCAAATGAAGAAGGAAATTTCATGTTGAGAGTATTCTCTGAGAAAACCAATAATATGGCGTAAGTAAGGGCTTAGTGGACTGTGTCGAGGCGCGGAGTTGCAATAATTTTCAAAGAGGAAACTGGTAAAGGAACTCATCTGATGTCCTCTGCAACAGCACTTGGAATTTTGTTCTTTATCACTAATTTTAGCAAGTTTTGCAACGGCGACTTCTTCAGCGCCGGCTTTTCGACTAGCGTAAGCGGGATGGGTAATATAGAAAGTAAGCGGCGAGAAAGAGATAGGACAATGTATAGGCGTAACAAATTAGGAACGTCTGTTTATGCACCGACGGATCACAATATCGCGTAACCATCCAAATTGATCAATATACCGTGAATAGCGCGAACAGGAAGTAGCAATTTAAATTCACAATCTCATCAACACCCCAGTCAATATCTTTTTGGAGCTAGTTTTTTTTTGTAGTCTTCTCCATCTTCCAATGAATGATTAATGAGGTGATTAGAAGTGAAATTCCCGCCTTTTGCATGGACATGTCAAGTCGCAAGTTTTTTGTTTTGTGAATTAATTTACTATGGATATTGTTAGTCAATAGTTTTTCTTGGAGTCACTCGCGGTATTATCGCACAAACACGTCGGGAATAATGTAGTTCACAGCGCGGGAAAACCGCGAAAATAAACTGCAACTTGTGCCCCATAAATAAAGTCCAATTTATCGTTTTCCATAACTATTCACATTGTAGAACATTATTAAACAAAACAACACCATTTTTGACTAACAATATCTACAGTAAAGTAATAAAAAAATTGCACTTTTTTTAAATGGTGGTAATTTGCCCAGTCTGCCGAGGCGGGGAAATAAAATAAAAAAATAATAAATAAATAAAAACATATTTATTGACACCAATTTTTAACATCCTATATGCATAAATTACTATCTAGGAAATTATATCATTTATTTATTTATAATACATTGAGCTAGGACAGGCTAACAGAACTGTTAGTAAGTGCACTGGTTTCTGTATTAGATAACTCTGTCAAGGCACAGAAACCAGATTGATCAGGGAAGGTGTAGTTTCTTGATCCTAGTTTAGCAACACTCAAATGTGGTTGTTATATCTTATTTGTGTATTTATTTATATTTAGTTATGTACTTGTATTTGTTTATTTATTTTGTTCACCTGTGATTCGTTTAATCTAATTTATGTACTTAATCTTGTTTTAACCATTATATTTTGTTTTTCTTTTTGGTGTTCATTTGCTATTATTGATTTATTATTGGAGTTAGGGTTTACTGAGGGAATAGGGATTCCTAAACTATTATATTGTTATTTTAAGTAATTCTTCAGTACTATCGTATGTTTGTGATAAAAGAAACTTTGTTAACTGTTTCTTGCATTGAAATTTTGTAAGTTTTATTATAGATAATGAAGTATTTATTTTATTATAAATGTAAGGACCTAGAAAATTAAGATGCCTTTGTGCATATCTTGTGTTTACAAAGAAATATGGGCAAACTCTATTCATGCGTCTGGGTTCGGTGCTTTTTTCTATGGTAGGTGTTCTTTTGTGTAGTGTTAGTGTAAGAGACATTATGAAGAGTTGACGTACAGATAGGACCTGACTAAGACGGTAAAGTTGGGTTGTTGAAAACTTAAAAGGCTTATTATACAAAACTTTTAGCACTGCTCTTTGTGCTCTTTCCAGCTTTAATAACGCAGTTTTAGCGGCACCTCCCCACGCTACAACACAGTACTGCAGTATAGACTGACAAAGAGCATAATACACCGTCTTTCGAGTTAATATGTTTGAAACGCTGCGCATGTTTTTAAAAACACTCATTAGTTTTCTAACTCTGTTGCTCATAAGGTTTATGTGTTTGTCCCATGAGAGTCGCTCGTCCAATACAACTCCAAGATATTTAATGTCGCCAACACGATCTAGAATAGGACAGGAGCAATTTGAATGATTATTACATTCCGATCCATGGGTTCTAATGATTAAATTGTTTATTCTGGATGCCGCTGTGTTTGTAAACGTGATATATTTGGTTTTTGGGACGTTGAGAGTTAGCAAGTTAGCATCAAGCCAGTTTTGCACCACCGTTAGCGCTACCTCCATTGATGTCTGTACCTGCTCCCAAGTCCTCCCACTAAACAGAAGCACCGTATCATCTGCGTATGTAATAATTTTAGTATTTTGAAATTTAAAGTCACATAATTTGTTTATATAAATCAGGAACAACGTGGGTCCCAGGATACTTCCTTGGGGCACGCCATAGGTCACCGGTAGTTCTTGACTTATTGTTTCACCCACCTTAACACATTGAAAACGGTTACTTAAATAGTCGGTCAGCAGCTCAAGTGGAAGACCTCTAACACCGACCTTCTCTAACTTTGATACAAGGAGGGGGTGGGAAACAGTGTCGAAAGCCTTTGCTAGGTCTAAAAAAATTCCAGTACATTTTTGTCGCTTGTCTATATTTTTGACAATGTATTCAGTTAGGGACGTGACAGCATCTTCAGTGGACCTACCAGCTCTAAAACCATATTGGTTTTCCGAAATTAAATTGTGTTTGTTTAAATATTTAGTAATTCTTGTGTTTATTAATGATTCTAGAACTTTTGACAAAGCTGGTAGTATTGAAATAGGTCGATAGTTCTCAACACGGTCTCTCTCCCCTCCCTTATGTATTGGTATCACTATGGACTTTTTGAATGCATCGGGGAATCGGCCAGTGGAAAAACTTAGGTTACAGATGTAGGTTAGTGGGTCCACAATATACGGGCTTATTTGTTTTACGAGTGAGCTTGAAATGGAATCCCAGCCTATCGCACAGTCATTTCTTAATTTATTTATGTTAACAAGGACTTCTTCTCTGTCAGTGGGAAACAGTGCGAAGGAGCTTGACTGAGACGAGTGATAATAAAAATATCCACCGAATTGCCGTCATGCCGGCATAGTGTTAGGAACTGATGTCAGTCATGAGTGTCTGATTCCAGTTGCCAACATTCATGGACCTCGCGCAAAGTTACATGTCGTGCTAGTATAAAAAAAAAACATGGCCGTGCAAAATGGCGCTAAGTTTTTTTTTTTAGTTTTCTATTTATTTGTGTTAAATTACACGACGTTGAATTGTCGGTTTTTTTACATATGTTTTTTTTTTATTCCACAGAGAAAATGATGAAGACCTTGGAATGGGAGATGTTGATGAAAGAGTAAGTTTTATTCCTTATTTATTGTTATTACAGCGTCCTAGACCTCCACTGCTGGAGATGGGTCTTCCAGAACATATATTTATATTCTGGAGAATTTGGCCTACACTCGCCAAACTACAAAACAAAAACTGGCACATGACATGTCCGCGCAAAATGGCGCGAAGGCGATCCCAAAACTCTTATGTTGAGCCCCCCACTACTCCACCAGGTCGATTGTTGTGGTGGTGTAGCCCGTATTGTGTCACCACACTTTTCTCCACCAAAATAAAAAATTGATTGTATTTTATAGGTTAAGGATGAAGTGATAACCCCTGAACCGGCGGATCCTGTGAGAGATTTCTTCAATAGATTGGCCGGTTCTGATGGACAAGTTGATTGGCAGGAATTGAAGGAAATACTCGATTATGCGATGAGGGAAGGTAGGAAATTTTTGTTTATTTATATATCATTAAGAAAAACTAGGAATAAAAAATAATAATTGAAGTTAAGTCTGAATTCAAGAAAAAAAAATTGTCTGAATGTTATGAGGGTAGGGAGAAATGTAGTCTATAAATTTTCTAGGGAATAAAATTACGGACTTTTTGAAGATATATTATTAGATTAGACGACATTAACGGAATCATACAGTATTTGGTTGGGTAAGGAGAGGAGTGGAATGGTGAATGGTGAGCGTTGTTGCACAATTAAAAAAAAAAAACCTTTGTAACCCAGCCTATTGTCGATCGTAAGCCCGAGGCACCATCTTTTACCCACACACGATGGACCCGGCACCCGTACGGTGAATCCATAGAATGATTAGAAATTTGTCTTCTCTCTCAATATATTTAATTGTAAAAATCTCAAATTGTATTAGGTTTTTATTAAAATAAACTATTATTATACTAGACTTGATTTAGCCTTAGGTACAAATGCATGGAAGCTATTAGCACTGTTGGCGTCCCTATTATTAATAAATAAAAAAAATGTTCCCTGGAGTATAAAATAATTATTACAAAAATTCTACGTTTTAGGATAAAAAAATAAAAATGTCGAAAATGGCGTCTGTTTCAGTATTATTTTGAAGGTCAGCTGGTAGAATCGACGGCATTTTTAAGTTTATTGGTTTTTTAAACCTTTGTTTTGGTACAAACCTTATTTATATTTATATATTTATTTAAAATCTCTGTTTATTTTTGTAATAAAATAACTGATTCAATTTATTCGGATGAAATACTGTTATACTATAGGAATAATTTTGAATAAAAGTCATAAAATTTAACTATAATTATAGTTAATTTAATAGGAATAAATAATAATTACAATCACATAATTTATGACGTCTGTGATAGCTTTATAATAGTTTTATTTTTATTTTTAGCTTTTAATTATTTATAAATTAATTTGTTCAATGTTTTTACTTTTATAACGTATTTTGTCGATAAAATGCCCATTTGATTTTATATTTATTTATATTTAATAGCTTACTGTGTGTTGTTAATATGCAGCTTTTTGTTTTTTTTTTACCAATTGCTATCTGGGTATAACGTCCAAGCGCCAAAAGTGAGTATTTTGCTTTTTTTATTAACTAAATAACTATGTTTAAAAATGTTTTTCGTTATTTTTTTTAAATTAAGATTTTATTTATGCGTTATTATAATTTATTGGTTAAAAGTAGAAGCTTATTAAAAAATATATATATTGCTAAATACTTAAAGAAAAAAAAATTGTAATTTAAGTTTTAATAAAGAAAAATAACTATAATACTATTGGCTTTGTTTAAAAATAATAATTTAATATTAAACAATTATTTTGCAATTTGTTGCAGTTAATATTTATCTTAAAACTACCAAACTTTTCAAATAATAACACCTAATTTTAAGAAAACTACCACTTTTCAAATAATAACGCCTAATTTCAAGTTAAAATTACCATTTTTGAAGTAATAACAGCTAATTAAAACAAAAAACTACCACTTTACAAATAATAACACCTAATTGTAACTTAAAATTACCACTTTTAGCAGCTAATATTTAGCTTAAACCTTCAATATAATAATTGTTTCAAATAATACTCGCAACAGCTAATATTTATCTTGAAACTACCATTTTTTTTTTTTAATTTTTGTACCCTAATTTAATGTCATTAAGACTAACGGCCACTTGCAGAACAACTGATTATCTTTTGACATGTTTAACGTATGCCTATGAGACACGCCATTGACTGAAATACCCAAAGTGACAAGCTAACTGCCATTCATCAATAGAGTCAAATTTATATATTTCCATAATTATTTACATTGTAGCCATCGATGTAATAAGCCTATTCAATACAAAACGCACTTTTAAAAACGTGCCGCTTGCTTTGTGTACCTACCAACTTTGGGGGGAAATTCTCAAGCAAGGATAATGCCACATGCTTTATTCATCGGAAATTATATCACAATGCATACAAAAAGACTAGTTTTACTCGATATACATCTTAATATTAGGCGCTCTCGACGCTTGCTATCTCGCGACTGTTGGTGCAGCTACATGAGTTCGATTGGTTTTACGGGAACGTTTTTATATCAGTGAGGGCCTATCTATATACATCGATGACTGTAGCACGTTATTTTACATAATAACATAAAATCAACAATATCCGCAGTAAAGTAAATTATAAAACAAAAAATATGTCTTCAAAAGCGCGGGAACGACGCAAATAGAGACAGCGATGAGCAATATAATTGGATAACTTAAATTCTACTACAACGATTGATTCCGTAAAATAGTATTTTAGAGATTGAGTCCTTGCGTCCTATAAGGATCTATAAGGTGTTCTCTAATAAAAGATATCGAAACTTAAATAATGTTTATTTAAGTTACAAACACACACGTTATTATTGAGGGCAAACCTACGTAGCGTATTTGCTACCGCGAGTAATACCTGATCTCGACGGTATCTCAGAAACGACTTGTGTGCTTCACCGGGCTCGTGACTGTCGCTCCAACTAGGTGACCTGGTTCATCATTGCATCAGCCGATGATTTCGGCCAATCAAAATCGTTATTACCATATATGGCGACGTAGACTCTGGTGACCTAGTTGGAGTACATTTGCCGAGATATTGTTATTTATTTAATGACTATGCAAATGCACCCTGATGTCGCTACATAGGTTCCCTTTAATTTTAAGATTAAAATTTATAAATGAAAAAATACAATACACAACCCTAACAATTCGTGGCAGCCCTGCGGTAAAACACTGAATGAGCATGCCTGCGACACGAATTGTTAGTGCGGTTAAGTAGGTCAGCCATTATTATGAATACGTAATGATAAACAATAATAAACAGGCTTAATGCCACCTAAACAAAACAATAAATTCTAAATTATCCGATATTAAAAAAGTTATTCACCACCTACTTAAATTATGTTAGTGGCTTAAGTATCTACTTATCTCTACTAAATTATTATACAATATTAATAAAATGTACACTAAATAACTATACTAACGATAAAATTTGGGGAAAACAGAGATGGCGATGGGCAATAAAGGTGGAGGGGTCCAATACCACGATGCTGGAGGGGGGACCACCGCCACTGGAGGGGGTCAAGACCAAAGCTGTCTAGAACAATTGCTCTGCGCATTATGTCAGCCATTTTGCAAAGAATTCGGCGTCGATTTGAATCAAACTCAGCAAAATCAAAGCGAACAACTGCATCTCAATCAGCCACAGCCGACGCAAGGTATATGCGTTCTTGGTCGTTTCCTAAATTTGAGCTTCGAGGAAATTTTAAGACAAAGAATAGCGTTTTTTTTTTTTTTTTTTTTTTTTTTTTTAATATTCCTTCATCATTTGAAGACTAAAGTTTTGTCGTACGAAGCGGAGACGTGGACACTGACAGTGTGTCTGGTATACAGGTTTATATAGATTAGAAAGCTATGGAGGGAGCTATGCTCGGTATTTCTCTGATGGATAAAGTCTGAAACGTGGACATCCGTCAAAGAACCAAAATTTTTACACATAGCTTTAAAAATTAGCAAGCGAAGTAGCAATGGGCTGGACACGTCTGTCGCAGAACTGATAAACGATGGAGTAGACGCGTGCCAGACGGATAACCTGAAAAAGGTAGCTGGTAAGGGTGGGGGAAGATCGTATAAGATAATACGAGACCAAACTGGATATTTTAGTCCAGAAAAGGATTTGGCGTGAAGATATGTATGTGTATGTATAAAAGACGGCATGTTTTTTTGTCAGTTTTTCGTCGTTTTAGTCGGTTACGATTGACTGTTCAATAGTTCTATATAATATCATGTGTGTGACTTCCTCCTCCTCGCCAAGCCGTCTGGCCAGCGTGGCGAGTGTAGACCAAATTCTCCAGATATATGTTCTGGAAGGCCCATCTCCAGCAGTGGAGGTCTGGAACGCTGTGTTCTAGGGGCTGTAATGATCATGATGTGTGACATTTCATTTTTTTTTTTTAATAATGCGGCTTAGTATTTTCTTACCATCAACCTACGGGACAAGAAATCGAATTAAAAAAACACAAATATACTCGTAGCATTTTAAAAATCTCTAATTTCCTTCCTCGAATTAAGGAAACGACTAAGAATAAAATAATAAAAAAAAAAAATTTTTTTTAAATAGTTATTTGAGAGATCAAATTCCACTAATTTTCACAGCTTAATGCTGTTACGTTACGCATTCGATGAGAAGCTATGAAAAATGGGCTCAATAAAATACTCTCGTGTCATAATGATTTCTTTTTTATTTGATGGTTGATAATTTTTTTTTTTTTTTTAATCTCACGCTCATGACTGACATCAGTTCCTAACACTATGTCGGCTTGACTGGGCATGACGGCAATTCGAGCCTGATTCTGAAACTTGGATACATTTTATCAGCATGAACGGTGAACGGCCACTATATCTGGAACTCTCGAATCCCTGCAGCTTCGCCCAGATGTGGCTTCTCTGAGCGTGTTCTACCGGCTATACGGTGAATGCTCGAAAGAGCTCTATAACCTAATCTCTTCTTCTTTCCGCATCCGGACCATACCAGTCACCATCCCTTCGCGTACGTATAAATTTGGGGACTACATCTGTTGCACAATAAAGATGTGGAATGCTCTTCCAACCTCTGTGTTTCCACTTTCCTATAACTTGGAGTCCTTCAAGCGAAGTGTAAAAAAGCATCCAGTTAAGCCGGCATAGTGTTGGGGACTGATGTTAGTCATTTCGGTTGCTAACATTCATGGACCTTGCACGCCACTTAACATCAGTTGGGAGCAAGGTCACATGTCGTGCTAGTATGAAAGAACCACAATAAATTGTTATGATTATTGAATTTGTTGAGGCACGCTGCAAAAAAGTTGGGGCCTGGTTTTGGGCAATCTCTTTTATTGAAATGTTTTCCTTAACTGTTAATGTGTCCTAAATAAAATAAGAAATATGTCTTTATTAAATCGTAAAATAATAAAAATGTTTCAAAGTTATTAATTATTCAGTTTTTGTTTTTTTTTCAGTTATACGCGATTAGGTTTTTTTTTTAATATGAAATCGTAAAATAATAAAAATGTTTCAAAGTTATTAATTAATCAGTTTTTGTTTTTTCAGTTATACGCGATTAGAAGTTTTTTTTTTTTTTTTAAATATGAATTCGTAAAATAATAAAAATGTTTCAAAGTTATTAATTATTCAGTTTTTGTTTTTTCAGTTATACGCGATTAGAAGATTATTTGTTTTTTTTTTTTAAATATGAAATCGTAAAATAATATAAATAGTTTCAAAGTTATTAATTATTCAGTTTTTGTTTTTTCAGTTATACGCGATTAGAAGATTATGTGTTTTTTTTTAAATATGAAATGGAGGTGTGGGCATGCTTTTTAAAATGTCCGTTGTTATGTTTTGTTTTTCAGATGGGAGTCTACAAAAAAATCATACAAAAACTCTATTTGTATTGAAAACTACAAAACTAGCTTTATGTTGCCACTAACACATGATTGGTGAAATTTTCAAATTTCTAATTGTCAATTCCACCAATTAAACAGCTTAACGCATGCGTAATAATAAGAATTAAGCCAATATTGTTGTTTCTTTCATTCAATTATTAGTTTGAAAGGGATAGCTATATTTATTGTATTGTTAAAATTATAAGTTTCTACATTCAATATTTTTAAACCTAATTAAATTTAAATAAGATTGCAGTAAAATCACGACGTTTCATTGGTTAAGGGGAGGGGGGCCTAACTTACGTAAAAAAAAATTGGTAGCATAAACATATAGTCTAGGATACGTGCAAGAGTGACTTTCGCCGATCTGTTATCTGCAAGAAATTAATAAAATACACTAACAAAAGCAATGGTTGCCTTAAGAAATTTGCTAAAAATTGCTAAGCTGTTAGTCTTCTGCTAACAGCTTACTCCTTGGACCACTTTGCTGCTTAGTTTTTCCACTAATTATAATAATTTAAAATATGCCATGTCACAAATGACGTGAATAAAGATATTTTGACTTTGATCTGACTTAGACTTTGAAATATGGTCACGGCTATTTTAATTTTGTTCAAATAAAACCATCCTGTATTATTACACCACATGCGGCTCTTTAGTTCCATACGCAAATATAACTTATTTTATATAAAAAAAAACTTTAAAAATCGTTCTGAATCGATTAACGAGGATTAGGCACCATTTCTATCTGTCTTCTGGTACTCGTTTTTCACCGCAACCCTCCCCCATGTATACGTGTATGTGACGCGCGTCACTATCACCTCATTCCAAATCGCGCTCAGAGCGCTTAGAACGAATATGACACTGACCGTCGTTCCGAATTAAATATCGCGATTTGGATGCTCAGAGCGTGATATCAATTCGGAACTGTCTAAATCACATTTTCATTCATAAAATGTTAGTTTTTTTTTTAATGTATGGAAGATAAATTGCGGATTCCACATCTTTGAGTATGAATACTAACAAATATACATCTCTCGGTTTAATCATTTTTATATGTGTGAAGTTTAATATTATTAACTTATTTTGGAAATTTAAAATAACTTGCCGTGTTACAGACATTTTTTCTCACTTCCTACTTAAAATAATTATAGATTTGTTTAAGAAGTAATATAGAAACAGTATAAACGAATTACAATATTAAATAATTTAAAAGAAAACCTAATATTAAATTAACTTGAAAATGGCGCGGGACATTATGACAAACAACTGACAGCGCTCAGAGCGATCTACCTCGATATCGTGAGCAGTCTAAGCGCGAGAAATAATGTCATTTGTGACGTCACATAGCTTTGGCAAAACAGTTTAAGCGCGTCTCGGAACGAAGGGTATATCTATTGTAGGCAAGATTATTTTTTTGTCTATCTTTAAAATTTTTGAAATTTTATAAATTTCTCTCGGAGTACGAGGGGCGTTCAAAATATTCTCGGTATTGATACGTTACAACCTCTTTTATATATATATTTGTTACTGGCCGCTAAGATTCATCCATTGACATTAAAAAAAAGTAAAATTGGAACCGAGATGTTCTTTTGTTTTTCTGCAATTGCCGAACAAACATGAACACCATGAGCGAATTAACAATTTTAACGAAATTAGAGCACCGATCCGTCATAAAATTCTTGACAAAACAGGGTAAAAATCAAAAAACCATAAAAGAGGAAATGGATTGTGTTTACCGTGAGTCTGCTCCTTCTTTATCTACTATTCAAAAATGGTCAAGCGAATTTAAGCGTGGAAGGGAGAGTATTGAAGATGACCCTAGACCTGGCCGGCCTGTAGTGGCTACCTCACAAGAAAATATTGATAAAGTGGAAAAACTTATATTGGAAGACGGCCGAGTGAAGGTAAAATCTATAGCTCAAGTAACCAATCTCTCTATTGGTACCGTACATGACATTATACATGACCATCTTAATATGTCAAAAGTAAGTGCAAGATGGGTTCCGCGAATGCTGACGCTTCTTCAAAAGGATATGCGTGTGGCTTGCTGTTCAGATTTTATCGACCTGTGTGGTGAAAATCCCGATGAGGTGCTGCAAAAAATAGTTACTGGAGATGAAACCTGGGTTCATCATTATGACCCAGAGAGCAAACAGGAGTCCATGCAGTGGCACATTAAGGGTTCAGCTCATCCCAAGAAGTTCAAGGTAATCCCGTCAGCTGGCAAGGTCATGGCCACAATATTTTGGGATTGTGAGGGAGTTTTGCTTATCGATTATAAAGAAAAAGGTGTAAATATCACAGGGCAGTACTACGCTAACGTTATACGTCAATTAAGAGATGCGATCAAAGAAAAGAGGCGAGGAAAGTTAACCAAAGGTGTTCTGCTTCTGCATGACAACGCCCCTGTCCATACTGCTCATATTGCCAAGGCAGCTATTGTTGAATGTGGGTTTGAAACTGTTACTCATCCACCCTATAGTCCGGACTTAGCCCCAAGCGACTTCTTTTTGTTTCCCAATCTTAAAAAGGATCTGCGTGGAAATAAATTTTCTGACGATGAAGCGTTGAAGACGGCCGTGGAGGAGCATTTTTACACCAAAGATAAAAAATATTTTTATGAGGGATTAAAAAAAATAATTGATCGATCTTATAAGTGTATGAACATAGGGGGGGAGTATATTGAAAAATAAAAATATCAAACTTTTCGTACTTGTTTGTTTTTATCCACATACCGAGAATATTTTGAACGCCCCTCGTAAATTGTAGTATAGAAATCCCCCACTTACTATTTCTATTAAATTTTCAATTCTCAGACTTATTGCAATAGTAAACTTATAGTTTTATCAATTTAGTTTTAAGATATACATAAAAATGGGCATTTTAAAAAGGAAATAAATACGTTGTACAAAAAAGCACACATGTCACCTCCATTTCGCATTCATTTGAATTCATTTTGACAGTTGTTTTTTTAATTTTTAGAACTTAGAGGCCAAGGGTTCTCTAAAGATGTGTGTCGTAGTATGATTGCTATGTTGGATAAAGACCAGTCTGGAGGACTCGGGTTCGACGAATTTAAATCTCTCTGGATCGATCTACGTCAATGGAGGGTGAGTAGGTTTTGTTCAGCACAGCCTCATAGAACACAGAGTCCTAGAACTTTTTTTTTTATTTTTTTTATTTTTTATACTACTGTAATAATAATAAATATATACTACTAACTGTTGGATATGGGCCTTCCGGAACATAATTGTGAAAAATTTGATCTACACTCGCCACGCTGCACTTGCCAGACGGGTTACCGAGGGTCTGATGTCAATTAATTAACAAGTTGGTATTAGTAGAACGGGGACCAGAGACAGTGGTGTTGTAATCTATGACAAATAAACTATTTTTTTTTTTTTGTCGGGGTTCGAAGCGCGAGACTTTATGTATCGGGTAACGTTCTTACAAGCGAGCCACTTCTCTCTCAAGTCACCTGTATCATTATTTTATTTCTCTTTCAGGCTGTTTACCGTCTATATGACACTGAAGGTCGCGGTTCTATTGCGGCGTATCACTTGCGGGACGCTCTCCACTCTGCCGGCTACACTGTCAATGCTCACACACTTAATATTCTGGCACAAAGGTAAATTACTTTTTTTTTTTTTTTTTTAAATACTATCACGACATGTGGACTTGGGCCCACCTGACGGTAAGTCGGACAGTCCCTAACACTATGCCGGCTTGAGATGTCTCTGAATGTTATTTGTTTTTGATATTAAAAAAATAATATTTGTATTAATTCTAATTCGTTTTATATGATACTAAAAAAAGACAGTATTAGCTAAATAAAATAATTTGCAACGAAAAAGCCGGGTAGCAGCTTAAAAGTATCATCACGACCGTTTAGTACATCCTTTCCAGGGTGGTCATAAACCACACGGATTCATATTAACTTTACTATAGGCCAATCATGACAAGTGGCAAGCTCGTCGATGTCTCCAGCGTACCAAACTCGAGAAATATCACAAATAAATTAAATGTATTTATTTACATTAATAAATATTTTTGTGTCCCGACCAGGAATCGAACCCGGTACCTCCGAGTCTGAATCCACAGACTTAATCACTAGACCACGGAGATTAGCAGCTAGTTGCTTATATATGTATCCGTAGTATTATTATTATTTTAAATTTAGTAAATATTTTTTCGAACTTTGTAATTTTTTTTATTTTTTTATTTTTTATACTTTATATAATGGTAAATGAGGAGCGAGATCCATGAATGTTAGCAACTGGAATCAGACACTCATGACTGACATCAGTCCAAACACTATGCCGGCTTGACTGGACATGCCGGCAATTCGGGCCTGATCCCGAAATGTGTGGATACACTTTACTGGGTTTATCGGCACGAATGGTGGATACTTCCCCGCCCCGGCAGACTGGGGAAATTACCACTATCAGTCTGCCTACCACCTATCTATTACACCTTCGTCGAGTTAATATTTGATTATTGTTTAGATACGGTTCCCAAGATGGCAACATAGCGTTTGATGACTTCATTATGTGCGCCGTGCGATTGAAGACTATGATTGGTAAGAATTTTTAAAGAAAATCTATGAGGCTTTTTAGGGCTTAGCTTAGTCGAAAAACTAAAAAAAAAAAAAAATTACATGTAATTGCATCGAGAGTTGATTCTTGGTAAGTCTTGTTTCAAGCTTACAATGTTAGTTCTCCTTGAAAGCAAAATATGGCATTTGACATCATTGCAAATGGCACATACTTTAAACGAGAACAAAAAATAAGTGGCAGGCAGACTGATGGTGTTAATTTGCCCAGTCTGCCGGGTTGGGAAATATCTTTATAGTGATAGAATACTCTATTAATCAAATTAATAATAAAAACACAAAGTTGTGCAGTTTTTTTTTACAATTTATTAACTATTTCAGTCTTGACACTACATAGCCCCACATAACCCCGGGCTATAATACGAGTATATACGATATATACGTAATTTTTTCACAATTTATTAACTAGTTCAGTCTTGACACTACATAGCCCCACTTAACCCCGGGCTATAATACGAGTATATACGTATATTTTTTCAAAATTTATTAACTAGTTCAGTCTTGACACTACATAGCCCCACTTAACCCCGGGCTATATACGTATATTTTTTCACAATTTATTAACTAGTTCAGTCTTGACACTACATAGCCCCACTTAACCCCGGGCTATAATACGAGTATATACGTATATTTTTTCACAATTTATTAATTAGTTCAGTCTTGACACTACATAGCCCCACTTAACCCCGGGCTATAATACGAGTATATACGTATATTTTTTCACAATTTATTAACTAGTTCAGTCTTGACACTACATAGCCCCACTTAACCCCGGGCTATAATACAAGTATATACGATATATAGGTATATTTTTTCACAATTTATTAACTAGTTCAGTCTTGACACTACATAGCCCCACTTAACCCCGGGCTATACTATATACAATATATGTGATAGTTGCAACCTCTTAGTAACTTACCTTAACATATTACATTGCCTACTTAAGTAAAACTATATTTTTTTTAAATTATGTGTCGTATCTATATAACTATCACAAATAGTTTTTTTTTTTTGAGAAATTACTCCCAACGGAAAAGTGTGGGGGTGGCTCGGTTGGTTCAACCCCCCCCCCCCCCCCCCCCCCCCGCCCCCCCTTTTCTTACGTACATTTGTCATACATTTACAACACCACCGTTCTTGTGCACGTTAAACTGTGTCGGTGGTCCCGGTTCCACTAATAGTTGTGGAAACGTTAATAAATTAACAATTGACATGACACCAACCGGTCTGGCTAGCGTGGCGAGTGTAGGCCAAATTCTCCAGATATAGGTTCTGGAAGACCCATCTCCAATAGTGTGGAGGTCTAGGACGCTGTGTTCTAGGGGCTGTAATGAATGAATAATGCGTATACCGCCACAGAAGACGTCTAAAGACAAAGACAGGCGACTGTCAGCGTCACTTGTCATTAGTCTTGTATGGGCGCCAGTTTGCTCATATGACCGAGACAGGAGACATACGCGAGACCAAAGACAGCAACATGGTCTTCGTCCTTACATCTCGGTCGCGACGCATAGACAGGCTTTGGTCGTGATAGACTCGTATCGGTCACAGCATTTTTAAAAATTATTCAAATCTGAGGGTACTTTGAGAAATGTTTTCTAGGGAATTAAATTACGGACATTTGAGAGATATAGTTGATAATACATACATACAGTATTTGGTTGGGTAGGGAGAGGAGTAGAATGGTGGATGGTGAGCGTATTATCGCGCAATAAAATTAAAAAGGGAGGCCTCCTTTTTTAAATCAACCTATGGGCTGTCGCAATTCTTCTCATCTCCTAGCCACTCACGATGGACCCGGCACCCGCACGGTGAATTCATGGAATGCTTATAAATGAGAATGAATGAGAATGGGCCCAAAAAAAATTTCTCGTGTCATAATGATTTATTTTTTATTTCATAGTTAATATATTTTAATTTCATAATCTGTAATTATTTTTATTTATTTTACCCTAGCATAACGACAATTGATAAAAATCTTTTTTTTTTTTACCTTAATATTTACATAGTTTCTAGCCCGCTAATTTGAAATTCAGTGTTTTATCTATAATAAAGTACCTGGTCATAATAAAGAACCTAATCGTATAAATAGTGTTTTGTACCTATTTTATACATAAATCGTAACCAATTGACTATTTAATGCTGGGGTAAATCAGATGGTGAAATTAAATTAAAAAAAAAAACAATAAAAAGATATGATTATTGAATTATATTTTGTAGAGGCACGCTTCAACAAAGTTGGGGCCTGGTTTTGGGCAATTTCTTTTGTCTTCTCTCTCTTTCTTTTTCTTCAACCATAGATTTGTTTTAGTTAAATCGTTATAAATGTATTTGCTATTTTCTCTGTCTGAAATTAGATATATCATTATATGAAAGTTGAAATATGTCTAAAATGTCCGTAATTTTATTTACCAAAAAGTGAATAGACTACATTTTTTAAAAGTACCCTCAGTTTTGAATATTTTTTTAAAATCCCTTATTGTGCGAGCGAGAGGGAAGCACAAGGCTGAATTTATGTATCAAAAATATAGAATTCAAATTTGGAACGCAATTTTATAGCCTTAGATCTTTATTGGCAAAAAATCACCATGTGCCTTAAACATAAATTAACTAGTGTAAGTATACGCGGCTTAAACCTGGCTTACTTAAAACAGCTAACAACGAACCGATGGAAAGTCTCGAACGAGAAATGCAGTGGCACCCGTGAAGAGATCTCCAGGGATGCCCACAATTCTACTGAATTTCACCACAGAACAAGTATAATTTTTGCGTATGGCAACACTTTTAATGGCGGTTTAGGAAATCATGACTATAAAAAATTACAATACGTGCTGTCGTATATAAAATAAGCAAAAATATTTAATATATAAATTACTATTATACAGTATTTGTATTTTAAAATAATTTCCCAATCCGTCAACTATTTAAATGCTATTTGCGACAGTATCATTTATTATTATTGTATTATTTTTACTTTTTCTTAATTATTAATTATATTTTATTTATATAAAAAAAAACTGTTTGCATATAGCATAATATATACCCACTATGGCACTGGTGTACACTTTTAGACGATTTACAGGCGTTTTTATTTATTTATTTATTATTTATTTTTTTGCAGTATTCGCATTTTTTATTTTCCTATCCTGTAAATCGTTTAATTAACTAATATTGCTTTGTTTTTATAAAAATATAAATTTTAATTAAAAAAATATATATATATAGGTAATATATTCAGAAATAAAAAAAATATTAAAATTTTATATTTTTCTATCAACAATATTGTTGCAAAAAACAATTTTTAATCCAAAATTAACGTGTTTATTTCTATCCCTTAGAAACCTTCCACGGGAGGTCGTCGGGAAGCGATCGCGCTACCTTTTCTCTCGACGAGTGGCTAAATCGCACAGTTTATGCATAATCATCCGACATTTGACCAATTTGACTTGAAGCGTACAAATTCCAACCGACCGACCAGACCGAAAAGTCAATATTGACTTTTAAATGTCAAAATTGACATTCACGCCACGCTCAAAGCCTATAAGAGCTATGCAATAGCCTAGAAAAACAAAATGCAAGTTTTTTTATGCAACTGACAGTTATATTAGGTACCATCTATCGTGAAAAGGCAGTGAATTACCCCATTGATTACGTAGGCCTAATAATAAAAAAAAAAACAAATTGTCACAGTCAGTTCTTTTTGGTTGCATTTTGAATGCCTATAAGCTTTAACAAACTATTTTATACTTAAAATTAAGCGAGATTAACAGGTACCTATATTGTATTCGAATCGTCACAAATTATTAAATTAAAATTAAATCTAAAAAAAAATTGGGTTTTGGAATTAATGCTTTGTTAGTATTAGGAATTAAGTATATAATCAATATTGTAAAAAAAAAAGTTTAACGATTTTTCGCGCTCTTTTTCAGACTATGCCTTAAGGTCACACGCTAAGTACCTTATACATACATATCTTCACGCCAGATCCCTTGCGGGGTAGGCAGAGACAATTGTCACCACCTGAAACAATCACGACATACCTCTTTCGTTTTGTCCACATTCATCAACCTCTTCATACATGCCCTTTTGTTTCGATGGCTTTTTAATGCTATTGTTTTATTCATCTGATCGTGAAAGGTTAGTCTTGGCCTGCCAACTTTCGCATTATATATCTGGTTCGAAAAACTGTTCGTCCATCACATTCGCCCTCACTCACATGTGCTAATAATATGAAAAAAAAAATCTGAAACCCGCATACGTAACGTCGAAATACGAAAAAGGGTTGGTATAAAGGAAAGCATAGTGACAAGAATGAAGAAATGAAGGTAAGGCATGCTACGATGGATCCGGCATGTTGAATGCGAAAGTTGTGGGTGAAAGAGGGCCTGGCAGACCGAGACTCACATATCACGATCAAATAAATAAAACACTTGACTGAAGGTGAATTAAAAAGCCGTCGTAATAAAAGGGCATGTATGTTAATGTTTTTTTTTTTATGGTTCTCTTCTCCCGATGGATGATGATTAAGATGATAGGGAAGGCAAAGGGTCTAGCCCATACAGCCAAGTCTGACGTAATATATCTTTCTTTTTCATGAGTTAATGAGGTCATGATCAAATTCCAAACGCTGCAGAATTTGATGCTTTTCTTTGAGTCACTCGCGGAACCATCCACTGCTCAAACACGTCGGGTAAAATATGGGAGTTGACAGCGCGGGAAAACCGCAAAAAATAAACTGCAACTTGTGCCCCATATTCAAAGTCCAATTTATCGTTTTCCATAATTATTCACATTGTAGCACATTATTAAACAAAACAACACCATTTTTGGCTAACAATATCCACAGTAAATTAATTTACAAAACAAAAACTTGCACTAAACATGTCCAACGCAAAATGGCGTGAAGAACTCCTTTTATTTATTTTTTATTAGTTTACAGATTGGTTACATTGCGAATTTCGACGAAACGACCTCTTTTGTCGTGGTCGTGTCAATTGGCGCTCAATTGTCTCTGCCTACCCCGTAGGGGATCTGGTGTAAAGATGTACTGTAAACAGTGTCAGTACTTAATTCCTAATATAATAAATATGTGGTCTATCTATTTTTTGATATTTGTAAATTAATGTACTTATTTTTTGTATTATTGGAATCTTGTATTATTCGTGTGATATTTAGTGTTTTAACCTTAAGATTTTGACCAGTGTATGCCTTAAATGTATCTGATTATATATATATAATAATAATAAATAATATATTTAAAAAATTGCCTCGATTTTCCCATTTTAATTACGGCTGAAGGACTTGTTTCAAAGGCCTGAATTTAAATACTACATTATATACTGTATCATTCGGTTTTTTCTTTTTTTTTTTTTTTTTCGTTTTGAAGTTTCAACGCGTTTTTTTTTACAGAATTTCGCTTTAAAGCGAATAAAAATGCTACTCGGACGCCTTTCAAAGCGAAATAAAGTAAAAACTTGGTGGTCTAGCGGTTAAGTCCGTGGATTTAGACTTAAAGGTACCGGGTTTATTAATGTAAATAAATACATTTAATTAACATTTAATTTATTTGTGATATTTCTCGAGTTTGTTACGCTGGAGACATCGACGAGCTTGCCACTTGTCATGATTGGCCTATAGTAAGGTTGGCTAAATAATATAATAATAATAATGGTCGTGATGATACTTTTTACTTCTTTTTTTACTATCACTTACAGCGCCAAGTCGAACATATTATTTTAGCTCTGTGTGTGACTTATCGCCGTAAGCGCTTTTTGTTACTTTATTTCGCTTTCAAAGTCTTGTAGCAGTCGAGCTTTGTGTTGGCTTCAAGTCGAACACGCTATAGGATAATTTGTGTTTTTTTTTTTGGAAAATTGAGGTTATGTATTACATAAATTAAGAAATAGTAAAAGCTAGAATATACTATACTAATTGATGACGTCACAAATAATCATCCATCTACATAAAGTTATCTTTTGATTCCATCGAGCTTCCATTCCACTAAGAAGAAAATATAGCATTTCGTTATTATTTTTCCCACCAAAATGTAGTTTTACTGTGCGATTTTAGCAATTTTAAGTTATGTTAGTTTTTTTTTTTTTAATTTAGGCACAAAATGCTTTTTTTTCTATGACATTCTAGGCAATCTCGTTATTGAATCGCATTTTTTTATATTTAGTTGCGTTTTCTATTTATTTTAATTGTATTTGAAATGTATGTATTTAAACATAAAAATATTGAGATCTGAATAAAGGAATTATATTATTATTATTTTATTGTTTTAATTCGACATTTTTTTTGTGTCCTCTTTTCCACCACCTAGGTAGGCGCTTGGAGAAGAACTAAGGTAGACAAATCTAAGAGACTAGCCGCCGAGATCTTGCCAGGGAAAACTGGAGATGGGATACCATCCCCAACCCAGGCCCATTGAATATCCGGGCATGGATGACTCCGCTATCTGTTCTCTTTTCCCGATCGATGATGAATCGATGGTGAGGCAAAGGGTTCAGCCCATACAGCCAAGTCTAACGTAATAATGAGGTTATCATCAAATTCCAGATGTTGCAGAATTTGATGATAATCAGAGTTACTCGCGGCATTATAACCCAAACACGTCGGGTAAAATATGGGAGTTCGTACGCGGGAAAACCGCAAAAAATTAACTGCAACTTGTGCCTCATATTTAAAGTCTAATTTATCGTTTTCCATAATTATTCACATTGTAGCACATTATTAAACAAAACAACATCATTTTTGACTAACAATATCCACAGTAAATTAATTTACAAAACAAAAACTTGCACTTGACATGTCCGCGTAAAATGGCGCGAAGGACTCCTGATTTTTTACTATTACCGATAGTTTTGGAAAATTATAACTTTACCTATTTTTGTTCTCAAAAACGGAGAATTAAAAAAGTATGATCACGACCATATTCCATTCGGGGTGGTCAGAAACCACGATTTAAAGAAGCGGATTCACATTTGGCCAACTTTACTATTACATAATAAATACATTTAGTTAATATTTAATTTATTTGTGAGAAAGAGTTTGGTACGCTGAAATCGACGAGCTTGCCACTTATCATGATGGGAATAGTAAAGTTGGCTAAATGTGAATCCGCTTATTTATAAGCGTGGTTTCTTACTTCCCCGAAAGGGAAACGGTCGTGATGATACTTAACATAATGCAGTTATAACTGAAGTTCCAACAATTTGGAATTGGAATCTACCTTTCTTTTTTACGCTACTATAGTTACGTACTTTACCGCGTTCGTTTTAAGAAATCGTCATGATCGTAGAACAGTGACGGATCTGCTATATTTAAAGTTTTCATGGCGGCCATTCAACTGTCATTTCGACTGTTTTTTGTCACTTTTTAAGTCTCATAATAAGTGCAAACCTTCTAGATTTCATTTTGGAACCCTTTCTAATATTTGCACTATAAATTACAGACCACAAACAATATAAAACTATATATAAATATATATGCAAAATTATGGGTTTATTTTAAATCCGACACTGTTCTACGATCATGACGAAATGTTAGCATGAAAATACCGCTTCTTTTAGCACAAGTCGTTCGTTTAATGAAAATTCTAACATTTGATGCTAATTTCGTATGTCAATGTCCGTGTTGAAAGGAGGGTTATTGATTTTGACAGATGTTATTAACATATGAAATGAGTTCTTTACATTGTTATATACTTTATAGTTTTCTATTATATTTGTATTTGTAAAGGTATTTTAAACGATTTTATGTAATAAATTCAAAGACCATAATAATATCATGTGTGTTGGATGCCATGGTATGATAAAACATGAACGAAAATACTTGTCAAAAATAGCCTAACCGCTCGTTTTTATTTCAGAAATGTTTGCATTGTTAAAAAAAGTGGTATTTCTTAACAAAAACGACATTTCGCGCTGGTTTATGAAGTTGCTACGAGATGTTTGAAATGCTATAAAACGAACGCGGGGTAGATTAGTAAAACTTTGCGTACCTAACACGATTTTTGCATGCCGGTGCAATTTTTTTATAATTTATTTATTAGGTAGGTACACGCAACGGAAATGGGTACAAAACATTTTTTAAATTTCAAATCTTTACAATACAGTTCCAGTACCATCTCCAAAAGCATGTGCACTCAGCATGCAATTATGAGACATTTACATATACACATCAAAAAAGTCTAGGGATCAAGCATGTTTATGCGGATTTCTTGCGATTGAGATGTGGCTTTGTAATAAATTTATGATTTTATAAATTTATATGGATCCTTTTTGGTGCATTTCATAATTTAAAACAGGAACTGTCAATCAAATTCGAGTAAAAGATGAAAATCAGCTGTCAATATTTTCCCTATAAAAACATAAGACGCATTGAAGACATTATTAGTGCTACTGTTTCCCTACTACTGATTAAAACCAACGTTATTATGGAGCGGCGACGTCATTTAAGCAGGGAAGAAATGATCAGAGCCGTGGGAATGATAGAAGCTGGTTCCCGGCAACGTACTGTGGCTTTAGCTCTGAATACAAGTCAGAGTGTTATCAGTCGACTTTGGACACGTTACCGAACCACTGGTACCGTGGCTGAGCGCCATGGAGGACGGTATCGCTGCACCACACGGAGACAAGACCGATACATTCAAATCACAGCTCGAAGAACTCCAACAATAACCGCCATGATGTTAGCCGTGAGCCTTCATCGCTCTTCAGGGAACTTAATTAGCGACCAAACAGTCAGAAACCGCTTGCATGAAGTGAACCTACCACCACCTATAGCAATGCACAATCGTAGGACTCGATATCAATGGGCTCTTGAACACAGAAATTGGACAGAAGAACAATGGCGTTTCGTGTGCTTTTCTGATGAGTCTCGTTTTGGTATGAGGCCGGATACAAGACGTATACGACACTGGAGAACCCCTGGACGCCAACAGCGATTAAAATCCTGCCAGGAAGTCCATCCTTATAGTGGTGGAACCATCATGGTATGGGCGGGTATTTCGATCGGCGGAAGAACTGAGTTGATTTGGATCAGAGGCAACCTCAACGCTCAAATTTATGCTGAGACGGTTGTATCAGACGTCATCGTTCCTCTACAAGTGCATATCGGTCCCTTATTTCAGTTAATGCATGATAATGCACGACCGCACACCGCAAGAGTTGTAAGACAGACTCTCGCCGCAGCTAACATCAATGTCCTGCCCTGGCCTGCTCAGTCGCCAGACTTGAACCCGATTGAGCATGCATGGGATATTCTTCAGAGAAGAGCTCTGCCGAATATGGAGGGTATCCAGTCGCAAGAAGACCTTTTTTTGTTGTTGCAACGAACATGGGCGGCCATTCCACAGCGTGATTTGGATGAACTCATTTTGAGTATGCCAAACCGATGTTCTTGTGTTGTTAGTGTTCGCGGTAGAAACACGGATTATTAATTGTTTAAGTTACCCAATAAAATAAAATAAAAAACTGTTATTTCAGTATTTTTTTCGAACTTTAATGTTAGTGGTTCAAATGTCAAAAATCCCTTTATTAGGAAAATGGCAATTTTTTTTACTAATGCAAAGGTGACTTGGTTTATCGTTACTGTAGACAAACGAAAACATTTTATTTGATCAATCCTTAAAGAAAATTTTAATGAATATCAATCAGGAGAAAAGTTATTGCAAAAATATAAGTATGTTGATCCCTAGACACTTTTGATGTGTGTATTTAAAAATTAAAATAACAATACCAATACCCACAGTGAGTATAGTTCATAAATATTAATTTAGTTTTAGTTTGCTCGCCGTCCACAGCATATTACTCCTTCCCAAATGCCAGAAATAATCCACTATAGAAAGCGAACACCTAGTTAGGATAATTCATTTTTTTCATTTTTTTTATTTTTTATTCCTAATATCTTGCACAAGTTAATTTTATAAATACTGGCGAATTGAAATAAATCGTAATTGAATATTAATTATTATTAAATTGCTTAATAAAATAACCATGAAATTAATTTTATTTTCTCAATTTTTATTACTTTGTTTTTAATTTAAATAATAATTCATTGACATTAACTATTGTTAAATTTATATTCGATTGAACTCAAATAGAACATGGGTTTATTTTTGTTGAATTTATTTATTCTTTCTTTATTAGCTTTTATTGAAGTGCAATCACAGGTGAGTTTGTGGTATCGTTATTATCCATGGGCGTTTGCAGGCCAAAAACAAAATAGGATTTTTTAAATATAAATTCTTTACTCGCACGCGGATTCACATTTAGGCCAATCATGACAAGTGGCAAGGTCGTCGATGTCTCCAGCGTGCCAAACTCGAGAAATATCACAAATAAATTAAATATTAATTTAAAAAACCAAGACCAGCATTAGAACGCAAACAAGTGTATTAATACCTCATCCTTTCAGGTACCATACGACTACATCCCATTGGGTCTATACGATCTGAGACGCCAGCACAATTCTAACCCTTTACCGCGCGCGGCCGACCTTAACAGCAGAATGAACTATGAAAGACTATACCCATCCAGACGACGCTGGCTAAACGACGCTCCAGGCTATAACGCTTATGGCTACCCTTATAATTAAAAATAAAGAATAATTTACTAACAGATTTTTTTTTATAAATAGCTGTAATTTAATATTATGTACAGTATTCCCAAATTAATAATGCACATACAGATCTTCGCTAATTGTCGTATTCCCGGAAACACCCGAATCATTGAATCGTAGGAGCCTAAACATTGCACTTGCATTTTGCACCTTGTTCGAAAGAAATAGAAGTCAATATCATGTGTACACAATCGAAAACAATTCGGGCGTTCGGTGACTGCATGTGTTCTCTCTGAGTGGAATTATATAGAGCTGATATTACACACCGTTCTTGGTTTTGTTTTCAAAGGTGAATTTAATTTCAACTTTAATTATCTTATTCAACTTTAAATAGTTTATTTTGTAAAATAGGAAAACGTACTAACAACTAGCACAAAACACATAATTCTACTAAATTATGCATGAAGAAAATGCACTTAACCACTCTATATACATATCGTCTTCCGACGCTCGGGGAATACGACCGTTGCCGAACAGTGACGAAGATTTCTATGCGCATTATCACTTTGGGAGAACTGTATGTTTTTGTAACTAATTATAGTAAAGTAAAGTATCATCCCGACCGTTTCCCTTTCGGGGTGGTCAGGAACCACGCTTATAAATAAGCGGATTCACATTTAGCCAACTTTACTATAGGCCAATCATGACAAGTGGCAAGCTCGTCGATGTCTCCAGCGTACCAAACTCGAGAAATATCACAAATAAATTAAATATAAATTAAATGTTTTTATTTACAATAATTGGAAATATGTAGCGTCAATATTGTTCACATCGTGTAATTTATTATATAAATATTTTACTATTGTATTTATTATTGTAACTAATTTCTACTGATAAATAAATAATTATTATTAAAAATAAATATTATTGTGTCCCCTGACCAGGAATCGAACCCGGTACCTCCGAGTCTAAATCATGGACTTAACCGCTAGACCACGGAGGCAGTGTAACTAATTATTTTAATTCCAATCGTCTACCACACTTTAAAATATTAGTAATTTTTAAAGATCTTTCAATACTGTGAGTAGTATTAGTGGAAAAATGTAGTCTGTATTATTAATTATTATATATTATTACTTACTAGGACCGCCTCCGTGGTCTAGTGGTAAAAAACGTTGCCGTGAACTCGGGAGGTTGTGGGTTCGATTCCCACCGGGGGCAAGTTCTACATTGTATAATTTGTCTCGGTCTGGGTGTTTATATGTATATATTTACAAAAAAAAAAAAAGTTTAATATGTAGTTTATCAACCATCTAGTTTCCGTAACACAAGCCTCGTAGCTTACCACGGAAACTAGATGGCGCTGTGTGACCTGTCTGGAAATATTTATTTATTTATATTTATTACTAGGAAATAAAATTACGGATATTTTAGAGAAATCATACAGTATTTGGTTGGGTAGGGAGAGGAATAGAATTTTGGTGGTGAGCGTATTATCGCGTAATAAAATTAAAAGTGAGGGCTCCTTTTCAAACCAGCGTATTGTTAGTCGCAAGCCCGAGACACGATTCATCTCTTACCCGCACACGATGGACCCGGCATCCGCACGGTGAATCTATGGAAAGCTTAAAAATTTGCGTTATAAATGTTTTGAAATAAACAAGTTATTTATTTAAATGAAATTATTAAAACTACTTAAAAGTAAAAAATAAACTATAAGTACAAAATGTCCTTTAAAGACGACCCCTCAGGGATAGTCCCAAAAAGACTGGCAACGTTTTCCCTCTGTATAGCGAGGCTAATACGTTGACAGAAACAATTGCCAGCTTTCCTGTCTCCAGTTTTCGGACAACTCCTTGGCCAGACGCTTAGCTGAGTGTCCCCATCGTCTCGACCCCAAACCGCGCAAACTCGTAACCTGTACCACGATTGGCATATTAGCGCAGCTTGAGGTTCTCAGCAGAAACCGCCGCACTTCCCGTGCTTGGCGAGGTCGCCTGGATGTGTGATGGGGGTAATGTGTCTACACTTGTCGCATCCCACACCAGGGACCTGCCAAGTTTCCACGGCCCAACGGTCAAGCCGTCGGGTCTCTTTCCAAATATTTTTGGAATTTTTCTGTCTAAAATTGGTCTCATATATGACTGTGAAAATAAAAAAAAAGTAAAGTATTATCATGACCGTATCCCTTCTGGGCTGGTCAGAAACCACCCTTATTTTTCATAGAAGCAGATTCACAACTTTACTATATGCCCATCATGACAGTTGCAAGCTCGTCGTTGCCTAGCGTACCGTACTCGAGAAATATCACTAATAAATTATTGTGTCACGACCAGGAATCGAACTAAATCCACGGACTTATCGCTAGACTACGAAGGTAGCTAACATTTTTATTTTTAAATTGTCTAAAGGACATTGTACAGAATACATCAGTCCTAAACACGTAATTTATTTGCATAATATATGTTCATAACAGAGTTCATAACCGAGTTGGGGATCATCAAATTCCAGATGCTGCAGAATTTGATGCTTTACTTGGAGTCACTCGCGGCATTATAGCCCAAACACGTCGGGTAAAATAAGGGAGTCCACAGCGCGGGAAAACCGCAAAAAATAAACTGCAACTTGTGCCCTATATTTAAAGTCCAATTTATCGTTTTCCATAATTATTCACATTGCAGCACATTATTAAACAAAACAACACCACTTTTGACCAATAATATCCACAGCAAATTAATTTACAAAACAAAAACTTGCACTTGACATGTCCACGCAAAATGGCGCGAAGAACTCTCTAGCTAACATTATATGTAGCGGGCATAGATATATAGCGGGAATATGTTTTGTTTTAATACCACAGAGCACAAAATAGCCGCGCGGCGCGCGTAAATTATTATAACTTCCGTGCTCTGTGGTTAATACATATTTTTTTAAAAATAAAAGTAAACCAAATTAGATATACGCTTTAATATTATACAATAATAACATACCTACTATTATAAATTAACATAGCTAAGCAAAAATACTAATTTAAATTAATACCTATAAAATTAATAGTTTTTTATGCAGATATCTTCTAATAAGTATTATTATTTTGTAATTATTTTATTTCTAACATTGAAATACTGCGTGGCATTAGTTAAAGAGCAAATATTTTTATATTATAATCTAGAATAAAATTAAAGAACTAGGTTTTTTTTTTTTTAATTATTCAGTAATAAAATCTTAAGTTACGGCGCAGAGAAGTGTTCCTAAAAATATCGCCACTCATCAGGTAGGTAGCGAGGGTCGACGATCGCGCGAACGTTGACTTACGCAATTCCTTCTCTCTCTATTTCGGCTGTAGGCGAGATCAATTAATAATGTTAATTTTTTGGATAATGATTTTTACTTTCAAAAAAAGTTAAATGGAAGTGGCACGCAATCATGACGGCAATTCGAGCCTGATCCTGAATAGTGTGGATAGACTTTACTGGGTTTATCGGCACGAACTGTGGCTACTTCTCCACACCGGCAGACTGGGCAACCGTTAGTCCGTCTACCACCTATTAAAAAGGGATTCTACTAATGACACCTGTAGCCTTATATTATTACTTAGTCGCAAACGTTATATAATGTAATCCGTTAACTATATATATGGTATTAAAGTTGATATTTGCACGGCCGCTGTCAAGGTCGAGCACTTATAGAGTTGAGAATTGAATATATGTAATCATGACGCAATCTCTACTACGACTAAGTAAAATAATAGAGCTGCTGAAGCCAAAAAAAATGATTTGCTCTTTTTACAATTACACGCGGTATAGCCTAATTTTAGGTTACAATATGCATAAACTATAAAAACAATAATTTTAACATGTTACTATTTTACATATTTTTTTTTCACATTTATTTAATAAATTTATGTCTAATATTATTATTTACGTTTATTATTAGATATAATTTATGTTAATTTTATATTAATACACAAATTCCTTGAGATATTTATTTATAATTATTTTTGATTTATTTCTTTAAGCTTGTGGGATTGGAGCTTGCTATTTCTAGGTTTCGTACGAACGCATTCATGTCAACGTTTGGAGGTACAGGGTTCGCTATTTCCGCATATTGGCCTGAGAAATCCCGACGGGCCTGGGCAAGGCCGAGCTCATCATCCTGAGCTGCATCTGCTGTAATCTAAAAAAAGTAAAATATCATCACGACCGTTTCCCTTTCGGGGTGGTCAGAAACCACACTATAAGCCAATCATGACAAGTGGCAAGCTCGTCGATGTCTCCAGCGTACCAAACTCGAGAAATATCACAAATAAATTAAATGTATTAAATTACGTTAATAAATATTTTTGTGTCCCGACCAGGAATCGAACCTTCGGAGGTACCTCCGAGTCTAAATCCACGGACTTAACCGCTATACCACGGAGGCAGTTAAATTTGATAAAAAATAATAATAATATTGAAATCTAGGGAATTGATTATATATTTAACGTCATCATCTAAGCGCAACATGTGACTCCACCACCACTCAGCTCTGGAATTTATGAGCCAAATCGAGTTCGAATATATTTGCATTACTATATATAAACAACACCACTTTAGATCAATAATATCCACAGTAAATTAATATACAAAACAGAAAACTTGCACTCGACATGCCCGTAAAAAATGGCGCGAAGAACTCTTATCGCATTATTTTCTAATAAAATATTCAGGCACTGGAAACTAGTCCTTCATCCATACTTTATCAAACATTTCTAATTCTTATTTTTAATATAGTTTATTATTCCACAAAATAATAGAGTATTCCAGAAGGTATTTGAGCGTACTTACTTCTTTTTTAGGCATTTAATAGCCACCCAGTGGTCGAATTCCTGACCTGATGGTACTGTGACCACGGCCCGAGGTGGCGTGCCAAGCCCATACTAAAACGAAAATACTTGGTTTCAAGAAGTATATATATCTGCAGTCAAATTCTATTGGAATACTCTAATATTAAAAGGTAGACGGAGCCTTCGCGCCATTTTTCATGTACACGTCAAGTGCAAGTTTGGTTTAGTAAATTACTTTACTGTGGATATCGATACTTAAAAGTGGTGTTGTTTTCTTTAATAATATGCTGCAATGTAAATAATAAATTATGGAAAACTATAAATTGGACTTTTGTACAAGTTGCAGTTTATTTTTTGCGGTTTTCCCGCCCTCTCATATTATAACAGACGTGTTTGAATGCTGCGAGTGACTCCAAGAAAAGTATAAAATTCTGCAACATCCGAGATTTATGATAACTTAAATCATAAACTCATAAAAAATATTATGATAGACATAGCTGTATTGGCTAGATACCTTTGCCTTCCCTAATATAAAAAGAAAAACTTTTGTTATTAATGAATGAGTGTTATGCGTAGACAGACAGAGTGTGTTATGGTTGTAAGCCTACATAATATACCTACGGTCTATGAGACCCCATTTAACCAGTTGAAGGTTAATGGTTAAAAAACTTACATGGCAGAAAAAGGCGAGCAGCAAAACGAACAGCCCAAACCACTTCATGGCGCCGATAGGTACTGACCACTGCCAGACGCACCTATTTATAAAAACCTTAATGCGCGTGCAATTTAATCTATGCAACTAATTTGTATTGCTTCTCGCTTGTCATTTAAATTATTAGCTTATTGATCGATTTATGTTCTGATTTTTTATTTAGTACTTGTAGGTATAGACGAAATCTGACTAAAAGAAATTTCTGGTAAACAATTAATGTTTCATTAAGAGCGATGGTGGCTCGGTTGTAAGAACGCTTTCCAATCAAAATAAAAAGGTTCCCGATTCAAACCCAGGCACGGACCAATAGTCATAGATTACCGTGCCTCGGAGAGCACGTTAAGCGGGCTCAGTTCCACTAATGACAACATGTGGAATTTATTTATTTTAAAACTTTATTGCACTATGTACAAACGCGGACTTAATTTCATTTTATTCTTATTTTTTAAATAGTTTAATGCATAGAATACAGGTAAATATAGGATAATACAATTTTATATAAATAGTACCATGGCAAGTTTACAATATTAGTTCTCCTTGAAAGTAAAAATTGGCATTTGACATCATTGCAAATGGCACATACTTTCAACGCGAACAACAAATAGGTGGAAGGCAGACTGTTGGTGGTAATTTACCCAGTCTGCCAGGGCGCGGAATTATTTTATTTATTTATTTATTTAATACTTTATTGCACAAAGGCGGGCTTTAATGCCGCAAGACATTTTGTCACAGCCAACCATTGGGATAACTTTAAACTCTTTACTGAAAAAAATATCCACTGTTCGTGCCGATAAACCCAAGTATCCACACGTTTCAGGATCAGGCTCGAATTACGATCATGCCCAGTCAAGTCGGCATAGTGTTAGGGACTGATGTCAGTCATGAGTGTGATTTCACGTGTTTACATTCATGGATCTCGAGCGCCACTTACCATCAGATGAGCGCAATGTCACTGTGCTAGTATAAAAAAATATACATATTGTGTCCCGACCAGGAATCGAACTCGGTACCTCTGCGACTAAATCGTAAGTAAGGCAGTCGTAAAATATTTATCGTTATTTTTATAACACATCACATTATAATAATAAAATGTAACATTCTTGCAACTTCCTCGCTATTGACTTTACTAGAAAATAATGTTAAAATTACTTTTATTTTACTTTGTTGTTTGTGAAACAATTATTCTTATTCACGGACATGTTAATGTAAGTTTGAGAAAAGATATTTACATAATATAAAATTATACACTAAAATATAAATATAATAAACTACACTACAAATAAAAATAAAATCTAAAATTATAACCGACTGATGGGCGTAGTGTGCCGCGGACACTCGCTGCGTTTTCCCGTTGTACGGCGAGGCTGACCCTTTGAGCTAAATATTCTCTACTTAAAGGGTCACCCGTCGCCAAGCGGAGTTTTTCCCCAAGAGAACGCCAGAACCTCCTCGAACCACGGACCCATCGTTTCGACTGCAAATGGGATGAAATGGTGATTGATTTTTGACCGCCTCCGTGGTCTAGTGGTAACAAACGTTGCCGTTGGGAGGTCGTGGGATCGATTCCCACCGGGGGCAAGTTGTACATTGTATAATTTGTCTCGGTCTGGGTGTTTCTATGTATAATATGTATATATTTACAAAAAAAATAATAATATGTAGTTTATCAACCATCTAGTTTCCGTAACACAAGCCTCGTAGCTTACCACGGAAACTAGATGGCGCTGTGTGACCTGTCTGGAAATATTATTTTTATTTATTTATTTACCAATACGGGCCTTAATTGTCTAAGAGCGCCCTTCACCGATCTGTTATCTGAATAAAATCCCCATATAATATAATAAAATACGCTAAAATAAAAGAAATGGTTCATAGCTGTTTTTTTAATGATATAAGTTTTAAAAACTTTTTTTTTTCATTTTTTATAACGGCTGATAGTGGTCGCTTATAAGGATCAAAGGGTCTATGCCCAACAGTGGTTTTACCTTAATAATACCTAGTTTTTATTTTATGTTACTTGCGCCCACCTGATGGTAAGTGACGCGCGAGAACCTGGAATCAGACTCATGACTGACATCAGTCCCTAACACTATATACATAATATTATTATTAATGATCTCACTTACAGCAGAAAGACCAAATAGAGAGAGAAACAATTACCTAGCTTTAGTTGCTAGTAATACACACATCAAAAGTGTCTAGGGATCAACATATATTTTTGCAATAACTTTTCTCCTGATTGATATTCATTAAAATTTTCTTTAAGGATTGATCAAATAAAATGTTTTCGTTTGTCTACAGTAACGATAAACCAAGTCACCTTTGCATTAGTAAAAAAAATTGCCATTTTCCTAATAAAGGGATTTTTGACATTTGAACCACTAACATTAAAGTTCGAAAAAAAGACTGAAATAACAGTTTTTTTTTAAATTTTATTGGGTAACTTAAACAATTAATAATCCGTGTTTCTACCGCGAACACTAACAACACAAGAACATCGGTTTGGCATACTCAAAATGAGTTCATCCAAATCACGCTGTGGAATGGCCGCCCATGTTCGTTGCAACAACAAAAAAAGGTCTTCTTGCGACTGGATACCCTCCATATTCGGCAGAGCTCTTCTCTGAAGAATATCCCATGCATGCTCAATCGGGTTCAAGTCTGGCGACTGAGCAGGCCAGGGCAGGACATTGATGTTAGCTGCGGCGAGAGTCTGTCTTACAACTCTTGCGGTGTGCGGTCGTGCATTATCATGCATTAACTGAAATAAGGGACCGATATGCACTTGTAGAGGAACGATGACGTCTGATACAACCGTCTCAGCATAAATTTGAGCGTTGAGGTTGCCTCTGATCCAAATCAACTCAGTTCTTCCGCCGATCGAAATACCCGCCCATACCATGATGGTTCCACCACTATAAGGATGGACTTCCTGGCAGGATTTTAATCGCTGTTGGCGTCCAGGGGTTCTCCAGTGTCGTATACGTCTTGTATCCGGCCTCATACCAAAACGAGACTCATCAGAAAAGCACACGAAACGCCATTGTTCTTCTGTCCAATTTCTGTGTTCAAGAGCCCATTGATATCGAGTCCTACGATTGTGCATTGCTATAGGTGGTACCCGTAGCGGTCTTCGGGAATAAAGGTTCACTTCATGCAAGCGGTTTCTGACTGTTTGGTCGCTAATTAAGTTCCCTGAAGAGCGATGAAGGCTCACGGCTAACATCATGGCGGTTATTGTTGGAGTTCTTCGAGCTGCTACGTTGCCTGGAACCAGCTTCTATCATTCCCACGGCTCTGATCATTTCTTCCCTGCTTAAATGACGTCGCCGCTCCATAATAACGTTGGTTTTAATCAGTAGTAGGGAAACAGTAGCACTAATAATGTCTTCAATGCGTCTTATGTTTTTATAGGGAAAATATTGACAGCTGATTTTCATCTTTTACTCGAATTTGATTGACAGTTCCTGTTTTAAATTATGAAATGCACCAAAAAGGATCCATATAAATTTATAAAATCATAAATTTATTACAAAGCCACATCTCAATCACAAGAAATCCGCATAAACATGCTTGATCCCTAGACTTTTTTGATGTGTGTAGTTAAGATTTTCATTATTTTTTTTTAATCTCGATTTTAAATTAGTGATTTAATGCACCCACAATCATTGCTCACTGTCCCAAAGGTTAGCTGGTAGAAAATGTCACTAGACATTTTAAATGCGCCTACTCGTATGTATATTTAAATGTGTTTTTGTTTATTGTGCAATAAAGAATTTATCTATCTATCTACCTCTTTAGGGTCGGTATGAATGGCGATATTTTAGGAAAATTTATCTGCGCTGTAACTTAAGATTTTATGACTGAGTAATAAAATAAAAATACGTAGTGTAATATTTTAAATACTTTTAATTAATATTACAGAAAATATTATATTAGTTTGGGTAGCGCGACGCGGTGGCCGTAGTTACTTTTTTTTTGTTTGTTCTCTTCTCTCGATGGATGATGAATGAGGTGATAGGGAAGGCAAAGGGTCTAGCCCAGCCAAGTCTGACGTAATATATCTTTCTCTTTTATGTTATTTTTTCACTCGCGGCATCATAGCTCAAACACGTCGGGTAAAATATGGGAGTTGACAGCGCGGGTAAACCGCAAAAAATAAACTGCAACTTGTGCCCCATATTCAAAGTCCAATTTATCGTTTTCCATAATTATTCACATTGTAGAACATTATTAAACAAAACAACACCACTTTTGACCAACAATATTCACAGTAAATTAATTTACAAAACAAAAACTACTTGACATGTCCGCGCAAAATGGCGCGAAGGACTCTCCCGATCGTTGTTTTTTTTTTTTTTTTAATTGTCTTTAAAGGACATTGTACAGAATACATCAGTCCTAAACACGTAATTTATTTGCATAATATATGTTCATAACCGAGTTGGGGATCATCAAATTCCAAATGCTGCAGAATTTGATGCTTTTTTGGAGTCACTCGCGGCATTATAGCCCAAACACGTCGGGTAAAATATGGGAGTTGACAGCGCGGGAAAACCGCAAAAAATAAACTGCAACTTTTGCCCCATATTTAAAGTCCAATTTATCGTTTTCCATAATTATTCACATTGTAGCACATTATTAAACAAAACAACACCACTTATGACCAACAATATTCACAGTAAATTAATTTACAAAACAATAACTTGCACTTGACATCTCCGCGCAAAATGGCGCGAAAGACTCCCGATCGTTGTTACTTCGCTACTGTTAAAACTCTTTGTTTTTCTAAAACCGCGCGCGGCAGGCATGGGCTACCGCCCGTTCGGCCTACATCCGTACCGTTACAGTAGTTATTTAATTTAATTATAGATTATAATATAAAAATATTTGCTCTCTAACAAATTTCACACAGTATATATCGCAGTAATATATTGGTTATAGGTATAAACTAATATATTAATTAATTATTAAATTAATTAATAATAAATTGTCATTAAAAAGTGCGTGGCGAGTATAGGCCAAATTCTTCAAAAATATGTGTTCTGGAAGGCCCATCTCCAGCAGTGGAGGTCTAGGACGCTGTGTTCTAGGGGCTGTAATTTATGAATGAATGAATATATCGCCACATTTTCCCGGGAACTCTAAGCGCATTAGAATTAATGTATACTTCATTTCAGAAACCATCAGATGATCGTGACTTGGAAACCTCATTGTTACCTCAAGAGTTGGATCCAGTTTTTCATGTAAATAATAACAGATCACTTTTCCTTCTTCTGTGTATCTCAACAAGCTGTTTTACCCGGCTTTGCCCGTGTAAACGGCGACACGAAATTAATTTCGTTGCCCATTAATTTGCTATATCCCCCCCTAATTTAATTTGCATAGTGTAAAGGAAAAAAAATCTTCATGAAATGCTCAAGCATTATTACTATTATTCCTATCTTACGGACTTAACCATCCACGATTTATCAACACGAAAAGTTTACCTCAAGGGTAAACGTTAAATAGAGATGGTAAGCAAACTTTACTAAGCTATTTATATAACTATAAAACCTGCAGTCTTACGTACCTACACTATGCGTCGTGAAAATAATTGACACGCCTTACATTAAAAAAAATACAATATTCATTGAGTGTCCATTTAATTGAACGTTCACATGTCACAGCTGAACTGAATTTATGTACTATACTATGTACGATTTATTGTATGTCCTATGTAACAACTAGATTGTAGTGTACATTTATTTATGAAATAATGTTATTTATTATATTTCAGGATTCACCATGGAAATCTTTGCTCCCAATACCGAAAACTCGTCGTGATGTAAAGGCCCCTACAATATCGCATGGTGTAAAGCGGATCGGTCGTCTGGTGTCCTGCATTGTGCTGGTACTTTCAGCTATTATTGAAGTGGGAATGTATGTGTTTGATAATTATATTTAATTATAAATAAATGTATTCGAATATATTTGTATGTAGTTTTATTTTGAATATTGAAAATATTTTTTTATTCTAAAAAGGAAGATTAAAAAAAAAACTAGATTAGTCGTAAGCTGGTACATTAGAAGTAATTTAAAATTTTAAGGCCGCGTTTATTTTTTAGCATTTCCAACATTTCGTAGCAATTTCATAAACCAGCGTGAAATGTCGTTTTTGTTAAGAAATACCACTTTTTTTAACAATGCTAACATTTCTTAAAAAAACGAGCAGATCTTTATTGCACAAAGCACAAAGGCGGACTTAATGCCCGTAGACATTCTCTGACAGCCAAACCTTAGGGACAAATTTGAACAAACATAGGTGCAATGAAAGTAACAGTATTATACAATTATAGGATAATTCAACAAATATTATATACCTACTTATATATTATTATATATGTATTATAATATCAATATACTAAATACTAATACATACACAAATTGTACATAAACATACACAAATACAACTTACTAACGTGGTTTAGAGCTATTCATATAGTGTGAATAGACCAGTTTTTTAAACTACAATCTGTTAGTTGCTTGCCTTATGTTTACTGGAAGATCATTCCATAATTTTGTGGCAGCTGCTACGAAGGAGCTGGAGACAAATCCAGATTGATGTGAGGGACCAGAAAGAAGAGAGTTGTGAGAAGAACGTAAAGATTATCGTGGAAAGAAGAGAGAAAAGGAGACAGAGAAGATTTCTCTGACAACATATTTTACTTATAGTTAATTTTTTATTACGTTTAGTTTATATTTATTTAATTTTAACTTGTTTTAATTATGGCCATTTCAAAAATATGGTTTATTAGGAAAAGCTATTTCTTTCTATCAATAGAATCACAAATTAGTCTAACGTAAGTCACCCCGTATTAATCATATAGGTACCTATTTGTTATAGTAAAATAGAGAAAATCTTTATTATTTTTTTTGCATTTTTTTTGGTTTAAAATTAGGTATCAATGAATATCAATATAATATTATAACATTTTCCGTAGAGACGATGGGCCCTTGGTCTGAGGACGCTAAATCTTTAATACGCGACATAAGCGTTGCCATCCGAGCGTCAACAGGTGATCCTCTGAGTAGGGAATATCTTATTCAGAGGATCAGTGTTGCCATCCAACGAGGTAACGTCGCCGGAGTCCTCGGAACATTGGGTTCATCTTCTCCTGGATTCGATGACATGTAGATTATAATCAAGATATTTGTAAGTATTTAGTTTTTATATTAATTAGGTTTATCTTTTAGTTTATTTAATTTACGGTTTTGTTTAGTTTATTTTTAATTTCAGCATAAATTTATTTAGATATTTTTAATAAATTTTATTTTATTTGTATCTCTTACTTCGAATAAATCATAGTACATTTTAATTATGTACAACATGCATATAATATATATATAATATTAATCAAAATATGTTTTAATGAAGCGGAACGTAAGATCAAACAAATACAAACCTTATGTGGATGAGGTCGAGCTTTTAGAAGCAATTCCTCATTATTCTCATGTAAGGCTACCAGATGGTCGAGAAACGACGACAAATAGAAAACTGGCACCTATAGGTACATCACATGTAGAGGAAACAGTTTTAGAAGAAGCTTTTGTAGAGGTTTTTGGTCGTTCCACCCACACTAAACATATCCGTAGATCCAGAGCCACGTCCTTCCAGAGACAGACGCATTCCAATTCTTCTTATTGATTATTGTTTACATTAAATCTCACAGAATCAACAGGAGGGGGGTGAATGTCGTATCTTTTAAATTTAAAAGTATGATTTCTGCCAACGTATTAGCCTCGCTATACAGAGGGGAAATGTTGCCAGTCTCCTTGGGACTATCTCGGATGAGACGTCTCTAGAGGACATTTTTTATTTATAGGTTAGTTTATTTTTAATTTTATTCTTTAGGTATCTTTTAATTTATATTTAATATACCTATAATGTAATTAACTTCGAAAAATGTATTCCTAACTTAAAGTATGATGTCGATTGTCAACTATGACATACTATGTCAAAGTTTTAGTTGAATAAAGCCAATTATTTTCTAATATGGTTTTGTCTTATTTATAACAGTATCCAAAATAAATAGACAAATATATATATTTAAAATGTTTATTAACTAAAAGTAGCCCAAAATAGAGCTGATTACTTTAATAATTTTCAGATAAAGAGGGTACATGTCTAAAATTGTTGTGACAGCCAAAACTAGTAGGGTAACTATGCGATTTGTGGATCTAAAGAAGTATAAGTTTTCTTCTTCAATTGGCAATTTTCTTCTGGTATCCACTGTGAAGGCATCTAATGGTTCGTTTACCTTGAAAAAAATATTTATTTAGCACTCTAGTACTTTAGCTCGCACACTCCAATATAAAAAAAAATATATAAAACAGTGCTATTCAGAAATGTTGCCATACAATAAAATTTAAATTCCGTTCACCAGTAAGCTAAACACAAGAAAGATAGAATTTAAGGTTTGGCCCAAATTAAACCTTGAATGACTTTACCTGAAATCCAGAATATCTATCAGAAAACGGAGTATTTTTCGAGGTACAACGCTGAAAAGAAAGACGTTTGGGTGTCCCATTAATCAACGTCAAACCGGGAGGTGATACAGACAGTTACAGGTACCGGCAGATAAAAAGAGCACTGGATAGCAGTGGGCGTGACAAATTTGTGCATCAGTACAGTCATGAACAAAAGTTTGACATGTGACCTCAACTGGAAGCAACTGGAATCAGACACTTATGACTGATAACAGTCGCTAACACTATGCCGGCTTGACTGGGCATGACGGCAATTCGAGCTTGATCTCAAAACGTGTGGATACACTTTACTGGGTTTATCGACACTTCCCCTTATAACATTCATGGACCTCGCGCGCCACTTATCATGACTTACTATTAAGGTCACATGACATGCTAGTATTAAAAAAAACAGTTAAAAAACAGATATCACCTTTTCGTTAGCTGCGTCATTTTTTACTTCTGCATGTATGGGTTGGACGTGGTTGGTTACGATGTCCAGACTTCCTGTGCTTTCTCTTTTTATTTTGGCTGCCTATAAATTGTAATTTTATACAAAATCAGTATAGGGGGACAGATGAGATTTTTCGTGCCATCTGTCCCCTTAATGTATATAACAAGACAGCACAAGAAACCAAATCCTGAGATCCTAAGTGACGAGAAGAGCATCAGCCGTTCAATAAAACCAACTTATATGTGATAATTGTAAAACGAATTTAGATATAAAATTTAACACCATTCTTACAAAATTATAATTGGCAGTCTTATTATTGATATCCATACCTGCAAAATTCTGTACCAACACTATCCTTTCTTCACTCTCCACTTTCTTCTTGAAAAAATTAAGTAATCTTGACAACTGGTTATTTATTTATTATATTTATTTTAAAACTTTATTGCACTATGTACAAAGGCAGACTTAATGCCCATAGACATAGGATCGTCGCGTCGTCGCTTAAAGACGAACGAAGCGTGCGAGGGAGACCTCGAGGATAACCACAATAGCGTGTGCTAGAAAGAGGAAGCATGAAAACAACCGATACGCCAAATTTTTTTTTGACATCATCCCATATCAACCCGCTCACTCGAGCGTTCCGCATATTTTTCGCGATTATTAGGTATATTCTATATCTATGTTAATGCTAGGCATTCTCTGACAGCCAAACCTTTAGGACAATTAGACAGGATAGGTGGTAGGTGCAATTAAAAATTAGATGAAATTTAAATAAAACAGAAATATAAATATATACATACTAATACATAAATAAGTCATACTATAGATATACTAATATAACATAAATAAAACTACTTACATGATGAGGAGAGTGTGACAAAATTAACAATGTGATGATGCTGCTGCTATTATGCTGATATTAAAGAAATTAATATAAGAAAAAAAAAGGTTGAAAGTTATTATCCTTCTTTTCAGATGATCTATAAGTTGGTTTTGTTGAATGGCTGATGCTTTTCTCGTCACTAAGAATCAAAGCTAAACCTAATCGGTACAGAATTAATTAGTTCATGACAAAACGTAGGGTGCTAACCACTAGACTATCACGGCCATGAGCGGTGGTGGCTCGGTTTTTAAGATCTCATTCTTAAGATCTTCTTTTGAAACCTCTGACATGTACCAATGAGAAATACATTTGTCATATATTTACAACACCACCATTCTCGTGCCTCGGAGAATACCCTAAGCTTTCGGTCCCGGTTCCACTGATACCAACTTGTGGAATCGTTAATAAATTGTCATTATAAATTGACATGAGACCCTAGCTAACCCGTCTGTCCAGCGTGGCGAGTGTAGGCCAAATTCTCGAGAAATTTCTGGAAATAATTGTATAGACGCATTGTTCCCTAAAGCATTTGCTGCTTAGGCGTGCGACCTGCAGCCCTTTTATGTTACGTAGCCGCAAACGTTATATAATGGAATCCGTTAACTATATATATATCTCGCTATTAAAGTTGATATTTGATATTTACAAGTTATAGAGTTGAGAATTAAATATTTTGTAATTATGACGCAAGCTCTGACATAAATAACGAAATCCACTAATAAAAAGTTATTATGAGCTACAAGATGCAATGAAAGATACCATTGCATAGAAATACTCGGCCAAATTTTATAAATTAATGATAAATTAATAATAATTCTTAATATTTTATGAAGTTTTTTTTTTTTTTTTTGTTTTATACATTTATAAATTATCTGACATATGTATATAATTTCTGTACATCATAATTATTAAGTATTTAGAATGTAAACTGACACGGCCTCTTTACAGCCACGATCTTATTTAAGTAGTTTCTAAGTTAGTTAGTTTTACTTGCTTGTAGCAATAATGTTGTGCATAGCATACATAAATATGGATTATTGCCTGTTTACGGTCCAACCATTATTACCACTTTGATATTAGTACATATGTTTTGAAAATTGTATTGATTTTATTAGTTCTGACTGTATCCAAGTTGTTTTGAGAGAACCAATGGAAATAAATTATTTTGATTTTGATTTTAACTTTGCGACTAAGTAATAAAATTGGCCTGTTGGTTTTTTTATTTTTTTCTTATTATAAAAATGGAAAAATTAATATTTAATGAGAATCAATAATATGTCCTACGGAAGGAAAAGAGTGTTTAATGCCTTTACAACCCTCCCGCTCGCACAATTTAATATTTTCAAAGATTTACTTGTACATTGTTTACCGCCCCCGTGGTCTAGTGGAAACAAACGTTGCCGTGAACTCGGGAGGTCGTGGGTTCGATTTCCACCGGGGGCAAGTTGTACATTGTATAATTTGTCTCGGTCTGGATGTATATATTTACAAAAAAAAAAGTATAATATGTAGTTTATCAACCATCTAGTTTCCGTAACACAAGCCTCGTAGCTTACCACGGAAATTAGATGGCGCTGTGTGACCTGTCTGGAAATATTTATTTATTTATTGTTTCAGTTTCATATATATACTAATTTTAGACAGAGAAAAATGGCAAACACATATATATAATTGTGCTTTGTCCATATTTTTTTTCCAATTGAGATCTCCGTCATCGATTTGCGATTACAAAACAAGAAAAAATATTTTCTTACCGTAACATAACAGAAAAATATTAAACTAAATAACATAAAATGTAAATATTTCATTATTCTCGATTTTCGTTAATAAAACCTTGACTATAAAAATGTTATTTACATTATTTTTTTATGATTATCTGGCAATTTTATGTTTATTTTATCGACATTGGAATTGTGAAGGGAGTAAAAATGAACGGGCGACAGATAGTAGTTTTTTTTAAATTGAATATTGCTATGTGCAAGCGAGATAGGTGCAAAACCGTTGAACCCTCTTAAAATAAAACAACATAGATATAGGCATAGTAATATTTATTTAAAGAAAAATCATTTCCACTACCTAACTGTTTATTTTAAGTAAAACGCAAAATAAAATTACATACAAAAAAAATAACTTGGTGAAAATTTTAATAGATTCAAACTTAAATTTCTACTCCAATATTTTTGTTCATTGTTTTCGCAAAAAAAAAATTACAAAATGTGTAAAATTAAAAAAGCCTTTGAAAGGGAAATCTAATAATTCTAATTTCTTAATCTCTAATTTATTCTTAAAATAAAATTCTTATATCCATTAAATAAATACAGGATTATAGAATTTATGATTGGTTAGCGATGCGCTATAACTATATGGGACCAGTTAAGTATTAAATAAATAAATATTTAATACTTTACATTTTTTTAAATAGTTAGGTTAGGTTTACATTATTGAATTAACATTTTACATATTTGAATCAAGTTGAATTGGATTGGATTGGATTGGATTGAATTTAATTTAAATAAATTGAATTGAATTGAACTGAACTGAACTGAACTGAACTGAACTGAACTGAACTGAACTGAACTGAACTGAACTGAACTGAACTGAACTGAACTGAACTGAACTGAACTGAACTGAACTGAACTGAACTGAACTGAACTGAACTGAACTGAACTGAACTGAACTGAACTGAACTGAACTGAACTGAACTGAACTGAACTGAACTGAATTGAATTGAATTGAATTGAATTGAATCGAATCGAATCGAATCGAATCGAATCGAATCGAATCGAATCGAATCGAATCGAATTGAATTGAACTGAACTGTGCTGAACTGAACTGAACTGAATTTAAATTGAATTGAGTAAAACACTATTCATGTGCAAACTTACTTTTCATACCACGCTACAGCAAATGGGGTACCTAAAGTAAAGCGTCGCAAACCAATCGTAAATTCATGTACAGAATATATAAATTTAGCTATTTTTAATATATTGAGTACGACATATGACCTCGTACCGACCTGATCGTAAAGCGTGAGATTCAAGCATGTTAGATACTGGCATCAGTCCATAACACTATGCCGGCTTGAGGTTATATTAGGAATGTTAAATATTTAGGCTGGACATAGTTAAAAAACCAAAGTTAGATTGCACTATTTACACGCGAGTTTATATATTTTATATCATTAATTTTAACAGATATATATTTATAAAGTCACAATAACTAAAATCAAAATAGATAAATTAATATACATTAATATTTGAACGAGGTGGTGGCTCGGTTGTAATCCTTATAATCCTACAAAGGTCGGTTGAAATCCTTCCGGCATGTACCAATGAGAAATACACTTTTCTTAAGTACATTTGTCATACACCGTTCCCGTGCCTCGGAGACTTGTAGAATCGTTAATAAATTATCATTTAAAATTGAAAAAGTGTAGGCCAAATTCTCCAGATATACATATATTCTGGAAGGCCTATATCCAACAGTGGGAGTCTAGGACGATGTGAACAAAAATGAAATAAAATAACTGAATAATGTATACTAACATTAGACTTATATATAAAAAAAACATATATTTAATTGTTCAATAACTTAAAGAATTTAATAAAAGATTACCACGTGTTATTGTCAAAAAAGCAAATATATTTTTTAGTGTGTATGTCATGTGTAGAAGTTCTTATTGAAAAAAAAATTAAAAAATGAATATAAAAATTATTATCCCCAAAAACAATTATTACTTGATCTCGCTCACAGCCGAGAGACGAAATAGAGAGAGAAACAATGACACAAGTCATCGTTCGCGCGATCGTCGACCTTCCTTGATTAGGCTCTGTATGAGTCCCAATATTATTAGGATAACTTCTCTGCACCGTAACTTAAGATTTTATTACAGAATCATTAAAATAAAAAATACGTATATCTTTATTTTTATTCTAGATCATAATATAAAAATATTTGCTCGTTATTAAATTACATGCAGTATATTTTTGTATACTTTTGAATATTTCCAATAATAAATAGTGCAACCTATCTTTAAAGTATTAAATATACATATAAAGGTATACAATTCAATTCCATAGTAGGTAAGCAGATAATATTATATGACAATAAATTACATTTAAGTTTATATGTTGACAAACACTTATTGCAATTAATTAATAAATAATAATAAATTAAATATTCATTACATAGCAAATAATTTACGTTATAGAAAAATCTGCAATTTTAAATATTTATTATTCGTATATTCTAAGATGTTCTCTCACCGGATTTTCCGTTTAGGTTTATTATAAGACATTTAGGGGGGGAAGATCTTATTTTGTGGTGGCAAGGAAAAAGGGGATAAGTACATAACTTGAATTTTACACTAGAGGCAAATTAAGAAAACAACTCAATTTTATAATTAGATTTTTGTAATTTACGTAAATTTCAATTTTTTTAGTTGCATACTTTAGGTACGAGTCGACTCATCTCACTATGCATAACTGAATTATTGGCGGTAAAAGCGCGATACTGAGATAACTCGATTGAACTTTTTACTCATCCCTTTCAGCACGGACAGTACCAAGCGTGCGTTATTAAAAATTTCGAGCGGTCAACAAATTCTGTTTTGCCGCTCCAAATCAGCCTCGATAGATCATGCATAGCATCTAGCTACTTACTGATTATCTTTATTAAATTGTTAGGCTAGTCCATAGTCCTTTTTTAAGAAAAAAACATACAATAGTGCTTTTTATTTCTAACGTATTATCCAATGAACGAATATGCGGAGGGGGTTTTGTGGAATTCGCTGGTGGGTTTTTTTTCACTATTTTTATTGAAACTGAAGTATTTCAAAGTCATTAATACGTTTTAATATTTTTTTGTCGTGCTGAAAGGGTTATGACTTATTCATACATTTTAATGTTACGACTAGCCCCTTTATGTACGTAGGGGTGTAAAAATAAACTGTACGGTTTATAGACTCATTGCATTGACGCACATGAATATTTTGAACCAATAGGTGCAAAAATCATTTTTTAATTTTTTCGACTCATCTCCTTTTTCCTTGACACCACAGATATAAAATGACGATAAAAAAATGGCTTTGTTGGCATCTCAACTGCTACTACCTACTCAATATTTTGTGGTAAAATAGTTTTTATGTGATTTGTTGTATTCACTTGTATGTATGTGTGTGTATGTATATATGTATGTGTATATATTATACTATAACGTCATTGTCATTCATGAATATGCATTTATTATGATTGTTTATTATTTATTTGTGTAATATATATATAATAAATTATATTATTATTTATTATTGTAGTTCTGTACCAGAGCCTCGATACTCTTTAAACTTTCGCGCATATTCATAATAGTTTTTTATAATTTTAACGGGTCTTTACGCGATTTACCTTAGAGACATATTTCTCCCGACGTTTCAGCCAAGTTGCATTGGCCGTGGTCACGGGTATGTCTATATAATCTGTGTCACAGACCATTTTTTCGACAGTCGACCCGTGACCACGGCCAATGCAACTTGGCTGAAACGTCGGGAGAAATATGTCTCTAAGGTAAATCGCGTAAAGACCCGTCAAAATTATAAAAACATTTATACTCGTAGGGATTAGCTGAAAATCAGCGCTGTGACTCTTAAAGCGTCGCAGCTCAATGCTGAGCTGATTCCCTATTTGTCACCACACACTTTTAATTTTAAGTCAATGTTAATTTCCTGAAACTTCCTGAGAAAACATCTGAGAATATAGGCGTTAATTGACGAAAGGTATATTAAGTTTATTTATTAACTCTACATCGAATTTGAGAAGTAGTTAGGGAGGGTTTAAAATACTAAGCTTAGAAAACATACGAAGGGTTAGCTCTGATTGTTCAGAGTTGGTTTTGAAACCGGGGCTTAGTTGGGCACGTCCTTGCGCACTTTGTGTCCGCGGAACGAAGCCTGGATTTTGGTGGCCGCCTTGTTCAAATCCGGATCAGTCAGGTCGATGTTGTCGATGTCCTCCTGAAAAATATATATATATATATATATATAAATTATACCAACTAATCCATATTGAAAGATTACATATTTGTACATAACTGCCTCGGAGGTACCGGGTTCGATTACTGGTCGGGACACAAAAATATTTATTAATGTATATAAGTATTAATATTTAATTTATTTGTGATATTTCTCGAGTTTAAAACGCTGGAGACATCTACGAGCTTGCCACTTGTCATGATTGGCCTATAGTAAAGTTGGCTAAATGTGAATCCGCTTATTTAGAAGCGTGGTTTCTGACCACCCCGAAAGGGAAACGGTCGTGATAATACTTTACTTTATTTTTACATATTTATGTCGTTGGCTGTAGAAACTTTCGAGCCCATGGAGTCCAAGCGCTACTAGGACCTGGACTAGCGAAAATAGGTCCAATTGACGAAGAAAAATAAATTCCAGTTCATCATCATCACAGCTAGAACACAGAGTCCAAGACCTTCACTGTAGAAGAAGGGCCTTCCAGAACATACTAGTATTATCTAAGGAATTTGGCCTACATTTGCCATGCCGATATTTTTTTAATGACAACTTATTAACGATTCCACAATTATTAGTGGAACCAAGACTGACGGCTTAACGTACTTTCCTCGTCGCGGGAACGGTGACGTTATACTATGACAAATAAACGTAAGAAAAGTGTATTTCTCATTGGTACATGCCGGGGTTTGAACCGACCTTTCTAGGATATTAAATAGAGTGGTGGCCAGATGTACCTATATATATCAATAAAAAACTTAGGTTCAAGTTAGGCTATGTTACAAAGAAAATTAATAATTATGCGGTACCATGGTTCGTATACAAAGATCCGTTTGCTTAGGACTGTATTACGACTGTGACATATTATGTTCACTTTGACTTAAATATATTCTGTTCGCGATAAAACTCAAAAACAACTGCACCGATTTCCATGCTATTTTCACCAATGAATAGAGTGGTTCTTGAGGAAGGTTTTACTATAATTTGTTAAGTTTTTGTATACTTTTTTTTTTTGGTTTTCTTCTCCCGATGGATGATGAATGAGATGATAGGGAAGGCAAAGGGTCTAGCCCATACAGCCAAGTCTGACGTAATATATCTTTGTTTTTCATGAATTAATGAGGTCATCATCAAATTCCAGATGCTGCAGAATTTGATGCTTTTCTTGGAGTCACTCGCGGAACCGTCCACTGCTCAAACACGTCGGGTAAAACATGGGAGTTGACAGCGCGGGAAAACCGCGAAAAATAAACTGCAACTTGTGCCCCATATTTAAAGTCCAATTTATCGTTTTCCATAATTATTCACATTGTAGCACATTATTAAACAAAACAACACCACTTTTGACCAATAATATCCACAGTAAATTAATTTACAAAACAAAAACTTGCACTTGACATGTCCACGCAAAATGGCGCGAAGAACCTCCCTTTCCATTGTTTAAATTCTATTCTTATTTTTTCTTACATAGGGCGAAGGGGTCAAAAACTATCACAAATCGTCTTAAGTAATAAAAAAATGGCCCCTGATATTAATTTATATTTGACATACATATTCAAAATTATTCCACAAGTTGGAAGGAAGTCCAAAGGAAATAAATGATTTGATTTGGTTTCATATCCCTAGTGGTCAGAAACCACGCTTATAAAGAAGCGGATTCACATTTAGCCAACTTTACTATAGGCCAACCATGACAAGTAACAAGCGACTCTAGACCACGGATGTATTATTTAATTTAATTGTATTAGCTGTAAGTTACCGTAACAAAATAAAATAAAATGTTTCCTGTCAATCCTTTTGTCAGACTGTCTGCTGAGCGTACAACAATAGCAAAGTCGGGTCAAAAAACGTTTATTAAATGCCCAGTCCATACTAAGTCATTGGTCTATTGTTTGTAGAGGTCCTTTACACAACCCTGTATTAGTTGCTGATTTGTTACCGCTTTGTTGAACACTGACATCAGTCGGAGTAGTCCTTTTATAGACGGCAGAAGTAATGAGCGATGATTTTAATTAACAATGACACTCGCTATACGGCAATGTTCATAACCGCTTTAGTGTTGTCCAATCATGGTCTTGTTCCTTCGCAAGCGTCTCGTAAGATTACTCAAGCCTCGTTTCGAATCAAGCTCAGAGCGCTTAGAATGAATATGATACTAACAGTCGTTCCGAATCAAGAGCGTCCTAAATCTAAATCACATTTTCATTCATAACATGATAGTTATTTTTTTAAATGTATAAAAGATAAATTGCGGAATCCACATTTTTTAATGTGAATACTAACAAACATACACATCTCGGTTTATTCATCTTTATATGTGTGAAGTTTAATATTAATAACTTATTTTGGTCTTTTAAAATAACTTGCCGTGTTACAGACATTTTTTTTTTCACTTCCTACTTAAATATTAATTCTAGATTTGTTTTAGAATTATTATACAAACAGTATAAACGAATTACAATATTAAATAATTTTAAAGAAAACCTAATATTAAATACCTCGATATCGTGAGCAGTCTACGCGCGAGGAATAATGTAATTTGTGACGTCACATAGCTTTGGCAAAACAGTTTATACACGTCTCGAAACACCTTTAAGCGTACGCTGACATGGCCTTTTTACAGCCACGAATTTAATATTAAGTATCTAGCTGTAAGTAAAAAAAAAATCCTCGCTTATGGCAACAATGTTTTAGTTATAATTATTGTATTGGTGTTGGGTTCGGTCCAGCCATGGTCAATGGTAATATTTTTTATTTGTTTTTGATTTTATTTATTTATTGGCTTGTATGTATTGACAATATCCAAGTGTTACGTGCTAACCATACGGAAATAAATTATTTTGATTTGATTGATTTAGGTTACTATTATTGTGTCTCGGAAAGGGGGGTCAGACTTTTTATACCAATTCATTTTTTTTATTCTCTCTTGAATTACCTGATCCTGTTGCTCCTTATCCTTGGTGTCCTTGGTCTGCTTCCTGGCCTGGTGACCGCGGAACGAAGCCTGGATCTTAGTGGCGGCATGACACAGGTCTGGAAATAAAGAAAAATAAGAAAATATAATAATATTATTCTGCGTGTAGACCAACAACTTTTTTTAGAAATGAAAAGAAATGAAATAATTTATTTGTCAGAAACATGGTAGGTACAGGGATGTAAATTATTATATGTAATTATATCACATGATTCGCTATTTCTAGCATACAAATATTTATTTAGTCACATGACTTTGTCGAGCTTAGTGTCTAGGTATTCTTTTGTCGAATAAAAACATTTATTAACCAGCATTTGTTTGACTCTTAATTTGAACAGTTTTAGTGGCAGCTCCCTTATAGTAACTGGAAGCTTATTAAATATCTTTGTCGCCATTGCATAACAATTTCGTACTTTTATGAGCTGGAATAATTATTCTACTAGGATAACGCGTTTTAAAGTTGCAATTATCCCCAAGAGTTTTAAAAAGTTCCGGGTGGCTTTTTACATTTTTTTTAGGGTTCAGGTGTCATTAGTAGAACGTCTAATATACTCTTAGATTAATAATATATTTGTTAATATTTGTACTTTTTTAATATTATATTTTTGCTATCTTTCTCTGTCTAAAATTAGGTATAAAAAGTATGATCACGACTGTATCCCTTCCGGGGTAGTTAAAAACCACGCTTTTATTCACATTCAGCCAACTTTACTATAGGACCAACATGACAGGTGGCAAGCTCGTCGATGTCTCTAGCATACCAAACTCGATAAAAATCACAAAATCCACGGATTTAACCGCTAAACCACGGAGGCGATAATATGTTCAATTGGTCCTTAATTTGAAATATCAGAAAGATGATAGACTTCATTTTTTAAAAGTACACTGAGCCGGAAAAATGTTTGACAATATTGGATTGGGCAAGCGAGAGGGGGGATTTTTTATTTCATTCATTACAGCCCCTTACAACACAGTCCTAGACATCCACTGTTGGAGATGGGTCTTCCATATATCTGGAAAATTAGGCCTACACTCGCCACGCTGGCCAGACGAGTTGGCAAGGACCTGATGTAAATTTTTAATGACAATTATTAACGATTAGATTTTTAGTGTATAAGAGATCTGTTACCGCATATAATCTACCAGCTTAATTAATGTAATATGCTGATGTTTTGTTTGTTTCTTGATATTTGTTCTGTCTGTTCTGGATTTTATTTTTTATATATTTATGATTGTTATATTATTTTATTATTATTTTTTTAATTAAATGACATTATTATTTCTATTTTAAAATTTCATTGCTTTTTTTAAAATTATTATTATTGATTTACTACCTTATTCTTTGACATACCATTTTTTTTATTACTATTATTTTCATTTTGACATATTTCACTGAAATGAAATAATTTAATTGAAATGACAATGTCATGGCTAAATCACAATAAGCATGCTGTGTACACTGCTTTTGGATTGCAATCTAGAACTTAAGAAATTGCTGGAAAATGTGAACTGATTGAGATTGTGATCTGTTTGTGTACCTATAGTAAATAAATAAATTTCACAAGTTGGTATTAGTGGAACCGAGACCGACGGCTTAACGTGCTCTCCAAATCACGGGAACTGTGATGTTGCAAATCTATTACAAATGTATATAAGAAAAGTGCATTTCTCATTGGTACATGTTTGTTGTTGTGTTGAACCCTTCTTTGTAGGATATTAAGGAAAGCGTTCTTACTACCGAGCTACCACCGCGACAAGCATTAAACCCTATTAATAATTTGCAAACACAGGTAATATTAGTCCGTCTATCACCAGCTTAACAATTATTGATATATATTTATCTATTTATTTAAGGACAACCAGTGGTCGGTTACATTATTGCTTACTTAGAAACTAGGACATAAATTCAACGATAAATGTACCACCTTTAGGTGCCACAACATGCACAAAATACAAGTGGTATATATATAGGAATAATTTAAAAAAATATATAAAATCAAATTAAATTAAATTCTAAGTTTAGACATACAAAAAGCTTAATAAAAAAAATATGAACCACGTCTTAAAAACATAAAATAAAATATTGTACTTAATCTAATTTATTATTATATAGTCATATTTTTATTTTGTAAATTTGATAGTTTTTGTTATTTTTTTTTTTGTTTAAGTTTTTAATTGTTTTAACAGTAATAAGTTTTTAATTTCTTCTTCTTTTTATATTGGTGAATGCTGTGACACCTAATTGGTACATATATTAGATAAGTTATAATTATACTATGTTATGTGTGTGATAATATATGTACTGCTGTGTGTACTAAATAAATAAATAAATATTAATATTAATAGAAACAATGTATCTTAACATATAACTTAAATTTTGAAAGCGAATCGTTGAACATATCTATTTATTGACCAATCTCTTTAAATTAAATATCTGTGGTGTCAAAGAAAAAGGGGATAAGTACAAAACTTGAACTTTTCACTAGAGGCAAATTAAGAAAACAACTCATTTTTATAATTAGAAAATTGTAATTTACGTAATGTTCAATTTCATTAGTCGTATACTTTAGGTACGAGTCGACTCATCTCACTAGGCATAACTGAATTATTGGCGGTAAAAGCGCGATACTGAAATAACTCGAATGCACTTTTTTTACTTATTTATACATTTGAATGTTACGACTAGCCCCTGTATGGTACGTAGGGGTGTAAAATAAACTGTACAGTTTATAAACTCATCTCCTTATTGCATTGACGCATATGAATGTTTTGAACCAATAGGTGCAAAAATCTAATTTTTACTAATTCGGCTCATCTCTTTTTTCCTTGACACCACAGATATATTACCGAGATTTTGCACGGACGTGTCAAGTCCAAGTTTTTCGTATTGTAAATTAGTTTACTGTGGATATTGTTAGTCAAAAGTGGTGTTGTTTTGTTTAATAATGTGCTAGGTTATGAATAATTATGGAAAACGATATTTTTGACTCTATATGAGTACATGGGGCAGAAGTTACACTTTATTTTTTGCGGTTTCCCGCGCTGTGAACTCCCGTATACCCTTCATGTTTGGGCGATATTGACGTGAATTACTCCATGAAAAGCATCAAATTCTGCAACACTTGGAATTTGATGATCCCCAACTCGGTTATGAACTCAGTTATGAACATATATTATGTTAATAAATTACGTGTTTAGGGTTGATGTACAATGTCATTTAAAGCCACTTTAAATAATAAAAAAAAATATCCGAAGCATTGATACGGAATTCAGGACAAGTGGAAATGACCTTAATAGATGTTACGTGAGATAAACCCTCTTAGTTACCAACCTTTAACCATCACGGTGCGAGGAAATGAGAATTTTCCGCCGGTACGTAGACGTAAACTCAAGTGCATCAAATATTACTTGAAACTTTTTGATGTGGTATTATAACGACCGTATCCCTTGATGAAGTGGATGACAAACTGCTACAGGCTATACAGTCCCTGTACAAGGGCTGTAAAGCTTGTGTGCGGGTGGAGGGAGGTATGTCGCCTTGCTTTGAATCCCAAATGGGCGTCAAACAAGGCTGCGTGCTGTCCGCCAGATTATTCACTTTATATCTCGACAAATGCCTAAAAAGAGTGAGGGAGAGTGACTGTGGGATAAAAATGGGTGATCTTGTGGTGAACTGCCTGCTTTATGCAGATGATGCTGTTCTTATGGCATCGTCCGAACAACAATTGCAATCACTAGTCACAGAAATGAAAGAGGGATGTGCAGAAAAAGGACTCCGTTTAAATGCGAGAAAAACCAAGGTACTAGTGTTTGAAAGAAGAAGGATGACAACCTTGACGATAAAGATTGATGATGAAACGCTAGAACAGGTAAATGAAATTATATATCTGGGCAGTGTTTTCACTGCGGATGGGAAGTATGATGTCGAAAGAAGAGTGAACGCGGGAAATAGTGTTAATGGGGCCCTGGGGTCACTGATCGCCAGTCGAAATGTCAGTGATAAAGCTCGACTCGCCATACACAATGCCATGCTAATATCAACACTTATGTATGGAAGCGAGACGTGGATATGTCAGAATACGCATGAGAGTAGAGTTAATGCAGTAGAAATGAGGTCTTTACGTCGGATATGCGGCGTAACTTTGATGGACCGTATACGTAATAACGAAATACGCAAAAGGATAGGTATAAAAGAAAGCATAGGTACAAAAATAAAGAAAGGCATGCTCCGATGGTTCGGGCATTACGAAAGGATGAGCGAAGAGAGATTGACGAACCAGATATATAATGCGAAAGTTGTGGGTAAAAGAGGCCCTGGCAGACCAAGACTTGCCTATCATGATCAAATAAATAAAACATTAGCTGAAGGTGAATTAAAAAGCCATCGAAACAAGAGGGCATGTATACAAGTGGCGCTCAATTGTCTCTGCCTACCCCGCAAGGGATTTGGCGTGAAGATATGTATGTATGTATCCCTTGCGTGGTAAGAATCCACGCTTTTAAAGAAGCGGATTCACATTTAGCCAACTTTAATATATGCATCATGACAAGTGGCAAGTTCGTCGATGTCTCTAGTCTGGTAAGACTCAACAAATATCACAGATAAAAGAGATTGCCCAAAACCAGGCCCCAATTTTTTTGCAGCTTCAACTAAATATAATTCAATAATCATAATTATTTACTGTGTTTTTTTTAAACTTAATATAAACATCTTTTTTACCCCAGCATTAAAATATAATTTAATTAAATAGTCTATTGGTTAAAATTTTTTTTTTTGGTACTCTTTTCCCGATGGATGATGAATGAGATGATAGGGAAGGCAAAGGGTCTAGCCCATACAGCCAAGTCTGACGTAATATATCTTTCTTTTTAATGAGTTAATGAGGTCATCATTAAATTCCAGATGCTGTAGAATTTGATGCTTTTCTTAGAGTCACTCGCGGCACCATAGCTCAACCACGTCGGGTAAAATATGGGAGTTGACAGCGCGGGAAAACCGCAAAAAATAAACTGCAACTTGTGCCCCATATTTAAAGTCCAATTTATCGTTTTCCATAATTATTCACATTGTAGCACATTATTGAACAAAACAACACCACTTTTGACCAATAATATCCACAGTAAATTAATTTACAAAACAAAAACTTGCACTTGACATGTCCACGCAAAATGGCGCGAAGAACACCTAATTGGTTATAATTTATGTACTTATTGAATAAGAGCGCTACGATTAGGTACTTTATTATGATCAGGTACTTTATTATAGATCAAACACTGGATTTTAAAGTGTAAATAATTATCTGATTATATCGGCGGGATCATAACTATTGAATTATTAACGTAATTCATTTTTGTCAATTGTCGTTGTGCTAGCCTAAATAACCTGTCGTGCTTTTTTTTCCACACCATCTAAATAGCTCCACACAGCGTTAGTAAGTAGTATATGTGTATGTTTATGTATAATAATATGTATGTATTAGTATTTAGTTAATCTATATTATAATAATTATTCCATATAAAGTAAGTAAGAGTATATTTATATATTTATTTATATGGTATACACAGCAGTACATATATTATCACACACATAACATAGTATAATTATAACTTATCTAATATATGTACCAATTAGGTGTCACAGCATTCACCAATATAAAAAGAAGAAGAAAATAAAAACGTATTACTGTTAAAACAATTTTTTTTTTTCCAAAAACTAACAAATTTACAAAATATAACTTCTAAAATAAAACTATACATTTTTTCTTTTTTAATAAAACTATAAAGGAAACATAAAAATTGCATAAATTTGGTACCTTAAAAAACGAAAACAAAACACTTGTTAAATAAATTATTATATTATATTATATATATATATATATTAATTAGCTGTTAATTTAAACAGTTAATTATTTCTCGTATTATCTTTATGATTGCATCTATATTTGATCAAATTTGTCCCCAAGGTTCGGCTGTCAGATAATGTCTTCGGACATTAAGTCCGCCTTTGTACTTTGTGCAATAAAGTTTATAAATAAATAAATCTTGTCAAATTGTATAATTTGTCTCGGTCTGGGTGTTTATATGTATAATGTGTATATATTTACAACAAGAAAAGTATAATATGTAGTTTATCAACCTTCTAGTTTCCGTAACACAAGCCTCGTAGCTTACCACGGAAACTAGATGGCGCTGTGTGACTTGTCTGGAAATATTTATTATTATTATTATTAAATAATTATCGAAACTCTAAGGTATGAAAATAGCTACCAGTGCCCGCTCTATCTTAATTATTTCATCTTTTTATCGTATGCTTTTTTGTTGCGTAGATACTAACTGAACCTTTAGCCAGTGTTTAAAAGGTGAAAATATAGGGCTGGTATTATGTCACATATATGACTTTGAAAGTATGTACGAGAGCATACCCTCTCTCTCCTCTGCAATCACACCCCTCCTCTATAATAATATGTGCTTCGGGGAATGCCTCGGAGGCATTTTAAACCTTTAAAAGTAAATTGAAAATTGTGGAAAATAATCTGGTGTTATTTTTTTTAACTAGCTGCTTGAGCCAGACATTGCCCGTGTATTATGTATTTATTTAATACATACATACATATCTTCACGCCAGATCCCTTGCGGGGTAGGCAGAGACAATGGGGTGTATCAGGCAAAGCTTTTTGTAGATGTCGCTAGCGGCACTGGTACCTTGTTTTACACCTACATCGCGTCATTTTTAAATGTTTTGTAGTTTTTATTATTTTTATAACAGTAAAATGTATTTTAAATTAACGTTACCTACCTTAAAAGACGAATTAAGAAAGCGCACACCGTGTTTAAAAAGAAAAAAGGTTTTACTAATAGAACGGCAATTTTGAGATCACCATATTTTAGATTTTGCTCAGAAAACTCGATTTGTACACTTAAAAGCTGCTCACTTCGGCATAATATCCAGAAAATAATAAATTTCGTAATAAAAATACAAGTTTTCTATTCAACTGACAGTTATGTTAGGTACCAACTATCATGCGCCATCTATCGTGATAAAAAGTTAGTGATACACCCCATTGAGCGCCATTTCACACGATCACGATGTACTTCTTCGACGACATTTTTTTAGATTTTTTAGTTCATTATTTTATATTATAAGTTGACACAGCCACGAAATTGTTATTGTATTTTTTTATATTTTGACATAAAATTATCATTATTTAGATTATAAGTTAAAACGGCCTTTATAAAGCTACAAATTTAGGTTAAGCTGCAGTCTTGTTTAATTTATTTATTTTAAAACTTTATTGTTAAATAAACAAAAGGCAAATATAATGCCTATAGGCACTCTCTTCCAATCAACCTTCGGGACATTGAAACATAAGAGATAAGGTTATGATAAATAAACAACAAATATTAAGGAAAAAATAAATACAATATACTTACAACTAAAGTATTAAATTACAACTATAAGTGGGTATATACAATACATATACGACGTACATATACATACATATATAAATTACTATATAAACTACATATACAACATACATACATATAAGTTTAATGCAGCAATGTCACTTACTTATTTCGGTCCATCCATAATTTAATTTTAATTAATTTTAATAATATTTATTTATTTATTTCAAAACTTTATGCACTAGGTACACAGGCGGACTTAATGCCGCGGCATTCTTACTAGTCAACCTTAGGGACAATTTAGAGCATTTGTTATGTGAGGCAGGTGCAAAATATAATAGGAGCATTAAGATTTGTGAAAAAAAAATAAACAAAAAACAAAATATATCAAACTTAAATACTAAATCTAATATACTATATACAAAACTATATATTAATCAGTAGGTATACACTAAATAGACTACATACTATGATTATACTTGTATATAAATAGAATACATAGATACATATAAATAATAATACATACATATTTATATAATACAATATCATATACTTATATATCTATGTAATGGAGCTATTTAGGAAACGTGTAAAAACCATTCTTTTAAATAACGATCTGTTTGGCGCTTGTCGGACATCTACAGGCAGGTTGTTCCACAAGTTTGCGGCAACAACTGCAAAAGAGTTGGACATAAAGCTAGAATGATGGGAAGGAATAGAAAGAACACAGTTATGCGATGACCGCAACGACCTGTCGTGTAGAGAAGAAAGATAGGCGAATTTGTTCTTGAGGTATTTCGGTGTCGCAGGCTCATTAAGTACAGAAAATAATAAACAAAGTATTCTAAGATTTCTGCGACTACGAATTGGCAACCACTTCAACCTGGCTCGATACTCGGAAATGTGATCGTATTTACGCAAACAGTAGATAAAACGAATACACGAGTTGAGCATCCGATCCAATTTATTGACCAGCACTTCCGAGATATCGACGCTACACACGTCACCATAGTCGAGGAGAGGAAGGAGAAGGCTTTGAGCAAGGGTTATTTTAGCTTTTAACGGCAGAAAATTCTTTAGTTTATTGTATTTTATTTGTAAAAATTGTCAATATCCGAGTGTTACCTGTGAACCAAATGGAAATAAATAATTTGAGTTTGAATTCATTAACCTCTTCATACATGCCCTTTGGTTACAAAGACTTTTAATGCACCTTCAGTCAGTATTTTATTTATTTGATCGTGATATGCGAGTCTCGGTCTGCCAGGGCCTCTTTCACCCACAACTATCGCATTATATTTCTTTCTTCGCTCATCCTTTCAACATGCCCGAACCATCGTAGCATGCCTTCCTTATTTTTGTCCCTATGCTTTCCTTAATACCAACCTTTTTCCGTATTTTGACCATACCGTTTTCTTTGATATATCACATAGTTAGTTTTACCAGCCTTTTGAAATATGGGAGGTTACCGTGCCCCCTCTTATTAAAATTAAAGTAAAGTATCATCACGACCGTTTCCCTTTTGGGGTGGTCAGAAACCACGCTTATAAAGAAGCAGATTCACATTTAGCCAACTTTACTATAGGCCAATCATGACAAGTGGAAGCTCGTCGATGTCTCCAGCGTGCCAAACTCAAGAAATATTACAAATAAATTAAATATTCATTAAATGTATTTATTTATAATAATAAATATTTTTGTGTCCCGACCAGGAATCAAACCCGGTACCTCCCTCCCTTATTAATTTTATTTTATTTTTATTTTCATTTATTTAGGCAACAAACAGTCAACATACGCAAACAATATCACAGATAAACAAAATTGTCACTCTGCAAGATACTAAAGAAAACTAATAAATAATATGAACCACTAAGGGGCCCCTTTAAAGGCTTTGCCGGCATGTGACAAGTTTGAACATCTGTGTAATAATTAATAACAATAAGAAGACCTTGAGAGCCAAAAATATTTTTTACATAATAGAAGTTAAACACAAATACTATGGAAAGGACAGAAAAAAAAACTGGATATAAAAATAAAAACAAGGATAGAGTAATAACGCAAACATGATTCAAAAGATACTTAAATTAACAGATGCTATAATAGTACTTTATAAATACCTACATACTTATAATACTAATTACGGATACAACAAACTACCAACCATCAACAGCAACCCTTGTATAAACTTGAATTAGAAATAAGTGATTTTATTATTCATCAACAATGAGATTGTAGTAGGATAATATTATCTAGCCAACTGAAATATGCAATGATGAATGCATAAATGCATAAAACTTACAAAATGTCATTTTTTTTGTAACTGTATTTAATTTTCCTTTTTGATTCCATTTGTTTTCATTTTTACTACATATATATGATGTGAAATACAGTTTATGGAATTAGGATTAATAATAAATTATGGCTCATATCGTACAATGTGAGTTCATGAATAATGCAAGAATGTTTGTGACATTAGGCGTATCAAGTTTATGAACCATTCTACTGTTAGTCGCAACTTATGATGGCGTTTATAGAAGAAAAACAATGTTTATATATATTTTCAAGGAATAAGTGTTTTTTTATTCAACGTATAAACAGATGCATATTAAAATATGATAAAAATAGTTAATTTAAAAACAAAAAAAAACACGACTTGCTAAAACTATGATCGTGAATTAAAAAATGAAAAGAAATAAATATAAACTAAAAAGAAAAAAACAAGCCCAAGGGTTTCGTCGCCAAAAAGTTTCATAACCTCCAACTAACGACACCAGTCCGACAGGTTCAAATCTTCCCAACAAATCTACGAAACCCTTTTAATTCACGATTTTATTTTATGCACTTTTTAAATTTTATTTTAATCTTTTTAGTTTTCGCTGTCTGTTATAAGAATTACAGAATATAAAGAATTACATTGATATTTTAAATGATAATGGTTGCTAACCAAATTGAAATCGTTATATGGTCAAACAAAATTAAAAATGATAAAAGAAACTTCAACTGATACCCCACTCAATATAGTTCGTCGACTTATTTTTTTTTTTTCCACGATATGGCGGCTGGTTGTCACCTAAATGAAATTTGATTAATGTTTATGTTTTTCAGTGATACTCGCATAATAGAAACGAATCGATTGAAGTGAGAATTATCAAAATCGGCCAACGCGTTTGGCCTATAGAGTGTCACAAAGAAACAAACATATATAGGCTGATCATCATTATTACCTTACCTTCTTTCCGTCGCGCAGTCAGGTAAAAATAAGAAAGTACTCAGGCGATAAACTAAATGTATCCTAAGCGAATACATATGGCATTTCCAACAGATAATTACTCTCCTCCTTGCAATCGTGTCTTCTCATTGATGAGAGTTGTGACCTCCCGAAGAATTGGTGTACGTCTTGATAATAGCACGCTACCCGTTCCTATCTTCGGCGGCATGCATAGTATCATGGATGCTAGTGTTTGTGGTAGAGCGGATTTCATCATACCAGCGTACAGGACTTCGGCCTCTTGGTCCCGTTCCTTCCCCCTTGCCAGTAACAAAAAGTTTCTCCAGGTTATCTCCTCCTTTTCTGACAATAAGTCCGAAGTACTGGAGTATCCGACGAAGACATATAGTGGCTACCCTAGTCGATATACGTTTAAACTGTTTGCTTGTTTAGTGTTTTAGTTTGATCGAGGATTAATTTGACGAAATAATTAATCATTTACAATATACATATTTGTTAACAATCAAAATTAATCGGTTCCATCGGCTTCAATGATCTTTAAATCAAGAAGATATAGCATTAGCACCCGAAAAGGGTTTTCACGAATAATCCAGTTGTTTCATCCATAAGACGGTTCGAGGATGAGCAAGTACAAATACGTAATCCTGTCATGTCAATTCCTGTTGTCATTCCCGGTTTCACTAATGATCGTAACGAAAATGACAAAAACAATACTTCAGACCAAGCCCGGCGTGGCGAGAGAAATATGCTCTGGTAGCCTAACTTTAACAGCGAACTTCAGGTCTTTTACTCAGTTTTTTAATTATTATATTTGTATTATTTAGAAGCTGGAATGAATGGAATAGACGTGAAAGGTTCACGAGAATAGAAAACTTTATTTTGGTTTTTTTTTAAATGTGTAGTTTACAGATGTGCGCATATTATGGACGAAATTCCGAACCAACAAATCCATCCTGGAAGAACTGTGAATAAAGCAACAACTTCAACTGTATAATCGCGCATTCTCACTTTCTTCGGACACCTGTCGCAGCGTGAAAAACATCCATCTAGAGCCTGGTCGTTCGCGAAGTCGATGGCAAGAGTATGCACAGTCCCTGGTGGCATGAGATGGACTGACCAGGTCACGCATTAAACAATCCCCTTCATGAGTGGACCAGAAAGGCTCCACACTGCAGTCGCGAGAAGTAGCGACGACTTGTTAATCGTGCCACTAATCCTGAAATCTACCACCCTGCCAAGAGTGTAACGACTAAGAAGAAGAAGAATGAATGGAAATGACGTCAAATAAATCTTTATTATGAAAGCGTTTATAATTAACCACATCAAGAATACAATTTAGCCTTCTTCGTCCAATGAATATTATGCGGTATCCACACGTAGAATATCATTGATCGGCTTAGAAATATGTAACTAATAGGATCCCGGAGGAATGAGGTCATCCATCCGTATAATAGGTATATTGAAGTTGAGATGGGTCCTAAATGACCCCACTGAGAGTCATAAATTAAAACTCTTCGGTCCACAGGTATTTCCCCGAACTTTTATAGGTAATTTCGGACATTGAGTTTTAAAGACTGGGCTCAAGTTTTAGCCGAACTTTATTGGTAACTGAGGCTGAGATCTACAAAGCGTGGACTTTTTTAGTTTATATTATTTTAGACCAGAAAACGTTGTCAGTTTTCTCAAAACTAGCAATTCATTATTATAATCTTTGATTGAAACAAAAAGGGGAGATACAAAACTAAATCTTAAAAAAGTCTTGTTTTAAGCGGTGATATTTTTATATAAATATTACCATGGCAAGCTCACTATATTAGTTCTCATCGAAAGTAAAAATTGGCATTTGACATCATTGCAAATGGCACATACTTTCAACGAGAACAATAAATAGATGGTAGGCAGACTGATGGTGGTAAATTGCCTAGTCTGCCGGGGCGGGGAAGTATGTATACGGCAACCTTGCGCGGCTCTTAGGTGGGCGGAAGGTGTCGTACTAATATGAAAGAAAAACAAAAAAAAAACGAAGTCATTAGGCGTGAATTAGCAACTACGTCTAACTGACGCACTTAAATCAGTAGTAACCTTGCTAAGCCATAAGCCACACATATGCTTTTATTTATTTATAGAGTACACACAGCAGTACATATATTATCACACACATAACATTATACAATCTGAATTAGGTGTCACAACATATTTTTAGTTACTTAGGAACGTAAAAGACTAAATTATAAGCGTATGCATTCTGTCTTGCTCCCGTTCCACTGTGATAAATTGAATAAGCTAACCTTGGCGACTAGACGTGCACCGTCTATCAGCGTCATAACACATCGTTCCTGGAGAAACAGTATAAAATACTATTTAAATAACTTTATTTATTTGAGTTATAATGTATATGATGTATGTATAATTGTGTATTGTGTGTATTTGACCGCCTCCGTGGTCTAGTGGTAACAAACGTTGCCGTAAACTCGGGAGGTCGTGGGTTCGATTCCCACCGGGGGCAAGTTGTACATTGTATAATTTGTCTCGGTCTGGGTGTTTATATGTATAATATGTATATATTTACAAAAAAAAAAAGTATAATATGTAGTTTATCAACCATCTAGTTTCCGTAACACAAGCCTTGTAGCTTACCACGGAAATTAGATGGCGCTGTGTGACCTGTCTGAAAAATATTTATTTATATATATTTATTTATATATTTATATATATTTATTTATGTGTAGTATATTATAATTTTTTCATCTTGCCTATCACCTTACTCGATCAAAAAGGTTAGCTGGTAAAGAATGCCTACTGGCATTATAGCTCGCTATTTTTAAGTGCATTAAAAAAATTTAGTTTTTTTTTAAATTCAGATAACGTCTTACTGTTTGTGTTATCGATTAAAAGTTAGTACTTTGTAACAGCAAAAATAAATTACATTGGTGACCAGATTAAATATAAGTGAATGCCTTCAGATTTAGATAAAAAAATAACGACAAAATTCGTCATAAAATGTTTATTTTTAGCTAATATTTGATCTGGTATCATTTGGTATCAAAATTATAATAAAGAATGTAAAGTATCATCATGACCCCTTACGGGGTAGTCAGAATACACGCTTTGCTTTTTCCTTTGTTAATGAAGCGGATTCACATTTAGCAAACTTTATTATAGGCCCATCTAGATAAGTGGCAAGCTCGTCGATGTCTCTAGCCTACTAAACTCGAGAAATATTACAAATAACGTGTCCTGACCAGGAACCGAGTCTAAATCCACGGACTTAACCGCTAGACCACGGAGGTAGTTAAAAGTCTAAAAATACGCACAATACCTAAAACAATACTTTTCATTCTTCAGCTTATTTTACGACAGAACTCTTCGCTCTATCCCTTCCCATTAATCTAACTTAGTCTTTCGTAGTCGCAGCGTCATCCAGTCAGTATCCGTCAAGCACCGATTAGAACCACCTTTAAGAGGCTTGTGTTTACTCATTTAATTAAGTCCCAACATCCATTTTAATGTGTGCTTTTTAGTTTATAAAACTACTACACAATATGTATTATGTATATATGGGTTTATATATAATAATAATAATAAATATTTCCAGACAGGTCACACAGCGCCATCTAGTTTCCGTGGTAAGCTACGAGGCTTGTGTTACGTAAACTAGATGGTTGATAAACTACATATTATACTTTTTTTTTGTAAATATATACCTATTATACATATAAACACCCAGACCGAGACAAATTATACAATGTACAACTTATATGATGTACATATGTATATTGAGTAGTATGTATTTTATATTAGGTTAATTATTATTTATAGCAGAAACTGTCTCTTTTAACTTTTATTTATGCACTGTCTCATATTTCTATTTGATATAACTTCTGTCCCCATGGTCGACTGTCAGAGAATGCCCAAAAAAAGTTTCGCCTTTTGTACATTGTGCAATAAAGTTTTAAAATAAATAAATAAAATAAAATGTCAAAAGCGCGGGATTCGAGGCCAGGCACGTGAAGACCAATGTTAATTAAAATACTACTGATTCGTCATCACAAGTTGTCTCGTATAGTAGCATAATAAATGCGTACCATGGAGAAATAAGCACGGACTAAATCAAGGTGAACCGTTGTATCCCATTGTAAAACACAACTAAGCCACAAAAACAATTGCTTTTCTAGAAATTTCAACCTGAATTATCCTTTTTTTCTTATAATAATAACGCCTAGATATAAGTAAGTCGTGCATGTAGATCAAATCAAATCAATTCAAATCAAATAATCTTTATTTTCAATCAGTTATACATGAGTTTCAATCAGGGGCCTGAACAATGGTCTCTGGGACGTCTGGATCTCTGGACACCCTGCACTTCCGGTCGCAAACAATATTGCAAAACATTAGGCGCTTGCAGATAAAAATACTTTTAACGAATTATTTATTTGAACACCTACTTAATATTACAAATTATATAAAAAGAGAAGGTTTAAATGAGTTAGTGTGGGTGTGTGTATGAGTGTGGTAGTGTTTTGTAATTAAGGTGTAAATTTAAGTAAGGTAACTTTTACTACGCCATAACTACTCGGTTACTGAACAAACTGTTTTTTTTTTCATTTTTATCCTTGCCATTTTGACCTTGCGCCCACCTGATGGTAAGTGGCGCCCGAGGTCCATGATTGTTAACAACTGGAATCAGACACTCATGACTGACATCAGTCTCTAACACTATGCCGGCTTGACTGGGCACGAAACGTGTGGATACACTTTACTGGGTTTATCGGCACGAACGGTGAATACTTTCACGTTAGTACTTTAATAATTGTGTTATTAGTCTTTAGTTTTATAAAAAAAAAAAACAAAAAAAAAGTAATTTTGGTTGGAAGTTAAATAGTTTTGATTTCCGAACTCGACTTTATTAAAAATCCGAATGCAGTATTTACTAGATTTATTCCACTCTATTTTTTCCGGTTCCACAACAGTTGGCCGTCTACAAATCTCTTTCCCGTGTAATAAATCCCCTTGCTTTATTAATTAATTCAGGAATCGAGCCAGCTGGCTCCTGACGATTCACTTCACGTCAGTTCAAATATTACTCAATTTAACTGTTTGGAATTGAATTAAATACCAATAAAAACGGATTTTTTTTCTAATAGTGTATATAGTATGGCTGCTACATTATTTATTAAGCTACCGGATGACCTTAAAAATAACAAAACAACAACATTCAAAACAAAATTGTATGACATTTTGGCAAAAAAGGCTTATTATAATCTTGATAATTACTACAAGAACGGTACTGCATTAAATTTAATTTTTCTTTTCTTTATTTTTGTTTGTTTCTTGTTACCTTATTTTGTTTTTATATTTTATATTTTGATATTTAATAATAATAATAATTAACTTCAAAAAATAGTTAATATTTATATACCTAAGAGATGGTCGACTTTTGTAGCTCACAACTTAAATAAATGTACCAAAAGTTAATAAATAAATGATTTTGATTTTGATTGATTTTGATAAAAGTTATTAGTAACTAAAAACTATAAAATTAGGAGTAGTGAGCAAAGAAGGCGATAGACGCATTCAGCTAGGATAGGCAGCATTCAGGAAGTTGCGCCGCATCTTCTTATCAGTCATTGTTTGAAGACGAAATGTTTCAACCAATGCGTTCTTTCAGTATCGTCGTACGGAGCAGAGACGTGGACACTGACAGTGGTTCTGGTCCACAAGTTTTGCTCAGCTATGGAGAGAGCTATGCTTGGTATGAATAAAGTCCCAAACGTGGACATCCGTCAGAGAACCAAGGTTACCGACATAGCCTTCAAAATTAGTAAGCTGAAGTGACAATGGGCCTGACACGTCTGTCGCAGAACCGATGACCGTTGTAGTAGACAAGTTCTGGAGTGGAGACCACGTACGGGAAGACGCAGAGTGGGACGACCTCCGTCAGTTGGACGGTTGATCTGGGTAGGGTGGCGAAAGATCGTGTGAAATTTCCTTGGGGGAGGCCTATATCGCAAGCTGGGTCCCAGCTCTCAAGTCCAGACATAGAACCCCAATCTGGGGGGTGAATAATATCTGGCAGATAAATGAGGTGAATTTATTTTATGATTTAATAAGTACCAAATAAGCTGTACTAAGTTAAATTAAGTAGAACCGGTGCGGAGCAGCTGTTGTAGCAAAAAGAGAAGTGAAAGTGAGTGAGACTGTCAAAAAGTTATTTTCTTAAAAATGATGCGAGGCAAAGGATGTCGATTGCAGCCGTAAACGTTAATCCTTGGCCACTATCGATCTTTGTTGCTACAATGCGAGTATTAAAAAAAAAAACTTAGGGGGTCTTTCGCGCCGTTTTGCGCGGACATGTCAAGTGCAAGTTTTTGTTTTGTAAATTAGTTTACTGTGGATATTGTTGGTCGAAAATAGTGTTGTTTTCTTTAATAATGTTTTACAATGTTAATAGTTATGGAAAACGATAAATTGGACTTTAAATATGGGGCACAAGTTGCACTACATTATTTGCGGTTTTCCTGCGCTGTCAACTCCCATATTTTACCCGACGTGTTTGAGCTATGGTGCCGCGAGTGACTCCAAGAAAAGCATCAAATTCTGCAGCATCTGGAATTTGATGATGACCTCATTAACTCATGGATAAGAAAGATATATTACGTCAGACTTGGCTGTATGGGCTAGACCCTTTGCCTTCCCTATCATCTTATAAATAAATAAATAAATAAATAAATCTCATTCATCATCCATCGGGAGAAGAGAACCAAAAAAAAAAATCCTTGGCCACTATCGATCTTTGTTGCTACAATGCAATTTAAAAACAAACTTATTAATTGATTCAAGTCGTCTTTCATTTCGTATATTTGACAAAACGTTATTTTCACTTTGGGCCTTAATCTCAGTCAACGGAGTCCGGATATTTTTTGTCCTGTAAAAGGGAGTTGAATAATGGAACCGGAACGTTTTTGTGTCTCATCCGCTTCCAACATTAATTATATTGATATTAATATAAATGAGGTTTTTCCATACAACGTTAAAAATAAATAATATCAATAGGAAGGTCATTGATTTATATATTAAAAAAACAATTACACTTTGTAAATTTAAGTGTTTTTTTTTCTATTTTTATAAAAAAAATATTTAAATTTTACTTTATTACTTGAAGTAGGTAACATTTTAGTTATTTTATTTTTATTTATTTTTTTCTAAAAGGAATAGTAGAATATATTATACATATATTATTTTTGAAATTGTATCAGCTTTAGTTTTTCGAATAATATTTAGTTTTTGTATACTTATTGAAATTTTTATAATATTGTTACTTTTTATAGGCCTTTAAGGCTACTGTGGTATATGGAGGTCGCCTATAATAGGTGCAGCATCCAACTTCTGATTTAGTGTTAAGTACAAATAAGTGTGTGATGTTAGCACTGTTGGCTACCCTATTTATTTATTTATTTATTTATCTGGAACTCCAACAGCATAACCAAAAAAAAATATTATCAAATTTTACACAATAAATAAGGTCATGAATGGGTTCACAAATTATACACAAAAATATAAATCCACTGTGAAGACAGATTAAGAAATCAACAAAAACAAATAGTGCATAAAATTAAGGAAATTTACAAAATACAACAAAAACGCAAAGAAAACAATAACATACAACAAGACGGAAGAAAATATGTATTCATTCCTACCCATCAGCCACAGACACCAAAGCGTAAACTGTAACATAAACAATGATAATAAATTTAAAAATACCAATAAGTAAATTGGTATTATTTATTATAATGAATAAATTCGTGTCTGATTCCAGTTGCTAATATTTATAGACTTTGCGCGCCACTTACCATCAGGTAGACTCAAGATCACATGTCGTGCTAGTAAAAGCCACGGAAGCAGTATTCAAAACAACTAACCAGAATAAACTAATATTTTTGATCCGTGCACGTAGGATTTCTGTCAGGGAGGATTACAGTAACTGGCTCTAACTGGCGCACGAACGTGACGCGAATTTGTTTTAATGTTAGTGCAATTGAGATATACGAATAAGTACGCATAGAAAGACACAATAATTTATTTGTAATTTTTCTCGAGTTTGGTACGGTAGAGACATCGACGAGCTTGCCACTTATCATGATGGATCTTAAAAAAGTTGGCTAAATGTAAATAAAATGAGCTTGTGGAAAAACTCCGGCAAATCAAGTCGTGACCACGGAGAAAATCCAGCAATACAAATATAGGATATCGCTTCATGAATAACAGAGTTGTAAATATGTGGAACAAAATACCAGAAGACATATTAAAGTCCTCAACTGTAAACACTTTTAAAAACAAACTGGACAAGTGGCTAGTGACAATCGAAATAGACTATGGTGATAACTGACAATTTAATAAACTTTACACCAGTGCTTGATATAGGCATATCAGCAATGCGCTGCTCGCCTATTAATCAATGATAATAATAATAATAATAAACAAAAACTTAGTGACGGTTGACCCTTTAAGTACAGGCTGACCCTTTTGCTCAAAGGTGTCCTCGGCACACTGCGCCAATCATACAACATTAGTTTTTTTTTAGATTTATTTATAGTGTAGTTAACGCGAACGTTGACTTACGTAATTCTTTCTCTCTCTATTTCGTTTCTCGGCTGTGGGGAGATCAATTAATGATAACACTTCCCAGCTTTTAGGTATTTGTCACAATGGATATCGCGATTTTCAGCCGCTGCCTAATTCAACATGCAGTAGTGTTTTGTTTTTCGGATAATGATTTTTTTTTTTGGTTCCATTCTCCCGATGGATGACGAATGAGGTGATTGGGAAGGCAAAGGGTCTAGCCCATACAGCCAAGTCTGACGTAACATATCTTTGTTTTTCATGAATTAATGAAGTCATCATCAAATTCCAGATGCTGCAGAATTTGATGCTTTTCTTGGAGTCACTCGCGGAACCATCCACTGCTCAAACACGTCGGATAAAATATGGGAGTTGACAGCGCGGGAAAACCGCAAAAAATAAACTGCAACTTGTGCCCCATATTTAAAGTCCAATTTATCGTTTTCCATAATTATTCACATTGTAGCACATTATTAAACAAAACAACACCACTTTTGACCAATAATATCCACAGTAAATTAATTTACAAAACAAAAACTTGCACTTGACATGTCCACGCAAAATGGCGCGAAGAACTCCCTCTCGGATAATGATTTTTATCTAAAAAAAAAGCGTCATTTTTTATTTTAAATAGAGGTTCTGCCGATAATACCTGAATCCTAATAAAAAATTTGCTTGTATCAATAAAATAAAACTTAACTAGTACAAATCTGCGGAGAACCTCAAATTGCGCAAATACGCCAAACTTGGTATCGGTTACGAATTTGCGCCGTTTGGGGTCGAGACGATGGGCCCATGGGGACCGTCAGCGAGGCGCTTGGCCAAGAAGTTGTCAAAGCGGCTGACAAAAAGATCTGGAGACAGGAAGGCTGGCAAATATTTCTGCCAACGTATTAGCCTCGCTATACAGAGGGGAAATGTTGCCAGTCTCCTTGGGACTATCTCGGATGGGACGTCTCTAGAGGACATATTTTTTTTATAGGATAGTTTATTTTTAATTTTATTCTTTAGGTAACTTTTAATTTATATTTAATGTACTTATAATGTAATTAACTTCGAATAAATTTATAATGTAACTAGTACAAATTAAGTAGTATTTTTTATAAGTTAGAATCAAAACCACTATCCGTCGTCGGTTATACGCAAGACATATTATCCGACTTAAGAGAAAGCTTATCAGATCCTAAAGGAAGCCTTAAACCGGCTTAGCACTTGCAATTAGTCGGCTTAAGGGCGACATCAAGCGTTACAGATATTTTAAGTCACGAAGACGGGTTGAATGTTTATTGTAGTCCCCAAGAACACGTTCCTTTGCGAAACATATATTTTTTTATTTTTTATTTCAGACAGGTCACACAGCGCCATCTAATTTCCGTGGTAAGCGGTAAGCTTGTGTTACGGAAACTAGATGGTTGATAAACTACATATTATACTTTTTTTTTTTTTTTTGTAAATATATACATATAATACATATAAACACCCAGACCGAGACAAATTATACAATGTACAACTTGCCCCCGGTGGGAATCGAACCCACGACCTCCCGAGTTCACGGCAACGTTTGTTACCACTAGACCACGGAGGCGCCTGAATCATTTGGTCTAGTCTTTGCAGTTAGCTAGTGTATTCGTCAAGTCAAGCAGGCATAGTGTGAGGGACCGATGTCAGTCATGAGTGTCTGATTCCAGACGCCTTTGTGAGATAAACACAAATAAAAAGTCAAACCTTGATTCGGGTTTAAAGGCTTTAAATGCTAGTTTAGAATCTGTTAAATTCTCATCTGGTAAATTTCATTATCAAATAATAATAATGTTTATTGAGCTGTCTTAGGGTATTTTTTTATATAAAGTAAAAGAGGAGTAAAATATCATGACGAAACCACGCCACTTTACTATAGGCCAATCATGACAAGTGGCATTCTTGTTGATGTATCCAGCGTACCAAACTCGAGATATATCACAAATAAATTAAATATTAATTAAATGTATTTATAAACATTAATAATCGCGGTGGTGGCTCGGTTGTAAGAACGCGTACCATAAATCCTACAAAGGTCGGTTCAAACCCACCCGGCATGTACCAATGAGAAATACACTTTTTCATAAAAAAATCATAAATGGCGAGTGTAGGACAAATTCTCCAGTTCTGGAAGGCCCATCTCCAGCAGTGGACGTCTAGGACGCTGTGTTCTAGGGGCTGTAATGAATGAAAAATAAAATAAAAATAGTTTTTTTTTGTTTCCCGACCAGTAATCGAACCCGGTACCTCCGAGTCTAAATCCACGGACCTAACCGCTAGACCACGGAGGCAGCAATTTATTTATTGCTTGTTTTTATTTTTTAATTCTCCTGGTGATGGGTAAAATATTACATAAAATAATAAATGGGATTCCTCCAACGGAAAGGTTTGAACGATGAAAAAAAATGAAGCAAAAACAATGCATAGTGGAATGTATCGAGTTGACGATGAAAGAAAAATGAAAAAAAAAGTCCATTTGACATTTAATTAAAAAGTTGCTATTGATGTTAAAGATTTTTTGGGAGATAATATATTTGCATGCCTAATCATGGAGAACGTTGTCTACTAATATAGATTTAAGAAGACCATTGTTACCAAATCATGTCATGTAATTTTTTTTTAGATTGAGTTTAAAACAAAAAAAAAAACACAGTGGGATTTTCGAGTTGACGATGAAATAAAAATGAAACAAAAAAAGCACAGTGGAATGTATCGAGTTGACGATGAAAAAAAAATTAAAAAAAAAATCCATTTGACATTTTAATAAAAACTGGCTATTGATGTTAAAGATTTTTTGGAAGATAATATGAATAAATATAAAATATAGTTCTACACTAATTTAAAACCATATTTGCATGCCTAATAGGGCAGTCATGGAGAACGTTGTCTATTAATATAGATTTATTTATTATTAGGTACACACAAAAAAAATGGGGCAAACATTTTTAAAATTTCAAATCTTTACATTACAGTTCCAGTACCATCTCCAAAAGTATGTGCACACACCATGCATTTATAATAATAATAATAATAAACTTTTATTTCGGACTACATCCATAAATTGTTAGTAACAATTTTACTTAATCAAAAAAAAGTTACTATAAGGGAGCTGCCACTAAAACTGTTCAAATTAAGAGTCAAACAAATGCTGGTTAATAAATGTTTTTATTCGACAAAAGAATACCTAGACACTAAGCTCGACAAAGTCATGTGACTAAATAAATATTTGTATGCTAGAAATAGCGAATCATGTGATATAATTACATATAATAATTTACATCCCTGTACCTACCATGTTTCTGACAAATAAATTATTTCATTTCATTTTAATCTATATTTAGTATAACTAATAATAATTTATTTTAAACTATCCGCTACTGGAGGCTGTCTACTTGACTGTATGCAGCTGTATCCAGTGCTCCAGCAGCGGAGAGTCCCACCGATCTGCCAATACGTTTAGGAGACTGTTGGTACTGATTCTCATGCGGCACAGCATAGACGCAGATTTTTTGCGCATAATTGTTTGAAAACTGTCAGTCCTCGAATCAGCAAACATACCCGAGGCGCTGCAGAACCTCGGCAGCCCCATCAGGATCCTAAACGCATTATTATACTGGACGCGCAGGTCGCTGTACGCTCTCCGAGTATAGTCCACCCATAGGCTGCACTTTTACCTGGGCGGTGCAGCGCGCAAACCTACGGGCTAACATATTACACCGGACAGCCAACGACCTGCGCTCCCGCTCAATATCTACATTGTCTTTAAGGTCCTCGGTGACCCAGTGGCCCAGATATTTAAATATTTTTGAAACATTTACATATATTTAAAAATAAAAATACAATACCCACAGTGAGTAGTTCATAAATATTAATTTAGTTTGCTCGCCGTCCACAGCAAATTACTCCCACAGCAAATTACTCCTTGCCAAAGGCCAGAAACAATCCCCTATAGAGAGCGAACATATTAATATTTAGGTATTTTTTTTAAATAGCAAGAGCATAAGTTAATTTTATAAATACTGACGACTTATGTGACATTTTAATAATGTTTTAGCTTATACTATGACAATGCCACTTTACAGCAACTATAATCCTTGATGTATTCATTTTATAATTGTGTATGTCTTAGTTTATAATATGACAATGCCTATTTACAGCAGCTATAATTTTAAGATTATAATTATGTATATTTGGGTTGTAATGTGCTGCTCCAAATACAAGCTATTTCCCAGAAAATAAGCTTTTCGTTATATTATATAATTTTTAGAAATTAATTATTAGAATACATTATATTTATTGTCCTATGCCTACTTACAAAATAAATAAACTATACGAATGGAAATAAATCAGGAGCGTCTCATCTTATTATTTAAGAAGACCATTGTTACTAAACCATGTCATGTAAAATATTTTTTTTAGTTTGAGTTTAAAACAAAAAAAGCACAGTGGGATTTTACGAGTTGACGATGAATTAAAAATGAAACAAAAAAAAAAGCACAGTGGAATGTAACGAGTTGACGTTGAAATAAAAATGAAGCAAAAATTAAAAGAAAACACTAAAGCAATTTTATCGAAAAGTTACGACGTCGTTAACGCTATAAAAGGACCGCAAACGAAATTAACTTCTAATTTACTAACTGGCAGGGGAATTCAAAATTTACAATGAAAACTTGCACAGTACCCAAAATATGTATGTACATTACTAAAATTAAAATAGGTTTTTATCCTGTAGTGTTTATATATGGGTGTTTATATGTATAATATGTATATATTTACAAAAAAAAAAGTATAACATGTAGTTTATCAACCATCTAGTTTCCGTAACACAGGCCTCGTAGCTTACCACGGAAACTAGATGGCGCTGTGTGACCTGTCTGGAAATATTTATTTATTTATTTATTATAATGAAAATACAGAAAACGTAAAAAGAAAATGTGTTTTTTTTTTTTTTTGAAAGAAAGCAAATCGCCTGGCCTCATAATCGCCTGGCGCCTACGGACTAAAACCCTATAAATCGTCCTCTTTCACTGTTGGCCCTGCGCGCCTACAACTAAGTCTAAGTCGTGGCTATGGAGTGAAGGCACTCGTTCGCCGCGTATTGAAATAGTCTGGTTATAATCATTAGAAGATTTAAAAAAAAACAAGGTTCTTCGCGCCATTTTGCGGCGACATGTCATGTGCAAGTTTTTGTTTTGTGAATTACTTTTCTGTGCATAGTGTGAGCGCTGTGAACTCCCATATTATACCCTACGACGCCCTACGTGTTTGGGCTATAATGCCGCGAGTATATAAAAGCATCAAATTCTGCAGCATCTGGGATTTGATGATAATCTCATTAGGCCATAAAAAAGAAAGATATATTACGTCAGACATGGCTGTATGGGCTATACCCTTTGCCTTCCCTATCACCTCATTCATCATCCATTAGACATTCAGCAAGGCGCCTGGCCAAGGAGTTGTCAAAGCGGCTGACGGAAAAGGCTAGCGACAGGAAGGCTGGCAATTATTTCTGCCAACATATTAGCCTCGCTATACAGAGGGAAAATGTTGCCAGTCTCTCGGATGGGACGGGACGTCTCTATATAGCATTTTTTTTTTTAGTTTTTTTTTTGTGGTCTAGAGATTAAGTGCGTGGGTTTAGACTTTCAAGGTACTAAGGTAAGGTTGAAACTTTTCGGGTATAGAAGTAAAGTAAAGATGGTGAGCGTATTATCGCGCAATAGAAAAAAAAGGAGGCCTCCTTTTCTTAAACCAGCCAATTGTCGGTCGCAAGCCCGAGACACCATTCTTCTCATCTCTTACCCACACACGATGGACCCGGCACCCGCACGGTGAATCCATGGAATGCTTAGAAATTTGTCTTCTTTCATCACGACCGTTTCCCTTTCGGGGTAGTCAGAAACCACGCTTATAAATAAGCGGATTCACATTTAGCCAACTTTACTATATGCCAATCATATTTTTGTGTCCCGACCAGGAATCGAACCCGGGGTATACCTTAAATATTTGTAATATATTTCACCTACTAGACGCTTCGAATGACGCGTGTTACAAATTTGAATTATAGGTGGGGACAGGGTCTATACAAAATTTCCTATGGTCCTTAATGTCTGTCGGTCTGTAATAGGACCACCAATTTAAAAAAAATACTGCATGCAGTTACGTCCATGTTACTCGTAGTAGGCCAAAATATACTTTAAATAATTGTGCTCTTTATTTCTACTGGCATAAGGACTTTAATGCTATGAAAAATTAAAAGTAACTTTGTGTCTGCGGTAATAAAATCTGAATTCTCCTTCGGGAATGTTCTACGAAAAAGTTTGTAATTTAAAAATGCATTTCGTAAAGCTTTATACACTTTAAACACTGCGGCGTACGCGACCTCTCAGCCTTTCTTATTCAACACTGGATATAGGCCAACCTCGATACGAATTTATGCCGTTTGAGGTTGAAACGATGGGCAAAGAGTTCTCCAAACGGCTAACAGACAAGTCCGTTGACAGAAAAGTTGGCAATTGGTTCTGCCAACGTATTTAGCTGGCAATACAGAGGGGAAATGTTGCCAGTCTCTTTGGAACTATCCCTGATCGACCTAACTCTAAAGTAGTTAAATTTTTATTAGGTTTACTTTATATTTAATTTAATTTAAAAAAAAAACTGGATAATCTATTTTTATTACAGAGTTACAATGCGTGTCACCATGAAATCCAAAAATGAAATTGGTCCAAATACGTATTGTACAATGACAATGTACCCGGGCTTAATTCTGGTGCTTTCGACGTACGCGTCGGTTCGAAATATTAGAGTGAAAAGTGACAGATCTCCATAGAAAACTGTTAGGGTCATAAGAAATAATTTCATTGCACCTATATTTGTTCAAATTTGTCCCTAAGGTTTGGCTGTCAGAGAATGTCTACGGGCATTAAGTCCGCCTTTGTACTTTGTGCAATAAAGTTTTTAAATAAATAAATAACCTAACCAATACGCTCTAGGTCAGCGTGGTTAATTATGGTCCAAGCTGTTTTTTAGAAAATACCCTTTACTCAGAAAATAACATCCACAGACTGCATTAGCGTGAAAATGTATATCAAAAATAATTTTAAATAAAAACGTTTACAACTTGTCGTTAATTAATTGTCATTAAAAATTAACATCAGATCTAGGATTCTAGGGGCTGTAATGATATATGTTTTTGTAATTTTACACTATAAATATACTATTATACATACCTAAAAAATACATAGGTATATATAATAATACATAAAAAAATGGTCTGAATTAAAGACTGCTGAACGTTCGCGAACATTAGGCTACATGGTATAGTGTAGACAAAGGTTTATAACAGAATACAAGATGGATTTTGTTTACGATATTTTAGTTGAAAAGTTTTTCCATTACCGGGAAAATGTGGACTTTATATTGGCTGAGTTTGATTTGGCTAGTTATTCTGTTATTTTTGTTCGGGAATGTTTGTTTTCGTTAATACTAGTGTACGAGTATTGATGCCAGGAAGGGGAGTAAGGGGAGACCGGTACCATCTTAACCGGCCAATCAACCGCTGAGTCCGAATTTGGCATTTTTGCCAGTCTGCCTACTCAAATCAAATCAAAATAATTTATTTCCATTGGTTCTCTCAAAACAACTTGGATACATATACATACATACATACATATCTTCACGCCAAATCCCTTGCGGGGTAGGCAGAGACAATTCAGCGCCATTTGACACGATCACGACATACTTCTTCTATCAAAACATATATACTAATCAAAGTGGTAATAATGGTTGGACCGTAAACAGGCAATAATCCATATTTATGTATGTTATGCACAACATTATTGCTACAAGCAAGTAAAAACTAACTAACTTAGAAACTACTGAAATAAGATCGTGGCTGTAAAGAGGCCGTGTCAGTTTATATTCTAAATACTTAATAATTATGATGAACATAAATTATATACATATGTCAGATAATTTATAAATTTATAAAACAAAAAATAAAATAATAATAATAAAAAAATAAAAATACGTGTCATATAATCTAAATAAATAATAAATATTTCCAGACAGGTCACACAGCGCCATCTAGTTTCCGTGGTAAGCTACGAGGCTTGTGTTACGGAAACTAGATGGTTGATAAACTACATATTATACTTTTTTTTTTGTAAATATATACATATAAACACCCAGACCGAGACAAATTATACAATATACAACTTGCCCCCGGTGGAAATCGAACCCACGACCTCCCGAGTTCACGGCAACGTTTGTTACCACTAGACCACGGAGGCAGTCAATAAATAATAATAATGATATAATAATAAATAAATAAAAAATAAATATTTCCAGACAGCTCACACAGCGCCATCTAGTTTCCGTGGTAAGCTACGAGGCTTGTGTTACGGAAACTAGATGGTTGATAAACTACATATTATACTTTTTTTTTGTAAATATATACATATAAACACCCAGACCGAGACAAATTATACAATGTACAATTTGCCCCCCGTGGGAATCGAACCCACGACCTCCCGAGTTCACGGCAACGTTTGTTACCACTAGACCACGGAGGCAGTCAATAAATAATAATAATGATATAATAATAAATAAATAATAAATAAATATTACATTAGCGAGGAATTGCGGCCAGCGTTCTTGCCATCATGCCGCGCGGTCACGATTTATATTTAAATGAGAATGCACATTTTTCTTAGAGTAATAGGCCCAATAAAATGTTCTCGTGCTATAATAATTTCCTTTTCATTTGATAGTTAATATATTGTGTTTTCATAATCTGTAATTAATTTTATTTATTTTACCCTAGCAAAACGACAATTGACAAAAACTTTTTTTTACATTAATAATTATATAGTTTCTATCCCGCCAATTTGAAATCCAGTGTTTTATCTATAATAAAGTACCTGGTCATAATAAAGAACCTAATCGTATTAAATAGTCCTTTGTTACAGATGTTGTAATTAAATTTAAAAAAAAAAACACCAATAATTGTTATGATTATTAAATTGTATTTAGTTGAGGCACGCTGCAAAAAAAGTTGGGGCCTGGTTTTGGTTTTTTAGTTAGTTTATTTTTTATTTGTAGTAATAATTAGTTTTTAGCTTAATTTAATTTTGTATCTTACTTCGAATAAATGTAATAATAATTATTGATATTGAACATTTAACTAGTTATGTTTATAATAGGCCACCATTTTGGGACAAATATTGATAATGTTACATTATTATTAATACATATGGGTGGACTATACCTGCGCGTATAATAATGCGTTTAGGATACTGATAGGGCTGCCGAGGTTCTGCAGTCCCTCGGGTATGTTTGCTGATGCGAGGACTGACGGAAATATGTCGGAAGTGGTATATACAGACGTCTGAGACAGTGGTCCGAACAGCTCCGTCCAGAAATTGGCTGACGATGCGAGTTTGAAGTACGCGAGTACATACTATCGGCTTGCGAGCGTCCTCAAAGCTGAGCGGTGGCGTAGGAAATACTTTGCGGACGCGTAACGTAACGCCGCGCATGCGTAGCGAATACGTCTCGGACGCGCAATTTCGCCGCGAATATTATTTTGTATACTATCGTACAAACGCCAGCCCATCCGCCCCGCCTTACTTCAGTAAACGAATGTATCATCATTGCATCGTTGGAAGATTCAGATACTGATACAGAGTCATATTCAAAGTCGTTACGTTTTATAGAATCACAAAAGCAGATAATTTAGTGATCGTAATTTAAAAAAAAACAAGGTGCGGTGGTTGCTCGGTTGTAAGAACGCGTGCCTTAAATCCTACAAAGGTTGGTTCATGATATGTACCGATGAGAAATACACTTTTCTTACGTACATTTGTCATAGATTTACAACATCACCGTTCCCGTGCCTCACTAATACCAACTTGTGGAATCGTTAATAAATTGTCATTAACAAGCCGTCTGGCCAGCGTGTCGAGTGTAGGCCAATTTCTCCATATAAGTTATTCTATTCAATTCAATTCGTTTATTTTTGCAAGTAGGCATAGGACAAAAAGATATGTATTCTGCACTTTTACACGTCAATTTTTACAATAAACAATATTTTAAACAATAAAATAACAAAATTATAAATACAGAATAATGCTTAACATTATAGCTGCTGTAGATAGGCATTGTCACACTATAAGCTAAGACAGACACAATTATAAGAATATAAATGTCAATGTCAGTTAAGATAATAGCTGCTGTAAAGAAGCATTCTGGAAGGCTCATCTCCAGCAGTGGAGGTCTAGGACGTTATGTTCTAGAGGCTGTAAAAAAAAAGGATTGGGTAGTGATTTGCAATTTATTTATTTAAGGCTTTACGAAAAATCATTCTTTAAAAAAAATGAAGCAGGTAAGAGAAATACGCGGTGGTGGCTCGGTTGTAAGAACGCGTTCCTTAAATCCTACAAAGGTCGGTTCAAATCCCTCCGGCATGTGTATACACATTTGTGTTACAAATTCCCTCTATGTATCTTCTATGTATTTCAATGGTTAAGTATCCCAGTACGAGATCACATGAGCAGTATAAAAAATCATATTTTCTATAGAGTATTCTGTATCAATAGATCCAAGTAATTTTATCCCACACTTAAACGGTAGGTACACAATGGCGAAAAGGTTATGAAAGGTTTCCGTTCGAGTATCCTTCAGGATAATACAATACTTTTTGAAATACCCCTATCATTATATCCTATGTGCTATTATAGAAAAAAAATAGTCGTCATCTATCTGTACCCTAGATCACAGAGTCCTAGACCTCCACCTCTTGAAGATGGGTCTTTCAGAAATTCCTGGAGAATTTCGCCTATACAGCCCATGTTGACTAGACAGTTTAGTTTTAAATGACAGTTTTTTTAACGATTCCACAGATGTCTTTTTTTTTTTTTTTTTTTTTTTTTTTTTTTTTTATTACTAGCACGACATGTGACGTTGCGCCCACCTGATGGTAAGTGGGAAGCGTGATCCGTGAATGTTAGAAACTGGAATCAGACACTCATGACTGCCGGCAACACTATGCCGGCTTGACTGGACATGACAGCAATTCGTAACGAAAATAAACCTAACATCCCCCACTCCAACCGGCACAGCGGTGCTGCGTTGAAAGCCGTGCATCGTCTATCGTCGTTTCAGTTCGGCAGACTTCGGCATGGTGTTTGTGTGCGTGCGACTAGACGTATGCGTGTAGACTAGCTGCTAACTGCTCATAACTTTTTTTTTTTTTTTTTTTAATTCGTTTATTCAGATAAAAACTTAAACTATTTACATTTTTAAAATTATACGCCAAACTGCATAACAGTTTGTTGGCAAATAGTACACCCTTTTTTACAGTTTTTTTATTTTTTATTTTACACTATATTTTTAAAACACAAAGTTATTTACGATTAAATCACATTACTGTTGTATTTACCTAGCAACAGCAACTTTAATTTTCCTTTAAATTCTTTTTTTGTCATTTTTACACAGTCATCAATGGGCATAATATTATTAAATATAATGGGAGTTAAAAACTTTCTAGTTCTTTTACCATAATAGTTGTTATACCGGTATTCATTGTATCTTGTCTTTTGTGAGAATCTAGTATTATAACCACATCCAGTATATACATTTTTGTAGGCACTACCTTCAAATTGCTCCAGGGCTATTAAAAAGTTCACTTTATCATGCACCGGAAGTATCTTGCAAATACCAAACAGCTTGTCATAGCTCTTACTACAGGCACTCTTGACCCTCGCATCCACCAATAACTTCATGATCCTTATTTGTAACTGTTTGATTTGGTCTAAATACGAAGGAAAAGTACAGCCATAAGAAGCAAGCCCATAACTAAGTATTGCGTCAGCCAGTGCATGATACAGCACATACAGTAAAGATCTGTTTACAATACCCTTTAGATAATAAAACCTACCTAGTGCTATCCTTAATTTATCACAAATAGTTGTTATATGCTGTTTCCAGTTTAGGTTTCTATCTATAGATAGACCAAGATATTTATAGCTTTCAACAAATTCAATATCCAGGCAATTACATTTAACATTACTATGCAAACACTCGAAAGTATGTCCGACAATTCTCATTTTGACAGTGGGTTTAGCCATATATGGGGAGGTAATATGCATACATTTAGTTTTTAATACGTTAATAATAATGCCATTGTCATGTGACCACTTTAAAATGTTTTCATAATCCATTTGCATTTTATTTTCCATATCACTTAGATCTTTACTCGCATACATTAGACACGTATCATCTGCATACATATATGTTGTACAATGTTCTATTACATTACTTAGACTATTTACGTGCATAACATAGCCCAATGGGCCATAAACAGACCCAGTTGGTACTCCATAAATTATTTCAGCTTCTTTTCCATAGATACCTTTAATTTTAGTTTGCAATGTTCTATCAGTTAAATAGCTTTTGAACCATTCGCTCATTGGGCCACGAATCCCGCATTCTCTCATAGCTTGCAAAAGCAATTCGTGATCCAATGTGTCAAATGCCTTTTTAAAGTCTATAAATAACAATGCAACATGTTTTTTATTATTTAATTCATTGTTGACATTGTCTGAAAATTGCGCCAGCGCGGTGGCAGTACTACGACCTTTCCTAAATCCATGTTGTGTGTTAGAAATTACTGAGTTTTTTTCTAGATAGTCACTAATTTGTCCTATAATCACTTTTTCAGTTATTTTATTAATCACAGAAAGTATGGCAACAGGTCTATAGTTCGAGTAATCCAAGTGATTACCCGATTTAAATATTGGTCGTATTATTGCTTTTTTTAATCCACTAGGATAAACACCACGCCTAGCACACATATTCACGAATTTCGCTAACACCGGACTAATTTGTTTTTTTATATATTTTATATCTTGTGCTCTTATCTCATCTATACCAGCTGATTTTTCACTACTTATTTTAGATATAATTTTTTCCACTTTAAATGAACCTATATTTGTATAGCGGAAAGATTTGTTACTTTTAATTACATATTTATCACGGTTTAAGAACTTTTCATTACATTTATGTTTTATGTTACTGATTTCCTCTGTAAAGGTTTTAGCGAAATTCGTGCATACTGTTTCAATATCATTAGCCTTCCCTAGGTACCTAACAATAGTATCATCTATGCTCGTTACAGATTTACCCATCCATTTATTAATATTAGCCCATATTTTTCTAAAATCATTTTTACATTTATATATTTCCTGTTTTCTATACATGTTTTTAGCTAAATTAATCTGTTTATTAGTTTTATTTCTAAACTTGGTATACTCTAATCTGTTATTCATATTACTTGGTGATTGCTTCCATTTTCTGAATAATATATCCCTATGCTTAATCATTATTTTCAGTCTATCTGTGACCCATGGCTGAGTTGCTCTTCTGTTTATTACGGATTTGATGAATTTAGATTTTTCGTAAACATTATTAAACAAAACACAAAGTTTTTCGTATAATAACATCGGGCAGTCAATTAATAATAGTTCATTCCAGTCTATTGAATCGAGATTTTGTTGCACTAATTTATTACTTAATACACATACCTTATTATTGTTATTACCGCACACCAAATCAGCTGAGCCGGCCACGCTTGCCCCCACCAGATAGTGGTCGGATACCTTACACGTAAGTATGTGTGCCGTTGCGCTGGACCGAGCGCGCACCCACACATGGTCAATGCACGCCGAAACCGGTTTCCCCGCCAGCACCTCCTCCCGCGTCGCTTCGACAAAGGCACACTCCATACCTCGTTCGCACATCATATTTTTATATTTCATAGTTGTATCCGTGCCATCTCCCATAATGTTTATATTTGTATCACCAATTAATATTACATCATTATTTCTAGGTATTTGTTTTAATAACTTCTTAATTTCCTCAATAAATAACAACTTATTTGTATCTGGTGGCCTATACACCGCAAAGATATTCGTTATTTTGTTTTCTGTTTTTATTTGTCCATGCATTAATTCTATCTCTTTTAGACACAATGCTAGGTGAGACAGCGTGCTTTTTGGCCGCGTCCACGAGTGAGTTCGAGCCCGCGACTACTTGAACCTTAACGTGTTTACAAACTTGAATTAATATCAAGGAAAAAAATATAAATAAATAATTATAATCGCATAAATTGATAAAAAATGCTATGCCGTGGCACTCGGGGACTGCCGCGGTAAAGCGTGTGCTACACGTATTTTTTTCTCATTGGTACATGCCGGGGTTCGAACCTACTTTTAGCATGTTAAGAAAAGCGAACTTAAAATTCGTATATAACCAAGGATAGATAGATAAATAGGATTCTGGGTTAATAGTCACTTTACGTTACGATTTGTTTTTTGTGTTTTTCCCGCCAAAATGTTTTTTTTTTATCTTAATGCGATAAGCAAGATGAATTGCACAGGTTAAACAAAACTTTACTATCAAGATTGGTTTGTAACATTAAAGGATGATTCACGCTACACCGTGTCGCGGCCGGGGCACGGTCAAACATTATGGTATACTTTTTGTATAAAGTAATTCATGCCTGACCGTGGCTCGGCCGTGCGCTGCCGGGACTCGGCCGGCTATTGTATCCCGGCTCCGGCACGGTGCGGCCCCGACACGTTGTAAAAATAGAAAAATCATAATGTCAAATCTTAGTGTGGTGAGCAGCTCAAATTTAGTATTTTTTATTATTGCACGTTATACAAGGGGCGGACTTAATACCGCTAGACATTATCTGACAGCCAACCTTAGGGACAATGGGGACCATTTCAAATGTAAGGTAGGTGCAAATATTTATATATAATAATAATAAATAAATCTATATACATAAAAATACAATGATATTACTAAATACATACTAAAAACTATGATATATTTAATATTAATAATACATATACTACATATGATACCATTAAATAACTTATGAACCGTTTAAATAATACGATGACACCATTTTTACACCAATTTTTTGACACCAATAAAAAATATTTTTGTGTTAAGCGAGTCTAAAATCCACGCACTTAACCACTAGACCACGGAGGCATTAATGTTAAGTACCAAAAATACGTTCGAGAAACTGGCTGTTAATCTTTTTCACAAAAAAAACGGGTTATTTCCGAAATGATATAAAATTAAATTTGAAACAGATCGCGTGTTTTGAACAAATCGAGGTAACGGAAATTGAACTCCAATGTTCTCAGCATTCTCAGACAGAAAGTATGAAAACAATTGACTAACATATGAACTGGGCAATTCGGCAAACATTTTTTTTTTAAACATAATTTTTAGTAGGAATATAATTAAAACTACTTTAGAGTACATACATATCTTCACGCCAAATCCCTTGCGGGGTAGGCAGAGACGCCACTTGACACGATCACGACATACCTCTTTCGCTTCTTCGACATTCATCAACCTCTTCATACATGCCCTTTTATTTTGATGGCTTTTTAATGCACCTTCAGCTATTGTTTTATTTAGTTGATCGTAAAAGGTAGGTAAGTCTTGGTCTGCCAGGGCCTCTTTTACCCACAACTTTCGCATTATATATCTGGTTCGTCAATCTCTCTTCATTCATTCTTTCAACATGTCCGAACCATCGGAGCATGCCTTTCCTTATTTTTGTCCCTATGCTTTCTTTAATACCGACCCTTTTGCGTATTTCGTCATTACGTATGCGGTCCGTCAAAGTGACGCCGCATATCCGACGCAACGACCTCATTTCTACTGCATTAACTCTTATGCGTATTCTGACATATCCACTTTTCGCTTCCATACATAAGTGTTGGTACCAGCATGGCATTGTGTATGGCGAGTCGAGCTTTGTCACTGACATTTCGACTGGCCATCAGTGACCCCAGGGCACCGTTAACACTATTTCCCGCGTTCACTCTTCTTTCAACATCCCTATCATACCTTCCATCCGCAGTGAAAGTTCTAGAGTGTCATCATCAATCTTTATCGTCACGTTTGTCATCCTTCTTCTTTCAAACACCTAACCTTGGTTTTTCTCGCATTCAAACGGAGTCCTTTTTCTGCACATCCCTCTTTCATTTTTGTAACTAGTGATTGCAGTTGTTAGGACGATGCCATAAGAACAGCATCATCTGCATAAAGCAGCCAGTTCACCACTTTACATCTTTATCCCACAGTCACTCTCTCTCAATGTTTTTAGGCATTTGTCGAGATATAGTGTAAATAATCTGGCAGAAAGCACACAGCCTTGCTTGACGCTCATTTGGGATTCAAAGCAAGGCGACATACGTCCGTCCACCCGCACACAGCTCTTGTACAGGGACTGTATAGCTTGTAGCAGTTTGTCATCCACTTCATACTCCGGTAATATGTCCCAAAGCTTTTTTCTTTCAATCCTATCAAAAGCCTTCTCTAAATCCATAAAAGCACAGAAAACCTTCTGGTTTAAGGCCAAAAACTTCTCTGTGATATTGCGGAGCAAAAAGACTTGGTCAGTGCATCCTCTTCCAGGTCTACAGCCTCCTTGTGCCTCCTATAAAAGACCTTCAGTCTTCTCTTGCAGTCGTTTCGTGAGAATCTTGCCATACGTCTTGCTCGCCAAACTGATTAAACTAATAGCTCGGTAGTTGGCACAGTCCAATCTATATCCTTTGCCTTTGTCAATATAAAGGAACGATGACTGATATACTCTTCCCTCCTGCCAGCAAAGGTTGCACAGTAAGTGGAAAGCGTTCCAGACCGGTATACCTTCGTATTTAATCATTTCGGCGATCTTTTCCCGCAGCTTTGCCACATTTCAGGCTTTTAATTGCCGATTGCAATTTTTTCACACTTATTTCCTCCTTAACCTACAAATGTTGGATTGTGCGAACGAGAGGAATGTAAATCAGCGAAATAACCATAACTACCGTGCAATACTTATTCGAGTCGACCAATTTACTGAATAGCTTTTTAAGGTAAAACAGGCATTTTCTATCAAAATCGATAGCCGAGGTTTTTATAAAGGTGTGCTAGGGTTACAAAGTAAGACGAATAGCCGACGGCCACGCCCTCTTTCGTGGAAAATGAACGAAAATATTATTACCTTTCTATAGCGCGTGTTAATACAACAGGCGACAAAAATAAACAAGTTTAGTTTTAGTGTGGGATGCCACCTGTGTCGACACATTGGCGCCTTCCCATCTTGACCTCTAAGGACCCAGGCGCTGTTACATTACACCCAGCTTATTGGAAGATGAGTTTTTGCGCCGTTTGGAGTTGAAACTCTCGGGCCGTGGGGACCAAATTCTCCAAGTATTTCTGGAAGTCCCATCTCTATAGTCGAGGTTTAGGTACATCCTTCTTCATACATCTCAGTCTCGAGATATGGTGACGGCAAAAACAAAATAAAATATAGAACAATGTAAATACCTTTACTACGTAGCCATGACTCAGACTTAGCTGTAAAAACACACAGGGCCAACAATAAATGAGATACGGTTTATAAGGTTTCTTGCGCCTTCGGGTCTCTTTACGAGGCGTCGCGATTTAGCGAGTTTCCGCAAAAAAAAAACTTGCACTCTAGCCATTCGACCGCTTATTATTTTACCAATATTAGTAAAATAATTATTAAAGCAGCATTTGTGTACGTTTATTGAACTTTCGACTGAAATTGACTATAGTAAAAAGCCCCTATTTTGTTTTTAGTGTACCCACTATAGTGGACGACAAAATGAACGCGTTATTTTGACTTTTATCATCAAAGGCATAAGAATTAATATGGTATGCAATTATTTCGAGTTCTATTTTGAACATTTAGTCTAGGAAATCTAGATTATAAACGAAATTCGCTATTATCGCAAATTGTAGAGTATAAAAGATTCCCTTTTTGATAGATTGTGATACATTAAATATTACTATTCTATACTAATGCAAGAGGCTTTGTCGGTCTACTGTCAGTTTATTTTTGACCGCCTCCGTGGTCTAGTGGTAACAAACGTTGCCGTGAACTCGGGAGGTCGTGGGTTCGATTCCCACCGGGGGCAAGTTGTACATTGTATAATTTGTCTCGGTCTGGGTGTTTATATGTATTTACAAAAAAGAGTATAATATGTAGTTTATCAACCATCTAGTTTCCGTAACACAAGCCTCTTAGCTTACCACGGAAACTAGATGGCGCTGTGTGACCTGTATGGAAATATTTATTTATTTATTTTATTTATTTATTTGACTTACTCTCACGCCTAAACTACTGGATCCATTTTAATATAATTTGGAAGAGATGTTTCTAGTAACTCAGGGGTTGGTATTTTCATCTGATCACGAGATTCGACTCCACGAAAACCTGATGTGTTTACTGACAGATTTTTTTACCATAATAGGTACTATAATCGAATTTAGGTTAAGCTACAGTACTTGCTTATGGCAGCAATGTCACTTCCTTATTTCGGTTTATCCATAATTTAATTTAATCTTTTTATTTATTATTTTAATAATATTGTAAAAAACTGACAATATCCGAGTGTTACATGTGAACCATATGGAAATAAATATTTTGAATTTGAATTTGAATTTATACGAGCGAAAACGCCTTCGAATTTTGCGTACAACCGCCACGCTGCTGATTTTAATTTAATGACAAAATATTAACGATTCCACAAGTTGGTATTCACAAAGATCTAAGCATTCCATAGATGGAAAGTTCAATTAGAATGACTTATTTTTTCAAGTTTCGAGAAACACTAATATGTCTATAGCCTATAGGCTGATACAGCTAGTTCATTGGGATCCTATAAGAAGACAATTTTCTAAGCTTACCATGGATTCACCGTGCCGGTGTCCATCGTGTATCTTACCTAAAATATCGTTTCCAATTTCTCTGCGGTACCCATAGCTGTTATCTTCGCCCGTCTCACAATAATCAATTAAAAATTCCACCACATTCTTCTAGCAGATGTTCAGATTCTTTTACTGTATCTGCAGCTCGCCAGTGGAACAGACTTCCCCTCGCTATACGAAAATCACCTTCACTCAACATTTTAAAAAATTTGCTCACCGCATAACATGACAATATGTATAATGTATCTTATATATATATATATATATATATATTATTTCTATATGTATTTTATTGTTGTACGATATATATTTATTATTTATTTAGTTGATAAGTATTTTAGTTAGTAATTTTAAATCATAGTTTCTAAATATTCTTATACACATGCACCCCTCTCTCTTCTCACTCTCCCAAAGGTTAGCTGTTAGAAAATGCCTAGACATTAAGCTCGCCTATGTACATTGGAATGTTTTTATTTTTTGTGCAATAAATAATTTATCTATCTATCTATGGGTAAGAGATGAGAAGAATGGTGTCTCGGGCTTGCGACAACAATAGTCTGGGTAAAAAGGAGGCATCCTTCTTTACTTTATTTCGCAACAAGACGCTCACCATCCACCATTCTAACTCCTCTTCAACTAACCAACCAAATATTGCTACCTGCTGTCTCAGAAGAAGAAACAGAGTTTGTGTTACCCGTAAGTTTAATACAAAATACTCAAATAATCAAGCAACATTTCTTTCTCCGTATCTCTATAATAAAATAAATAAAATTCTATGTGGAAAAAAACTGCATCAGTGGTTGTTGCCTCTAAGTTATCAGTATGTTGAAGACCTATTAAAAATCATAACCTAATTTGTTGGCTATTATTACCGTAGTGTCTATTAAATGACTAATTTTAAATTGCATTACATCATCTTTCATTGAATAAATATATAAAATATATTTTGCTATAAGTTTATTTACCTAGTATAATATCATATCTATTAATTATAACATATCTTATCATATCACATCATATATGTGTCATATCATATCTTACTTTATTATATATTATCATATCATTTCTTATCTTACCATAGGTTTGCATAATATGAAAATTGTTGTCAGGATGGATACTGCAGTGGATGACACCCAGCGACTACATTAAATTCCATGCAACTTTCTCACATCATATTATTGACTGACCCCTGTAGTTCAGGTTTACCTAGTTTAGGGGTCTTAGTACTTTATAATTTGTTTTACACATATAATTGTTGCTGTACTGTTATTTGCTAAATGAATATGTTACATTCCAGTGTATTGTGTTTATGTTGTTCAATAAAGGTTTTTTCATTTTTCATTTCATTTCATTTCACTGTATGATTCCGTTAATGCCATATTGGAAGCTCTTTCTATAAATGTATTGACGGCAGACCTGCTTAGGCCCAATTCTTTCAGTAAATGATGCAAAGATTTTGCTGGAACTCCTCTCGCACCAACTTCCACTACGTCTAAAACTGAATCTTAAACCCGTTCCTGATCATTTCTTCTGTGACAAATGTACGTAAGAAATGTGTTTTTCGCATTTTAGCGTTTTAAGGCAAGCGTTCCTACTATTACTGGTATCTAATGACGATTTTATAAAGCTTTTACAACTTGGTGGGACATCAGTGAAACCGGGAGCGATGGCTAAAAAAATGCTCGCCAAGAAGCATAGTAATAGGTGGTAGTAATAGGTCATAGGTAGGCCGACTGATAGTGGTAATTTGTCCAGTCTGCTAGGGCGGGGAAGTATTCACCGTTCGTGCTGATAAACCCAGTAAAGTGGATACACACATTTCGGGATCAGGCTCGAATTGCCGTCATGCCCAGTCAAGCCGGGATAGTGTTAGGGACTGATGTCAGTCATGAGTGTCTGATTCCAGTTGCTAACATTCATGGATCTCGCTTCCCACTTACCATGAGGTGGGCGCAAAGTCACATGTCGTGCTAGTATAAGAGTAAGGATAGAACTGGCCGCATAGAGTACTGCTGTTTGGGTTGCTGCTGCTGGATATCTATGTAGCAGCAGCGATCTACTTGGCGCTGCGCTGCTCTGTGCGGTCGATATGGTAGGCTGTGACGCTGGGTTTATACATATATTATAGGTAAATATAAGCACCTTTATTTGTAAGTTATAATATTTTTTAAATATTAATCCTAGTGGTTTGAAATAAACAAAATTATTATTGTTATAAAAAAAATATTTCTTAGTAAAGTTTTATTTTATATTTTTAAATACAACGACTATTATGTATGAACCGCCTTTGTTAAAAATTAAGAGAAAAGCATTATCGGATTATAATACATCCTTTGAGACGCTGGCAACGCGCCAAATGCACTTTGCGTTCTTGCCTTAATGTCAAATCTATAGAGGAACTAACATATTCCACTTGTAAAGACAGGCTTGCTGGAATTTTTTTCAGTCCCGATATAATATGCCTAATAAACACTGCCTCCATGGTCTAGCGGTTAAGTCCGTGGATTTAGACTCGGAGGTACCGGGTTCGATTCCTGGTCGGGACACAATAATATTTAATTTATTTGTGATATTTCCCGAGTTTGGTACGCTAGAATATCTCTAGCCACTTGTCATGATATAGTAAAGTTGGCTAGATGTGAATCCGCTTCTTTATAAGCGTCAATTCTGACTACCCCGGAAGGGAAACGGTCGTGATGATACTAATAATATATATAATATATATAGAGAAAATAATATTAACTAATCTTACATTATTCAAACCCTATTTGCTACTTCCGACCGAATGACCGCACTCCCCGTGCTGGATGAGGTTGCCTGGATGTGACATGGAGCTAATGTCACACATATCGCATTTCACACCAGAGACCTCCCAAGTTTTCACAACCCCACGGTCATGCCGGTCTCTTGTTATCGCTACGCGCAATTCCAGAGGGTTCTAGGCTGGTACTCCAGCAGTGACAAGAGCCCTACGAATTATGTCGTTGAGAGCCGAGTAACGAGGAATGCGGCCGGCACTTCTAGCACAAGAAAGCCCATGGTGTCCGACATGTTCCACTGGTTCCCCACACCGATATTTGTGTGGGTGAACAGTCCGGGCTCCGAGATGAAGCCACACTGCCATGGTCAATGTACAAGAAGTGTCCCAACTGATGCTGAAGGATGTTTTGTATATAGACAGCTCACACTGATTTAAAAACGTTCCCGCGAAACCAATCGACGTAATGTAGCTGCACCAACAGTCGCGAGCTAGCAAATGTCAAGTGACAGACAGACAGACAGTGGAGTCGTCCAGGCCTGGATGTCTAATGGGCCTGGGTTGGGGATGGGGACATTCCTCCGTTCTCCCCGGCAGGATCTCAGCGAGTAATCACCCGCTGGTAATTCATGCACCTTTAGTGCTGGGCACCATTACTGGTTGTTACCGTATGGCTCACGAGCCCAGGGGATCTGGGTTCGGCTACTTCAGTTCTCCTCCAGGAGCCAATAACATTAATATTCACATCGAGTTAAACCAGTGTTTTCTTTATGCATTGTGACAGAATTTCCGATAAATATCGCATGTGACATTTTTTTTTTATATAAATAAAATATAAATATTTCCAGACAGGTCACACAGCGCCATCTAATTGCCGTGGTAAGCTACGAGGCTTGTGTTACGGAAACTAGATGGTTGATAACCTACATATTATACTTTGTCATTACGAATTGGCCCCCAAAGTCGACGTGACAAGCGGCACGTTTTTAGATTGCGTTTTATACTGAACATACATCGATATATTGAAAAAAAAATCATTGAATTGAATTGCTGTGTTATAACTTGGGCGATATGTAATCTGTCTATGAATACGAGACCTGTGCATAACTTAACTGACTACTAAACTCAGCTCATATAGCATTTTGGTACGAGGAAGGTGTTCACCATAATAGCTATTCTTACAACTTTATGTAATTTTGTTTAAGTTTGCAAGTTAATTATGTAATTTTTGTCATTGTGTGATGTTGTGGTGCAGGGTTATTCAAAATGGGACACACCAGTTAATTTTAGGGGTAAATTAATTACGTAATGGCGGCTGCTTACTTCTAGCGAAGCACAACTTAGGCTGTGTGCAACAAGCTAAAAATAATGGATACAAATACATATATGTCTCTTCGGCGTGGAATGGTGGCAAAGAATTTCCCCGCTAAATTGCAATATTGATTCTTTGGGCGAAGAAAGTGCCAGACCAGTAGTTCACGAAACACATGGTGAAAAAAACAGGTGCGTCGCGGGACGTACCGCAAAAGTGAGAACTAAACTTGCAGGTTATTGATTTCGTAGTTGGTAGGAATATGGAGATTAAATGAATGCGCGTAGCTAAGTGCACACGCATAGATGCAGACGCGTAAAGAAAGAAGGAGCGGGAGAGAGCGAGAGGCTTTACGCACGACGCGCGCCTATCCGCCCCTCTTTTCCCCGCCGCGCTGTTTCGGGAGGAAGAAAGAAAGAGAAAGAAGGAGCGGGAGAGAGCAAGAGAGACAGCGGCTATACGCGCGAGCCTATCCGCCCCTCTTCCCCTTCCCCGCCGCGCTGTTTCCACTTCTGAAGAGGATCTGACTCAAAAAATTATGTTGTGGGTACAAGCGGTCACATCTCAAGCCACCTATTTCTGGTTATGCTCCTCTATCACGAATTTGACAGAAGCGAGAAAAAAATGGAAACGGGTAGCTTGAGTTATGGCCGAGTGTATTTTGTTAAGAAAAGATTTATTTTATTTTTAATTTACTTTTAAGTTGTGTTTTTAATACATTTTAAATATAAAAATATTTTCATCCAATTTTGGACCGAAATTAGACCTAAATACTCATTTGTGCGTTGTAGCGAAAATAACATTATTTTATTTTTGTTCTCTTCTCTCCATGGATGATGAATGAGGTGATAGGGAAGGCAAAGGGCCAGCCAACTCTGATCTAATATATCTTTCTTTTTTATGAGTTAATAAGGTCATCATTAAATTCCATATGTTGCAGAATTTGATGCTTTTCTTGGAGTCACTCGCGGCTTTATAGCCCAAACAATGGTAAAATATGGGAGTCCACAGCGCGGGAAAACCGCAAAAAATAATATTCAAAGTCCAATTTAGCGTTTTCCATAACTATTCATATTATAGAACATTATTAAACAAAACAACACCATTTTTGATCAACAATAATAACAGTAAATTAATTTACAAAACAAAAACTTGCACTTGACATGTCCGCGCAAATTGGCGCGAAGGACTCCTTCGAAAAGAATAAAATGAAATCTGATAGTTGTTTTTTTTTAAATGGCTCAAACCATCAAAGGATGTCGATTGCAGCCGAAACGATCTGTGCCAGTGTCGATTTTATCGATACACTTATTACGAGTATACCCATTCGGTGTGGCTACAATCATGCAGATGTAAAGTCACTTGTTATGCTCATATACTAGTTTAATTGTATAAAAAAGTAGTAATAAAAGACGAACTATATATGTATATATATATATGTTACAATATTTAACATAATACGTGTCCGACATGGCTCTTCCGTGAAGAAGCCTATAGTGAGATATAGGTTAAGATGGCGTTTTTAATAAAATATTAAGCACTCGGAGATTTTTTTTTAATCATAATCAGGAGTTGATTCATAAATTCAACGTCGCTCAGCGAGCTATGGAGACCAGGTGTGCTGGGTATTTCTCTGATGGCAGAGATTCGAAACTTTGATATACCTACATCAGAGAACCAAAGTTACTGACATAGCTTTCAAAATAGCACGCAAAAGTGGCAATAGGCCTGACACATCTGCCGCAGAAGCGATGAACAATGGGGTAAACGTGTTTTCGTGTTGAGACCACTTACGAGAAGACGAAGAGTGGGACGTCCCTTCGCCAGATAGACGAATAACCTAAAGAAGATCGCTGGTGGGTTGGATGAGCGTGACAAACTATCGCGTTAATTGGCGAGCTTTCGAGGAGGCCTACACAATGATGATGAATCAAAATTACAGGTTGTAATTTTGTTTATAAATTAACGTATACCTATTATTGAATAAAAACTAGAAGGATTTTTATATGATATTACATTAAACAGTAGGAAAAAATAAAACAATAGGGGTTAATGTAATTTCTATGGCTTATTTGGATTTCCTTCAGTAAAAAAGTAAAGTATCATCACGCTTAATTAGAGAAGCGGATTCACATTTAGCCAACTTTACTATACGCCCACCATTACAAGTGACAAGCTCGTCGATGTCTCTAGCATACCAAACTCAATAAATATCGTAAATAAATTGAATAAATTATTGTGACCTATCACACCAGATCCCACGTCTAAATCCACGGACCTAACCGCTAGGCCACGGAAGCAGTTAAATTTACTAATTAATAATAATAGTTTATTGACACAAAAGAAAATATACATATTGAACAAAAAAATAAAAATTACAGTGTTGTATCTGTTACAAGTCTAATTTCACACGCCTTATGTCATACTCAATTTTTAAAAAAGTTAAGGGCAAGGCGGAATTGACAAATCGTGCGGTCTACACAACTAACTTATATATATTATATTATATAATATATTATATAATAAGTCGACTTTTAGGTTAGGATTTATTTATTTAATTATTGTATAGGAAAGGTGGAGAGTTTGTAGAAGAAATTTCATTTTCCTATCGATTATTTACGTCTTTGTCTTGAACAAAACATTATCTGAATAAATTCGCAGTGCGAAATAGGTTGTTTAGAGTAGACAAACCTAGAATTGCGGAGTTTGTTGTTGGCTATCGACAATCGACAAATCTAGAATATCGCTTTAATTTGCTTACGGCCTCTAACCATTTCCTAAAGATTTCCTGAAAGAGAGCAGAAGTAGTCGAACCTGGACCTCCCAGGTTACGGCTATTACTTTAATAATATCGCCATCCCAACCCCAGGCCCGTATGTAATAACAATATCTACCATTTATTGAGGACGCGATTTCTCGCCATATTAAGCAAGTTTCTTAAGACGTATTTGCGTCGAAAGCTCTGAATGTGTTATATATTTTTGCAAACGACCATCCCAAGTTGTTCCCACAAACACATAAAGCTGGAAAAGTCATTGCAATCGACAGGCAATAACTCATAGAGGCTCGCACTCGATTAGACACGATCTGATATATGATGTACCGGGATTATTAGTTCAATTCATATTCAAGGGATTCATAGTTCCAACTACCGATTCCAGATATCCCCCTCTTTGCCATAGTTGGAATTTTCTTTCCTTATTTACTACATAGGTGGTGCAAAAATAAAGACACTGTGATTCAGCTTCATCTTTTCTAAATTATTTATTTGAATGAACAAATAAAATAATAAACAAATAATTAAAAACTACTTAATATAAATCAAATTAAATAGAACCCAAACCAAATAATAATAAATAATAAATGACATCTAGAGACTTTCCATCAGAAATAATCTCAAGGAGGCTAGCAACATTTCCCCTCTGTATAGCAAGGTTAATACGTTGGCAGAAATATTTGCCAGCCTTCCTGTCTCTAGATTTCTTCGTTTGTTGTTTGGACAACTTTTTTCCCAGGCGTTTGGCTGAGGGTCCTCCATGGACCCATCGTCTCGACCCCAAATAACTCAAACTCGTAACCTGTACCGAGATTGGCATATTTGTTCAGCTTGAGCATCTAAGCAGAAAATGCCTCACTCCCCGCGCTTGACGAGGTCGTCTGGATATAGGATAGGGCTAATATGTCTACACATGTCGAATCCCATACCAGAGACCTGCCAAGTTTTAATACCAACTTGTGGAATCGTTAATAAATTGCTATTAAAAATATATATCAGACCCTTGCGCACTTGTCTGACCAGCAAGTGTAGGCCAAATTCTTCAGATAAATCTTTAACAGTAGAAGTTTAGGACGTTCAAGGGCCTAAGCTGTTGGTCTTCTGCTAATAGCTTACTTTTAGGACCACTTTGCTGCTTAGTCTTTCACTAGCAGTAGTAGAATCATTTGGAATAATTTAATTAAAGACGTTTCATAAATGCCTGTAATAGGTTTAAAGATATTTTGACTTTGACTTTGCCTGTGATGACGGCAATTGGACAAAACAATTCTTTAGACAAACTGTTTATATTAAAATAGCCTTTATATATACAAATGTATGGAGAAAAAAAAAACAATATATAGATACTTAGGAAAAGTTATTTGTTTCTATGCATAGAATCACATAATAATCTAATGTACAAAAAATACAAACTCAACCGTATATATTTTTTAAAATGATGAGTGTGACAGTGAAGTTTCGTAAACGCAACTATAGTAGTAGAGTTTTTTACTGAATTTTCGATGTTCATTGCCTGATATTATAGCCAAACTTGCAATAACACGAAATGTAAAATAAAAAAACGTAACTACAGCAGTTACGTTTTCCGAAAGTTGCATTTTACACTAAGCACACAGTACTGTGTTTTGGATTTACTAATCAGTGCTGTTCTTTTACGTTTCTTTAATATGACCTATACTATATATACCAAGTTTACTAATATTGGAAAGTCGGAAACTAGGTCCATTTATCTCTATTAATTGGGACAACTATTTGGTATAATAGGAACGTTACTCGCATAGTAAAGGTAAATCACACCAATAGCAGCCCAAAAATAGAGAACGTAAGGGTCAAATTGCTATGAATATTTGTAGCTGAGTGTATGAATTTCTCATTGTTTGTTTATGCACAATTCGCCGTGCTAACCCATCTGGCCAGAGTACCGAGAGGCCAAATTCCCCAGAGATATGTACTGGAAATTTCATATTCTGCAGTGAATAAGTTTATATTTACGGTGCAAGTGAACATCATGTGTGCTTCTTTGACTCCAAATTTTCTGACTATACGGCAATTAAGGTAAGTTTTGTTTTTAGCGGTGTCATTTTTAATTAAATATCACCATATTAAGCTTATAATATTAGTTCTCCTTGAAAGTATAAATTGGCATTTGACATCATTTCAAATGGCACTTACCTTCTCCGAGAACAATAAATAGGTAGTAGGCGGACTGATGGTGGTAATTTGCGCAGTACGCCGGGGCGGGGAAGTATCCACCGTTCGTGCCGATAAACCCAGTAAAGTGTATCCACACGTTTCAGGATCAGGATCGAATTGCCGTCATGCCCAGTCATAGTTTGACAAACTGATGTCAGTCATGAGTGTCTGATTCCAGTTGCTAATTAATAGGATTTGAGGTGGTGGATCGTCTCCTACATAGTAAACACTATTAGTAATCTACAATGTGCGGATATTAATTAAACCATAAACATAAATAATATCGGATTAACACAATCTCGTCGAGAGTGACTTTCTGTAGTGACAGACGTCTTTCAGTTGTCAATCCAATACTCCTCCACACGAACGACTCCTAGTTTAATCCAGCTGCCTCTCTATGGTAGGCCAGCTTCTGGAGTGGTAGTCCCTTCGTCAACATGTCAGCCATCATATCGTCAGTCCTTCTATACACCAAGTTAAGAGCTCCAGTTCTTAAGTTTTCTTTAATAAAATTCTCCTTTATACTAATATGTTTTGTCTTAGAGCTCACTACTGGATTCTTACATAAATTTAAAGCTGCTTGGTGGTCATTGTAGATATTCATCTTTTTATGTTTTATGCCCATATCTTCTAATAAAGATTGTAAATGTGTGGCTTCTTTAAAACATTCTGTTATGGACATAAATTCAGCTTCACACGTAGATAATGCGACTGTTCGCTGCTTCTGTGATACCCAGCTGATGACTGCTCCTCCATAAACCACATCTGAACAATATGGCTTGCGCTTGTATACGCCATGTATCATAATTATCCTTTCGTAAAGGTTCTATTCTATATGAAGTACTGGGGGCTCCGAACATTGTGATTTTTTACGTAATTTTTATTCATACATTTTTGACATCCGAAATATTTTTGATTTTTATTGTTTTACTTACGGTTTTCTTTTCTGGTCCCATAACCTAATAGGATTTTTATTGTTTTACTAATATTCATAGACCTTGCGCGCCACTTACCATCAGGTGGGCGCAAAGTCACATGCCGTGCTAGTATAAAAAAAGTATTAAGTATTGTAGCTTTATATTGTTATTATTATAAAGTAAAAAATGTTAAAAGTTAGTTTTTGTCAGTATTGTGTAGTCGTTTATATTTATTGTATCCATTTATTTATTACATTGTGTAGTTTCATTAGTATGTATTTATTATATAGTATTCGTATGTGGGTATATGTATGTTTATTATACTTATATAGGTATATTACGTAGGTCTATATTATTTCTTAGAATTAAGATATTAAATAATGTACATTATTCAATCATTTTTATTTTTTTTATATTTTGTGCACCTAAAACCTTAAAACTCTCTTATTGTCCTTAAGGTTAACAGGCAGAGAATGTCTAACGACAATATGTTAGCCTTTGTACTTATGTGCAATAAAGTTTTTAAATAAATAAATAAAGTATTAGTTTAAGATTATTTTTTTTTTGGCGTTGTCAACTAAACCTGGGTAATAGCTAAAGAAAATTGAACCTTTCGACTGGAACCTTGCAGAAAGAATTATGTAAATTGGAACAATCCTTTTGCCTTGAACTTAATCTGACTTCGTGAAGGTCGTCGCACCCTCCGAGGTTCTACACTTAAAATGTCAAGGTTATTTAATGCCTTCTAATAACGCCGTCAAATGTGTAAAAAGATTGGACGGCAAATTTCCACCTAACCAAAGAGTTTAAATATATCAGTACAGAGCGGATATTGATAGTTGTTAACGCTGTTATTTATATATATACATATACATACTCGTAATTATCTATGTAGTATAACGCTTCTAGAACAATCTCACGCTTTATGTATATCCATCCCTTTTATTCCTTATCCATAAGACTTACGGGTGAAAGAGATGGAGAAATGCGCAAACGCACCTTAAGATGGGTCGGCCTCGCGACCCCCCTGTCAGTTGGAATAAAATATTTGAACGGTGAATTTTAAAATTTATTAAAATATAAGACTTTAAATTGTGAATTGTGTGTGCTCATAAACTCTGCTCCAACTCTTGATGCTATGGTGGTGTGTCGTGCCTTACAAACACTGACCTTGGAGCTATCGAAGAACCCGCAGTCAGTCTCCTTTCTTTTCACCACCAATAGTTATTTTTATACAAAATGAATGATGAAAAATGGCTAATGAAAGATAGTAATCGAATTATTTGGAAACTTTCAAATGGCAACACTATTGTGATAGTGTAAATTTTTCAATATAACTGTAGTCAAACATTTGCTTTGAATTGTTTTGTTGTTAATTTCTCATTTGCGTTGTAAAATATAAATAAAACTATTAAAAGTGGCAATCGTAATATATTGTTTTACATGATGTTCAAATTGCAAGAAAAACAACAAGAAAAAATTAAAAAATGAACTCGATTAAAAAAATAAAAAATCGAACTAAAAAAAAAAAAAACAAATTGGTTGATAACCGGTTAACTACACTATTGATATAATTTTATATATTTTATTATATACCGATTTTAACAGTAAGGACCCTTTAAAACTGAGACAGGTTCAGATTGATCAGACTGAAGGGAACTTCAGTGACACTCGCGTGTCAAAAAACTTTAATGGATACTATACTATAGTAGGTATTATATGTAGTGTATATATATATATACACCTATATAAAAATCGTTTCATTGACCCAAAGGTTGGTTGCTAGAGAATAATATATATAAATAAGAATAATATTTTTTTAATTTACCACGCTTTTTCGTTATCTACTTCATAGTCTTATATTAAAATATATAAATTGAAGCTTAAAATTTTTTATTGCCAAATATTTGATGACACTGATGACGCCGCTCCAAAGAGAGGCGAAATATTTGGCAATAAAAATTTTTAAGCTTCAATTTATATATTTTACCAAGTAAGAAACACATCTAACACACATTATTTGTTGCAGATTAGTCTTATATTAAGAAGGCTGGTTACATTTAGCTTCTGTGGAGCAAGACTAATACGTTGGCAGAAGTAATCGCCAGCCTTCCTGTCTCCAGATTTCTCCGTCAGCCGTCTGGCCAAACGCTTGGCTGTAGGTTCCCCATGGTTCCATCGTCTCGACCCCAAACGGCGCAAACTCGTAACCTGTATTGACATTGTCGTTTTTGCGCGCTGGCTGTGAGATGGGGCTAATGTATCTACACATGTCGCATCCCACACCAGATACCTGCCAAGTTAATAAATAACTTATTGATTTTGATTTTAAATAAATTATTAATTTAATAATAAGTTAATATGTGGTAGGCGGACTGATGGTGGTAATTTGCCAGTCTGTCGGGACGGGAAAGTATCCACCATTTGTGCCGATAAGCTCGTGATCAGCTTGCCGTCATGCTAAGTCAACCTGGCATAGTATTAGAGACTGATGTCAGACATGAGTGTCAATTCATGGACCTAGCGCACCACTTACCATCAGTTGTCGAGCTAGTATATATATCTGTGTTTGTATATCTGTGTAGAATCATGAAACAGCTTTTAGAATGATATTTCTCTAGTTTGACTTGTAAATTAGCAATATAACTTGAGCTGGACTCGCAACACATCCAGTTAAACTTTTCTGTGCCAATTTAGACCATATTCAGTAGTTATAAATTTGTATAACTTGTTATGTGTACAACTTAAAAGGAATGGTTTTTGGGTCATGACAAATTTAATCCGGAAGTTCTCTTTGTACATTAAAACCTGGATCAGAATGTAAAAACAACCGAATTGTTGATTACTTTTAAATACATCAAAATTAAAAACAACTTAAATAGTATAAATTATATTAAATAGAATTTAAATGTAAATTAAATTTTAGACTCCAAATATTCCTAAATATTATCTTTGTCTCCAACTCCTTCGTAGTAGCTGCCACAAAATTATGGAATGATCTTCCAGTAAACATAAGGCAGGCAACTAACAGATTGTCCTTTAAAAAACTGGTCTGTTCACACTATATGAATAGCTCTCAACCACGTTAGTAACTTGTATTTGTGTACGTTTTTGTGTATGTATTAGTATTTAGTATATTGATATTATAATACATATATAAGAATATATAAGTAGGTATATAATATTTGTTGAATTATCCTATAATTGTAAATTACTGTTACTTTCATTGCACCTATATTTGTTCAAATTTGTCCCTAAGGTTTGGCTGTCAGGGAATGTCTACGGGCATTAAGTCCGCCTTTGTGCTTTGGGCAATAAAGTTTTTAAATAAATATTCCTATAAGCTATAAAATATTTTTACACTGAGATTTTTTTTATCCTTAATTTACACTTAGTGGAAGCTTATTAAAGATTTGAATAGCCATTGTTCCACAACTTTGGCTGTGCTAATTACTTTTAGTATAAGGCGAAACTAACCTACAAGGTTAGTACAATTTACACTTGTCTTTAGAGTATGAAATAGATGTGGATGACACAATCATTCAAATTCATATATTTTATTGTATGTAATATAATAATAATAATTATTATTATTATTCTGGTGAATCGACGAGCTTGCCACTTGTCATGATTGAAAGTTGGCCTATAGTAAATGTGAATCAGCTCAAGGGCGTACCCAGGATTTCAGCTCAAAGTCAAAGTCAAAATATCTTTATTCACGTAAACCTATTACAGGCATTTATGAAACGTCATTAATTTATTTATTTTGAATGATTCTACTCCTGCTAGTAGAAGACTAAGCAGCAAAGTAGTCCAATAAGTAAGCTGTTAGCAAAAGACCAGCAGCTTAGCAAATTCCAGTGACCTGTTAATGTTTAATCTGACTGAGAAAGGAATCTGCAAGGAAAACTCAGCTATAGCTGATATATCAGATTTACAAAATAAAACATATACAAAACTGCACCACAACGATCAATTAATAACCTTTTAAATTAAGTTATCAGTACCTATGAGAATACAATACCTGGTACAGCAGTAACCCACCAGGCAAGTCAGAATTAAGGTAGACTACATACCTATGTGCAACCCGAAAGTCGACAAAACTAGCTAGGAGGGGGCAGCTCATACCTGTTTCGGTCGGGTATATCGTCCGTAACTAGATAGCGCTAGCGCTAGATGTTGTTTTCTCCAAATTATATTCGGCTTTAATCCTAGATGGCTCTGATTATCTCGTCGGGAACTCGGGAGCGGAAACTACGAGATGCGACGGTTTCGCGGGAGATTTAGATTATATTGCGTCGCTAACAGTATACTATATCGAATGTTGTAGAATGTAGAATATTTAATCATAGATAAAAAATATTAAATCAAAATATCTGACTGAAAAGATGTTTTGTTTCCAACACTTCATTTTGCGCAGAGTAGGTAACACGTTTTTAATTCTCACTCGCCGGGAAAATTGACGTTTATTTTATCTTCTAGGGGGGGGGCAGCTGCCCTCCCCTGCCCCTACCTGGGTACGCCCTTGAATCAGCTTATTTATAAGCGTGGTTTCTGACCACCACGAAAGGGAAACGGTCGTGATGATACTTTACTAGGTCAAATTTTACTTAATTATTTGACTTGGAATTTATTACTTTACCAACCCCTGTAAAATAACACGGTATTACCGTTAAGGGTTGCATTTGGGGTAATCGATGTTTATACTAACTTTGACCCAGTTTCTAAGGTCAGTCTTATCCGACAGCTATCATTCTGTTTTTACACATGAGTAGAGTTGCCCAATCTTGGTCTTGCTCTTGGTCTTGCAAAAAAGCAAGACCAAAAAAAGCAAGACTACCCTAGTGTTGGTCTTGCGCAAGAGTCTCGCAAGACTCAGATGTATGAGTCCCCAAATTTATACGTACGCGTAGGGATGGTGACTACGGTATGTGGGTGCATATTCTGAGCTGTGCGTGTGGTTCGGTTGCGGAATGGAGAGGAAGGGATTAGGTTATAGAGTTCTTTGGAGCACTCACTATAGTATAGCCGATAGAATACGCTCAGAGAAGCCACATCTCGGCGAAGCTGCAGGGATTCGAGAGTTCCAGATATAGTGGCATCGTCCACAATTCGAACAGCTCGCCTCTGTAGGACATTGAGGGCATCTGTGAGGTACTTGGCGGAACCATCCCAAAGGTGAGAACATTAATCTACACATGATCTGATCTGTGCTTTGTACAGCAACAGTCTAATTGAAGGCGAAAAGTTGGCTAAATATGAATCCGCTTCTTCTAAAGCATCGTTTATGACCCAGAAGGGGTAATGTGATGATGGTGATGACACTCTAGCTTGTTTTAGGTTTTAGCAACATTTCGTACAATGATTAACGGCAGGCTAGTAATAAACCAAATTAGTGTTGTATTTGTGAAGTGGCTTCCAGATACAGATCATTAAGTGCCCAACAAGCCAAGTACAATCGACCGCATATCAAATTAAACACATAAAGTCCTTATTCCATTGTTTTACGGCTTATATCAAATAAGGAATGTATAGCCAAGTTCGGGGTCGTTAGGGTTGCCGAATATGTCTAGTACTATATTTTCTGTACTTTTAGAAGTAACAGTGCAAATAGTTATATATTATAATATTAAGATTGAGGTAATATACGAACAGTATATAATAATTACAATATATATTAAAACTACTTAAAAGTAAAAATTAAAATAAATATGAACTAAACCTAATAAAAAATAAACTATAAGTAAAAAATGTCCTCTAGAGACGACCCTTCAGTGATAGTCCCAAGAAGACTGGCAACATTTCCCCTCTGTATAGCTAAGCTAATACGTTGGCAGAATTAATTGCCAGCTTCCTAATATATAAAAATGTTAACATCTGGCTTCTAACAAAGAACCATGACCAAACAGAAGATATTTTGATCACAATAAAATAAAATTATAAATTCGATTTACTTTACTATCACTCTCACACACCAATTTACATAAATTATATTATTTATTTATTATATTGTATTATGTTATATTATATTATACAAATACAAAAATATGCATGCTCTTCTTCTTCTTTATTATTATTATTGCATGATTTTATAAGTTTAGTTTCTTTAAATATATATATTTATTTATTTATTTATAAACTCTTTATTCCACAAAAAACTTAAAAGTAATGTACAAGGGCGAACTTAATGCCTTTCGGCATTTTATAACAGCTAACCTTTGGGAGTGTGGTAGAGGATTTGCGGGGTGCATTATTATAAATATACAATTTACATACAATACATAATAATCGTTACATACTACTACTTAAATACATATTGTGTATATATATAAATATATATATATATACACAAATACGAAACCAAGCAAGTATATAGTACTGTTTACACACAATAAAAATAGTATGATAGATATAGGTACTAGGAAGATCTATGTTGTTTGTTTAGAAAATGAGCGATAAGTAGATTTTTAAATATATTAATAGACGGCGCCCGTCTGATAACCAGAGGAAGTTTGTTCCACTCACGAGCAGCGGAAACTGTAAAAGAATCTGAATATCTGCTGGAAGAATGGGTAGGGATTTTGAGCTGATTGTTATTAGCAGAGCGAAGATGAAGATTATGACTGTCTCCAAGGAACTGGAAACGAGTCTTAAGGTATAAAGGAGTTTGGGGATTGTAAAGAATGCCGTAAAGTGAAGTCAAGAGATGTGCAGATCTGCGGAAGCGGATATTGAGCCACTTTAATTGAATACGATATTGAGATACATGGTCATACTTACGCAAGCCGAACACGAAACGGATGCATAAGTTGAGCAGACGATCGAGTTTATTCAGTAGCTCTTCAGTGACATCAGGATAACACACATCTGCATAGTCAATAATAGGGAGAAGAAGAGAACTAACCAACATAAGCTTTGCCTTAAAGGCAATGAAGTACTGAGAGCGTACTAATTTATAGAAATAATTATGTAACCTAATAATTTATAGAAATAATTATGTAACTTTTAAATATGTTGTGCCCCGGAAAGAGACCTGCTAGCTATATTTAACAGTAGTTAAAAGACTATTAGTTTAGCTAGCAGCGACACATTTGTCTAAATTACTAGTTTAGATATTGTTTGTAAAATTGCCTACCTACATCTCCTGTAGGATTATGTTTTGTGAAAACCTAGTAATAAGTATTTTTGATTAATAAACTATTTGAATTTGAATTTTAAAATGAAGCTTTCTCGTAAATAAGACAATGCGACAACCCTAACTTTCGAGTGTGGTTCCAAATACTAGGGCGGGCGGAATTAAATTCAGCAAATTGTTTTCTCTCGCCGTACTAACGAGAATGCTGATGTTTTGTTTATTCATGCTTGGTTTGTTTATGCATAATTTTTGCTACCTCACGTAGGCAGGAAAGTTAAAGCAAAGGTAGGTCACATTTAAAGTTAATAGTAAAAAAATAAAATTCATAAATAAAGATCAGTAATAGGTAGGTACCGACATAGTCTTCAAAATTAGTAAGTTGAAGTGGAAATGGGCCAGACACGTTTGTCGCAGAACCGATGACCGATGGAGTAGACGAGTTCTGGAGTGGAGACCTCGTACATTTTTTGCCAAATTTCACCATAACCAGTAATATAGTCGTAAAGGATGGACAATCTCATACAGGGACATGGATGTGGATAAACGGTGGTGGCTCGGTTGTAAGAACGATTTCTTTAAAATCCTACAAAGGTCGGTTCAAGCCCCAGCATGTACCAATGAAAGTACACTATTCTTACGTACATTTTTATTTCTTTAAACTTAATTGCACAAAGTACAAAGGCGAACCTAATGCCGCTAGACATTCTATGACGGTCAAACCTTCGGGACAAAGAGAGCAGTAAGTACATAAGGTAGGTGCAATACTAAATAAACTTGAAGAGTTTTATTGCTGATAACATATATATACTTAATAATAATTACATAATTACATACTAATACATACATATAACCTACATAAATAAAATATTAACAATACAATATAATATATACACAATACTATACCTACTAATGATAAAGTTGCTGATAAAACATTTGTCATAGGTTAAAACGGCGTCGGTTCCGGTTCCACTAATACCAACTTGTAGAATCGAATCGAAAGTGGTTATAAATTGTCATTAAAATTGTCATCAGACCCTCGCCAAATCGTCTGTGCAGAGACTTCCATATTCTGAAGAAATATAAAAGTCTCTGCAGCAGTGGATGACTAGTACTCTGTGTTCTAGTAAGTCATAATAAAGCGCAATTCGTCGCAGCCCTGTTTATTGTGGCATAAAGTTTTGGTTATGCACAGTGCGGCACTTGCGGACAGGCGCTGGAAATAATATCTATGCAAATTTTATCGTAACCTCCTTCACTTTAGAACTGCATTTCACAACGTGTTTTGGACATAATTCACAAACGTTTTTACAAAAAATATTGTCCGATTTTCTAACATACGTATACAGCAGCCGGATTTTTGTTCTTTAGTTGCATATTTATACGTTATATACAGAAATCTAGCTACTGTCATACTCGTATGCTATTACAGTACCAACTCTAGTGTCATCATCAGCCTGTGTCTCTCCACTGCTGGATATAGGCCTCCCCCAAGGCTCGCCACTTCACACGATCTCCTGCCACTCTCATCCAACCCCCACCAGCGACCTTCCTTAGGTCATCTGTCCATCTAGCGGGGGTTCGACCCACTCTGCGTCTTCCCGTACGTGGTCTCCACTCCAGAACTCGTTTACTCCATCGTTCATCGGTTCTACGACATGCATGTCCAGCCCATTGCCACATCAGCTTACTAATTTTGAAGGCTATATAGGTAACTTTGGTTTCTACGACGGATTTCCTCGTTTCTGACTTTATCCATCAGAGAAATACCAAGCATAGCTCTCTCCATAGCTCGCTGAGCGACCTTAAATTTGTGGACGAGACCCACTGTCAGTGTCCATGTTTCTGCTCCGTACGACAGAACTCTAGTGTAATATTTTGTAATTTGGACGTAATCTCTACTACTAAACTCTACTACATTCTGCTAAACTCGGAATAAAAGTGATAGTGAATAAAGAAATACTTATATTTTTATTAAATTTACAATCCTAAAAAAGTCCAAGAAGAAATCAACGAGCACAGTAGGTTCATATAACCTGCTTCCTAAAATGAAATTTCTACATACATATCTTCACGCCAAATCCCTTTCGGGGTAGGCAGAGACAATTGAGCGCCACTCGTCACGATCACGACATACCTCTTTCGCTTCTTCGACATTCATCAACCTTTTCATACATGCCCGTTTCTTTTGATGGCTTTTTAATGCACCTTCAGCTATTGTTTTATTTATTTGATCGTGGTAGGTAAGTCTTGGTCTGCCAGGGCCTCTTTTACCCACGACTTTCGCATTATATATCTTGTTCGTCAATCTCTCTTTACTCATCCTTTCAACATGTCCTAACCATTGAAGCATGCCTTTCCTTATTTTTGTCCCTATGCTTTCTTTAATACCTACTCTTTTGCGTATTTCGTCATTACGTATGCGGTCTGTCAAAGTGACGCCGCATATACGACGCAACGACCTCATCTCTACTGCATTAACTTTACTCTCATGCGTATTCTGACATATCCACGTCTCGCTTCCATACATAAGTGTTGGTACTAGCATTACATTGTGTATGGCGAGTCGGGCTTTGTCACTGACATTCCTACTGGCGATCAGGGATCCCAGGGCATCGCTAACACTATTTCCCGCATTCACTCTTCTTTTAATATCCCTATCATACTTCCCATCCGCAGTGAAAACACTGCCCAGATATATAATGTAATTTCTAATCCAGCACAATATTAGAATCTTGATGATATTGCATAAGTATTTGTGCTACTCGTAAAACCCGACAGCTCATCCGGTAAATAAGAAAGGCGACGTCAAATTGTGTGAAAATATCTCTCGAATATATTATATACCTACGAAATTTATTTGTTTATATGGAAAAAGAGAAGGTCCAAAATGTATGGACCTAAACCCGAATTGATTGGGACAAAAAAGGTATTTACCCCAACAAAAAAAAAACAATGCCGAAATCAATGTAACTTAAAAATCTCTAATATAATATTGATATTATAAAAACTAATATATCGCAGTTAAGTCCTTGATTTAGACTCGGAGGTACCGGGTTCGATTCCTGGTCGGGACACAAAAACATTTATTAATGTAAATAAATACATTTAATTAATATGTAATTTGTGATATTTCTCGAGTTTGGTACGCTGGAGACTTTTTAAACTAACAAATAGTTTTCTTTTGTATTTGCCTTTGTTGATGATGCATTTATAAAAAAAAATGTATTTAATGATGGGTCAGTTCTTAAAGATAAATATATTTGTCTATGAACAACAATTTTGCTTCTTTAAGAATTTTTCTCAAGGAAGTATTAAAAATTTACCGTCTCAACAATTTCAATCCCTCTCTTTGTCTTTACCGTTTCCTCTCTCTTTTATCCGCTTGTTTATTTCTTCATTTTGTCAAGTCTGTTATTTTTCTGATTGTTATTACGATTGAGATTAAAATATTGCTTTCATTTAAAGGTGGATTCAGACCATAGATGTTTTACTACGTTGTAAATCTAGAGTTAGAACATTGGCTCGTTGGCCTAAACCCACAGACAGACTGAATTTGAGGTTATATAGTCAAAATTAGTCGAGTTTAGTTTAAAATTTTATACGGATATAACAAACAAAAAAAAAATTTTTGGCAGCAAACTGTGGTACACTATCGCACTGTGGTCCGAGCACAATAATATCTTGTTAAAGTTTGCAACATTATGCTGTATTATTGTTTATTATCAAACTGCTAACTTTCTTCACCCTAGAGCCTTGGGCTAACATCTATACAGCGTGTTTATAAATTGTCTAAATAAGGAGTCATCTATAGATTCGAGTTTAGTACAATAACGCGTTGAGGATGCTGATGGGGCAGCCCAGACGAGGCGCGGGTGAACAGTATCCATGTGACACATAACATATGAGGAAGCGCTGCGCCTTGAATCCCGCCTGCGTGAGGAGCAGCCCCAGCAGTATCCTGCGGTGTGAGGCGGAGTGCACAATCGCCCAAGAACGTTTACATCTGTCAGAAATGTCAAATGCTACTCGGAGTGCCTAAGAACGTTCACGTAGCTTCCTTTTAGCCTTAAAGTGTTCTAAGCGATGTTGATGAAGCATTTGCAGATTAGAATATAATTATGACGTCATCTAATTTAATAGGTAGTAGACGGACTGATGGTGATAATTTTCCCAGTCTGCAGGGGCGGGGAAGTATCCACCGTTAGTGCCGATAATAGTAAAGTGTATCCACACGTTTCGGGGTAAGGCTCGATTTGCCGTCATGCCCAGTCAAGCCGGCATAGTGTTAGGGACTGATGTCAGTCATGAGTGTCTGATTCCAGTTGCAAACATACAAAACATGCTAGTATACAAAAACACTCACAGCTCCTACGTGAACACGCTGTGGATGAGTGAGCGATGCTCCTAAAACTTTAATAATAATAATAAAATACTTTATTGCACAAAATTACAATAGTAGTGTACAAGGACGAACTTAATGCCGTACGCATTCTCTTAGCTAACCTTTGTGATAGTGATAAGTGAGGTTATATAAACTTTCCTGAAAATAACACTATGCAGTGTTAACTATTTTGCAATGTGGTGTTATGGGTAGACGATGATGACAGCCTCCGTGGTCTAGTGGTAACAAACGTTGCCGTGGACTCGGGTGGTCGTGGGTTTGATTCCCACCTGGGGCAAATTGTACATTGTATAATTTGTCTCGGTCTGGGTGTTTATATGTATATATAGTATATATTTACAAAAAAAAAGTATAATATGTAGTTTATCAACTATCTAGTTTCCGTGACACAAGCCTCGTAGCTTACCACGGAAATTAGATGGCGCTGTGTGACCTGTCTGGAAATATTTATTATTATTATTTATTATGATGATAATATAGCTAAAGTTAGAGACAACTCTATAGATGTGAGTGGGAAACCCAAGCTCGCCTACTTTTCTAAGAACCCTAACAATGTCTCCACTCGCCGCTCGAGAATTCTCACCAAATTACGACAACTTCTACTATGTCTTGGAAGTTTCTAGAACGTTCCTATTTATATTTTCCTACCACAATTTTACACGTTCCTAAAGTGCAAATATTATCACTGTAAAAGATGCCTCGTGTCCGTCTTTCACGCTATACTGGACCGATTTTAGCGTAAATATTCCTTGGAACCTGGAGAAAAAAAACTTGCCCGTGCAAAATTAAAAAAAAAATTCAGTTTGGCCCAGTGTTGCCTGTGTCATGTAGCAAAAAAACCGTCAGATTATAAAAAAATAATAAAGACAAAAAAAATATATCAATAAGTTAAGAGCCGTTGTTCGGTTGTAAAAACGCTTTGAAATGAAATGAAATGAAATATTTATTCGTGTAAAGAATTTGGGTAGACAAATTTGCAGTTGTGATTGCTATCGATTAGTACTACCAAACCCTACCTGCAAAGGTGTACACACATCACATTATTAAATATAATACAATATTACCGTAGTTACAATTAGAATATCATATTTATAGACACAGGAATAAATACAAATGACCAGAAACGTAAAACAATAATAACAATATAATAAAATATGTACTTAAGATTTACATTAATGGAACGAGCTTCCAAGACGGCATTAACGGAATCATACAGTATTTGGTTGGGTAGGGAAAGAAGTAGAATGGTGGATGGTGAGCGTATTATTTATTTATTTAGGAATTCTTACAGCTAATTTATACATATATAGGAGAAAATAGTTATACAATAAAGCCAATAATAAGAGTTCGCTGACAGATACAATAAAAGTAAGCAAAGAAAACAATGATAATAAATTTAAAAATAAAAATGAATACAATAGTACAAGAATTACGAAGGAATAGGCATTACATCAATAACAGAATAACTACAACAGAAATAAACATACATATATACACACACACATACACATAGGCATACATAAACTTGAAAAATTATCGCGCAATAAAAAAAAGGAGGCCTCCTTTTCTTAAACCAGCCTATTGTCGGTCGCAAGCCCGAGACACCATCCTTCTCATCTCCTACCCACACACGATGGACCCGGCACCCGCACGGTGAATCCATGGAATGCTTAGTTTTTTTTTTCTCTCATCACAGTTCCAGTCATTCGGTGCCGGCTCCACTAATTACCAACTTGTAGAATCGTTAATAAAATGTATAAGGTTGGTTGTAAAATGAAACCAAGGATTAGACGTAGGTCTTTATTCCTTCCTTACAATTTAGTTTAACAATGCAAATGTACTTAGAATATGATTTACAAAGATTCCCTAATATGGATCGTGAGATGGTCGCGGGGCGTCCGATCTCTTCATCCAACTAGTTACCCCCACCGAAATGACGCGTGGCATCGATAACGGCTGGGTACGGCCTGCGGAGTCGGTCGCGGGGCGTCCTAACTCCGAGACATCTACAGCTCGAATTGCATTCTCTACTACTAACTAAGTCATCTCAGACCCCCCCCTTCCGGGGGAAGACGGGAATTTGTAACGAGGTGTTGGCCTCCTAACAAAAATAGCATTCGCTGCACGTAACTACGGACAGGGCGTGGGAACCTTTATTATAGGTTAAATTTAATACGAGCGGGCGCGGCGGAGGCCGCGGAAAGTCATCGTGATCAGGCTATCAAATCGCGCGCCATGCGCCGTGGAACCTCGGGAGGTCTAGCGTGCAGAGGGGCCAGATCTCTCACGAGTGGGAAATTTGACCCCTCCGCCCGCGCGAACATTCCCTTGGCTAGACGGCGCACGAACTCATCCAGTGTTTCCATCCGCAGATCGCGGAGAATGACGTCATTTCTCACATAGCGCGTGGCGCCGACAATGGTACGGAGTGTGAGGTTCTGCTGAACCTGTAGCCGGCCTCGTTGGGCCTGGGATGTTAAGGCGTACCATGCCGGAGCGGCGTATGTGAGACGAGAGCGAATATAGGCTTTATATATTAGCAACTTAGTGTGCAGAGCCAATGTGGATGTAAACACTGGACGTAGTTTGGCTCGGGCCAAACGTGTCGTGTTCACGGTGACTTTTACGTGGTCGCTCATGCTGAGGCGTCTGTCTATCGTGAGCCCTAGGTACTTGACCTTCGGGGCCCATGACAGATTTTCGCCATACAGCTGAAGAGGGGAAACTGAGAGAGCTGCCGCTTGCCTCTCTACTTTGAGCATGATAGCTTGAGTTTTCGCCACATTCACCGACAATCTCCACTTGTCTAGCCATTCGGGGAGCAGATCGAGACAGCGCTGCATCTTCGTCGCCGCGTACTTATAAAGCCAGTCGCGGCACGGCGGTATGAGGTGAGGGGGCGCGCGGCAGCAGCAGTGACCAATGGCGTAGCGCGGAGGCATCCACCATTGATGATAATATTGTTGCGTTACAAATGTCATTAAAATTGAAATCAGAGTGTGGTCAGCATGGCTAGTGTAGGCCAAATTATCCAGAAGTATGTTCTGAAACGCGCATCTCCAACAGTGGAGTTCTAGGACTTTAAATCCTTGGTGCTGTGATGATGTTAATGACAGATATATTTCTCTAAAAAAAAGCTTTTTAACATTGATAATAATAAAAGGTAACATCTTATCAAAACACTAGAAAATAAACAACAAGCTGGCAACACCATTTTACATTTTGGCTACACGCACAGAATTCCAAAACTTAGTATCGGCAGAGGAGCCGATTCTTCCATTTGAAATGTTGCCAACAGGAAAAATATGATGTTTCTCCCCTTTATTTGTTAGGCGTCCGTAAGTCTACATGTACAGTTCGGGGCGCTATTCTCGATATCGTTAATGTAAAATCAATGTTTTTTTTATTGCGTTTTTTTTTACAAAATAAGAAGATAACATCAGTTCCTAACACAATGCTAGCTTGACTAATGAGTAACATATAGCAATTCGAGTTAGGAAATATAATGTATGTATTACATCGAAAATTCCCTAGTGAAAATATATAGCCTACGTGTTTGGTATTTGATGTAAGTGTTGGCTTGTAATAATAATAATAAATAAATACGTCTAAAGTGTGATAACGAATTAGATTCAAATTCGATCCCGATGTGTGAGAATAGGCCACCGTTTCCCAGTGACCTTATTTGACAAAAATTATGACTACATCCTTACTGGTTGTTATTCCACTCTCCTGAAAAGGTTTTACAACTCATCCTATTGATTTTGTCTATTTTATTTTACGTACTTTTGCCAAACGTGCTCAGCAGGAGAATACGTAGGTAATGACGATGATAATTAATCAGATTGGTATAATATAAAAGTAAAGAATCATCACGACCGTTTCCCTTTCGGGGTGGTCAGAAGCCACGCTTCTAAATAAGTGGATTCACATTTAGCCAACTTTACTATAGGCCAATCATGACAAGTGGCAAGCTCGTCGATGTCTCCAGCGTACCAAACTCGACTTATTACAAATAAAGTAAATATCAATTAAGTTATTTATTACCCGAGTCTAAATCCACGGACAGATAGACCACAGAGGCATAATATAATTGTCCTTATTAGATAATAATTTACGACTTATCCGCCTGGCTCTTATCAGTTCACATTCGGCCATGAAGCGCGCCTCGTATTTTCACTATCATCAAGCATCGAAATGAGTTCACGTTCGGCCATCAAGCGCGCCTCGTATTTTCACTACGTCAAGCATCGAAATGAGTTCACGTTCGGCCAGAAAGCGCATCAAATCAGTATCTTAATCAAAATGTAATTCTTAAAGATCGGTAAATAATCACCATAAAAAATAATATTTAAGGGATACAAGTTTGCGCCGTTTGGTGTCGAGACGATGGGACCATAGGGACCCTCAGCCAATCGTCTGGCCAAGGAGTTGTCCAAGTGGCTGAGGGAGAAATCTTGAGATTGGAAGGCTGGCAATTATTTCTGCCAATGGATTAGCCTCGCTATACAGAGTTGAAATGCTGCCAGTCTTCTTGGGACTATCTCGGACAATAATTTATGCTTTGATGATTTGGAACGGCCTGCTTGATAGCCGAACGTTAGATGCGGTTAGATGACACACAGCACGATTGATGGTCAAACGTGACCTCATTTTGATGCTTGATGATGGTAAGAACACGTCGGCGCACTTACTGGGTAAACGTAAACTCATGTTGATGCTTGATAATGGTGAGAACACGCGGGCACTTGATGGCTAAACGTGACCTGATACTCATAAGAGCCCGCCTTTGCAGACAAGTCATGATTTTCTTACAAAGCGATGTGCGATGCAGGGTTCCGATGAATATTTCTGCCTTATTTCCTCAAAATCAGTCCAGTAATATAGGTGTGAAAGACGGATAAATACACACATACGAGTACATACGCTTCTTTCAGATTTATAATTTAGTATGGACTCAATTTGTACACCAACCTTGTTGGCACCCTATATCTTTGAATTATAAATAAAGTTACATCGACCTTTTTCCACAAATTTCTTCTGAGACTTCTTAAAGTGCGAGATTAAGCTAGCACTGTACTTACTCATATGAAAATGGACTCTATTACTATAAAATAAGAAACATGGGCTAGTTTTATCTGTACTCGACTGTAATAGATTGGTTTAGTGAATTATATATGGTCAATCTAGGCAGATGTCTCAGGTGTACCTTTGGCTAGTGGTGGGTCGATGTACATTTTTTTTTTTTTAAAACGCAACTCAAACATTGTCGTGAAAAACGAAAACTAGTAGCGGGAAGAACTCGGGAGGTCGTGGGTTCGATTCCCACCGGGGGCAAGTTGTACATTGTATAATTTGTCTCGGTCTGGGTGTTTATATGTATAATATGTATATATTTACAAAAAAAAAAGTATAATATGTAGTTTATCAACCATCTAGTTTCCGTAACACAAGCCTCGTACCTTACCATGGAAACTAGATGGCGCTGTGTGACCTGTCTGGAAATATTTATTATTTATTTATTTATTATTACGATCATCTAGTACACATTAAATAATTGGCACGCAATATGTTAGTGTATGTCTATTTGTATATGTGTGTATATATGTATATATATATATATATATATATATATATATATATATATATATATATATATATGGATATGTATGTTTATAATACTTGCATGTAGTTTATGTAATTTCTTGGTATGTAGTGTATTTATAAATTAGACTAATATTATTGGATTGTTGCACCCTGCCCATAATCTCTCACCATCCCAAAGGTTAGTTGTCAGAGAATGCCTAACAGGCATTAAACTCGCCTATGTACCTAATTTTAAGTTTTGGTGCAATAAAGAATTTAAAATAAAATAAAAAATCACTTATAAGGTGGTCAGAAACCACGCGAATAAAGGATCGAATTTAAATTTAGACAACTTTACTATAGGCCCATCATGGTAAGCTTGTCGATGTCTCTAGCGTACCAAAATCGATATTTTATTTAATTTAGGAAAACTATTGACAAAATCCAACATTAAATAGAACCAAACTTAGCAACAGAGTGTCATTTATAAATTTTCACAAATAGAAATAGATTAATATTGCAAACAAACACAATGTCAGCGTATGCCATGATGACTACCATTTTTTTATTTTTTTATTTAAATACTAGCACGACATGTGACCTTGGGCCCACCTGATGGTAAGTGGTGCGCAAGGTCCATGAATGTTAGCAACTGAAGTCAGACACTCATGACTGACATCAGTCCCTAACACTATGCCGACTTGACTAGATGCTTTGTAAACATAAAAATAAACACCATATAAACACTACACTACACAAAATACTTCTCATGAATATTTCCAAAAAAGTTTATACCAATTACACAAATAAATACAATTAAACAACGAAGTTCAAATTAATCGAAATTTCTATCGTTAAAAAAGCGATTGTTTAGTACACAAATTTTATACTCTTTGTATATTTCTTCAATAATTTTAATTTTTGCACTATATCAGTGCTCTTAAGTAAAAAACGAAGATATATATGTAGATATATAAAGCTATCGAAAATCTTGTGACCATATTTCACTATTATTGACTTAAATTACAAAGAGAAATAAAATTCTAATCTAAAAACAGTTTAAGATTGTCGCGTACCACGGTTATATAGTAGGCACTCGTCTGGGAATCGAACTCAAGACATTCAGGTCACGTTCGAGTCTAGTATCAGTAAAAGCAATTTTACACCAGTGAGCTGATTACTAGAACCGCAACCAGATGTTTGCATCATACTTTGATGCCGCGGCATAAAAATCATAGACGCTTACAAAGAAATAGTAACTAATTCGGAAAAGAGTGGCATCTCACGCCAAAAACTCTAGTTCACCCGAACAAGAACGTTCAATTAACTACACTCGAAATTAAAAAAATAAAAAGAGTATTATGTTACTAGTTTACCATACGATAGATAGGCAGGTACTAATAGTTACAGGTGCGGTGGTGGCTCGGTTGTAAGAACGCGTACCTTAAATCTTACAAAGGTCGGTTCAAACCCACCCGACATGTACCAATGAGAAATACACTTTTCTTACGTACCTTTGTCATAGATTTACAACATCACTGTTCCTGTGCCTCGGGGAGCACGTAAGCCGTCGGTCCCGGTTCCACTAATGCTTGTGGAATCGTTAATAAATTGTCATTAAAAAAAATTACATCATTTCCTCGCCAAGCCGTCTGGCCAGCGTGGCGAGTGTAGACCAAATTCTCCAGATATATGTTCTGGAAGTCCCATCTCCAGCAGTGGAGGTCTACGACGCTGTGTTCTAGGGGCTTTAATGATGATGTTGAAAGTTGGCTAAAAGTGAATCCGCTTCTTTATAAGCGTGGTTTCTGACCACCCTGGAAGGGAAATGGTCGTGATGATACTCTATGAAAATAAAATAACGTTAGCGATGTAAACGCGCCCTAAACAGAATGCCAAGTATTTCAAGATAACTTCTTAAGGCGGATTCACTGGAGCACATTTAAAGAAACGTGCTCGATCAAAAGGCGCCTTAACGCCTCAGGGAATAATTCCCACGCTCGATATCTACTTAATATTTTTCTTCTATAAAAATAACCATTGATGATGTATATCTATGAAGGGAAGGACATACCCTTGTGAATATTTTTTTTATTTAGGACCAGGCGGCCATACTCATTTTTGTTTTGTAAATTTAATTGCACTCCATGTACGGACAGGCTCAATGCCTAGGCATTCTCTAGCCGCCGCCAACCTTTGGGATAATACAAAGTATTTAAGTCGTAAGGTAGGTATGAAACATTAAAACATAAATTTAATTGTTTTTGTTGTAGGGAAGGCAAAGAGCCAAGTCTGACGTAATATATTTTTATTCTTTATGAGTTAATGAGGTTATCATAAAATTCCAAATGTTGCATAATTTGATGCTTTTCTTGGAGTCACTCGCAGCATTATAGCCCAAACACGTCGGGTAAAATATAGGAGTTCACAGCGCGGGAAACCGCAAAAAATAAACTGCAACTTGTGCCCCATATTTAAAGTCCAATTTATCGTTTTCATAACTATTCACATTATTAAACAAAATAATACCACTTTTGACTAACAATATGCACAGTTACCATCCAAGTAACAGGAACAGGACCGACGGCTTAACGTGCTCTCCGAGGCACGGAAACGTTGGTGTTGTTAATCTATGACAAATTACGTAGATGAGTGTATTTTTCATTGGTACATGCTGGGGGTTTGAGCCAACTTTCTTTTGTAGGATTTATAGAAAATATTTCTTACAACCGAGCCACCACCCACTACTACGCCGCCCAGTCTACAAGTATATAAAAAAAAAATGTCAGTAGTGTCATGACAGTTATAAATATTCGTTCTGAAAGTGTCGTCAATCTGTATTGTGTACATAGTTTGTCGTAAAAAATATAGCCCTTAACCGATCTTGGTTTGTTTTTCGAGTAATCTTAGTTATATTACTGAGTTGGTCCATCCTATGTGATACACATATATGTCTGTGTAAGTACGTCAATTCTCGATTTTTCTATAATTTTCTTGAAATACAAAGTTGTTTACAAAAAATTGACATCTATAATTAGACTCTTATAAGCCTTTTTAAATAGAATACAAATAATAAGCTTATTGCAAAATAAGATTCATTCAATACATATGTTTATTTTAGTTATAGATTGACGACGCCTCTATACAGCCAAATTAATGAAATGCTTATTAATAAAATTTATATTTTTTTCTTATTTAGTTTTAATGACGATGCCCTTGTGGCAGATTTCGATGTTTAATAATATTGGTTATTTGACATATTTTAGTGTTATAAACAATATATATATATAATATAAATTATAATCTAATATAAATATATATATATATATAGTAGCTGTGTGTAGCTGAATGGCTCCAGCATCAAAGCTATCATGAGACTGAGCAAATGATAGTCGTGGTGAAATAGAGTGAATTGTTATTTCATTTTGTATATTATAGCTAACTGTTAAAATCATAAATAAGATAACTCTTTATTTATTATTAACTTGCTAGTCCGAGGGATGTTAACTGGTGACCTGAGATACAGGTATCTTCTAGGTACCCCGTTCAGGCACCAGCTCTCATGCTCGGTAAGTTAATTTGTTTAAAATATACATTTTGTTTTTGGGTACAATATCTAATAGGTATGTATGTACCATATTGTAACTGTTAATATTTTTAATGTACCTACATATATTTTATGAGAGAAATAAACATTTTTATTATTATATTATTATTATATATATTAGATTATAGTAGTACAGTATTCCCAAATTAATAATGCACATACAGATCTTCGCTAATTGTCGTATTCCCGGAAACACCCGAATCATTGAATCGTAAGAGCCTAAACAATGCACTTGCATTTTGCACCTTGTTCCAAAGAAATAGAAGTCAATATCATGAGTACACAATCGAAAACAATTCGGGCAGTGTTTTTTTGTTTTTGTTTTTTTGGCGGTGACTGCACGTGTTCTCTCTGGGTGGAATTATATAGAGCTGCTATTACACACCCTTCTTGGTTTTGTTTTCAAAGGTGAATTTAATTTCAACTTTAATTATCTTATTTAAATTGTTTATTTGATAATTGCTTGTCTGTCTGACACAGGCAGAGATTTTATATTTAAAGGAGGTCACTACAGTACTATAAAATTTTCGAAGTAAATCAATCCAACAAAGATTGTAGCATATTCTCAATCGTGTGGTTTTCCTCGCTATTTACTTACATGGAATTATCGAATCAAATTTCGTTACTGATAAATCAATATTTATCTCTTTTAGCACAAAACACATAATTCTACTACATTATGCATGAAGAAAATGCACTTAACCACTCTATATACATATCGTCTTCCGACGCTCGGGGAATACGACCGTTGCCGAACAGTGACGAAGATTTCTATGCGCATTATCACTTTGGGAGAACTGTACCTTAGTGGTACTTGACATTTTTAGTCATGAGTGTCTGATTCCAGTTACTAACATTTATGGACCTCGCGCGCCACTTACCATCAGGTGTGCGCATCACATGTCGTGCTAGTATAATATATAATAATACATATATATTATTAATTGAATAAAGTTATTTGTAAAATATATAGGTATATAGTTTTCGTATCAATCAAGTAATTTATATAGCTCCTGACAGCGTTAGTAAGTAGTATATATGTATGTTTATGTATAATGTGTATTATTAGTATGTAGTATATTGATATTATGATATGAAGATATATGATGTAAGTATATATCAATCCTGTTAAGTTAACCTTTATGATTATAGTATTATTATTATTTCTATGATTCCACCTATAATTGTTCAAATTTGTCCCTAAGGTTTGGCTGTCAGAGAATGTCTTTGGGCATTAAGTCCGCCTTTGTACTTTGTGCAATAAAGTTTTTTAAATAAATAAAAATAAATAATTTAGTGCTATAGCAGAGTTGTTGATAAGAAGGGTTTTTTTACCTAAATTGTAATCTTATTTACTTATTTAGCGTAAATCCCCATACAAGATGAATGATATCCTTTGCACGCATGTAGGGATAGTGGCTATGGTATAAATGGTATGCATCATTTTCAGTATGGTTCTGTTGCGGAATAGAAAAGATAGTGGTAAGGTTATAGAGCCATTCAGGACACTCACCTGTGTTGTCACAAGTTGATAATGTAGCTGAAAAACCTACCTTTATCATCAGCCCGGAATTCTGCCTCCAGTTCAGCTCTGGAAGGCTCGGGCTCTTGTTTCTGGGTCGCCTTCATACTCATGGTCTTCCTGGTCTGATGTCCACGGAACACGGCCTGGATTTTAGTAGCTGCCTGTTCTTCAGACGGCTGGATCGACTTGGAATCGCTTTTGCTGTCTGCGAAAGAGAAAAAAAATATTTATATATTTTTTTATATTTAAAACTTTATTGCACAAAATTTAATAAATTGACAATATAAGTATAGTATATATATATATGTATAAAATATTACTTATTCACTATAATCGACGAGCTTGCCACTTGTCATGATTGGGCTATAGTAAAGTTGGCTAAATGTGAATCCGCTTTTTTATAAGCGTGGTTTCTGACCACCCCGAAAGGGAAACGGTCGTGATGATACTTCACTATAATAAATATTTATAAATTACATATATTTATAAAGACCGCCTCCGTGGTCTAGTGGTAACAAACATTGCCGTGAACTCGGGAGGTCGTGGGTTCGATTCCCACCGGGGGCAAGTTGTACATTGTATAATTTGTCTCGGTCTGGGTGTTTATATTTATAATATGTATATATTAACAAAAAAAAAGAATAATATGTAGTTTATCAACCATCTAGTTTCCGTAACATAAGCCTCGTAGCTTACCACGGAAATTAGATGGCGCTGTGTGACCTGTCTGGAAATATTTATTTATTTATTTATATACACACAAATACATATTTATGCTGGCAAAGGATTCCATTTTCATTCATTTCTCGCCACTGTTCGCATCGGTGTCTAAAATATCCAATAACGCCCAACTCTAACCCAATTTCGTAAGGATAAAGGACAAATCCGGAAAAATCACCTGTCCTAATAAATTTTAAAGGCTTACGTCTAACATCGGATAGTAAAGATTTGAATGACCTCTGCAGTATAGGAATTGATGGGGGCAAATTGGTTGCATTTGCGGACGATACAGCTTTGCTTTTTTCTGGTGATACATGGAGAGAAACCTATGATAGAGCACAACGTGGTTTTGATGATGTAAATGATTGGTTAAGGACAAACCTGCTTACTCTTAATATAAGCAAAACTAATTATATACCGTTCTCTATTCGTAAAACTCATCAGCCTAACCACAACGATTACACCATTAAAGCTCACGACTGCATGGATCAAAACCTACGACAGGGGTGTTTGTGCCCAAAAATGGAGAGAACGAATTCCGCTAAATATCTTGGTGTGCTTCTTGACAGCACCTTAAGTTTTAGTAAACACATTGAAACAGTGACTGCTAGAACACGTAAATTAATTTACATATTTAGGAACTTGCGTCATGTTGCAAATTACACAATCCTTAAAGCTGTCTATTACGCATTATGCCAGTCAATTATATCCTATTGTATAGGTTCTTGGGGAGGTGCACCAAAATATCTACTGATACCTTTAGAGAGAGCTCAGAGAGCAGTGTTAAAGGTCATGACATTCAAACCCTTACGCTATCCTACAGACTCCTTGTACAATTCTTGCAAAGTTCTCTCAGTTAGGCAACTCTTCATCTTACAGATAGTTTGTAAACAGCACGAATATACCAATTATCAAAATCAAACCAAAAGAAGAAAAGATCTAGTTTTCCAAGCTAAAAAATTTAATACAGCATTCTCATCAAGATTTTTTTGTTTCCTGGGTGTCTTCTTATATAATAAGCTCAATGGTATTCTCTCTATTCATGACATGAACAAAGTTAATTTTAAAGGTAAATTAAAGGAATGGCTACTGACAATGGACTATTATAAAACTGAAAATATTTTAAATATTATGATTTAGGCAAGCTTAAATAAAACAAAAAAATCACAATATTGATACCATTTATTTATTGTAATTTTAACATGTGGCGATGGCTATTTTATCTTATTTATTATTTATTTTATTGTAATTTATTATTTATTTTATTGTAATTTATTATTTATTTAATATTTTTATTGCTTTTGCATGCATTAACAATAGATTAGAATAGTTTTAGCTTAAAGTTTTATCAAAATTATTATTATTAATTTTAAATGTAATGTTATGTAGAATACTAGGGTAGCTAGTGCAGCTGGAGCCCAAGACACAAGACGAAAATTCTTGGTTTGGGTTCCAACGTGCAATACAATTGGAAATATGTAGCGTCAATATTGTTCACATCGTGTAATTTATTATATAAATATTTCACTATTGTATTTATTATTGTAACTAATTTCTACTGTATAAATAAAGAATTATTATTATAAAAAAAAAAAAAAAAAAAAAATATGACAAACCCATCCTTGGGTTCCGTTGAGCCGTCGTACTTGTCCGATTCAAAATTCAAATTCGAATTCAAAATCAAATTTATTTATTGTATAGATTGCTTATTCTAATTACAGTTGTATGTCCATGTCATGATGATACAATCTGCCCATATTATGGGCATACAATATGCTTTATGTCAATATATATTTATTTACTATATTTATATATTATTATTTGTATATATGTGGTCTGTGGACTGTGGACTGCCTCCGTGGTCTAGCGGTTAAGTCCGTGGATTTAGACTCGGAGGTACCGGGTTCGATTCCTGGTCGGGACACAATAATATTTATTAATGTAAATAAATACATTTAATTAATATTTAATTTATTTGTGATATTTCTCGAGTTTGGTACGCTGGAGACATCGACGAGCTTGCCACTTGTCATGATTGACCTATAGTAAAGTTGGCTAAATGTGAATCTGCTTATTTATAAGCGTGGTTTCTGACCACCCCGAAAGGGAAACGGTCGTGATGATACTTTATTTGTATATAGTTTATATTTAATTTTTTTTTTTGTCAATTTATTGGAATACAATGTTAATGTCAAAATTTGCATGCTAAAAATTATTTTATTGAGTAAAAACAGTTGTCAATAAGAATTTTCTTTAACTCAATAGTAAAACGTTTTATAGGTAACTCTCGTATCTCTCTAGGAATTTTATTATATACTCTAATGCACATTATGTGGCAGTTTCTGCTGTAATATTCACTTACACATCTTGGGTAGATTAGTCGGTACGGTCTCTAGGTACAAATTTGTTACAAGTATTATATTTTTTAAAGAGATTAGAATGTTTGTTGACAAATATCATTTTTATTGTTGCGATAAATAAAGTATTTTCTTTCTTTCTTTCTAAAGAGTTATAAAGCTAAGTTTTGGTTTACGACCCAATTAGTAACAATAAAATAAACAATAAAATCACTATTGTTGTTTTATTTAGATATCACGCAGACCGTGAAATCTTGAACCTGTTCCGTTTAATGTCTGTGGGTTAAATGAAATAATAGATCTTATAACAATAGACACAAAAAGTTGATACCGCCGAAGTTATGAAACCGCTATAAGTTCCTTAACTGCTTAGCTGAAGTTTAGGCTTTGTATTGATAAGAAGGGATCAGCACAATCTTTGTCCCTTCTCCCTTTGTCATTTGAAACCAAAATTACAAGGACATTTGCCGCCATTTTATTTTGTGTGAAAAATATAACTAGTTGTTTGACCAGGCTGTAGCGGATCAGCAGCTGACAGCTCCCATACGTCAACTTGGCTACGGCTACGCGACGCCTCGCTTACGGCTCGAAGACGAAGACTGGATGAAGAGACGTAAGTTCGGGTGATAATTTTATTTATTTTTTATTTGAAAACTTTATTGCAGTTTATTATATTCTCTCACAGTTTCCGCAGCTCGCCAATGGAACAGACTGCCATTGTTTATCAGACAGGCACCTACTTTAAACATCGTCTATCTTCTTACTTTCTTAAAAAGCAAAATGATATTTAATTTATTCACATGACATGGATTATTATTATTATTATTAGTGTATGTATTTATATTTAGATTATTATTTATGTAAATATTTATGTATGTTTATAAATGTATATTTAATGTATGCAACTGGCATGTTAATTTATTTATTTTCATTACATTTTAATATGACATACTCGTATGATATACCCAGTGAAAGGTATAGCATTTAGTTTAATATTTATTCTCTCCTCCTAACTCTGCACCCCACAATTTCTTATGTCATTCTCCCAAAGGTTAGCTGTTAGAGAATACCTACTAGGTATTAAGCTAGGTATTAAACATGTTTACAAAATCTTATACAATATACAATCTAGAAGGTATCTTAATAGTTTAGTAAACATGTTACTTACAGACCAGCATTGCATTTAAAAGGTAACTTCATTTTATTTTGTATATTTTAATGTGCAATAAAGAATATTATTATTATTATTATTATTGCACAATGTACAAAAGGATAATGTGATGACTGTTGCTTCTTCCCACTTGGTCTCCATTAGACCATTGTGCGTGACATTTACTCCGTCATCGGAGCCATCCATCTCCTCCTGGAAGGCCAGGAGACCCGTGAAAAAAGTATCATCACGACCTTTTCCCTTTTCGGGGTGGTCAGAAACCACGCTTATAAATAAGCGAATTCACATTTAGCCAACTTTACTATAGGCCAATCAGGACAAGTACATATCACAAATAAATTAAATAATAATTAAATGTATTTATGGACATAAATCAATATTTTGTGTCCCGACCAGGAATCGAACCCGGTACCTACGAGTCAAAATCCACGGACTTAACCGCTAAACCACGGAGGCAGTCAAAGAGGCGAGGAAGAGGGACAAATATACATACATACTCATATACAATGCTTTTTTCACATTTATAATATTCAAATTAATAAACAACAGCAGATTTAAATTGACGTGACAGTTAAAAAGATTTTTCTACATAAATTTTTTACAGTGTAAAAAGCGTGAGTACGAATGCAGGTGTCGATTTTTCAAAATGACAAATGGGCGAAGCCAGATGGTGACTAGCGCTTTAAACCATTTTAGTTTTTAAAATACATACGAGATATATTTTGATTTATAAAATCCATTGAGATAAATGCTGCGTATAGAGTTGCTAATCCGAACGAAACGAAACGTGTCGCAACTTGATGACAACGGTCTAATTTTCATCCGCTACTTTTGGTCGAAATTAAGCAGTTTTTTTTATTTTTTTTTATTTATTGTTTAAGGACAACTTACAGCTAGATACATAAAATATATATACAGTACATATGGGTATTGTATGGCTATTGACAGGTTGCCACCGATAGCTAAAACTACATAATTAGGTGGTGCTCACTGCAATAACAACACAAGTAAAATTAACCTAAACTTAAAACTAAGAGCAATAAACTACATAACATAGAACAAAAAAAAAAAACAAAAAAATTAAAAACAATTATACATAGATACCTAATAAAATCAATAAAAATGAAAATAAAAAAAAATCTGAAATAATAAAAATTAAATAAACTAAACAATAAATTTACAATATATATAAATATACTATTAATGAGAACCACTGGCGAAACGTTTCGTAAGAATGCGTCGTGTAGCAGTCGGAGATAATATAAATGGATCCAAGTCGTTGCAATATTCATTAACATAACTGCATGTCCTGCTTATGAACGAATTCTGTTGGTAGTTAGTTTTTGAGAATGGGACAAGAAATAATCTTCGTTCTCTGGACGACTTCGTAACCTGCAGCTTACAGAGATTTAGAAGACTGGGACAGTCAATCCTGGAGGTAACCATCGAGAACAGGTATGACACGTCTGTGATAGCGCGTCGTTCGGAAAGAGGCAAAAAGTGATGCCGTTTACATTTGTCTTCGTAACTTAGGTAGTTCTGACGAGTCTTCCGACAAATGTATCGAAGGAATCGCCTTCGAATGGATTCAATACGAGACGAGTAAATTTTATACTTTGGGTTCCACACCTGAGATGCGTATTCAAGATGGCTACGTACAAGTGGCTACGTACATACAAGTTTTGGCATAAACTTCGCGACAACTCATACCCATACTGAATATGTGGAATGCTTTCCAAGCCTGTGTATTTTCCTATTCCTATAACCTACTACAGTCTTTTAAGGCATCTTGTTAGGCTGGCATAGTGGTAGAGACTGATTATATATTTAAAAAAAAAAAACATGTATTTAATTTCCAATACTTATTAAATAGCCACAGTTTGTTGGTGGAGACAATCACTCTCGAAGCTAAATATTAAATAATAAATATTTATATTAGGTAGATAAAAAAGATGCGCGGGCGCGAACCACTCTTTCCCCGCTCGAACAACACGTCCGCCTATAGGTACCATTAATTTAAGTCTATCTCTTTCTTAGGATGAACACTCATTTCCTCCGAAGATTATTTTAAATTTCGAAACCTAACTCAATAGACAATAAAAGAACGACTGCAGACAGGAGGCGAGGTGAGGGCGCGCGGGGACGCGGAGCGCATACATGGCTTACAGTCAGCCACAAATCACACCTATAAACTTATAAATACTTTTATAAAAAATAAAAGCATGTGATATTAATTTAAATAATAATACAGGTGCGATATATTAATCTAATTAAAAAAAAAATTATATTACATATATAGGGGAAGAACAGCTTCGCGGATCCATCTATGTGATTCGGGACACATGCTGAGCTTAGGGTCTGTTCATCGCTGCAAAAAATACGGTGTGAACTAGTGCAACGCGCCTAGATGGCTGCCTGGTGTTGCTCGGGTGCCAGGTTTTTAATTTAATCCAGTTTAAGGGAACAGATAAACAACAATGTACAGTGATTTACAACGCTATTCGACTAATTTGAGTTTCCCAGCTGTAATGTTTATGTTGGCTTTATTGTGTTTCTATCTTTATTGCTGGGTTTATAGTGGCAATTGTTTACAGGTCCCGGCGCGAGTTATGAGCGAACAATGCCATTGTTATTCTAACAAGATTACAATTTAAGTAGAAAAAACCAGTCAAATGCCAGTCTGTCGACGGGGAAGTATCACCGTTCATGCCTATAAACCCACGCGTTTTTTGATCAGGCTCGAATTGCCGTCATGGCCAGTCAATTCGGCATAGTGTTAAGGGACTAATGTCAGTCATGAGTGTCTGATTCCAGTTACTAACATTCATGGACCTTGCGTGCCACTTACAATCAGGTGGGTCACATGTCGTTCTTAAATAAAAATTAAAAAAAAAATACATAGTTAAGGTGAGCAATCATGACAGCTCTAGTACTAAAGGATACGATATTTTTTAAATAACTTAATTTCACAGTAAATTATTGCAAAAAGAACATGTATAGGTTTATCAAAAAAAAAATATTTTTTTTTATCATTATTTATTATTAAATATTTTATTGCACTTTACTTAAAAGTATGCACAAAGGCGAACTTAAAGCCATTTCGGCTTTTTCTACCAGCTAACCTTTGGGAGAGTGACACAGTATAAATATGTGGGGTGCAATTCTAAACAATAAACTACATATATAGTATGTACACTCTTTAAATACTCATCAATATATACGTATTATAGTAGATATACATATATGAAGATAATATATTATTAGGAAGTAGAAATTTGTGAAGTTAAAATAAGTTAATTAATTAAAATAATTAAGTTCTGCTATTATATTTAATAAATTTATTTCAACAAAATAACAATAATAACTAAAAAATACAGAAAACTAAATATATAAAATCATCTAACATTCATTCTCATTTAATCATTCATTCGTTCCTTCAAACATTAAGTTAAGTTATTAATAACAATTATTAAGTTCTGCTTGTTTAAAAAGAAAGTATTAAGTAGTTTTTTTAAGATTTGAATAGAAGGATCATTGTACAAGCATTGATGTCATTTGGCGTATATCGCTATCCCATTGTAACTATTCTGTTCTATCATCCATTCCTGGTTTGATGTTGAGTTATGTGAACAGTATAAGTAAGTCGTGTAGTCTACAAAGGAGTGACCTAAAATTTGATTTAAGTATGCTTAATAAATATCAGCCTTAGGAAAAATGCGAAAATCTTTTTGCACCATTAGCGTAATTATGCCAATGTATTATGGTCTAGGCTAATTAATTCGGCTGTCAAACCATAACTGAAACAGCCTACAAAAAACACATCAAAGGAACCCGACGCATCGCCTTGATTAATAAAGGGTCGTAGGGTTAGTTCTGATTTGTCATTTTTCCGATTAAACTCGTATTTTTTTATAAAAGAATTATTATTTGTAATCCATAGATTTACTACAAATTCTCAATATTATCATTAATAGAAAAAACTATATAACGTTCATACAAATTATGTTTTTTTTTCCATTAATAATAATAATATATTTATAAGATAATTACAATCCATTTTTGTTAGTCTATCACTATGTTAGTAACAATGACTTACATTAAAGTTAGTAAACTAAAATTTAATGTTAGTGCCTTATTTATACTTATTTGTACACGTGTCAATTTGTCGGTTACAGTGAAGCTTAATAAAGTGACACTGTATTGGACAGTCCACTTTATCCGATATGACCTTAAGCATATTGTTGGTGCTGCCTCTAATTCTATTGACTAGAGATGCAGTGCGTTTACGCATGATAGCAGAAAAACTGTCAACACGATTCTCTACAAAAACGTGGCAGCCCCAATAATACCTAGAAACCATTATTATACTGGACTCGTAGGGCGCTGTATGCTTGCTGCGTATAGTTGACCTACAGACTGAAGGAGTAGAAGGATTGGCAATATGCCCTAAATAATGTTAACCTGTTTTGTGCAGCGAGCAAATATGCAAAGAGAGTTCAATAAAGTAAAGTATCATCACGACCGTTTCCCTTTCGGGGTGATCACAAACTACGCTTATAAATAAGCGGATTCACATTTAGCCAACTTTACTATAGGTCAATCATGACAAGTGGCAAGCTCGTCGATGTCTCCAGCGTACCAAACTCGAGAAATATCACGAATAAATAAAATATATGTTGAGTCAATGTGTACAATTTTTTAGCTTCATGGCGTAGGGTTAACACGTTTTTATTTGTCATGATTGATGGTTAGCTTGTCATGATATTTTAGCCAATCACTTAATTTTAAATGGTAAACACCTCTATTAACGTTTTAGCTTCCCTCTCGCTCGCACAATTTATTTATTTAAATCTTTATTGCACTATGTACAAGGGGCGGGCTTAATGCCGCTAGAAATTCTCTGACAGCCAACCTTTAGGATAATGTAGAAAGTTTAAGGTGTAAGGTAGGTGCAACACGTAATATAGATATGATAAATATTGAGATAATTGGGCTCTAGATAAAAGGATATACCTACTTACATACTAAACTACATTTCACTTATCCGAACCATCGAAGCATGCCTTTGCTTGTTTTTGTCCCTATGTTTCATACATACCTTTTTCAGTATTTCCTAATTACGTTTACGAACTCATTTCTACTGCATTGACTCTTCTATCATGCGTATTCTGACATATCTACGTCTCGCTTCCATACATAAGTGTTGGTACCAGCATGGCATTGTGTATGGCGAGACGAGCTTTGTCACTGACATTTTGACTGGCGATCAGTGACCCCAGGGTACCGTTAACACTACACATCCACATCCACAGCGAAAACACTGCCCATATATAATTTCATTTACTTGTTCTAGAGTTTCATTATCAATCTTTATCGTCACGGTTTTTGCCTCATTTAAATAAAACTACGGACAATTTGGACCGAGTACTCCAGAAAGGCGATGAAAGGCTTTTTATCGTCCTAAATCAAGGTAAGGGGAACAAAATGACGAATAGAGAAGTATTGAGACAAATTTTCCGGTCGTAAAGGGTCAAAGGGCGAAATCCCGGATCCCATAAAAGCGTAAATATCTCAATTTAGCCGACAACGGAGACCAGAAACGAAATTAGGGTGAGTGACCTTCGCAGACCCCAATTCATCAAGTTTTAAATATGAGCAACATGACTGGCAGAAGGCCTAGTCAATTTGTAAATGACCTAGAATGAACAAAAAGGTATAGAGTATCATCATATCTCTTTCGGAGTGGTCAGAAATCACGCTTCTAAAGTGTTTTAGCCAACTATATTTTTTTTAAAACTTTATTGCACTATGTACAAGAGGCGGGCTTAATGCCGCTAGGCATTCTCTAGTAACCAACCTTTGGGACAATGAAACGATTTGTGTTGTGAGGTAGGTGCAACCATTAAATAGATTAAAAGGTAATTCAAATTAAATCTAAGTGTTATATCTATATAGACAAATACATACTAATATGTACACAATTCTACATATACTACATACTATATATATATTTTACACTACATATAATACCTACTTACACTGTGAGGAACTGTTTAAATAATGTGAGTATACCATATTTTTGAAAAATGATCTGTTTGGCACTTGACGAATTTCTATCGGCAAATTGTTCCACAGATTTGCGGCCACTACTGCAAAAGAGTTAGACTGAAAGCCAGAGTGATGAAATAGGATAGATAGAACAGAATTGTGGGACGAACGGAAAGATCTTTTATGAAATGAGGAAAGATAGCTAAATTGAAAAAAAAAACAACTGCCTCCGTGGTCTAGCGGTTAAGTCCGTGGATCTAGACTCAGAGGTACCGGGTTCACTTCCTGGTTGGAACACTAAAATATTTATTAATATAAATAAATGCATTTAATTAATATTTAATTTATTCGTGATATTTCCTGAGTTTGGTACGCTGGAGACATCGACGAGCTTGCCACTTGTCATGATTGGCCTATAGTAAAGTTGGCTAAATGTGAATACGCTTATTTATAATCGTGGTTTCTGACCACCCCGAAAGGGAAACAGTCGTGATGATTGTTTACTTTTTACTTTTATTTCCATATTTAAACTCTGGTTTTTCGTATATTATTTCCATTTTCACACTCTGCACCCATAATATTAATCTATCACTCTCTCAAAGGTTAGCTGGTAGAGAATATACCTTCATGGTATTATTTATTTATTTATTTATTTAAATTCTTTAATGCACTTAAAAATAGTACAGAGGCGAGCTATAATGCCAGTAGGCATTCTTTACCAGCTAACCTTGGGGATCGAGTAAGGTGATAGGCAGTATGAAAAAAATAAGAAATTTTAATGATACAGTTAATATTATGCTCACCTATGTACAACACTTTATATTGTATATTTTGTGTGCAATAAAGAATTTCATTATTATTATTATCAGTACATGCCGGGATTCGAAGGGTATATAATCAAACTAAATCTCGTATTCTTTAAGTTTAAAGCGAATTCTTTAGAACCCGTTTGATTGATCAATAAACGCTCTACAATCAACTTTGTAAGTCAGCGAAAAACTATCTCGAAGCCAAGCTGAAGCAATTTAAACGCGAATGGGCACAGAAAATCCTTCGTTATTGCATAAAGAATAGATGTCATAATGGTGTGAAGTTAGAACTGACAATGTAAAGACAAGGTGAATTTGAGACTCAATTATATATACGTATTCAACAGTATACAGGATGGATGTTTGAGACGGAACAGTAAGCCACTACAACTCCTACGGCCTAGGCCTTCACTATTGGAGATGGGTCTTCCAGAACATATATCTGGAGAATTTAAAACAGACGGGTTGGCAAGGATCTGATTTTTTTTTTTAATGACACTAACGATTCCACAAGTTGGTATTCGTGAAACCGGGAACGACGGCTTAACGTGCTCTCCGAGGCACGGGAACGGTGGTGTTCTAAATCTAGCACATATGTACGCAAGAAAAGTGTATTTCTCATTGGTACATACCGGGGGACTTTGAACCGACCAAAAAAGTCAAAGTCAAGTCAAAGATTAAAGTCAAAATATCTTTACGTGAATAATTTTGACTTTGACTTAACTTTGACTTTGTGGGATATAATTAACAAATAAATATTTCCAGACAGGTCACACAGCGCCATCTAATTTCCGTGGTAAGCTACGAGGCTTGTGTTACGGAAACTAGATGGTTGATAAACTACATATTATACTTTTTTTTTGTAAATATAAACATATTATACATATAAACACCCAGACCGAGACAAATTATACAATGTACAACTTGCCTTGCAGGTCACAATAACAGCGAATAATTACGAACGAATTTAGGGAGCAATAATATGCTTCAACCGGCGACAGCCTCTTCGACAGAGAGCGTTGTTTTCGGCGGAAACATTAGTCACTACTAGAAAGCGTCGGGACCATGGAACGTCATCGACGTGAAGTGCGCCGGCACACAAAAACGTTACTGCCAAAATTCAAAGCGACTCCAAAAAGGAATTATCGAATAACCGGGTTTACATATAACATATTTTTTTATGACGGCCTACAACGACGAAATTTCTGACCTACAAAATAGTATTTCACAGCTGGAGTGATGGAGTACTCCAGAAAGTGTCACTGTAGCCGCATTACAAAGAGTAATAATTTGCGGGCTGACACAAAGCCCGCTAAAACAAAGAAAGCTTGTTGCCAGCACTTCTGACAAGTGAATTAGAGTGGGGCCGAAAATTGACCAATATAATAATGACTGGTCAAATAATATAATTATTTATAAATAAATAATAGTACAATTTATTTATAACATATAAAAATAATATTTCTAATCTCTATCAATGACTACATTCCCACGTTGCACTTTTATAGATTCTTTTGTTTTTAAGAAATTTATTTTAAATGAATCATTAATTACATTATTAGTTATTGCAGTTAAGCACCAACAACAGACAGAGAACCAAAATTGAATATAGTGGAATGTTTGGATTTTTAAAAACTTAATTTACGTCTACTAACTAGAACAAGCTAGTTTATAAATAGAAAAACTTTGATAAAATTTGTGAAATTCTTTGACAAAAGTTTAATCTACTTGCAGGTATATGGTGCCGAAATCAAGACATACTCGTACCTACATTGCATGCTGAAGCTCAGAGAGACATTATTATTAGACCATAAATCCGTCTGGCCAGCGTGGCGAGTGTAGGCCAAATTCTCCAAATATGTGTTCTGCAAGGCCTATCTTCAACAGTGGAGGTCTAGGACGCTGTGTTTTACGGATTGTAATGAATGAAAAAAAAAAGTCATTGTTTTATTTCATTTTATTTTACAAACAATTGTACTGAGAGAGAATACACAATAAATTGGTTTTACAAACAATATTAATATCTGCACAACCAGCTTCAATAATCCAATTGTTCCAATCCTTTTAGCACAACTAGATATCTAAGGTTAGCATTTGCAAGACCTGGTTTCTGTAAGAGACAGGCGACAATACAAAGAGATCGACACAATGAAAGAGATCGTTATAGGATTGAAGAATTCGCCTTAGTAGCATACGTTTACCTGCGTTAGTTCGGCAATATTTAACTGCAAATAGGTGGGGGTATAGTTCACGAATACGTACAGAGCTACTGGGAATGAGGTAACTGATTAGATTTATGCAATAAATAATTTGGAATTTGATCCAAATACTTCGATTAAGAATACACATACATAAGGTCTGAAAACGACTCGAGAAATAAAGCTCTAAGTAATTGTGTGCTCTTATTTTCAAAAGTACGGTCCAACCACAGATAACTTAAGGTGTCATAATTATCATCATTATCACAGCCCCTTGACTTTCACTGCTGGAGTTGAACCTTCCAGAATATATAAAATAAATTAAAAATATTTTTTTACATCCTATATACATAAAGCATATATACTCGTAATTTATTCATAACACATTGGCTAGGTTAGGTTAACAGAATTGTTAATAAGTTCTCTGATTTGTGCACTAGAAAATTATGTCAAGGTACAGTCAAGGCCAGACTAGTTTGCAAGTGTTTGATGTCAAATTTAATGAAAATTTACTAACGACTCCATAAGTTGGTATTAATGAAACCAAGACTGACGGCTTGACTTGTTCTCCGAGGCACAGGAGTCGCGATCACAGCGACATTATTGCCGCTCGGCCAATACTACATAGGATCGTTGGCCAGCGCTCCGAGCGGCGCCCACGAGAGTGGAATCAATCCGCGCACCGAGCAGTCACACGTTTTTTCTCTCACAATTTTCATAGCCTTTTTACTCAAGTAATGTATTGGAATTTACAGTCCGCTAAACAATCTTTAATTGAGCCATCGAAGACATGCAGAAGTATCACTATGTGGTTAGCAGCATAGAATAGGGACTGACGATTTTATATACACAGGAACGTTGGTTGTTGTAAATCAAGGCAAATTGGTTGCGGGGTTCGAATTATATTTTTTTTTTGGATCATAAGGAAAATGTTCTTACAACCGAGCCACCACGACTATCAGCTATAAGTATAGTAATCACGGTCACTTGATTTTGTATGGGGCCTTTAATCTAGGTCTATATTAATCAAAACAAAAATATGTCGATTAATAACTGACTGGTTTATTTATATTAAGTCAATAGGAAGCGGAAGAATGGAGGGAGTAATTATTTTCATATTTTCACTTGACTTTTTGAGCTCTGTTCTTTTAAGTGAAAACCGAGAGTAGTTGGAATTTTTTATCAGGATTTACCTATTAAAATATAGGTCAACTTATTCATGAATTAATCGTGCGGGTGTCGGTAGTGTTGTGTGTGAACTGTGAAGAATTGTCTTAAACTAAAACAGCTAACCACTTTTTTTTTTAATATTACAGTTCTTAGAACACAGCGTCCTAGACCTCCACTGTTAGAGACTGAACATATATTTTTTTATTGACACTTTATTTTCGATTCCACAAGTTAGTATTAGTGGACCCGGGACCGACGGCTTAACGTGCTCTCCGAGGCACGGTGGTGTTGTAAAATGTAAGTACGAAAAGTGTATTTCTCATTGGTACATGCTGGCGGGGTTTAAACCGACCTCTGTAGGTAGTTCTTACAACCGAGCCACCACCGCCTTATCAAATAGCACTTTAAAAAAATAATAATAAAAAAATATATATGTAAAATGTTACTAAAAATGTAATGAGGTGAAGAGTCGTCTTGTTGTGTTCAATGTTTTGTGGTACAGGAACTCGTCCGAAAATTTGATTAATGAAATTCATGATTTTTGAGTTATAAATTAATAAAGAATTATTTATTTTTAGTTTTTATAATTTAGTTCTTAATTTGTTTTATTTTTTAATCTTTGTACTTTACTGCCTGACTGCCTCCGTGGTCTAGCGGTTAAATCCGTGGATTTAGACTCGGAGGTACCGGTACACAAAAATATTTATTAATGTAAATAAATATATTTAATTAATATTTAATTTATTTTTGATACCTATGTCTCGAGTTTGGTACGCTGGAGACATCGACGAGCTTGCCACTTGTCATGATTGGCCTATAGTAAAGTTGTTAATGTTAATCCGCTTACTATAAGCGTGGTTTCTGACCACCCCGAAAGGTAAACGGTCGTGGTGATGATTGTACTTTACTCCAAATACACATATCCGTAAGAAAAAAATAAATAAAATAAAGAATTAATATCTTTTTTTCACTGCAACAGTCTAGTTTAACAGGGTTTAACTTGGGCTTGGGTTTAAGGGGCTTGCATCCATCTCGCTCGCACAATCAAATATTTTTAAATTGAGTGTACTTTTGCGAAATACATACCTTCATACATATCTTCACGCCAGATCCCTTGCGGGGTAGGCAGAGACAATTGAGCGCCATTTGACACGATCACGACATACCTCTTTCGCTTCGTCGACATTCATTAACCTCTTCATACATGCCCTTTGGTTACGAAGACTTTTTAATGCACCTTCAGTCAGTGTTTTATTTATTTGATCGTGATATGTGAGTCTCGGTCTGCCAGGGCCTCTTTTACCCACAACTTTCGCATTATATATCTGATTCGTCAATCTTTCATCTCTCATCCTTTCAACATGCCCGAACCATCGTAGCATGCTTTTCCTTATTTTTGTCCCTATGCTTTCCTTCATACCAACCTTTTGCGAAATGCAGTATTTATTTTATTTTATTTATTTATAAGGGTCGCCAACAGTGACATCAACAATACATACATGGATTTACACTTCTAACTAAGATCTGAACTAGATGTTGCACACATTACAGAAAACCACCACATGCTATTACAGTATCCAGTAATTGGTAATCAAATATAAGTTAAAACTATAACACAATATACAAATACAAAATATTTTATTGTTCATAAAGGTACAATTAACAAATTGATTTACACACTGACTCCTAAACTAAGTCTAACTAAGTTAACTTTGATTTAACATGTTTTAAAATTGAGGGGATATATATTTAGGGCTTTGTTTGTTAAATTATACAGTCTAGGACCAGCAACAAAATAATGACGTTGAGCAAGTTTGGTTCTAGGTTTGACGGTACGACAAACACGGTCTCTCCTGCGTATCGAACCACTGACATTATGATCAAACTTTGTAGATCTATGAAATATAACACGATGCAACCACGATCAAGGACAACAATACCAAGAATAGCGGAATTAATTAATTGCGGAATATTATTCATAGGGCTTAGTAACATAGTGTTTGCTTTATCTATATTACTAAACAGAGGACATTTATTCTTTATATTTGCCTTGCCTGAAGCACTGCCACATTCATGTGAGTATGTACCCAATGCCCCATGATAGGGCAATCTGGCTTCTCACTAACTGCCTTCAAGATGATATTGCTGCTTCCTCGTACTCTGTGCATCAACGAAGCAAATCGTTTTCGCAAAACCTACTGAGTACAAATCATTATAAAATAAAACATTGTTAAACGATGTTATTACTTACATAAAGAATCTGCATTACGCGACGACGAACGACGTTGCAATTGGATAAATATTGGATATCCAATGTTTCTATAGTAGCCACTTATGTCGCTACACGCAACCTTTATACACATAGTTTTAAGACCTAGTTCGGTAGTGGATTTTATAACTGTAAGTGTGGCCAAAGTGTACGTAATTGAGTTTGCATTAGTAATGAGACAGTGGAGCTTCCCTGTAAAGGTTGACATTTATAGAGTGTATTTATGTTTTTATATACATTCTATATAGATGTTTATAGCGCACAGTGATTCACTTAGAACATAGCAACTGGACAAATTTATTCTAGCAATTTTCTTGTCGTTAAAAAAATAAAATATAAAAAAAGTTTTATTTTTTAGTAATAAAAGATTTTATTTTTTTTATTTTTATAATTATGTTTTGCTTATGTTTTGTTTTTTGCTTCTATTATTTTCGTCTTTTATTGTCATACATTGTGTAACTTTAACGAAGAGCTCTTGTCTTCTGGAACACACTCTGTTTCATCAGACTAGTCCAGGAGACAGAGCACATTTATATATTAGGTAAAAGAAAAAAATGTGTCAATAAAGATTTTTATTATTTATAATAATGTTATTTATAGGGAAACATCTTTTGTCACATTTTTGTTGTTATTATTATTATTATTAAATACTTTATTGCACTTTACTTAAAAGTATGTACAAAGGCGAACTTAAAGCCATTTCGGCTTTTTCTACCAGCTAACCTTTGGGAGAGTGAGACAGTATAAATATGTGGAGTGCAATTCTAACCAATAAACTATATATATAGTATGTATAGATAGACTACATAAATACTGATCAATATGTTAATGTAAATGCATGAAAAATAAAAGATTTTATGTTAATATACAATTCTACTCATAGCGTTAATATTTTCATGAAACCTTAGTGATGCCTTACAATGCGTGCATTATATCACAGCGTCTAGAACACAGGGTTCTAGACTATTGAAAATGGGTCTATCAGAAATTTCTGTAGAATTTGGCCTACATTTGCCACGCTGGCCAGACGGGTTGGCGTCAATATTTATTGTTGAAAAAACTTTCAGTTCATCACTTCACTAATACCAACATATTTACTTAATGGCAAAAAATGTATAATTATATTACTGATATTAATTCTAAAATAAAGCTAATCGATTCATTTAAAATGATGCATTCACTTATTTATTCATTGTCATTATCTTTTTTTTAAGCTTGGAGCATTTCTTTTTTGTACATACGACCTTCAGAGATTGTTAAAAACTGTTGTCGTTAAATTAAATAAAATAAAATTAATAACAAAATGATAGTATCATCAAAGTATCATCACGACCGTTGCCCTTTCGGGGTGGTCAGAAAATGATGAATTAACAAAATGATAAAATTGGCATTTCTTTATAAATATAATAAAAAGGAAAGTAGAAAATAAATACAACTAATTTAGCAATGTTGGAAATGGAATCGTTAATAAATTCTAATTATAAAAATTTACATCAGATCCTCGCCAACTCGTCTGGCCACCGTGGCGAGTGTAGGCCAAATTCTACAGATATATGTTCTGGGAGGCCCGTCTCCAGCTGTGTTTCAAAGGCTGTAATGATGATGATATGTTTTCCTCTACCACTAAGTAAAGCTGTGTCTTGCATCGTTTCCTGATGCCTTACAATGCGTGAACACAGAGTTCTAGACTATTGAAAATGGGTCTATCAGAAATTTCTGTAGAATTTGGCCTACATTTGCCACGCTGGTCAGACGGGATGGCGTCAATATTTATTGTTGAAAAAACTTTCAGTTCATCACTTCACTAATACAATTTATTAACGATTCCACAAGTTGGTATTAGTGGAACCGGGACCGACGGCTTAACGTGCTCTCCGAGGCACGGGAACGGTGGTGTTGTAAATCTATGACAAATGTACTTAAGAAAAGTGTATTTCTCATTGGTACATGCCAGGGGGGGTTTGAACCGACCTTTGTAGGATTTAAGGAACGCGTTCTTTCAACCGAGCCACCACCGCGCCAATGTCAATAAATACCTACATTTAATTAATATTTAATTTATTTGTGATATTTCTCGAGTTTGGTACGCTGGAGACATCGACGAGCTTGCCACTTGTCATGATTGGCATATAGTAAAGTTGGCTAAATGTGAATCCGCTTATTTATAAGCGTGGTTTCTGACCACGCCGAAAGGGAAACGGTCGTGATGATACTTTACTTTACTTTATGTACGTAATAAGAGTGATTAACTCATTGGTACATGCCGGTAATTTGATCCGTCATTTGGAAATCTAATAGCGTTTAACATTGTCAGTTTGCGTTAGGTAAAGGACTTCGTAATATAACGATTGCGGCTGAACAACAGGAATTCGGCTGATGTTAATATTAAAATACAAATATAATTTTATCACGTAGAAAATACATTAATCTGTCTCGGTGGCGACAACCGGAAATTGCTATTTGATAAACTATGAACTCTTGTAACATAAAAATTTGAAAAAGAAAATATTTATTGTTGAAAAAACTTCACTAATACCAACTTGTGGAATCGTTAATAAATTGTAATTATAAAAATTACATCAGATCCTCGCCAACTCAGTTGGCTAGATAATATTATCCTACTTCAATCTCATTGTTAATAAATAATAAAATCACTTATTTCTCATTCAAGTTTATACAAGGGTTGCTGTTGATGGTTGGTAGTTTGTTGTATCCGTAATTAGTATTATAAGTATGTATTTATAAATTACTATTATAGCATCTGTTAATTTAAGTATATTTTATATCATGTTTGCGTTATTTTTTTTTACTTTTTTTTAATAATAATAATATTTCCAGACAGGTCACACAGCGCCATCTAATTTCGGTGGTAAGCTACGAGGCTTGTGTTACGGAAACTAGATGGTTGATAAACTACATATTATACTTTTTTTTTTTTGAAATATATACATATTATACATATAAACACCCAGACCGAGACAAATTATACAATGTACAACTTGCCCCCGGTGGGAATCGAACCCACGACCTCCCGAGTTCACGGCAACGTTTGTTACCACTAGACCATGGAGGCGGTCAAACTATTACTCTAAACTATTACTCTATCCTTATTTTTATTTTTGTATCCAGTTTATTTTTCTTTCCATAGTATTTGTGTTTAACTTCTATTATGTATAAAAATATTTTTGGCTCTCAATGTTTTCTTATTGTTATTAATTTATTACACAGATGTTCAAACCTGTCACGTGCCGGCAAAGCCTTCAAATGGGGGCCCCTTAGTGGTTCATATTATTTATTAGTTTTCAATTTCAGTATCTTGCAAGCCACAGTGGCAATTTTGTTGATCTGTGATATTGTTAGTGTATGTTGACTGTTTGTTGCCTAAATAAATGAAAATAAAATAAAAATGACTCGTCTGGCCATCGTGGCGAGTGTAGGCCAAATTCTACAGATATATGCTCTGGAAGGCCCGTCTCCGGCAGTGGAGGTCTAGGACGCGTGTTCTAAGGGCTGTAATGATGATGATATGTAATGATACTCTACCACTAAGTAAAGCTGTGTCTTGCATCGTTTCCTGATGATTCAAATTAAATATTGCTCATCGAACTATGGAAAGAGCGTGTATTTAGCTATCTTTCCTCATTTCATAACAGATGTCTCCGTTCGTCCCATAATTCTGTTCTATCTATCCTTTCTCATAACTCTGGATTTTAGTCTAACTCTTTTGCAGTAGTGGCCGCAAATCTGTGGAACAATTTGCCGGTAGAAATTCGTCAAGTGCCAAACACATCACTTTTCAAAAAGATGGTATACTTACATTATTTAAACAGTTCCTCACAGTGTAAGTAGGTATTATATGTAGTGTATAATATATATATATAGTATGTAGTATTGTGTACATATTAGTATGTATTTGTCTATATAGACTTAGATTTAATTTGAATTACCTATTAATCTATTTAATGGTTGCACCAACCTCACAACACAAATCGTTTCATTGTCCCAAAGGTTGGTTGCTAGAGAATGCCTAGCGGCATTAAGCCCGCCTCTTGTACATAGTGCAATAAAGTTTAAAAAAATAAAAATAGTAGAACGTTTAGTTCAGCGTGTCCAGAATGCATGTGCTCGCTATTGCTACCCTATTCCACACAGATCTCACGTAAACCAACCAGAATAAGCGATTAAAAATAAGCGCTCGCAGGACAGTACATTTGGCATGTTTGCTTTTTGGGGTAATAAAACTTCATTCACCATTGTACCTATATAATGGCAGCAAGATCCTAAACGATATGGCACACGATCCAGTCTCAAACTAATGTGTCTTCCCCGATACAAGACCTCAGCGTTCCGTGGGAGCTTTAGAGCTGCTACTAAGATATGGAACAACCTACCCCCACCACTGCACGACATGCAGTCGGCGGTTGCTTTTAAAAATAAATATTGAAACTTTCTTTTGACATACCAACAGCTACTGTAGCATCATACCTTCTTAATATTTTATAGTTTGTTTTTTACGATAATTTTGTTTTACCTACATATTTTTTTATTTAATGTATTAGTTATCCTTTTATGCGTACATACATACACGACACTATATATATGTATATATTATCCATTAAAAACCTCTCCTAACAAGGGATTAGCCGAAAATCAGCGCCCAGAGTCGCAGCTCCATGCTGAGCTGATTCCCTATTTGTCACCACACATCTTGTGTATACTACCAGTCTTTATTTGTTTAACTTGTGTTTATTGATATGTGGCAAATAAAATATTTTTCTTTCTTTCTTTCTTTAAATAAATATTTATCTGATGAATAGAATTAAATTTTTCTTGAAATCCAGGATCAAACGGCTATTTATTGCCGTGAACTCGGGAGGTCGTGGGTTCGATTCCCACCGGGGGCAAGTTGTACATTGTATAATTTGTCTCGGTCTGGGTGTTTATATGTATAATATGTATATATTTACAAAAAAAAAAAAAAAAGTATAATATGTAGTTTATCAACCATCTAGTTTCTGTAACACAAGCCTTACAAGCTTACCACGGAAACTAGACGGCGCTGTGTGACCTGTCTGGAAATATTTATTTATTTATTTATTTTTAGTACGCAAATTATACCAAATTGTACAGAAAACGTTCTTTCACCCATCTACATACATCTGTCTGTGTAGGCCCAGTGCCATTTTCATGTTATCTCGATTTTAATGAATCTCCTGTCATTGAACCCACCTCGTTTTTTACTCATGTTACGTTTAGATACAATTTAATTGTAACTTTGTTTTGAAATGATAAGAATTATATATAAGTTTTTACCATAAGTTTTCTCGTATAATATTGGCCATAAAAAAGTTGTATAAATCTCAGGTCGTTCGAGGTTAGGGAGGTTTTATTTTTTTATAAAATCCCTGTGTTCCAGTTTTAACACCTTAGCATAAATCGTCCCATAATTCTGTTCTATCTATCCCTTCTCATCACTCTGGCTTTCAGTCTAACTCTTTTGCAGTAGTGGCCGCAAATCTGTGGAACAATTTGCCGGTAGAAATTCGTCAAGTGCCAAACAGATCACTTTTCAAAAAGATGGTATACTCACATTATTTAAACAGTTCCTCACAGTGTAAGTAGGTATTATATGTAGTGTATAATATATATATATATATATATAGTATGTAGTATTATGTACATATTAGTATGTATCTGTCTATATAGATATAATACTTAGATTTAACTTGAATTACCTTTTAATTTATTTAATGGTTGCACCTACCTCACAACACAAATCGTTTCATTGTCCCAAAGGTTGGTTGCTAGAGAATGCCTAGCGGCATTAAGCCCGCCTCTTGTACATAGTGCAATAAAGTTTTTAAATAAATAAAAAAAAAAAATTGTCAGATTCAAATATTATTTTTGGTCATGGAACAACTGATGTTAGCATTCTGTGTTAACGCAGCTAGATTTTATTATAAACAGAACACGGGTCAGAGACATTCACGTTGATTTTAACTATTATTATTTTACGTTTTCTATCTATTTGAATTTTATGTTTTAAAAACTTTTTTCCTACTCCCAAATTGGTAAGATAAAAAGTACCTATAAAGACTAATTTAGCATGAGAGCTGAGAGAACTGCCTCCGAAGTCTAGCGGTAAAGTCCGTGGATTTAGACTCGGAGGTGCCGGGTTCGATTCCTGGTCGGGCCACAAAAATATTTATTAATGTAAATAAATACATTTAATTTATTTATGATATTTCTCGAGTTTGGTACGCTGGAAACATCGACGAGCTTGCCACTTTACATGATTGACCTATAGTAAAGTTGGCTAAACGTGAATCCGTTTATTTATAAACGTACTTGGCCTGACTTAGTGATATCTCATCATCACACACCGTTATTGAGGCTTTAGGAACTACATACGTACAGTACAATGACAGTTTGTGCTGCCTGCAATAGAACGATAAGTAAGTCACATGAAAAAGCTCTATGCACACACAAAAACTGCGAGCAATCATTCCACCTAGCTTGTGTTAGCGTTGAGCCCGAGACTTACAAATCTCAGAGTAGATGGAAATGCCCAGAATGCCTTGCAAAACTACCTAAAGGAGACAACACCAACACTCCAATTCGTCCAACTGTGCCAACACCCAAATTAGAAGAAACCGCGCCGTGCTCCTTTGTTACCACAAGGCGACATCGGAGTCAAGCTACATCCAGTGCCGCACCAGTAGTGTCTACAATTAGGGAAGACCTGCAATGCACCTTATCTTCAGAAATACCCCTTATTCTACAACAAATCCTGCCGAGTCTGCTCCACACTGCTATTGCTGAAGCCTTGACCCCCATCATACAAAACATTGAAAGTCTGAAACAAACCCTAACAAGTGCGCTGGCTGACAATAAGAACCTCAGGGACAAAATAAAAATCCTCGAAGGTGAAAACAATAAATTAATAAAAAATCAACGCGAGACTGAATCTCGCATTACTACCCTGGAACGTGATTATGCCAAGCAGGAGCAGTGGTCCCGACTCCAGAACCTTGAAGTAGTGGGTGTCCCAGAAACCAACACTGAATCACCACTGGACATTATAACGAGGATAGCCAAGCACTCTGGTGTTAATCTATCCCCTGATCAAGTGGAGTTTGCCCACCGAGTTAGCCCCCGTCGTGACACACCGGACCGCCCCCGCAACATCGTGCTCCGCCTCAGGAACCGACATACCAAGGACATTCTGCTTTCAGCTGTGCGGAAGTGCCGCAGCACCACCACCAGGGATATTGGACTAGCTGGCGAAGTGCGGAATATCTATATTAACGAACATTTGACTCTTAGTAATAAGTCCCTACTTAGAAACTGTAAGATTAAAGCGAGGGAGTGTGGATACAAGTATACGTGGACAAAAAATTGTCGAATTTACCTCAGGAAAAACGACAATTCTCCCCCAATACTTATTGCATGTAATGCTGACCTAAAGAAACTGTGAATAAAAAAATTACATTATTATTATAACTATTATTTCAATTATTTATGTATATAAATTTAAACAGATAAATAATTATATAAATTTATTTAGTGTATTTCTTATATATTTATTTATTAACCCTACACTGTCCTAAGTAATTGTTGAGTTCTGTCTTGGTTATATCTATTAGTATACTTATTCTGGTCTATTAAAAACGGTGATTCTAAACAATCATTATCTGTCTAAACCTATATTAACCAATTAATACAACTCTTAGAATCTATAAAATTAAATAAAAAACTAATAAAATAAATTAAGATACTGTTGTTGACAATACTTAATACACATTGTTTTGAACTTTTAATTTAAATCACATATATTACACATAGAAAGCACACACATTCCTACACCACAACAAGTAGCCACACCAACATTAGTTCCACTTTTATACATAATTTCACAAATAAACCTGCCATACATTTCACCCAAACAAACTAAATATACCTACACTACAGTTAATCATAAAAACATTTGTTCTTATCAGTCCCAATTAACATAACGACTATTATAGCACTAACTATTTCATGAAAAACCTCAACATTTTTTACCAAAATGTAAATGGACTGAGAACAAAAACTAACACATTATTTAACAATACTATCCTATCTAGTTTCAATTTAATCTTGTTGACGGAGACATGGCTGTGTGATGGCATCTTGGACACCGAACTGACCGACTGTGCCAGATATGATGTGCTGCGGCGAGACCGCGAATCGGCGACGGTGGGCGGCGGAGTGCTGGCGTTGTGCGAGCCGCGGCTCGGAGTCCGCGCGCGCCCCGAGTGGCAGTGCCATGATGTCGAGTGTCTGTGGCTCACAGTGCCCGCCGCATCGCTGCGCTCTGAACATGACCTACATATAGCAGTCGTATACATGCCACCTGACCGCAAGCTGCCGGACCGAGTGCTTGCATTAGAGAAGATGATTTCAAACATATTTGACTCATACAAAGACGACTATTTTCTCTTGGCTGGCGACTTCAACTTGTCCTCAATCGTCTGGAAGTGCGATGGCGCTACCTATGTTAGAAGAGGTCCTGTTGACCTGCAGGTAGCTGGTGCCACGCTTGTTAATCAATGCTACTTTCTTGGGCTTAGTCAACATAATACCATTGTTAACACCAGTGGTAATACCCTCGACCTAATTTTTAGTAATTTTTCATTAAACTTATGCAAATGTGAGGCCCCATTGATCTCTGAAGATAGACACCACCCTGCTCTCGAAATTGACGCTACTGACATAGTTATCGCACCCCTCCAAAGACTAAAACGTACATTCCATCTATTTAACAAGGGTGATTATGATGCAATCAGAAACGACCTACAAAATGTTAACTGGCCACCATCTCTTAATGCGGGCACAGTGGACGATGCAATCTCCTTTCTCTATAAAAATCTCTATGAGGTTATCGACAGTCATGTTCCAAAGAAAACCACCATCAATTCTGGTCGGTATCCAACATGGTATAGCAGTGTACTTATCAAAGTTATCAAAGAAAAATCGCGCCACCACTCACACTGGAAAAAACATGGCAACCCCCTGGATTATGATGCGTTCGCATTGTTACGTCGAAGACAGAAGGAACTTCAAAAAACATGTTATAGGAAATTCATTGACCACGCTCAAAGTAACATAAAGTCTAATCCTAAGCTACTGTGGTCGTATGTGAAGTCTAAACGCAAGAATACATCTAATTATCCTAAGACAATGCGATATGATAGTAGCACACTCAGCAACTCCAGTGATATCTGCTCAGCCTTTAATAGTTATTTTGAGCGAATGTTTATCCACCCGGCAGGCTCTGCACCCGTCCCAAATACATCCTTAACTTCGGGCGCCGACAGCCTACATTCTATCCGCATTTCAAAATCCCACATTTACAAACTTCTGCATAAGCTAGATACAGCTAAGGGTGCGGGCTGCGATTCTATACCCCCGGTGTTCTTTGTCGAGACTGCAGGCGTTCTATCTGGCCCTTTATCCATCTTGTTCAACCGCTCATTCCGCGAGGGTGTCTTTCCGAGCACTTGGAAACTCGCTCATATAATTCCTATACATAAAAAGGGTTCCAAACTAGACGTTGAACATTATAGGCCGATCTCCATCCTCAATGTGCTCGGTAAGGTAATGGAAAAGATTGTGCTCAGAGAGCTGTATCCCTTCCTTTCCGGAAAACTGCCTCTTCAGCAGCATGGCTTTCTTCAAGGGCGTTCCACAACCACTAATCTTGCTATATTTACCAACGATGTACTTCTATCCATGGATGAGCGCTGTCAGGTTGACGTGATCTACACGGATTTCGAAAAGGCCTTTGACCGTGTGGATCACGCCATCCTGCTCAACAAGTTGTTCGACCTGGGTATCAGGGGAGACCTGCATAGATGGGTTAAATCGTATATCACCAATAGGAGCCAGGCTGTCGCTGTTGGCGGGTATCGCTCTCAATTTGTCCATATACCTTCTGGAGTTCCACAGGGATCCTTGCTGGGACCCTTGTTGTATGTGGCATTCCTCTACGACATCCACACCTGCTTTCATCACGCAAAATTCCTCCTCTTCGCGGATGACAAAAAAGTATATATGAAGGTCAGGTCTGAAAGTGATTGTATATTGCTCCAAGAGGACTTATCTAGATTGGAACTTTACTACAGGGCCAACAGAATCAGTGTCAATAGCGGCAAGTGTAACCACGTCACTTTTACTAGAAAAAAACAGCCAATATTACACACCTACCGTCTCTGTGGCAACCCAATTGTCCAGGTGGAAACAGTGCGCGATCTTGGTGTCATCCTTGACTCAAAACTCACATTCTCCCAACATATTGAATCCATTGTTGACAGAGCATACAAGAGTCTTGGATTTGTAATCCGCATCTGCCGCCCATTTTCGGACGTCCACTGTATTAAGATTTTGTACTACGCATACGTTCGAAGCCTCTTGGAATACTGTAGTCCAATTTGGTCTCCACAATATATCTCCTATAAACAGTCCATGTACCAAATATGACAGCAATGACTACAACGACGCAGTAAAACACCATAAACTTCTTACACTGGACGACCGAAGACTGGTGCTTGATTCCCTGTTCCTATTTGATATCTGCAATAACAAGATTGACTGTCCTGAACTGTTGTCAGCCACCTTGCAGCTCTGGGTTCCCGGTAGACGCAGTAGACACACCTCTCTGTTTCATGTTCCCCGTGTCAGTTCAAACTATGCATCCAACTCCATCTGCCTTCGTCTCCGTAAACAGTACAATAAAATATTTGCTGATTTTGATTTATTTAACAATTCTAAACCTAAATTTAAAAAACTAATACAGCTTGGTCTACCTACAAAATAAATTTGTTTCAAATCACACAACATATACACACTACATTCTTAGGTACACTACTGACCCCAACACACATGACTATATATACTATTGCACATATACTATTTACATTATATATATATACATATATATCTATTATTATCTTTATGTATTACTAAACCTTTTATGTCGGTCGATTGGTCAAATATTACTACTAAAAATACTCGATTTGTACTTACTTGCATGCCTATTTGTATCCACAAACTCTCTTGCTGTCTATAACGTTATTAGTTAGATGATTATTTACTATTATTGCTATTGTTTTTGCTTGTTTACCTACGATATAGATTTAGTTCCACTCGCTACTGACTTTTTGTTTTAGTTTTGATAATAATTTTGATTTAATTTAATATTACTGTACATATTATGTTTAGCTTTAATTTAATTTATGATTTGACTAAATTGTATTCAATTTAATTTAATTTTATGTTGGGTTCGGCTCAAATTTAATCTAAGTGCTGTCTATAAAATAAAAATCATTTTGGCTAATGTATAACAAAATCCTATCGTCAAATATGTATTAATTTAATGCTGTGATTTTGTAAAACCAATAAATAAAAAAATAAATAAAGTGGTTTCTGACCACCCCGAAAGGGAAACGGTCGTGATGATACCTTACTTTTTAGAATTAAAAGAACCATAGTTTCCAATGGAAACAAGCTTAAGTGATAAAACAAACAGTTTAATTAAAATTCTATTGGAATGATATTTATCGGTTTTACATTAACTATGATGGCCACAGCTGTTGTGGCAATTAATGTTATTTGTGACGACTGCAATAACAATTGTAATAAATAACAATTACAATTACAATTTACACGGTGATATTAATACTTGTATTCCAGTACTTTATACTAATTACCAACTTAAAAAGTAAAGTAAAGTATCAACATGACCGTTTCCCTTTCGGGGTGGTCAGAAACATTATATAGTACACACAGCAGTACATATATTATCACACACATAACATAGTATAATTATAACTTATCTAATATATGTACCAATTAGGTGTCACAGCATTCACCAATATAAAAAGAAGAAGAAATTAGAAATTTATTACTGTTAAAACAAAAATATAATTTTAACAACAACTAACTAATTTACAAAATATAACATAAAAATATGACAACTAAAATAAAATTGTACATTTCATCTTTTTTAAAAGAACTATATTTACGTTATATCTACGTTTATAAATAAGCAGGTTCACATTTAACCAACTTTACTATAGGCCAATCATGACAAGTGGCAAGCTCGTCGATGTCTCTAGCGTACCAAACTCGAGAAATATCACAAATAAATTAAATATTAATTAAAAAGAAACGCACTGAAAATTATAATAAATAGCCGTTTGATCCTGGATTTCAAGAAAAATTTAATTCTATTCATCAGATAAATATTTATTTAAAGAAAGAAAGAAAGAAAAATATTTTATTTGCCACATATTATATACATTAATAAATATTTTTGAGTCCCGACCAGAAATCGAACCCGGTACCTCCTAGTGTAGATCCAGGGACTTAACCACTAGACCACGGAGTCAGTAAATACCAATTTGTGGAACTAAATTATCATTAAAAATTAACATTTGACCATCGCGAACCCAAAGCGTACCGATTGTAGGCCAAATTCTCTAGAAAATTCTGGAAGCCCTATCTCAAAGAGTGGAAAGAGAGAGACTATGAAGATGTAATGATTAATCCAAACAAACGTGATGTTGGCACAAATGCCTTAGTAGCGATTGCCATTACTTAGTTTAAAAAAAAAGAGGTGAGTACTTGCGCCATTTTGCGCGGATGTCAAGTGCAAGTTTTCGTTTTGTTAATTGATTTACTGTGGATATTGTTAGTCAAAAGTGGTGTTGTTTTGTTTATTAATGTACCACAATATGAATAATTATGGAAAACGACAATTTCATTCATTACAACCCCTAGAACACAGTGTCCTAGACCTCCACTGCTGGAGATGGGCCTTCCAGAACTGGAGAATTTGGCCTACACACGCCACGCTGACCAGACGCGAGGCGAGGATATGATGTCTTTTTATATGACAATTTATTAACGATTCCACAAGTTGTTATTAGTATAACCGGGACCGACGGCTTAACGTGCTCTCCGAGGCACGGGAACGGTAGTGTTGTAAATCGATGACAAATGTACGTAAGAAAAGTGTATTTCTCATTGGTACATGCCGGGTGGGTTTGAACCGACCTTGTAGGATTTAAGGTATGCGTTCTTACAACCGAGCCACCACCGCGCCTGGAAAAACGACAAATTGGACTCAAATATGGACACAAGTTTCAGTTTATTTTTATCGGTTTTTCCGCGCTGTGAACTCCTATATATACCCGACGTTATTGGGCTATAAAACCGCGAGTGACTCCAAGAAAAGCATCAAATTCTACATCTGGAATTTGATGATAACCTCATTAACTCATAAGAAATAAAGATATATTATGTCAGACTTGGTTGTATGGGCTAGACCCTTTGCCTTCCTTATCACCTCATTCATCATCCATCGGGATAGGAGCACACAACGAAAAAAAGAAGAATAGAGTTAAGTACAACCAACTTTCCATCCCTCGACACTCTTCAAGCAGATATTCAGATTCTCTCACTGTTTTGGCTGCTCGCCAGTGGAATAAGCTTCCGCTGGTAATCAGACAAGCTCCTTCTATCTCCATCTTTAAAAACTTGGTCTACAGTAATTTCCTTAAATTGCAAAATGACCCAATTCACGCTTTGACATAGTAAATTGTGTATATGTATATGTTTATTTAATTGTTTATTTATGTACTTATTGTATTATATTATTATTATTACTATTTTATATAAGTATTTGTTTGCATTATTATTATAAGTAAATTTCACTTATAATTTAATAATTAATCTCATAAGTATTTATTTGATGACCGCCTCCGTGGTCTAGTGGTAACAAACGTTGCCGTGAACTCGGGAGGTCGTGGGTTCGATTCCCACCGGGGGCAAGTTGTACATTGTATAATTTGTCTCGGTCTGGGTATTTATATGTATAATATTATATATTTACAAAAAAAAAAAAAAAAGCTTAATATGTAGTTTATCAACCATCTAGTTTCCGTAACACAAGCCTTGTAGCTTACCACGGAAATTAGATGGCGCTGTGTGACCTGTCTGGAAATATTTATTATTATTATTATATCTTTAATTATGTTGTATCTATACTATTATTATTTCCAATCTCAATCACCCTATTACCTCACTTTTTACCATCACAAAGGTTAACTGGTAGAGAATGCCTTCGGCATTAAGACATTTGTAAATTATGTGCAATAAAGAATTTTATAATTATTATTATTAAGTATGCGCCATTTTGCACGGACATGTCAAGTGCAAGATTTTGTTTTGTAAATTACTTTACTGTAAATATTGTTAGTCAAAAGTGCTATGAATAATTATACTAACAATATCCATAGTAAACTAAGTAACAAAACAAAATCTTGGACTTGACATGTCCGTGCAAAATGGCGCGAAGAATTCTTCTTCAATCATCATTCATTTGAAGGAATGGAGCATAATCTATATAGCATTTATTTCTGCGACAAACGTATAAAACATCACATACATAAATGAAAAATCGAACTCCACAGCTCACTTTGACCGTTTCTAATTAAATCACAATCGAAACCTCGCGTCGACAATGTTGAAATATTGAATTATAATCTCCAAAACTACAGGAATATAGACTTTAAACTCAAACATAATAAGGGCTAGAATTGTATCAATAGTGAATAGATTGCACCGTGAATATGGTATGTTTAATTTATCTATTCGTTGGTCGGTTGAATTTATTCAGTTCGATTTAATTTGCGTGAAAATATGAAAGCAATCCGTACAATAAGCCTTTTGGATAGCGTGGCGAAAGTTGGCGAAATTTTCCAGTAATATAAGGTCCCTGTGCCAAATACACATACATACATACATACATATCTTCACGCCAGATCCCTTGCGGGGTAGGCAGAGACAATTGAGCGCCATTTGACACGATCACGACATACTTCTTTTGCTTCGTCGACATTCATTAACCTCTTCATACTTGCCCTTTGGTTACGAAGACTTTTTAATGCACCTTCAGTCAGTGTTTTATTTATTTGATCGTGATATGTGAGTCTCGGTCTGCCAGGGCCTCTTTCACCCACAACTTTCGCATTATATATCTGGTTCGTCAATCTTTCATCGCTCATCCTTTCAACATGCCCGAACCATCGTAGCATGCCTTTCCTTATTTTTGTCCCTATGCTTTCCTTCATACCAACCCTTTTCCGTATTTCGACGTTACGTTTGCGGTCCGCCAAAGTGACGCCACATATCCGCCGCCACGACCGCATTTCTACTGCATTAACCCTACTCTCATGCGTATTCTGACGTATCCACGTCTCGCTTCCATACATCAGTGTTGGTGCCAACATGGCATTGTGTATGGCCAGCCGAGCTTTGTCACTGACATTTCGACTGCCAAAAACACCATTTTGTAAAATCGTTAGGATATCACAACATATTATAAAACAATATCCTCTCGGCGTCTGGTCTGAGAAGGTTTTAGTAAATAATTTGTTAGGTTTTTGTTTACATTGACGATATTTGTTGGAAGGTATCGGACATAAATTTGACGTCTTGGAGCTTTCAACTAAAACGCTGCCTAAACCCTAACCCTTTGAGATATAACAAAATAATGTATGATTGAGTTGTGTATCTTATATAGCTCTAAAAAAAGTCCGCGATGGCATATGTCTATCTCTGAATGATAACATACTATATCTATTTTAATACTTTAAATAATGGGCAATTATAAAGCGCTAATTGGAAAGCTATTTACACAAATACGGTATTAATTCTTATCACTTTAAATACGTTAGTTGGCTTGAGCATTTTATGAAGATTATTTTTTCCCTTTACACTGTGGCAAGACCTAACCTTTACAACCTCCTTATGACGGCCCTTACTTTGTTTTAGAAAAATTACCCAAATATTTTAAGTTACTAATTAAAGGAAAATCTTCAACAGTTTCGATCGACAGTCTCAAACCTGCATTAATACACTATGACAGCGAAGGAACATCATTATTATCATCACCTACTCGTATCGAATCACCACCACCACCACCACTGTCATCATCATCACTATCACCATTATCATCATCACCACTACCGCCATCACTATCATCACACCTACCCACCACTTCAAGATATGGACGTCAATTCAGAACTCCTATTAGATATGTCCACGTTTCCACTGGTGGCGGAGTATGTGGCAAGACCTAACCTTTCGGAGTTCTTTACCTTTTTTATTATAAACATTTTATACTTTAATTTTGTTTATTCTTTGACACTTATGATTTTGTCAAGAAAATAAAATAACATAATATTTACAAATTAATTTATTATTTATCAAAATATATTTAGAAGCCTAGCTAAAAAGCATCAAGGCATAACACCATGCAAATTAAATGAATACCTTAGAAGATATAACAAAACCAAAATAATGCGCCAAAAAGCCGGGTTAAACAGCTAGTTGTCGATAAAATACAACATGACCGGATTCGTAAATACATTTAATTAATATTTAATTTATGATATTTCTCGAGTTCGGTACGCTGGAGACATCGACGAGCTTGCCACTTGTCATGATTGGCCTATAGTAAAGTTGGCTAAATGTGAACCCGCTTAAAGCGTGGTTTTTGACCACCCCGAAAGGGAAACGGTCGTGATGATACTTTACTTTACTTTTGTCGATATACATTATGCCCTAGGCCAACCCATTTGGGGTGCGTGGCAAAAGTAGACTAAATTAAAATCTAGGAAGTAATTCAAATTCCTTCAGCATGCAATGCTTATGATGTGAAGGAGACTTTTTGTTTATTTCTATATTATTATTTCCTTTTTGTATAGAGAGGCTTTGGTATTCGAAACGTTGATATTCGTCAGAGAACGAAAGTTACTAACATAGCTTTTAAAATTAGCAAGCTGAAGTGGCAATGGGCCGGACACATCTGCCGCAGAACCGACGAACGATGGGGCAAACGAGTTCTGGAGTGGAGACCACGTACGGGAAGACGCAGAGTGGGACGACCCCCCCGCCAGATGGACAGATGACCTAAAGAAGGTCGCTGGTGGGGGTTGGATGAGGGTAGAGAAAGATCGCGTTAAGTGGCGAGCCTTGTGGGAGGCCTACATCCAGCAGTGGAGAGATACAGGCAGATGATGATGATAGAGAGGCGAATACGTTGGCAGATATAATTGCCAGCTCTCCAAACTTTTCCGTAAGCAATTTGGACAACTCCTTGGCTAGACGCTTGGCTGAGCTACCCCATCGAATTTATTCACCGTTCGTGCTGATAAACCTAGTAAAGTGTATCCACACGTTTCGCAATCAGTCTTTAATTTCCGTCATGACCAGTCAAGCCGGCATAGTGTTAGGGACTGATGTCAGTCATAAGTGTCTGATTCCAGTTTCTAACATTCATGGACCTCGCAAACCAATAACCATCAGGTAAACATTTCTTTTAAAATTAAAAATATAAACAAAAGACTATTTTTAAAACTTAACAAACTATTTGCACTGGTAAATAGGTCTGTATTATACGTAGACATGAATTTACTATGTTGTCGTAGCACGTGTGACTACGCCGCGTCGTAGCATTGCGGCGTACCAAACATTTGTATGAAAACAAATTCCCGTAGCTCATATTATATTCTTAGAGACATTTGCAATAAATTGTATGGAAATGTTTGGCGACTGCGGTAGATACATGTTGGAATTTATAGACGTTTCCGCATTCTTACCTATTTACATACATACGAGTAGGTACTAATTCTGCTAATGCGAAAGAAGCTTAGTCAATAGTAAGGAATTACAACACGCTCTAGCACTTTTGACATCCATAAGTTTGTCTCTTTCGTATTATGAATCATCCTTACTGCTATCATGAATTTATAGACGTTTCCGCATTCTTACCTATTTACATACATACGAGTAGGTACTAATTCTGCTAATGCGAAAGAAGCTTAGTCAATAGTAAGGAATTACAACACGCTCTAGCACTTTTGACATCCATAAGTTTGTCTCTTTCGTATTATGAATCATCCTCACTGCTATCATGAATTTATAGACGTTTCCGCATTCTTACCTATTTACATACATACGAGTAGGTACTAATTCTGCTAATGCGAAAGAAGCTTAGTCAATAGTAAGGAATTACAACACGCTCTAGCACTTTTGACATCCATAAGTTTGTCTCTTTCGTATTATGAATCATCCTTACTGCTATCATGAATTTATAGACGTTTCCGCATTCTTACCTATTTACATACATACGAGTAGGTACTAATTCTGCTAATGCGAAAGAAGCTTAGTCAATAGTAAGGAATTACAACACGCTCTAGCACTTTTGACATCCATAAGTTTGTCTCTTTCGCATTATGAATCATCCTTACTGCTATCATGAATTTATAGACGTTTCCGCATTCTTACCTATTTACATACATACGAGTAGGTGCTAATTCTGCTAATGCGAAAGAAGCTTAGTCAATAGTAAGGAATTACAACACGCTCTAGCACTTTTGACATCCATAAGTTTGTCTCTTTCGCATTATGAATCATCCTTACTGCTATCATGAATTTATAGACGTTTCCGCATTCTTACCTATTTACATACATACGAGTAGGTGCTAATTCTGCTAATGCGAAAGAAGCTTAGTCAATAGTAAGGAATTACAACACGCTCTAGCACTTTTGACATCCATAAGTTTGTCTCTTTCGTATTATGAATCATCCTCACTGCTATCATGAATTTATAGACGTTTCCGCATTCTTACCTATTTACATACATACGAGTAGGTGCTAATTCTGCTAATGCGAAAGAAGCTTAGTCAATAGTAAGGAATTTCAACACGCTCTAGCACTTTTGACATCCATAAGTTTGTCTCTTTCGTATTATGAATCATCCTTACTGCTATCATGAATTTATAGACGTTTCCGCATTCTTACCTATTTACATACATACGAGTAGGTACTAATTCTGCTAATGCGAAAGAAGCTTAGTCAATAGTAAGGAATTACAACACGCTCTAGCACTTTTGACATCCATAAGTTTGTCTCTTTCGTATTATGAATCATCCTTACTGCTATTTTATTTATTTTATTTATTTAAAACTTTTTGCACTATGTACAAAGGCTAAACATTCTTACTCGGTCAACCTTAGGGACATTACGAACATTGTATGTGGAAGGTTCGCGCAAATTATAGAACATAATATAGGGGAGAAATTAAAATACTACTAAAACTAAACTACTTACTAGTAAATAATATTAATATACTAAACATATAATATAATATGCTATCATGAATTTATAGACGTTTCCGCATTCTTACCTTGTTTTATACATCTGGGCAGTGTTTTTACTGCGGATGGGAAGTATGGAAATAGTGTTAACGGTGCCCTGGGGTCACTTATCGGTAGTCGAAATGTCAGTGACAAAGCCCGGCTCGCCATACACAATGCCATGTTGGTACTAACACTGATGTATGGAAGCGAGACGTGGATATGTCAGAATACGCATGAGAGTAGTTTTAATGCAGTAGAAATGAGGTCGTTGCGTCGGATATGCGGCGTCACTTTAGCGGACCGCATACGTAACATCGAAATACGGAAAAGAGTAGGTATAAAAGAAAGCATAGGGACAAAAATAAGGAAAGGCATGCTACGATGGTTCGGGCATGCTAAAAGGATGAGCAAAGAAAGATTGACGAACCAGATATATAATGCGAAAGTTGTGGGTGACCAAGACTTACATATCACGATCAAATAAATAAAACACTGGCTGAAGGTGCACTAAAAAGACTTCGCAACAAAAGGGCATGTATGAAAAGACTGATGAATGTCGACGAAGCGAAAGAGGTATGTCGTGATCGTGTCAAGTGGCGCTTAATAGTCTCTGCCTACCCCGAAAGAGATCTGGCGTGAAGATATGTACTGCTATAATGAATTTATAGACGTTTCCGCATTCTTACCTTGTTTTTACATCGATTCTAATTCTACAAATGCGGAAGAAGCTTAGTCAATAGTAAGGAATTACAACACGCTCTAGCACTTTTGACATCCATAAGTTTGTCTCTTTCATATCATAAATATACATTCACTTCTGGAGTGGTCAGAAACCATGCTTTTTAAGAAGCTGATGCACTTTTAGACAATTTTACTTAACCCCATCATGAACAGTGGCAAGCTAGTCGATGTCTCTAATAAACTAAATAAATTATTGCGTCTCGCACAAAAATCGAACCCGGTAACTTCGCGTCTAAATCATAATCGCCAGACCACTTACCTAATTAACATAATAAAACATCATCATCATCATTATTATCAGCCTGTATCTCTCCACTGCTGGATGTAAGCCTTTCCTAAGACTCGCCACTTAACGCGATCTTTCGCTACCCTCATCCAACCCCCACAAGCGACCTTCTTTAGGTCATCTGTCCATCTGGCGGGGGGTCGTTCCACTCTGCGTCTTCCCGTACGTGGTCTCCACTCTAGAACCCGTTTGCCCCGTCGATCGTCGGTTCTGCGGTAGATGTGTCCGGCCCATTGCCACTTCAGCTTGCTAATTTTAAAAGCTATGTCAGTAACTTTCGTTCTCTGACGAATATCAACGTTTCGAATTCTATTTATTAGAGGTATACCAAGCATAGCTCTTTCCATGGGTCGCTGAGCGACCTTGAATTCATGTACCAGTTAGTGTCCACGTCTCTGCTCCGTACGACATTACCGGGAGGACGCACTGGTTAAAGACCTTAGTCTTTAAACATTGTGGTATAGACGATGAGAGGATGTGCCGGAGTTTCCCGAATGCCGCCCATCCTAGCTGAATGGGTCTGTCGGCTTCTTTGCTGAAGTTGGCTGCTCCTAATTGGATAGTCTGCCCGAGGTAGACGTAATTTTGTACAATTTCAAGAGTATAAAACATATATGTAGGTAAAAGCAGAACCGACCAATGTTTCTATAACGAAAATCTAATCAAAATACATTCATAATTAATTATTGTGAAAACACCAGTTTCAAATTTCAAGCGTTCTTGTTTTAGTTAAAAGTAGATGGGGAAATGTTTGAGGTGAAAATATGGCGGGGAAAGAGGAGCTGGGTCAGGTGAGATTGTGACGTCATCGGTATTAGGGCTCAAACACACTGAAGAAGACTAACATGGCAGATAATCAAAAAACAGAACTTTTTTTTCTTCGTTTTATCGGCCAGACTATGGACGCTCGAAGCCTCTGGCGACTAAGTATAAGTCTCAAACGAGATCATCATCATCATCAGCCTATGCTGGATGTTGGCCTCCCCCAAGACTTTTTTCAGATCATCCCTCCATCTGGCGGGGTCTTCCCACCCTGCTGTTTCCTTTGCGTGGTCTCCACTCCAGAACCCGTCTACTCCATCGGTCATCGGTTCTGCGACAGACGTGTCTGGTTCATTGCCACTTCAACTTAACAATTTGGAAGGCTATATCGGTAAAGGTTTTCTGACGGATGTCAAAATTTTGTACTCTATCCATCAGAGAAATACCGAGCATAGCAATCTCCATAGCTTGCTGAGTTTCTGCTCCGTATGACAATACTGAAAGAACGCATTGGTTGAAAACTTGTGGCGTAACTTCACGAATACCCTCATTTCTTTATCTCCTTCCTTCCTACTCCTAGTAATTGATTGATGATGGGTACTAGCGTCATCCGTCACTAACCCTTCCTTACTGCGATCTTCAACATGCACAAAACAAATTAGGTTAGTAGAAGGTTGTTAATAATTAATACAGTACTAACAGTGTGACATTCTACAGAACACTAGTGTGGCGACAAATAGGAAATCAGCTCAGTATAAGCTACAGCTTTAGCTTAGCTTCAGCTGCAGCGCTCATTTTCAGCGCCTTTTATAAGATGGTCACGGTCAATGAGGCAAAAATATGTTGAATGCCTTTTCGTTCGCTAGTTCATCATCATCATCATCATCATCATCAGCCTGTGTCTCTCCACTGCTGGATGTAGGCCTCCCCCAAGGCTCGCCACTTCACACGATCTTCTGCCTCCCTCATCTATCCCCCACCAGCGACCTTCCTCAGGTCATCTGTCCATCTGGCGGGGGGTCGTCCCACTCTGCGTCTTCCAATACGTGGTCTCCACTCCAGAACCCGTCTACTCCATCGTTCATCGGTTCTGCGGCATATGTGTCCAGCCCATTGCCACTTCAGCTTGCTAATTTTAAAAGCTATATCGGTAACTTTGGTTCTTTGACGGATGTCAACGTTTCTGACTTTATCTTTTAGTGAAATCCCGAGCATAGCTCTCTCCATAGCTCGCTGAGCGACCTTGAACTTGTGGACCAGACCTACCGTCAGTGTCCACGTTTCTGCACCATACGACATTACTGGTTCGCTAGTTGAATTCGTGTAATTAAATAGGTAGATAACTAACTTAAGAATATAAAATACATACATACATATCTTCACGCCAAATCCCTTGTGGGGTAGGCAGAGACAATTGAGCGCCACTTGATACGATCACGACCTCTTTCGCTTCTTCGACATCCATCAACCTTTTCATACATGCCCTTTTATTTTGATGGCTTTTTAATGCACCTTCAGCTAATGTTTTATTTATTTGATCGTGATAGGTGAGTCTTGGTCTGCCAGGGCCTCTTTTACCCACAACTTTCTCATATATATCTGGTTCGTCAATCTCTCTTCACTCATTCTTTCAACATGTCCGAACCGTCGGAGCAAGCCTTTCCTTATTTTTGTCCCTATGCTTTCTTTAATACCTACCCTTTTGCGTATTTCGTCATTACGTGTGCGGTCCGTCAAAGTGACGCCACATATCCGACGCAACGACCTCATTTCTACTGCATTAACTCTACTCTAATACAAATAAAATATTTATGGAAAATATGTATATACTTTACTATTATAAATTAAAATATAAAACTAGGTATGTGTTGCGGCCAGAGCGATCTAACCGCGGGGCGCGGGGTCTGGGGGGCAGCCATACGACGGTGGACAGCTGACAGTGCAGCCTACGGTCTTGAAGAGCGAGGTCGCGCCACTCATTACAATTTTTTAACAAAAAAATCTTAGCCTATGTCTACGCAGTTATGTATTTGGCAATAGATAAAATATACATAATTTATTTATTTATTCATTACAGGATAACTTGACTAATAAACACATAAAGACAAAAAAATTAAAACATAAAAGGCCAATTAAAAGTTACCACAAATAGAACATTGAGGACATGTGTAGCATACAGACACTGGTAGATATATATTTTATGTATATTATATAAAAAGTTCATAACTGATCGGTGAAGGTCAAATTCAAATTTCAGAATTATTTATTATATAGATAGATTGCTTATTCTAATTACAGTTGTATGTACATGTCATGATGATGCAATCTGCCTATATTACGGGCATACAATATGCTCATTTCAAAAGATAATTATTTACAATATTTATTTGTATATAGTTTATATTTAATATTGTTCTTGTCAATTTATTGGAATACAATGTCAATATCAAGATTTGCATGCTAAAAAATATTTTATTGAGTAAAAACAATTGTCAATAAGAATTTTCTTTAACTCAATAGTAAAACGTTTTATAGGTAAGTAGGTCGGTCTTAGACGTATTAGACTTTAGGCAAGACGAGTGCGTTTAGCGAGTGTGTTCATGTTGCGCGTCTGAATATAATGAAACAGACGCTGCGGTTTATGCACTTAGTCTGTCCACGTCCTAAAACCGAGAGGGATATAAAGCGAACTTCCTACCTTTGTGGTCAGCACAAATTGTTTTTTTTTTTTATTTGCTTTGTGTGCCGTAGGCTTATAAGTATGTTAGGCTCTATGTTAAATTATATGATTTCTCGTTTACCCAATTTAATTGCTTAGGAATTGATTTGAAGATGGGCCTTCCAGAGTATTGACCGCCTCCGTGGTCTAGTGGTAACAAACGTTGCCGTGAACTCGGGAGGTCGTGCGTTCGATTCCACCGGGGGCAAGTTGTACATTGTATAATTTGTCTCGGTCTGGGTGTTTATATGTATGATATGTATATATTTACAAAAAAAAAAGTATAATATGTAGTTTATCAACCATCTAGTTTCCGTAATACAAGCCTTGGCTTGCAAGCTTACCGCGGAAACTAGATGGCGCTGTGTGACCTGTCTGGAAATATTTATTTATTTATTTAAGTAAAACTAACGTATCGATTTTAAACCAACTAGCCATATCGACTAGGCTATCCACCATATGCCTTCGTCGGATACTCCAGTACTTCGGACACATTGCCAGAAAAGGAGGGGATAACCTGGAGAAACTTTTTGTTACTGGCAAGGTGGAAGGAAAGAGACCGAGAGGCCGTAGTCCGATACGCTGGTCCGACCAAATCCGCTCCACCACCAACACTAGCGTCCATGATGCTGTGCATGCCGCCGAAGACAGGAACGGGTGGCGTGCTATCATCAAGACGCACACCAATTCATCGGGAGGTCACGACCCTCATCAATGAGGAAACACTACGCAAGGAGGAGGAACTAACTTAGAAACTACTTAAATAAGATCATGGCTGTAAAGAGGCCGTGTCAGTTTACATTCTAAATACTTAATAATTATGATTATAGTTTAGGTATGCAAAATGTTTTAAATATCATCATGACAGCTCTAGCACTAAAGTAGGTACTTAATTCAAATGAAAACTACATATTTCATTTTTCAAATAACTGCACAGTATTTTTTTATAGTAAAATTTGTCTTATCAATAAGAGTATTGTTTTTTTTTGTGTTCTCTGGATATAGATGATGAATGAGGTGATAGGGAAGGCAAAGGGTCTAGCCCATACAGCCAAGCCTGAAGTAATATATCTTTCTTTTTATGAGTTAATGAGGTCATCATCAATCTTGGATATTAGTTATAAAATCAATACAATTATTAAAACATATGTACTAATCAAAGTGGTAATAATGGTTGGACCGTAAACAGGCAATAATCCATATTTATGTATGTTATGCACAACATTATTGCTACAAGCAAGTAAAACTAACTTAGAAACTGCTTAAATAAGATCGTGGCTGTAAAGAGGCCGTGTCAGTTTACATTCTAAATACTTAATAATTATGATGTACAGTAATTATATACATATTATGTCAGATAGTTTATAAATTTATAAAACAAAAAATAATAATAATAATAATTAAAAAAAAAACTGATACAAAAGTCTCGAATGAGTAATTATTTGAATCTATTTTTACCTAATTTCCGCCATTTGTACTCGCCTACTACTCGCGAAGCATATTTTTTATTTTAAAATACTTTATTGCACTAAAATGTACATTAAATAGGCAGTATGCTTTCCTTACAAATCCTAAAAAGGTTGTTTCGAACCCAATACCAATGAGAAATACACTTTTCTTACAAACTATTGTCGCAGATTTACAACACTACTGTTCCCGTGCCTCGGAGAGCACGTAAACTTATTCAGGATCAACTAATACCAACTTGTGGAATCGGTAATAAATTGTCAATACAAAATTAATATTAGAACCTCGTCAGCGCGTCTGGCCAGCGTAGCACGTGTAGCCCAAATTCTGGAAGGCTCATCTCAAGCAGTGAAGGTCCAGGACTCTGTGTTCTAGGGGCTGGGATCACGATCATGCCGGGAATCGAATCATCTTTTTTTTATTGGAAAGTAAGTAGTATATATGTATGTTTATGTATAATAATATGTAAGTATTAGTATTTAGTGTATCGATATTATAATATTTATTCCATATATATTGTAAGTAAGAATATATTAAATTGCTGTTAATTTAAATAGTTATTTATTTCTCTTATTATCTTTATGATTGCACCTACATTTGATCAAATTTGTCCCCAATGTTTGGCTGTCAGAGAATGTCTTCGGGCATTAAGTCCGCCTTTGTACTTTGTGCAATAAAGTTATAAAAAAAAAAAAAAAAGTTTGTGTTATGAGTGTCTGATTCCAGTTGCTAACATTTATGGACCTTGCCATCTGGTGCTAGTGTAAATATACCTATATCTGATACCAGGTCAAAACAGCCCGTCTCGAATAAATGATTCTATTTTTACATTTTTTACCTAATTGAACCGGTTTTCCCGCCATTCGTACTCGCCTACTTTTAGTTTATTATCATCCCAAAATATTGATCAGGCGAAAGCTTTTTAAACAAAATTAATAACCTTTAACATTATTTGCCTTTCACGTATAAAAGATCATCCATTACGATTTTTCTTGCGACGCTTTAAACCTCTATAATTTGACCTTTGTTTTAGGCAATAATTAGCATCATCATCGTTTCAACTGCCTCTGTGGTTAAAAGTATTATCACGACCGTTTTCCTTCCACCACCATCCCAGAAACCACGCTTATAGAGAAGCGGATTCACATTTACTATAGGCCAATTATGACAAGTGGCAATCAAGCTTGTCTATTTTTCTAGCGTACCAAACTCGAGAATTATCACAAATAAATTAAATATAATTAAATATTATTGACCAGGAATCGAACGCGGTAGCTCCAAGTCTAAATCCACGGACTTAACCGCTAGACCATGGAGGCAGTCTATTATTTGTGAAAGTTTTCGAATTTGGTACGGCCTATAGTATTGTTTGATAAATGTAAAATTTGCTTCTTCTTTCTTACTACCCCAAAAGGGATACGGTCGTAATAATAGATCTCCACTGCTGGAGAAAAGTCTTTCAAAACATATTTCTAACTACACCCGAAATTGGAGATTCTCTAAGCATAGGTCAAACGGGTACTTCAGGTCAAAATGAGAAGTTCTAATGGGTAAATTCTCTGATCAAAAAGGTGGAGATAATTTACAAAAACGCTGGATGACAAGCGAAATTCGTTTATTCGCCCCTTGTACAGTCAGGCACGGATTCTACACGACTTTAAATTCGTCCTTATGCTATACAGTTATAAGGTTTGAATGAATTGTTATACAAAGCGCAGATTTATAGAGCTATTTTGCGAGATAGCTTCCTATTTATTATACACCTTTACGCATTGACTTGTATGAAAACTCCAGATTTAAATTATTTATTTGCCAATACGCTTTCTTACTCAAAATTATATTTGCCTATATTAACAATACATTTTATACATAAATATATGTAGATATATGCTAGGGAATAAAGAACCGGTGCTCTCCAGGGATTTTAGAATTTAATTATTAGAGGAACCGGGAGAACCGGGATTAGATTAATATTAATATTCTATTTATAGAAACAAACAACTGCCTCCGTGGTTTAGCGGTTAAGTTAGTGGATTTAGACTCGCAGGTACCGGGTTCTATTCCTGGTCGACACAAAAATATGTATTTATGTAAATAAATCCATTTAATTAATATTTAATTTATTTGTGATATTTCTCGAGTTTGGTACGCTGGAGACATCGACGAGCTTGCCACTTGTCATGATTGGCCTATAGTAAAGTTGGCTAAATGTGAATCCGCTTATTTATAAGCGTGGTTTCTGACCACCCCGAAAGGTCGTGATGATACCTTACTTTACTTTAATAATAATAAATATTAAAAATAAACTTTTTTCGTAGCTGTAAAAGGGATAATCTAAAAATTATAACTGAGTACATAAAGTTTTCTTTATAACAATCTTTAAGATAATCATAATTACTCTTTTTAATTGTCATATGCATACATTTATTTATTAACGGAACGAACAATTTAAAATTAAGAGGCAAATAGCTTGCATACTTTTGCCCAGTTCATATATAAGTCATAGTTATTTTCTTTTTTGCCACTCGGTTGTGGTCGAATGGTACACGTTCCCATAATTAATGACACCTTGTTATCTTTGCTGTTTTTTTTTGTAAAACAGGTGCTTCGACTTTGACAGATAAAAAAGGTAAAGTATCAACATGGCCAACGTCAAAGTCAAAGTAAAAATATCTTTATTCACATAAACTTATTACAGGCATTTGTGACACGTCATTATTTAAATTATTTAGAATGATTCTACCCCTTTTAGTGGAAGACTAAGCAGGGAAGTGGTCCAAGGAGTAAGCTGTTAGCAGAAGACTAGCAACTTAGCACGTACTTATTGTGGTAGTCAGCATCATTTAAAAGGCTGACCCCGAACCACATGGTGAAGAGGAGAGGAAGCGACGAAGACAGGAGAAAGATATCGTTAAAATAAAAAAATATAATGAAATGAAACGAAATGTATCAACTTATTCTCCAAATAACATCAATCTTAAACTCGTGGCTGTCAAGAGGCCGTGTCATCTTACAACTTAAAAATAAAAAAACAATTTTAATAAAAAATAAACGGAGTTCTTCGCGCCATTTTGCGTGAACATGTCAAGTGCAAGTTTTTGTTTTGTAAATTAATTTACTGTGGATATTATTGGTCAAAAGTGGTGTTGTTTTTGTTTAATGTAATGTTTAATATAATAATGTATTCAGAAAAAATGTTCTCGAACATTTCAAACCATCAATATTTGAGTAGCTTATAATTTTTATGTTTCCTAATTAATTCTTAAAAAAGAGAAAAATGTATAATTTTATTTTAGAAGTCATATTTTTATTTTGTAAATTTTAAAATTTTATAGTTTTTGTTAATTTTTTATTTTTTTTTGTTTTAACAGTAGTAAGTTTTTAATTGTTTTAACAGTAATAAGTTTTTAACTTCTTCTTCTTTTTGTATTGGTGAATGCTGTGACACCTAATTGGTACATATATTAGATAAGCTATAATTATACTATGTTATGTGTGTGATAATATATGTACTGCTGTGTGTACTAAATAAATAAATAAATAAATAAATAATGTGCTACAATGTGAATAATTATGGAAAACGATAATGAAATATGGGGCACAAGCTGCAGTTTATTTTTTGCGGTTTTGCCGCGCTGTGGACTCCCATATTTTACCCGACGTGTTTGGGCTATGGTGCCGCGAGTGACTTCAAGAAAAGCATCAAATTCTGCCGCATCTGGAATTTGATGATGACCTCATTAACTCATAGAAAAGAAAGATATATTACGTCAGACTTGGCTGTATGGGCTAGACCCTGTGCCTTCCCTATCACCTCATTCATCATCCATCGGGAGAAGAAAACCAAAAAAAAAAAAAACAAACACAAAAAAAACGCTACTTACAAAACCTAATTTAAATATAAATCGTATGCATGGTGGTAAGAACGCTGGTCGCATTTCCTCGCTGAATCGCTATGCTGATTCTCTGGGCGAGGAAAGAACCAGCCCTCTTGTCACCGGAGCAGACAATTAGACGAGGGGTGATGTTTTTTAAAAATGTCTCTACAGCAAACGGTTCAAACACGTAGTCTTGATTATAGATACGTATTTGCGCCGCTTGCTAGACTCTGCCCTTTCAGCTGCGGCTCCCGCTTTTAGCGCTCTGTTCCCCTAAGGTGTGACAAAGTGTCGACACAAGTGGCATCCCACACTAAGGCCCGTCCCCCCTCCCAGAGGATCAGCGTCATACCATAAATGTATATTATTATTATTATAATAAAATTCAAAAAATATGTCAAATAATTTAAATCTATTAGTTTAGATCGTGGCTGTGCCGTGTCAACTTACTATCTATCTATACAGCAAATGTTAAATAATAATCAATTAAATTATATTTAAATTCGAGAGTATGTAAATCTTAATAATAATATGTTAGAAAATAAATGAATATATAATTCTGAATGTGGCTGTAAGGAGACCGTGTCAACTTAAAAACTAACAACCAAAAAAAAAACAATAATATTAAATATTAAAATTAAACTTAAATTCGTGGCTGTAAAAGGGCCGTGTCAACTTATAATCTAAAAATTATAACTGACAACATAAAGTTTTCTTTATAATAATCTTTAAGATAATCATAATTAATCTTTTTAATCAAAATATCTTTAACATTACCTTTATATTCAAAAAAATGTGACAATACACGAAAGCAGGAGAAGGCAAAATTGTAATAAATGATTTGACTTTTAAATAATAAAATTTATCCATTATTTAATTTAAACTCGATTTGAAGTGATGGACAGATAAATGGGAAATTGAACAATTCAATGTAACTCGAGAAGATTCGTGTTGATTTCCATTAATTAGTAATTCCAGAAACTGATTGTTTTAGTAAAGTATCTTCACGACCGTAATTCTGTTGTAGGTGGTCGGAAGCTTCGACTTTTAGTAAATGTCTGTGTTGACAATTGACAATGAATTTTAGCCAATTAAGTATTTAATCATTGTTTCTACATTTATTCGAAGTAGGTAATTCGATACAAAAATATTAAAATAAAATTGACTAAAAACTAATTATAAAGAAAACTAAAACTAAAAATACCTATGAAATTAAAGCTATTCTACAAAATAAACTAAGGGCTTACCGCCAGGGAGGGTACCTAAAACGCTCGCCGCATTTCCTCGTTGAATTATTATGGACATATTCTGTTTTAGGTAGTTGTGGCATTTGGGATCGCCACACTCTTGGAAAATTCGTTTACCCAGCTCTTTTATGAATTTGTGGGTATCAAGAGAATATACCCCCATTGTTTCAACCCCAAATGCCACAAAGTTATAATTTTGTTTAATGCTATTGTATTTGATGTGATTTCTAAATTCGGCTGTAAGAGCAGCCGAACCGGCCTTTTTTGATGTAGAGGAAATGTGGCAAGCGGCAAAGGTATCCACACAGGTGGCATCCCAAACAAGACATCTTCCCTCACTCCAACTCATCTTCTTCAATTGGCAAGCTTATCGATGTCTCTAGCGTACCAGAATCGACAAAACTCACTTTTTTGTGTTTTCGAGCAGGAATTGAACCCAATCCAGATTTACAATCTACGTCTAAGGCCCGTATTAATAAAAATATCTCAAGATCAGGGTTCATCATCATCATCACAGCCCGTACAACATAAAGTCCTAGACCTCCACTGATGGAGATGGGCCTTCCAGTTTTTTTTGTAGAATTTGGCCTACACTCGCCACGCCTGGCCAGACGAGATAGCGAGGGTCTGATATCATTGTTAAAAAAGGGATTCATAATTTTATTACCGTTTCCACAAGTTGGCATTAGTGAAAAGTCGACGGTTTAACGGAACGGTGAGTATGAAAAATGTATTTCTCATTAGTATATGCCGGAGTTCGAACCGACCTTTTTAGGATTATAATAAAGCGTACTTTATTTTCCACAAATTTATGGAACATTCTCACTTTAAACATAAGGCAAGCGTCTACCAGATCTTCGTTCAAAAAACTCGTCTATCTACACTTTCTAAATAGCTCCCAACAATATTAATAGGTGTATATATGTATTATTTCCTTGCCAAGCCGTCTGCCCAGCGTGGCGAGTGTAGGCCAAATTCTTCAGATATATGTTCTGGAAGGCCCATCTCCAACAGTAGAGGTCTAGGATGATGTGTTGTAGGGGCTGTAATGATGATGAATGATGTATATTTTTGTGTATGTATTAGTATTTAGTATGTTGATATTACAGTATATATAAAAGTATATTATGTAAGTATATATAATTATTTTGTTGAATTTATCCTACTATTAATATTTCTTTCATTGCACCTATAAATGTTCTAATTTGTCCCCAAGGTTTGGCTGTCAGAAAATGTCTACGGGCATTATGCCCGCCTTTGTACTTTGTGCAATAAAGTTTTTATATAAATAAATAAATACTTAAATTTGAGCCACTAGTCCTGCAAGATCAGATAGCAGAAGGTAAGAAAATCTTAAGTGTGACATCGATAATAATAATAATAAATTCTTTATTGTACAAAACCAAAACAAGTGCAGGTACATAGGCGAGCTCAATGCCGTAAATGCAGAAGGTTACGAAGAAAATAGATAGTTGAAATTATTTATTACTATATAAAACACAAATTAATTACATACATATAGTACTTATCATATACATAGATAACCATCCTAAATAAACAAATAAATATATACCTAAATATAATATATATATATATATATATATAATAAGTAAGTTATGGCGACTTATTCTGTTTGTGAAGTAAGTATTTGTATAATTTATCTTTAAATATTTTAAGAGATGGTGCCTGTCTGACAATTAAAGGAAGTCTGTTCTACTGGCGAGCTGCAGATACTGTAAAGGAATCGGAATATCTGCTGGAAAAGTGGGGAGGTATTTTAAGTAGGTTATTATTAGAAGAACGAAGTGAAAAGCTGTGAGAATTTGTAGGTAAAATTGTAGGTGGTCGGAAGCTTCGACTTTTAGTAAATGTCTGTGTTGACAATTGACAATGAATTTTAGCCAATTAAGTATTTAATCATTGTTTCTACATTTATTCGAAGTAGGTAATTCGATACAAAAATATTAAAATAAAATTGACTAAAAACTAATTATAAAGAAAACTAAAACTAAAAATACCTATGAAATTAAAGCTATTCTACAAAATAAACTAAGGGCTTACCGCCAGGGAGGGTACCTAAAACGCTCGCCGCATTTCCTCGTTGAATTATTATGGACATATTCTGTTTTAGGTAGTTGTGGCATTTGGGATCGCCACACTCTTGGAAAATTCGTTTACCCAGCTCTTTTATGAATTTGTGGGTATCAAGAGAATATACCCCCATTGTTTCAACCCCAAATGCCACAAAGTTATAATTTTGTTTAATGCTATTGTATTTGATGTGATTTCTAAATTCGGCTGTAAGAGCAGCCGAACCGGCCTTTTTTGATGTAGAGGAAATGTGGCAAGCGGCAAAGGTATCCACACAGGTGGCATCCCAAACAAGACATCTTCCCTCACTCCAACTCATCTTCTTCAATTGGCAAGCTTATCGATGTCTCTAGCGTACCAGAATCGACAAAACTCACTTTTTTGTGTTTTCGAGCAGGAATTGAACCCAATCCAGATTTACAATCTACGTCTAAGGCCCGTATTAATAAAAATATCTCAAGATCAGGGTTCATCATCATCATCACAGCCCGTACAACATAAAGTCCTAGACCTCCACTGATGGAGATGGGCCTTCCAGTTTTTTTTGTAGAATTTGGCCTACACTCGCCACGCCTGGCCAGACGAGATAGCGAGGGTCTGATATCATTGTTAAAAAAGGGATTCATAATTTTATTACCGTTTCCACAAGTTGGCATTAGTGAAAAGTCGACGGTTTAACGGAACGGTGAGTATGAAAAATGTATTTCTCATTAGTATATGCCGGAGTTCGAACCGACCTTTTTAGGATTATAATAAAGCGTACTTTATTTTCCACAAATTTATGGAACATTCTCACTTTAAACATAAGGCAAGCGTCTACCAGATCTTCGTTCAAAAAACTCGTCTATCTACACTTTCTAAATAGCTCCCAACAATATTAATAGGTGTATATATGTATTATTTCCTTGCCAAGCCGTCTGCCCAGCGTGGCGAGTGTAGGCCAAATTCTTCAGATATATGTTCTGGAAGGCCCATCTCCAACAGTAGAGGTCTAGGATGATGTGTTGTAGGGGCTGTAATGATGATGAATGATGTATATTTTTGTGTATGTATTAGTATTTAGTATGTTGATATTACAGTATATATAAAAGTATATTATGTAAGTATATATAATTATTTTGTTGAATTTATCCTACTATTAATATTTCTTTCATTGCACCTATAAATGTTCTAATTTGTCCCCAAGGTTTGGCTGTCAGAAAATGTCTACGGGCATTATGCCCGCCTTTGTACTTTGTGCAATAAAGTTTTTATATAAATAAATAAATACTTAAATTTGAGCCACTAGTCCTGCAAGATCAGATAGCAGAAGGTAAGAAAATCTTAAGTGTGACATCGATAATAATAATAATAAATTCTTTATTGTACAAAACCAAAACAAGTGCAGGTACATAGGCGAGCTCAATGCCGTAAATGCAGAAGGTTACGAAGAAAATAGATAGTTGAAATTATTTATTACTATATAAAACACAAATTAATTACATACATATAGTACTTATCATATACATAGATAACCATCCTAAATAAACAAATAAATATATACCTAAATATAATATATATATATATATATAATAAGTAAGTTATGGCGACTTATTCTGTTTGTGAAGTAAGTATTTGTATAATTTATCTTTAAATATTTTAAGAGATGGTGCCTGTCTGACAATTAAAGGAAGTCTGTTCTACTGGCGAGCTGCAGATACTGTAAAGGAATCGGAATATCTGCTGGAAAAGTGGGGAGGTATTTTAAGTAGGTTATTATTAGAAGAACGAAGTGAAAGGCTGTGAGAATCACATAGGAATTGGAAACGACCTTTTAGGTACCTTATAACTAGACTATCACCCGTATCCCAAGTCGTTTTCACAACGGTTTCTCCACTCAACCATTCCTTCCAGCTGTTGACGCTCAGATTATAAGGATATATGACAGTGTTCATAGGTAGATTTTTGACCGTGGTATCAGTTCAAAAATAAAACAGACGTTTGAATTTTTTCTTTATACAATTTTCCCGTTATTGGAAGGACGAGCCTAGTAAAAAAGGTCGGTTCGAACCCCGGCAAGTACTTAATCGCTAGCGAATTCAATGTAACTCGAGAAGAATCGTATTTTATTTCCATTAATTGGTAATTCTAGAAACTAATTGTTATTGTTAAGGCAAAATAATTACTGCTAACAATTTATTATAATATTGTTTTTAATTGCAAACAACGTGGGTTTTAAAGTATTTGCTATTTTAGCAACGGTGTTACCAGGGGGTGGAAACGTAGAACAAATAAACGTGATTTTTTTATTAGAGAAAGTGGCGCTGCCTAGTAGTTAGTAGGGAGAACTAAGTTCGTATCTGTGGTTTGAACATAATAAAGTTCTTAAAATTTTTATACTTTTACAATGGGGTGCTAACTTTTTATCACGATAGATGGCGCATGATAGACGGTACCTAATATAACTGTCAGTTGCATAGAAAACTTGTATTTTTATTACGAAATTTATTATTTTCTGGATATTATGCCGAAGTGGGCAGCTTTTAAGTGTACATATCGAGATTTCTAAGCGAAATCAAAGATATGGTGATCTTAAAATTGCCGTTCTATTAATAAAACTGTTTTTTTAAAGACGGTATACGCTTTCTTAATTCGTCTTTTAAGGTAGGTAACGTTCATTTAAAATACATTTTTCTGTTATAAGCATATAAAACTACAAAAACATTTTTAAAATATGGGATATAGGTGAAACATAAGGTACCATTGCCGCTAGCGACATCTACGAAAAGCTTTGCCTGATACACCCCATTGATTCAATTCATTCAACAACTGAGCCGCAAATGAGGCCGCGCTTAACACGAAGTCTCATTCGTCAAGCGATATATCCGAGAGGACTCCCATGTCGAATGGAACCGAAGATACAGGTCGGGTCACACCGCCGGCATCACAAAGATGTTCAGTCAGTTGTTGAGAACAAATTCAAATTCAAATTATTTATTTCCATTTGGTTCACAGGTAACACTCGGATATTGTCAATTTTTACAAATAAAATACGATATTATTAAAATTAATTAAAATTAAATTATGGATGGACCGAAATAAGTAAGTGACATTGCTGCCATAAACAGGTACTGCAGCTTAACCCAAATTTGTGGCTTTATAGGGGTGTGTCAATTTCTAAATAATGATAATTTTATGTCAAATTATAAAAAAAATACAATTACAAATTCGTTTCAACTTATAATCTAAAATAATTATAATATAATGTCTAATTATAATAAAATCAAATTCAAAACAGGCTAACCTAAAAACAAACATCGAAATTCGAATATAATACTATATAATATATGTACTATGTCAAATTGTTATTTTTATGTTTAACTTTACATCTAGAAGTTTTTCTGTTTTTTATTCTTGATATTATTTACTGCATGCTGTATATAAATGTTTGGTTGACAAACTTGCCACTTTATTTAATTGTATTTTGTTAAATGTTATTGTATGTTAACTGTTCTTTTGTACCTAAATAAATAAATTCTTATAGAGAAACTATACCTATATAGGCATGTATGACACTTTTAGGATTCTACCATCCCTGTGTTTGACTTGTCGCTTTAAACGCTTTTCTTCCGCTTTAAATGTCATTCAACTTGGCTTTGCTGTCAAAGTGAAACACAGCACCGACAGTTTCCGACAGTTGCCACTCTTTTCCCGGTCCTAGCTTTTTCCAAGTACTACTATACACTTTAGCCGTGTTCTACTTGATAGTAAATCTTACTGAATTTTGATTAAATTGAATGTAAGCGCTACTCAAACGAATTTCAAAGCGAAATAAAGTTAAAAATAGCTCTTACAGCGCCAAGTCGAACATGGGTGTTACGTCAATAATTGTCAACTTCATAACCGGTTATTTTTTTGTGGATAAACTCAACTTAAAATGATATTGCGATTAAAAAATTGCAGGCATCGACTCGGCATTTTAGTAGTTATTGTTTACTGAATATTTTGACATTGACAGTTCGGCGATTGGTTTAAGATTGCGTTCACATTAAAAAAAATAATGTTGTCAAGTGCCAAATATATAACCATATATTAGGAAAAGTATGACGTCACAGCTAAAGGCCCGCAATACATAGTCCCTGCTCCGTGCATGCAGGGGTTTACATTTCATCCCATAGAGATCATAAGGTAGCCCCGATTGTTCACACTCCGCTGGTTTTATGCCGGTCCATTGAACCGATCGGTGTTATTATTAACTTACTACGACTTTATACTTTCAATTATGGTACAAAAGCAAAGAATAAAATAGCGCAGCCTCAGTTAAATTTATTTAGGTCCATTGTCGCCGTGCGGCTAGGTGTTGACCATCGCAAATGGTTCACATTGTAACTCTTGGATATTGTCAAATATATTTTCATATACAAATATATTACAATTTACCATATTAATAACATAAATTTATGGGTGAACCGTGGAGGTATGATACACTGTTGCCACAAACAATTATATATATATTCATATCTTAACATAAGAATGTATATTCGTAAATAACTGTAAAGGGGCCGTGTCAACTTATTCTCTAAATAATATTGTCAAATACCATTAAATTAAATTGAAATTCGTGGCTGTAAAGGGGCCGTGGCATCTTACAACTAAAAAATAATAATATACATTTTGTCAAATAATTAAAATCTATAAATTTTGATCGTGGCTGTGCCGTGTCATTTAGGATTGTACAACATAGATTATTTATGTAAAATTATAATTTGAGGTTATTACTATTTATCGATAATTTTACTAAAAATCCGGTATGTTCCCCATTTTTCTGTATGCTGCGGAAACGTGGACCCTAGCGAAACAGTTAAAAAACGAATTAATGCTCTAGAGATGTGGTGTTGGCGGAGAATGTTGGGCATATCATGAACGGAGTTCTGGAAAAACTGGATAATCTCCAGGAAACGCGTTTCCTCGACTATACAATCACGCATTGTCACTTTCTTCGAACACATGTTACGGCGTGGAGAAACATCCATTGAGCGCCTGGTAGTCCAGGGGAAGTAGATGGCAAGAGGATGCGTGGTAGGTTCCTGATTATTTATTATTTCATGAAAATGTACATAACAGATTATACGTCTAAACAATACTTATTTCATAACAATATTAAAACACGAGTGACTAGATGTGCGAATTAATATGGCTCCAAGTACTTTAGGACAATGTTTTTACTTTACACATCCGTTGATGTGAACACATCAAAATTCTCATCGGACTGCACGATTTTGTTCAATAAAACGATTGCACGGGGAACGGGGGCACTCTGGAGTAGAAGTGTACGAGCACTCTCCTCAGCAAATAGCCGATGGCCGCGCGCGCGCAGGTACTTGTTAGGTACAAACAATGAAATTAATTTTAATATAGTAGGTAGATTTATTTTATTTAATATATATAAGACTAGTGCTTTATTGCGTCTAACTTCTAAGGAGTTATAACGCAGCATACATAATAACATATTAGATGGACCGATCAGGTGAAGGTTGCAATGATGGACATTAGTGCACCAGGAAAGTTGCAATCCGAGAGGAGTGGCGACGGCATGTTAAGCGTGCCACAGCACTCAAATGGCGACCACGTCTGCCAAAAGTGTAGCGACTAAGATGAATATCTTGTTTCGAGGTTTATAAAAAATTTGGGGATGTTTTATTGTTTGATTGCCCTTAAATTTATGATCGACGAGCTTGCCACTTGTCATGATTGGCCTATAGTAAAGTTGGCTAAATGTGATACCGCTTATTAATAAGCGTGGTTTCTGGTCACCCCGAAAGGAAAACGGTCGTGATGATACTTTACTTTTATGTGTTTTGTATATCAAATAATTCAGTAAGGAAAAACAGAGTACAGGAGTAGTTACGGAAGTCAACGACATGTGACATTAATTATTCAATATTATGACTGACCTAATTACAGTACCTGCTGGCGCATTTAAAACATCGAGCGGAAATGTTACCACGTTAGCAAGTACAGGTATGAGTGCTTAACTCGAAAAGCTAATTAATTATTTAATCACAGCCCCTAAACCTAAAACACAGTCCTAGACATCTACTGTTGGAGATGGGCCTTCCAGATTTATCTGCAGTATTTGGCCTACATTCGCCACGCGCTGCAGGCGACAATAACGACAATGTATTTACGACTTCACAAGTTGAACCGAGACCGACGGCTTAACGTGCTCTCCGAGGCACGAGAACGGTGGTATTGTATTGTATGACAAATATACGTAAGAAGATTTAATTTCTTAGATTTTGATTGATTCATTTTTGTAGGATTTTAGGGAAAATGTTCTAACAACCGAGCCACCACAGCGCTTAATGCATATATACGAGGTTGGTCTAAAAAGTTTCCGACCTCAACGTGTTGTCTAATTTAACTTAATTATAATATATACAGACCTCCGTGGTCTAGTGGTAACAAACGTTGCCGTGAACTCGAGAGGTCGTGGGTTCGATTCCCACCGGGGGCAAGTTGTACATTGTATAATTTGTCTCGGTCTGGGTGTTTATATGTATAATAAGTATATATTTACAAAAAAAAAGTATAATATGTAGTTTATCAACCATCTAGTTTCCGTAACACAACCCTCGCAGCTTACCATGGAAATTAGATGGCGCTGTGTGACCTGTCTGGAAATATTTATTATTATTATTATGTAGGTATTTATGTATATATTTATTCAGTATATGTAATATTAGTATTTAAGTCTATTATAATAAATTGCACCCTTCGTTGTTACCTCTCCACACTCCCAAAGGTTGGTTGTTAGAAAATGCTTAGACATTAAAGTCGTCGAGCTATCAAATATTTTAATTTTATTTCCAGCCGATCTAGAAAATTGTATCCTAGCGGCTGTAATAATGATATACATATATAAACTAGAGCCACAGCTCATGACTTGTGCCGATAGTAAGCCCTCTTCGGACAATGAATTACGTAATCCGCACTTTATTTTTATTGTCCGTCTATTTTTAGAAAATCAATTCCCGCCTTTTTTATCAAAATGGAATATCAAAAGGCGGTATTAGGGTTGTGTCTACACAAAATAAGTGCCTGTAATAAAATTTTAGGACTTTAATACTAATATTATAAATGTGGTTAAACTAATAAACGGATTGCGATGATTAACGAACCAGATATATATAGCGGAAGTTGTGGGTAAAGGTGGTCCCGGAAAACCAAGACTAAATTTGTAAGGCTTTGAGATTAGATATTTTTTGTATACATAATATTGCAAAGGCTGTAAATTTTCCCACGAATAAATAAATAAATAAATAACCTATTACGATCAAATAATAAGGATAATGAATGATATGGAGATATTCTGGCGTGATGATATGGATGTAATAGGCATATATATGTTATTTGGAATTCTGCGTATATACTCATTCCTTGACGAACATATTTATTTATTTTATTTAAATACTTTATTGCACTTAAAAACCTAGTACATAGGCGAGCTATAACGCCATAAGGCATTCTTCACCAGCTAACCTTGGGGATCATGTAAGGAGATGGGCAGGATAAAGAAAAATATTAAAATAGCTTAAATTAGTAAATAAACATAATTACGCATTCATTAAATATACATATACATACACAATATAAAAAAAAAACAACACACATACATACTATATAATACATACATACATAAACATACACTATAAATAAATAGACATATATATAAATAAAAAGTCGAACAACTAATTCGAGAGACATACATTCTGTTTCTCAAGAAATAATGTGGTTAGAAGGTTTTTAAATACGTTAACGGACGGTGCACGCCTTATGGCCAGGGGTAGCTTGTTCCACTGACGAGCGGCAGCAACAGTGAAGGAATCTGAATATCTGCTAGAGGAATGCGAAGGAATCTTTAGCTGATTGTTGTGAGAGGAGCGAAGAGCACAGTTGTGCGTATTAGAGAGAAATTCAAAGCGGGATTTAAGGTACGAAGGTGTTTTAGGGTGATTGAGAACGTTATAAAGTAAAGAGAACATACACATCATTCCTTGACCCTCTTCGCACATTTGACAACAAGATCATACAAAATCGGTTTGGCATGTTGTCCCGGCAAAAAAATATTTATTTAAATACTTTATTGCACTTAAATACCTAGTACATAGGCGAGCTATAACGCCATAAGGCATTCTTCACCAGCTAACCTTGGGGATCACGAAAGGTGATGGGCAGAATGAATAAAATTATTAAAATCACTTAAATGACTAAAATAAACATAATCATTCCGCATTAATAGCACTCAAAAATACATATACGTACAAAACATAAAATATAGTGCATAGTGTACTGTTTTGTGGGTTGCTGTTGCTGCATATTTATGTATCACCGCATGCTATGCTTACGCATACCACTCCATTTAAAAACACAAGAATATTTAACAAAGATTGGCGATATAATAAGAAAACACAATGAATATTCATATAAGAATGACAGGTTCCATTTTTTTTTTTGTGTAAAAATATAAAATAATTTTAAAAAAAATTAATACTACCTAGGGATACGCATATAAGTCCTATCCTCGTGGCAAGAATGCTGGCTGCATTTCCCTGCTGAATTGCAATACTGATTCTTTGAGCAAAGAGAAATCCAGCCCTCTTGTCACCGGCGGAGACGACAAGACGTGGTATTGAGTATTTTAAAACTTTTTGGTGCCAGATCCCATGGGCCCAGAGTTTCTACAACTAACGGCACAAATATGTAATCTTTTTAGTACGGATTCATACTTGCGCCACTTGTCGGACTCCGCTTTATGCGCTGTCCCCTTGACGTGCGACGTAAATGAGGTTCCAAATTCAAATGTTTTTGATAATGTAACAGTTATTATTGCCAGATTATTTCCAAGTATATAACATTTTCAGAGTCAGCTTCCCTCAGATATTTAACCTATCAACCCTAAAGTTATGACCAGTGCACACGGCATTTTGGTTTTTATGCCATAATTTCTGAATTTTACCGACACACGGCTATATGACAAACAGCATTTAAATTTTAATAGTTTGGAAAATTTCACTCCGGTCATGATTGGCTTTTCGTGCAACCCACACGTTTAATATAAATAAAAATGCATGAGTATAAAATCGGATTTTTATTTGCTTTGCACTGATTAACCTTAAAAACTTTTTTATTTTTAATCTATTGCATAGCTTTTATCGCGGGCTTTGAGCACGGTGACCGAATCAAGAAATTCCGTAACAAAAATAAACCTAACACCCCCCACTCCGACCGGCACAGCAGCGGTGCGGCGTTGAAAGCCGTGCATCGTCTTACGTCGTTTCAGTTCGGCAGACTTCGGCACGGTGTTTGTGTGCGTGCGACTAGACGTATGCGTGTAGACTAGCTACTAACTGCTCATAACTGATTCTATCTCTTTTAGACACAATGCTAGGTGAGACAGCGTGCTTTTTGGCCGCGTCCACGAGTAATATAAAAAACTTGAATTAATATCAAAGAAAAAAAAATACTGCAAATAATAAATTTTAATTTTATAGTTTTTGTGGCAGTGTCAGTGTCGTTTTGTGGCAAATCTGAGTGAGTATTTATGTTATTTGGTTAGGTTGTATTGTAGAAGTAACTGACGCCTAAGTTAGGTACCTATACCTCACTCTGTGGAGGCAGGGGGTGTAAATGTTGTTTTTTTTTTTTTGTTTCCTCCACCGAGTGTGATGTAGGATATATTTTGCACTGCTAATAGTGCTGAATGTTTTAGTACGACTATCAACTAAAATTGTAGCGAAGACTGCTCCCCAAGATACAACATAATGGTTTGGGGAGCAGAGTTCTGTATCTCTTTCTTGCTTACTTGTTTTGATTATTTTTTCCTGTACCAAATTTTGTAACTCAATTTACTTTTGCTTCAATAAACGATTTTTACTTTACTTTACTTTACTTACTTACTGCATAAATAAAATAAATAAATAATTATTATTGCTTAAGTTGATAAAAAATGCTATGCAATAGCTTTACCGCGGCAGTCCCCGAGTGCCACACGTATTTTTTTTTGTTATACTAGTAGGTACTGTGGAATTGATGTATTCGATTGTCCTAATGTCTCGATATGATTATACCGTGTCGAATTCACTAAAGAGCAAATATTCTTATCAACATAATTAAAAAAAAAAAACTACATAATTTTATTTTAATTACTCAAAAATAAAATCTTATTTTACGGCGCAGAGGTTTTTCTGAAAATATCCTGAAGTAGGTAACGAGAGGTCGACGATCGCGCGAACGTTGACTTAGGTAATTCTTTCTCTCTCTATTTCGTAGGAAGTCCCTTGGGTGTAAGCATGATTAATTAATAAAAATAAAACACACACTTGAAATGACCGCCTCCGTGGTCTAGTGGTAACAAACGTTGCCGTGAACTCGGGAGGTCGTGGGTTCGATTCCCACCGGGGGCAAGTTGTACATTGTATAATTTGTCTCGGTCTGGGTGTTTATATGTATAATATGTATATATTTACAAAAAAAAAAAAGTATAATATGTAGTTTATCAACCATCTAGTTTCCGTAACACAAGCCTCGTAGCTTACCACGAAAACTAGATGGCGCTGTGTGACCTGTCTGGAAATATTTATTATTTATTTATTATTATTATATACTTATATAGACTTGTCATTTTGTTTCGATTTGGTTTTGACAATTTAGGGTTACCAGTATATTTTTTTAACAACTTTACTGAAATATATTATTATTAAAGCGCAGAACAATCGTAAACAATCTTTATAATTTAAATAGAGATACTAAATATTAAATAATAACGATGAAAAAAAATTAAACAAAAGAAAATATGAAATACGCAGAAATATTATACGTAACCTCCAAAAAAATATATTAATGGCAACCCACGATATTTCCCTATGCGTGAACTATACTATTTCCATTTCTTTATTTTCTCAAAGACAGTTCCTGTAGAATGTAACTTGTGTATTACACAAAAAATAAACTTTTAAATGCGAGGTATAAAAATATGACAACTGCCTAATTTTGTTCCTTTATCCCATATAATATTCATCCAAGACAAATTAAGTCCATATACGAAGTTTTTTTTTTTTTTAAGTAAGATAAATAACCAACATTTTAATAAAGTTACATTCAATGGCAATATGAATAGTGAGTGAACATCGTCCTAGACCTCCACTGTTGAAGATGGGGCTTTTTTTTTTATAATGAGCACGACATCCGACACCGCGCCCACCTGATGATAAGCGGTACGCGAGGTCCAAGAATGGGAGCAACTGACGCCAGCCTCAGATGACCGACATCAGTCCCTACCACTATGCCGGCCTATAAAGACGTTCCAGAACATAGGAGTATATCTGGTGAACTTTGCCTACACTCGCCACGCTGGCCAGACGGCTTGTGACAGACAGTGGGGTCGTCCAGGCCCAGATGCCTAATGGGCCTGGGTTGGGGATGGGGATATTCCCCCGTTTTCCCCGGCAGGATCTCAGCGGGTAACCACCCACCGGTAATTCATGCACTATTAGTGCTGGGCGCCGTTAGCAGTTTAACAGCGCCCGTGTGGCTCACGAACCCAGAGGGCTAGATTCAACTGCTTCAGCTTTCCTCCAGTAGTACTTCCCTTAGAAGTGGTCTCCCGTTGGGGGGCCGTGCGCAAGACGGAGCGATATTCTGGAGATGGTTGAAGTGTCCGTTGTCGGCCCGATAGAACATACGTGTAGTCAGGCCAGTGACAAACTCCTCAATAGTAGGCATCTCCAGATCTCGAGCTATGACGGAATTACGCACGAACCACGGCGCTCGGGAAACTACTCTGAGCGATATGTTCTGCTGACTATGGATCCTGTCCCTGTTGGTCTGGCCCAGAAGGTGGTGCCGAGAAGTTTGTACAAGAGACCGTCGTGACGACTTGTTGAGGAGTAAGTTTTTTTTTTTTTCGGAATATTTCATGAAAGAAAAATAAAGAGCAATAATTTATAATCTCTCAAGAGAATAACTTGAAAATTGTTCCGTACAAATTTTGGCTGACAAAACTGTAATGTCATCCAAAGAATTTATTAAGGCCCCTCCGTGACCCAGTTAGCATATTGTATACAAAATATAATTTATGAAGTAGGTAGGTAAACAAAATGACACAGATTAAGATATAAGGAGGAAACATACGAATCAAAAACGTTTTATACCGATTACATTACCGGGTCCTATAAGTCGATCTGGAGATGATTATTATCTGGAGAAGTTAAAGACAAATACTATGGAAAGAGAAAAAAATACTGGATACAAAAATAAAAACAAGGATACTGTAATAACGCAAACATGATATAAAAGATACTTAAATTAACAGATGCTATAATAATTTGTAAATACATACGTAAATAGTAATAACGGAGAAAGAGAAGTTCACCCGATAAATAAACGTCTGCGACCACGTCCACGTAATCAAATACGTAGGATTAAAGGTAATACAGCATTATTGCATAAAAGTTTTTTTGGTTGGGCTCCGAAAATATATAATAAACCTAAGTGCTAAGTGAACCTGATACACCGAAATATTTAAAGGATATGTTTTTTTACCTCAGCTCCTTTCACAATAAAACTCTTCGCTCCTCACATAACTCTCTCCTTTCTATCCCTTCCCATCACACAAACTTCGTTAGAAAATCTTTTGTTGTATCCGCTTCATCCATATTCATATTGACAAGGTAGCAAAAATATTAAGCCCAGCATGCTATGCAGTCAAGAAAATAAAAGAATATTGCGGCACCCAAGCAGCAAAATGTGTCTATCATTCTTATTTCAATAGCATTATGTCATACGGTCTATTGGCCTGGGGAACGGCTTCAGAGGCGAACCGAATCTTCATTTTACAAAAAAGGGCGGTCCGTTTTTTAGCTGGAATCAAGGCAAGAGAAACTTGCAAAAACGCCTTTAAAGAATTTAAGGTTTTAACTATATATAGTACATATGTATTATATTGTTAGATGTATATTAGGGAAAACATGGACTCATATCATATTAAAGCTTTGAGGAAGAACTCACGCCAAAAAGAGTCCATTGCTGTACCCAATCACAGATTGAATAAATTTACGAAAAGCTTTGTCTGTAACTGCGTCAAGCTGTACAACAATTTATCCAAAGAAATAAAATCTCTTAAGGATGAGGACTTTAGAAGACGGATAAAATTAGCTCTAATAGATAAAGCGTACTACACTATTGACGAAGCACTCCAAGATAACATAGCTTAACACATTTATTTATTGTTTTTTAATTTATTTTTATTTTTGCACTATGCATTTCATACTATTTAATTAGTATTAACTATAAGATAAGACTGACAATGCCCTTTTACAGCCGCAACCATTTGACATTATCTCTGTAAATAATAATTTAATTTTAAGTCTGACATTTTTTTTTTTTATTTTTTTTTTTATTTAAATTAATTTTATATAAGTATACTTAATCTAGTTAAAATTTACAACGCCCCTGTACAGCCGCATCTAATCTAATTTTAAGTTTAAATAATAATAATTTATCTATCTTCTAAAGGTACCGCCAGTTCTGTTCTTTGCTTTTAATATAACCACTAACCAGGCACGATTTAGTTCGATAATTAAATTAAAATATCAAATGTAGAAATTGATGTAATCATGGACCTAACCAAATTCCGGTGGGAACGTTCGGTGACAAATAAAGAATAAAGAATAAAGAATCCCTCTGGAACAAACTTCCTGTTGAGATCAGACAGGCACCCAGCAGAGCAATATTCAAAAGAAGAGTGTATACTTATTTCTATGAGTCCATAGCCTTATTTTTTAATTATTTTTTTATTTGTTTAACTTTTTTTGTTTCAAATTTGTTTTTATTTTTTTTTTGTAATGTTATTGTATTTCCTACTGTAACCGGTTCACGGGAACGTGGTAGTTGTTTTTGAAGGTATCATTATTATTAATGTATTATGTTATAAGTAATTAAATTATACTCTTATTATGTATATATATATATATAGTTTATGTAATATTAGTATGTACGTGTATGTACCTATATTATTATATGTATGTGTATTGCTATATATATATTTTTTTTTTTTTCAGTTTTTAAATATTATAACGATTGATTATTCTATTTATTTGCACCGTACTCAATATTAAATGATCTTAATGTCCCAAAGGTTAACGGGCAGAGAATGCCTAGCGGCATTACGTTAGCCTTTTGTATTTTTTTAAAATAAAGTTTTAAAATAAAAATAAATAAAATAAATAAACTGCCAGATACACTTAAGGATTTGCCATTACATAGGTTTAAAATATATTTAAAAAATATATTATTGGATAAATGCTACTACACGATCGAAGAATTCCTAAATGACAAGGCAATTATTTAAAAATTTGGTTGGACATTAATTTTTGAATGTATATTATGTAGGTATTTTAGTTAGAAATAAGTTAGACTATTTAGAGTTTTAAGAATCTTTTAAGTTTTATTATTATGTTTTTAACAAATTAGATGTGAAGGGCTCGGGCAGTGCATGGGAGTCATTTTGAAAGAGAAAATCTTTTAAATTCGTTTGTAAAATAATTTGTATATTTGTATATTTCACCTATGTAACAATCGTTATATTTTGGTATGTCAGTTAACAAATATTAAAATAATAACAGTAATGCTATTAACACCATGCATCGTAGACAAAGGAGCATAGGAACACAATACAGTAGAAGGCATAAGACCACAAAATTATACAACTATTTAAAAGAATTTTCCGTCAAAGGCATGTCAATAAATTCTGACAGGTTATAAAAAGCATTATTTTGGAAAAAGATTTTCTATTTTGTTTTAAATTCACTTGGTTGTAGTTATAATCTCAGGTAGTTTATTGTATAATGTAATTTTCAACTGCAAACCTTGTTTAAACGTTTTTCTTAACCTGGTTTGCCTTATATAGATTTCATCCTTGTTTCTTAGGTTATACTTAGTCAAACTAGATATTTTTGGAAGTTCATTAGCTTTCGCATGAACCTCCTGTAAGCAACTATATACATACAGAGACGTGACTGTCATAATCTTGGCATCAACAAAAGAATTTCGTACTGTGGTTCTGGCTTTTAAATTAAACAATATTCTAATTGATCTCTTTTGTTGTATGAACACTTTTCGAATATCTGCCGCGATACCCCATATTTGTTTGACATATTTTTTTTTTTTATCTGTTTATTAATAAAATGTATTGACCTAAATTTAATTATATAATGATGACTTACTATATAAGAATATATTTTAAATAAAAACAAATTTTGCATGCCACAACAATGGCTAAATATGCAGAGCCAACTTACTAACCATATTACCGTATGTACCACATTTAAAGCAAATAAACGATTTTGAATTTGAATTTGAACAAACTACCAACCATCAACAATATTTTTGTAAAAACTTGAATTAGAAATAAGTGATTTTATTATTTATCAACAATGAGACTGAAGTATAGGATAGTAGAATCTAGCCAACTGAAATATGCAATGATGAATGCATGAATACTTGGGACCCGGCAAGTCAAGTTCAAAGCATTTGTTTGACATATTTTTTTTTTTTATCTGTTTATTAATAAAATGTATTGACCTAAATTTAATTATATAATGATGACTTACTATATAAGAATATATTTTAAATAAAAACAAATTTTGCATGCCACAACAATGGCTAAATATGCAGAGCCAACTTACTAACCATATTACCGTATGTACCACATTTAAAGCAAATAAACGATTTTGAATTTGAATTTGAACAAACTACCAACCATCAACAATATTTTTGTAAAAACTTGAATTAGAAATAAGTGATTTTATTATTTATCAACAATGAGACTGAAGTATAGGATAGTAGAATCTAGCCAACTGAAATATGCAATGATGAATGCATGAATACTTGGGACCCGGCAAGTCAAGTTCAAAGCAGCGAAGAAAATACACTCTTATCTGGCAAATGTACCATTGCGGGGTACGAAATGCAACGTTTTCGGATTTTTAAGGAATGCGTTCTTAAAACCGGATCACCACTTCTTCCAAGTATGTCCTTGTAATTTATCCTTTTACATATTTAGTGAAACATACAATTTGTGATGTTTAAAGTTGACCTCGACCCGTATTTCAAAATGCCATGAATCGAATCGATGGTTAACGTGCCCTTGCTTATTATATACCATGTTATATGTCAATAAATAGATCGAGCATTAGTTCCTTGGAGATTGGGTCAATCCCTGGTATGGGATTTTACCTGTTGGGATTCCCTAGCCCCTTCCTTCAAGGAACTTCTGTTAGAGCTCGTGTTGCAGCGGAACAAGCGCAGATCAGCAAGCGTCGAACAATATGAAACGATTTGCAATAGTTACTTTTTTTCGACGTTTGCTGTAGAAACGTTGGGCCGTGGGGATCGGAACTTAAAGCCTTATATAAATAAATTGTTCCAAGGCTCATTGACGTCTTATCATCCGAAGGGTTTTTGTCACTGCTGGAGTGGCGATGGCAAGAGACCCGGTGACAATAGGGCTAGAAGTTTTTCTCCCAAAAATTAAGTATCATAATTCAAAGGGGAAATGCTGCCAGTGTATTGGGCACCACGCTACAAGACAGCGATTTGGAGGAGCTAATTTTTTGTAAGTATTTAATTTTTATTTTTTATATATTATAATTTTATGTATATTTTCTTTAGGTTAAATTTAGATTTTATTGTAATATAGTTTATTTAATATTGTAATTCTTTTATATTGTTACCTAATATTATTTTTTATTAGTTAATTTATTATTTATAGTAACAATTTATTTTTTATTGAAATAAATTAAATACAGAACTATATTACAATTATTCACCATTATTTCTTTATAGTGACTGCCTCCGTGGTCTAGCGGTTAAGACTCGGAGGTACTTTGTTAATATTTAATTTATTTGTGATATTTCTCGAGTTTAATACTTGTAACAAATTTGTACCTAGAGATTATATCCGACTTCGATTAGTGTAAGTGAATATTACAGCTGAAACTGCCACATAATGTGCATTAGAGTATATAATAAAATTCCTAGAGAGATGCGAGAGTTACCTATAAAACGTTTTACTATTGAGTTAAAGAAAATTCTTATTGACAACAATTTTTACTCAATACAAGAATTTTTAGCATGCAAATTTTGACATTAACATTGTATTCCAATAAATTGACAAGAACAATATTAAATATAAACTATATACAAATAAATATTGTAAATAAATATCTATTGACATACCTAAGCAAATTGCCCATAATATCGGCAGATTGCATCATTATGACATGTACATACAACTGTAATTAGAATAAGCAATCTATACAATAAAGAAGAAAGAGACAACGTCGAGCTTGCCACTTGTCATGACTTAGTAAAAAAAATATATAAAAAATCGTAGTTTCGCACCATCTGAAAAAATATACGTTTAGTATAGATACAGACGTGATTTTTATATAAGTTTTTTACTATTATTAGTGAAGGCGTGAAAAAACGCTTCACCCTGTTCAGTATCCCTATTTGCAGTTAAATATTGCCGAACTAACGCAGGTAAACGTATGCCACTAAGGCGAATTCTACAATCCTATAATGATCTCTTTCATTGTGTCGATCTCTTTGCATTGTCGCCTGTCTCTTACAGAAACCAGGTCTTGCAAATGTTAACTTTAGAAGAAAGAGATAATTAAAATGGTATATATCTAGCAGTTATATTACTGTACAAAAAGGTTGTTTTTTTTTATTTATTTTTTAAATATTATTATGGTTTTAAAACAACTCATGGGTTACATTTACTTCTTTTAACATTTGGATTACTGAAGCTGGTTGTGCAGATATTAACATTGTTTGTAAAACCAATTTATTGTGTATTCTCTCTCTGTACAATTGTTTGTAATCCTGTATATAATAAAATAAAAATAAAATAAAATCCCTTCTTTAAAAGTGTGGTTTCTGACCACCCCGAAAGGGGCAAAGTCATACAAATACTTTAGTTTAGTACATCGCCGATGAACAACTAATTAAAAAATAAAAGTTGAAATTTAGGCTTAGTGGGTTTCTTTCTACCCCAATGGGAAAGTTTGAGAAAACCTTTCATATAAATGGCTCCAATCCATTAGACTTCAATTCTGAAAGGTCATATGTCAGAAGTATTAATTAATTGTAAAGTTACGGACAGACTGAATAGGAGCTTTTAAGTTTAAGGTCGCTGGGTAATATATTAAAATATGTTACCTTTATGTCGATTTTATTTAAAAAAATTATATGTACGTTTAAATGCGAGAAAAACCATAAACCAAAAGGTTGTCAAAAAATGACAACCGTGACGATAAAGATTGATGATGAAACGCTAGAACAGGTAAATGAAATTATATATCTGGGCAGTGTTTTCACTGCGGATGGGAAGTATGATAGGGATGTTGAAAGAAGAGTGAACGCGGGAAATAGTGTTAATGGGGCTCTGGGGTCACTGATCGCCAGTCGAAATGTCAGTGATAAAGCTCGACTCGCCATACACAATGCCATGCTAGTACCAACACTTATGTATGGAAGTGAGACGCGAGATGTGGTCTTTACGTCGGATATGCGGCGTAACTTTGATGGACCGTATTCGTAATAACAAAATACGCAAAAGGGTATGTATAAAAGAAAGCATAGGTACAAAAATAAAGAAAGGCATGCTCCGATGGTTCGGGCATGTTGAAAGGATGAGCGAAGAGAGATTGATAAACCAGATGAGTTGTGGGTAAAAGAGGCCCTGGCAGACGAAGACTTGCCTATCATGATCAAATAAATAAAACATTAACTGAAGGTGAATTAAAAAGCCATCGAAACAAAAGGGCATGTATGAAGAGGTTGATGAATGTCGAAAAAGCGAAAGAGGTATGTCGAGATCGTGACAAGTGGCGCTCAATTGTCTCTGCCTACCCCGCAAGGGGTTTGGCGTGAAGATATGTATGTATGTTTATATGTACATATATTTTTAACTGCCTCCGTGGTCCGTGGATTTAGACTCGGAGATAATGGGTTCGATTCCTGTTTGGGACACAATAATTGTCTCCAACTCCTTCGTAGTAGATGCCACAAAATTATGGAATGATCTTCCAGTAAACATAAGGCAGGCAACTAACAGATTGTCGTTTAAAAAACTGGTCTATTCACACTTTATGCATAGCTACGTTAGTAAGTTGTATTTGTGTACGTTTATGTACAATTTTGTGTATGTATTAGTATTTAGTATATTGATATTATAATACATATATAATAATATATAATTAGATATATAATATTTGTTGAATTATCATATAATCGTATATTACTGTTACTTTTATTGCACCTATATTTATTCAAATTTGTCCCTAAGGTTTGGCTGTCAGAGAATGTCTACGGGCATTAAGTCCGCCTTTGTGCTTTGTGCAATAAAGTTTTTAAATAAATAAATAATATTAATTAATTTTAATTAATACATTTAATTATTATTTAATTAATTTGTGATATTTCCCAAGTTTGGTACCCCAGAGACATCGATGAGCTCGCCACTTGTCATGATTGGCATAAATGTTGGCTAAATGTTTTTATGCCTCGTTCCGAGACACCATAATAGTAACCTAAGCACGCTTAAAGGTGTTCCGAGACGCTCTTAAACTGTTATGCCAAAGCTATGTGACGTCACAAATGACATCATTTCTCGCGCTGTCAGTTGTTTGTCATAATGTCCGCGCCATTTTCAAGTTAATTTAATATTAGGTTTTCTTTTAAATTATTTAATATTGAAATTCGTTTATACTGTTTCTATATTACTTCTTAAACAAATCTATAATTAATATTTAAGTGAAAAAAAATGTCTGTAACACGGCAAGATATTTTAAATTACCAAAATAAGTTAATAATATTAAACTTTACACATATAAATATGAATAAACCGAGAGATGTATATTTGTTAGTATTCATACTCAAAGATATGGAATCCGCAATTTATCTTCCATACATTTAAAAAAAAACTAACATTTTATGAATGAAAATGTGATTTAGACCGTTCCGAATTGATATCACGCTCTGAGCATCTAAATTGCGATATTTGATTCGGAACGACGGTTAGTGTCATATTCGTTCTAAGCGCTCTAAGCACGATTCGGAATGAGGGGTATATGTACCCCTGTTGTGTCACTAAACTCAAGAAATAAAGCTAAATTGACAGGGCGGCATACGTCGCAGAACCGATGAACGATTGTGTAGATGGGCTCTGGAGTGGAGACCACGTACTGGAAGACGCAGAGTGGGGCGACCCCCCGCCAGATGGACAGATGACTTGAGGAAGGTGGGGGATGGATGAGGGTGGCAGAAGATCGTGTGAAGTGGCGAGCCTTGGGGGAGGCCTACTCGTGTATATTTTTAACGAAGCGAGCCTCATCCCACCTAGATTTTTTGTATAGTTTTGTTAGTGTTTTTATTTACCTTGTTATTTTAAAATTAAAATCACTACGTGAGTACGGGAACGGGTTAAAAAACAGCGTCGTACAGGTGTAGTTGTACTAATGCACGACAACAGCTGACACCTGATTCCTTTTGTCACATTTGTTCAGGATAATAAGACTGTGTTATGTTATTATGTGACAATAAATGTTTATTTATTTATTTTAGACATATTTAGAGAAACTGCCTCCGTGGTCTAGCGGTTAAGTAAATCCACAGGGATTTAGACTCGGAGGTACCGGGTTCAATTTCTGGTCGGGACACAAAAATATTTATTAATGTAATACATTTAAACAATATTTAATTTATTTGTCACATTTCTCGAGTTAGGTACGCTGGAGACATCGACGAGCTTGCCACTTGTCATGATTGGCCTATAGTAAAGTTGGCAAAATTGGAATCCGCTTATTTATAGGCGTGGTTTCTGACCACGTCGTGATGATACTTTACTTTTTATTTATTTATGCAGCAGTGGACACAGGCTGATGAGAAAGCGATACTATCATCTGGGCTTTTTTTTTATTAACCGGTTCGATTCCCGTCATTCAGAATATTTTTCTCAAAAATCTAATAGCTCCTTTAAGTATGTTTCGCAAATAATATGTTTAGGAATACCTAGAAGGCCAAAAGTCGCAAATACGAGTCGATTAGCAACGACTACGTGTTTGTGCCTTTTGGTCTTGAGACAATGGGTCCGTGGGGGCCCAGTGCAAAGAAGTTCTTTAAAGAGTTGTCTAAGCGTCTGGTTAATGCTGTATGTGACAAGAGGGCTGGCAGTTTTCTCGCGCAGCAAATCAGCATTGCTGTGCAGCGGGGGAACGCTGCAAGTGTTCTTGGCACACTGCCACAGGAACAAATCATGGGTGAGTATTTATATTTATAATTAGTTTTTTTTTTTCTAATTTAGTTTTAATTTTTATTTCATAATTATTTCATAACCTTTGTATTTTACTTCGAATAAAATGGAATACCTTGTAGTTTAGGATTTGGCTTTTCAACTTGAAATATTCATATTGCGTCTTGCAATTTTAAAAATGCCTTAAAGAACTTTGTCGCGAATAAAGAACGGTAAAGGAACTTAATAAAGGCGAAGTCGTTTAAAAATGCATAATTATGTTCAATTTAATCTAAAAGGCAACTTTCTTTGGAAATTTAAGACGATCCCTTAAGACCCGGTCGGATATCATATTGTAATTAAAAATTTAACTTCAAACGAATATTTTGCTGCGATGGTTCACTATTTTAAAAGCTTTTAAGCTCAGCTTTTAGCTTTTATTTCATCACCATCATTATCAATGAGACAATTGAAGCCATCATCATTACAACTTCTAAAACTTCACTGTGGAAGATGCCTCTGTAAGCAAAAGAGATTGCCCAAAACCAGGCCCCAACTTTTTTGCGGCGTGCCTCAATTAAATACAAATTTAATAATCATAACAATTAATAGTGTTTTTTTTTATTTAAATACAACATCTCTTTCACCCTAGCATTAAAATATAATTTAATTAAATAGCCAATTGGTTAAAATTTATATGGATGATGAATGAGGTGATAGGGAAGGCAAAGGGTCTAGCCCATACAGCTAAGTCTGACGTAATATATTTTTCTTTTTTATGAGTTAATGAGGTCATCGTCAAATTCCAGATGCTGCAGAATTTGATGCTTTTCTTGGAGTCACTCGCGGCATTATAGCTCAAACACGTCGGGTAAAATATGGGAGTTCACATCGCGGGAAAACCGCATAAAATAAACCGCAACTTGTGCCCCATATTGAAAGTCCAATTTATCGTTTTCCATAACTATTCACATTGTAGCACATTATTAAACAAAACAACACCACTTTTGACCAACAATGTCCATAGTAAATTAATTTACAAAACAAAGTTATTGACATCTCCGCGGAAAATGGCGCGAAGGACTCTCTTTTTTTTTTTGTTCTATTCTTCCGATGGATGATGAATGAGGTGATAGTAATATATCTTTCTTTTTTAGGAGTTAATGAGGTCATCATCAAATTCCAGATCAACCATCAATTTCTAAACATTTCGGCTTATTTCTGCCACGCTGGCCAAGACAAGTAGATGATACAAACTTTTCAACGAATCAAAAAAGTTGGTGTAAGTCTGATATTTTTTTTCAATCCTCCGGTACGATTCGTGGCGTATTTGGAGATATTATACTTATCTATATATATATATATATAAAGGTGAATGTCTGTGTGTGTGTTCCCTATGCATTGATACAAAAGATAAAATGTTATGTTAAAGTTAGACGTGACGTCACAATTGTTTTTCTCACACAATTGAAACGTGTTGAAATATTGTGGTTGAAAGTTTGAGAAGCCCTCGGGAGGTTTCCAAACTTGGAAGGCTTCATACAAAACAACGCCACAACTAATGTTACGAACAGAGTCACCAAAATTTTGTATTTATTGTGGATAATATTTAATATTAGCGGTATTAGTCCAAATTTAACAGAATCTGACTGTGGGACTAGCTGCTCTGCAAACTGGCAGCTATATTGTTGCTGAAAGATAGAGTCAGGTCTCTGGTTACAGGCTTTTCCCTCAGCATCGGTTGATACACACCTTGATCCAAATACATTGACCATGGCGGTATACCTCGTAGCCCGGGCCGTCCACCCACGAGTGTCGGTGTAGAGAGCTCGTGGAACATCTCGGACATCATGAGCTTTCTTGCGCTAGAAGTGCTGGCCGCATTCCTCGTCACGTTGCTCTTAACTACATCATCCGAAGGGTTTTTGTCACTGCTGGAGTGGCGATGGCAAGAGACCCGACGACACTACCGTTGGGCCGTGGAAACTTGGCAGGTCCCAGGCAGGGATGCGACATGTGTAGACACATTAGCCCCATCACACATCCAGACGATCTCGTCAAGAGTGGGGAGTGCGGCGGTTTCTGCTGAAACCCTCAAGCTGCACAAATACAAAACGGCTAACGGAAAACTCTGGAGACAGGAAAGCTGGCAATTATTTCTGCCGTTATCAGCCTCGCTATACAGAAATGTTGCCAGCCTCCTTGGGGCTATTTCTGAAGGGTCATTTCTAGAGGTAATTTTTTACTTATAGTTTATTTTTATTAGGTTTAGTTTTAGTTTAGTTAGTTTTAATTTTATTTATAAAATCACTAAATTAAGTAAACTATGTATATTACATTAAAAACTAAATTGAAACTAAAAAAAAAATTTTAAAAAAATACATGTGTCATAGATATATACAACACAACCGTTCCCGTGCCTCGTACATGTTCCACTAATACCAACTAGTTTAATCGTTAATATTTTTTCATCAAAAATGACATCAGCTAATCAGTATTGCCAGCAGCGTGGCGAGTGTAGGCCAAACTCTCAAGAAATGTATTCTAGAAGGTCTATCTCCAAAAGTGGAGCGTGATCTAGGGTCTGTGGTCATGGCTAAGTTGACCATTATACAAAAAAGTTCTATTAGTCGATCATAGATGGCGTTATTATAGTTGCACACAATCATAATCTTGAGGTCCGGATCTACAAGATGTTCATCCGCTCTCGTCTTACCTATGCTGCGCCAGCCTGGCACCACCTTCTGGCCAAGACCAAACAGGGACAAGATCCAAAGTCAGCAGAACATATTGCTCAGAGTGGTTTCCCGAGCGCCATGGTTCGTGCGTAATTCCGTCTTAGCTCAAGATTTGGAGATGCCTACTATTCAGTCGTTGGCCTGACTATCTATGTTCTATCGGGCTCCGTATGACTCTGTCTTATGCACGGCCTTCCAACTAGAGAAATAATCCTGGAGGAGAGCTGAAGCAGTAGAACCTAGCCCCCTGGGTTATACTAGTAACGGCGTCCAGCACAAAACGTGCATAAATTACCGGTGGGTGGTTACCCGCTGAGATCCTGCCGGGGAAAACGAAGGAATGTCTCCATCCCCAACTCAGGCCCATTAGGCATCCGGCCCTGGACGACCCCACTGTCTGTCTGAATCTAAAAAACACTAGCCATAAGGTTGACATTGGTCCATATTGTATTTTTAAAAAAAGTTATCTATAAAAGATTTGCTTGTGGACGTTGCCGTAAACAATAATGTTTTTTTTTTTTTTTTTAATTTATTTAAGGATACATAAGTCCTAAACAATATATAAAATTAAAACTAAATTAAAATTAAAGTATATAGGTTACAGAAAACAGTTTATTGAAATAATATTAAAAATAATACAAGTAAGAATTAGCCTAACTAACTTAAGTAGGTAACTAAACTTAAAACAAAATTTAAATAATAAAACACAAATAGTTATATTATTGTTTATTTTGTACATAACTTTGTAACATTTTGTATAAAACTATCTCATATTTGACATAGTTTACTTAAAAGCAGTAGTAAAACATTGCTTAAGTAGGTATCCCGATGTTATTTTTATCATGGCAACACTATAGTCGTTTAAGCACGCAAGAAACTAGTGTTCGTAACACAAGTAAAATATAAACTGCACGAAACTTATACAGGAAGCCACAAACTTAAGTATACACTGTGTTCTTTATTTCTATACGTATAATAGTTAATTTCGCGTAATAAGTATAGCTGACTGTGGGGACAGTTGCAGGAATATGATGGAAACTGAAATTTGATATATATTAAGTGTATTCTGGCAACTACAATTCTGGTGTACTAGATAAGATACTTATAAAATATTTTTCGTAGCGCATAAAGCGGGAGCCGCGGCGGAAAATGCGGAGTTCACCAAGCGGCGCAAGTATGTAAGTATATTAAAAGATTACATATTTATGTCGTTTGCTGTAGAAACTCTGGGCCCATGGAGTCCAAGCGCAAAAAAGTTTTTAAAAGACATAACACCGCGTCTTGTTGTCTCCTCCGGTGACAAGAGGGCTGGCTCTTTCTTCGCCCATAGAATCAGTATTGCAATTCAGCGGGGAAATGCAGCCAGCGTTCTTGCCACCATTCCACGCGGACGGGACTTATATCCCTATCCTTAGTATTAATATTAATTTTATTTTATATTTTTTTCGAATAAAAGTTTTAAATTTTCGTAATAATAAAAATTGAAATATATATAAACTAAACCTTTTAAAACATTAAACTATAAATAAAAAATATCCTCTAGAGACTTCCCAAAACTATTATTTTTTTTAAATACTACCACGACTTATGCGCCCACCTAGTTTGCGCGCAAGGTCCACGAATGTTAGCAACTAGAATTAGGCACTCATGACTGACATGACTCCCTATCACTATGCCGGCTTGACTGGGCATGACGGCAATTCGAGCCTAATCCCGAAACGCGGACGCACTGGGTTTATCTGCACGAATAGTGGATACTTTACCGCCCCGGCAGACTAAGCAAATTACCACCATCAGTCCGCCTACCACCTATTATACCACCTATATCTTTTCACTGCTGGATGTAGGCCTCCCCCGCCACTTAACGCAATCTTTCGCTACCCTCATCCAACCCCCACCAGCGACCTTCTTTAGGTCATGTGTCCATTTGGCGGGGGGTCGTCCCACTCTGCGTCTTCCGGTACTCCACTCTAGAACCCGTTTGCCCTATAGTTTGTCGGTTCTGCGGCAGATGTGTCCGGCTCATTGCCACTTCAGCTTGCTAATTTTAAAAGCTATGTCTGACGAATATCAACGTTTCCAATTCTATCCCTTAAAGATATACCAAAAATAGCTCTTTTATTTTTTTTATTTAAAAACTTTATTGCACTATGTACAAAGGCGGACTTAATGCCGCTAGGCATTCTCTGACAGCCAAACCTTAGGACATTTAGACAGTATAGATGGTAGGTGCAATATTAACTAAGTCCATATATATCAATATATACATACCAATATTTACTTACTATTACATAACACGAACATAAATAAATTATATATATATAATTAATAAAAATAATATATATACTATATACACATAATACATATACAAATAAACCATTTAAACGATGAGGGAAGTAATATAGAAATAATGATGTAGTTGCTGCAAATGAAAAAGGAAAAAAAAACTATATAAAAAAATAGAGAAGTTAAAACTTATTATTATTATTATTATAAAACAGTTGGGTTGATAAGAAGTACCTATATACTGAAAAAAACTACCATATACTCTTTCCATGGCTCATGGCTCTCATAGCTGTTATTGCCCAGACCCACTGTTAGTGTAGACACTAACGTGTAGTGTGGACGTCTCTGCTCCGTACGACATTACCGAGACGACGCTTAAAAAGACCTTCGTCTTTAAACATTGTGGTATAGACGATGAGAGGATATACCACCGACTATATACATAGTCCCAAGCAGGCTAGCATTTCCCATTTATATAGCGAAGAATCCAGCCACCCTGTATCCAGGAGCAGCTGTCTCGACATTTCTTAACGGCCGCTAACTGAGCGATTTAAGGTTGCTATTGACGAGCCTTCCAACAGATCAAATCAAGTGATCACTTTCTAAAATTTGTTCACAATTGCCGAAATGTAGGTATATTGTTTTTAAACGACGTCACAACCTTGGATTACGTCAACGTCCATTCTGTATATTTAAATTGCGCACACTCATAACTGAAATCAGTCGCTAACACTATGCCGAATTGACTAGATGCTGAATTCACATCTTTATTGCGCGACAGATGTCTACAGTATGTGGGTGTTCACATTCTGACCTGAGCGTGTGGTTCGATTGCGGAATGGAGAGGAAGGGATTAGGTTATAGAGCTCTTCAGAGCACTCACCATAGTGAATACGCTCGGAGAAGCCAAATCACCTCAACTATAGGTACTCCTAATAAGTGCTGTACTTATATTTTTATTACAAAAGTTTATAGAGAATGGGAAAAAAGGGCCAACGTCGATCCATCAGTGAGTTCTCCCTTTCGTACCAAAGTTGGAAAAGTATTTTTTTATTATAACTTTTTTTATACGTAAAATTTTTCCTTTTGGCTAGCACGTGAAAACTTTTATAGGCGTCGTTTAATGCGGCTTAACACGGCTTTATTTTTTTTTTTATTAATCGTGCTCTCCAAGCTACAGGAACGGTGGTGAGAAGAAGTGACATATTTCTAAGCATTCCACGGATTCACCGTGTGAGTAAGAGATAAAGAACAATGAGGTCTCGGGCTTGCGACCGACAATAGGCTTGTTTAAAAAGGTCTCCTTTATTAATTTTCATTGCGCAATAAGACGCTCACCATCCACCATTCTTCCTTTCCCTAACCAACCAAATATTGTATGATAATGCCGTCTTGGAAGCTCTTTCCATAAATGTATTGACGGCGGACCTGCTTAGACCCAATTCTTTCAGTATATGGTGCAATTTTTTCTGGAGCTCCTTTCGCACCAACTTCCACTGCGTAAATCTGAGTCCCTATCCTGATAATTTCTGTGAAATCATAATAAAAAAGTAAAAGTATCATCACGACCGTTTCCCTTTCGGGGTGGTCAGAAACCACGCTTATTAATAAGCGGATTCACATTTAGCTAACTTTACTACAGGCCAATCATGACAAGTGGCAAGCTCGTCGATGTCTCCAGCGTACCAAAAGAGAGAAATATCACAAATAAATTAAATGTATTTATTTACATATTTATATTACGAGCAGGAATCGAACTAGCAGAAGTAGAATCATTTTAAAATAATGAGAACCTTATAATTTTCAAGTGGTACCCTTCAGCATTCCCCTCCCCATCGACAATTCATACAACCCTAGGACTATTCACAATATCATAATATCATAATATTTATTCGATTTCATGTTGTGGTCTTTTGGAAGATTTGATTCCCACGAAACAGTAAGTGTAATAAGCTTTTTCAAGTCCCAGAAAACACTAAGATGTCTGGCCTATACGCTGATACAGCTAGTCCATCTGGGATTATATAATGATGTTCAAATGTATCCATGAGAATTTTTCAGGCTGATGCGGCGCCAAGGATCGAGGTGGGCTTGCATTATCGTAACAAACGTACATAAGAAAAGTATATTTGTCATTGGTACATTCAAGGGTTCGAACCGACGACCTTTTAAGGATTTTAGGAAAAGCGTTCTTACAACCGAGCCACCACCCCACTTTTTAATAAAAATATTTATTTTTATTATTCCGATATAGGACTATTCCATCTGAATAATACACCAAGGACTACCATTACCTATCTATACAAGGCCGATCTATTGTGTATATTTGGAACAGATAAGGCTGCCATTGTCATCAACAATACATATGTAGAATACTAAAAGACTATAATATGTAAAATTGAATAATATCCATATTATGGGTACTATCTTTGACCGCCTCCGTGGTCTAGTGGTAACAAACGTTGCCATGAACTCGGGAGGTCGTGGGTTCGATTCCCACCGGGGGCAAGTTGTACATTGTATAATTTGTCTCGGTCTGGGTGTTTATATGTATAATATGTATATAGTTACAAAAAAAAGAGTATAATATTTATTTATTTATTAAGTAGGCACACAAAACAAATTTTAGCATTACAGTTTCTAAAAATAATGGATATAGTGTATAGACATTGCTAAAACTCAAAGCATGTGTACACAATATCAGCCATGTATTATAAACAATCACGTATAACGTGTTTTTTTTTTTTTTTAGTTATAAGTAAATAAGTGTTACAAATAAAAGAAAGAGAATTAAACTATTTCAAAAAATAACAAAGAAAAGAGACCAAAAGTAAAATCAAAGAAGATCAGTTCAAAAAAATAAAAAAAATAAAGCAGGTGTTAGATTATATCCTTCAAACTCGACTTCAGTGTCGAAAGTCTCCTGTCAAAAATGTCGATGTTGTGTTTGCTTGTCAGTTCATTGTAATATGTACACATCCTCACAATAGGGTTAAAGTGGGACGTGTTATTTGCATACATGCCAAGAGTAAACGTTACTGGTTTGCGGGATCTATGAGCAGTATTTATATTTATCGAGGACAGTAAGGACGGAGAGTTCAAGGACGAATGAAGAATTCGGTGCAGACATATGATGTGATACCGTTTACGACGAGATTCCAAAGATAAAATACCAAATTTGGCCAATCTTTGTTTGTAGTTTTTTAATTTTCGGTGGAGATTGCTCCTGTAACACAGAACTCTTAAACACCTCCTCTGCACTCTCTCGATTCTATCCACGTGAAGTGCATAAAACGGTGACCAGATAAGGCATCCATATTCCAGAATACTTCTCACGAGGCTTTGATATAAGATAATAAGGCTAGACGGTCTTTTAAAGTCCTTAGTAGTACGCAATACAAAACCCAATAATCTGTTGCATCGGTTGACTATATAATTGTAGTGTGGACGGAAGGATAGCTGATAATCAATTAGGATACCAAGATCCTTAGCAACATTTTTACGGTCGAGGATTTGATCATCAATAGTATATTTGTTCAACGTTGCAACCTTTTTTTTCGTGAATGATATAATAAAGCACTTTTGGATATTTAGACGCATTTGGTTAATCTTACACCAATGAGATACAGTGTTTAGATCACACTGTAAAGCTCTACAGTCGTCGACTGTATTTACAGTAGTAAACACCTTCAAGTCATCAGCGTAAAGCAAACATGGACAGGACAAGCGATCTATCAGGTCGTTAATAAAGGCAATGAAAAGAAGAGGCCCAAGGTGAGAACCCTGCGGCACCCCGGATGTAATAGGTACAGGTGAGGATGTATATCCCTTTACCACGACTAGTTGGCTTCGATTGCACAAATATGACTCAATCCAGCGCAGTAAACTGCCATGTATGCCATAAGAAGAGAGTTTACCACATAGAATTGAATGATTAACTGTGTCAAAAGCCTTACTAAAGTCTGTGTAAATAGAATCAACTTGTTTTACGGATGCGAAGGCCCGTCACAGGTAATTCTTATATTCTAGAAGATTACTAAGGGTAGACTTGTTTTTAATGAAACCATGTTGTTTATCAGATAAGAATTGCTTTAGATAGTTATAAAGGGGATGGTATACTAGTGACTCGAAAAGTTTGGCAATACACGACAGGTTACTAATAGGACGATAGTTCTTACAAAGAGACTTATCTCCAGACTTAAAAATAGGTACAACATGCGCGGATTTCCAAAGGGATGGAAAGATGCCAGATCTTAACGATTTGTTAAATAAAATCGAAAGTGGTAAGTTGAGCTCATTAGCGCAGTTCACCAAAAAAAGTGGTGGTATCCCATCAGGGCCGGCACCTTTGTTCCCATCCAGCCTCTTTAATCGTCCCAACAACTCGACCTTACCTATACATATGTCAGATAGCACACTGCTGGAGTTTGTACTAATTGTATTAGAATCGACACGCAAAGAAGATCCAACAAAGACAGAAGCAAAGTAACTTGAAAAAAGTTCACAAATGTCTACACTATTGGATGCAATCTGATTGTCGTGATGCATCGTTTGAGGAATTGATACATTTCCCTTTTTAGAGTTTACAAAGCTCCAAAATGGCCTAATGTTATCGTCTAGGGATTCCTCTATGGAGACCAAGTAGGTGTTGTAGCAAGATCTTGTAAGGTTTTTGCATCTCTTTCGTAATAAGGAAAATGTGTCGTAGTCCCTTGGGTTTCCGTGATCTTTGAAACGTTTATGATACTTATTTTTCTCTCTTAGACACCGTTTTAATGCGGAACTATACCAAATAGGATGGTTGTCGCGTCTTATTCTAGACAAAGGAGTAAACTCCTTTATAATTTTATTTAGTACGAGATAAAAAGTCTCCGTACAGACGTTCACATCATCCGAGGAAAGCACACTACACCAGTCTACAAGTTTTAATTCGGTCCTGACCCTATCGTAATCACATTTCCGAAAATTAAGACGACTAGTCCGGTTTGCCTTCAATGACTTTACTAACATAGGCGCTGCGATATCTACAGAGTAGGCGAGATGATGTTTATCTAAGCGACTTATGGGTTCCGTAGTCTGGACAACAATGTTGACTGTCCCTCCGATTACAAGATCGAGAAACCTGTTATTATTGTTAGGAATATTGTTAAACTGGGCCATGTTACAGATACCAATAAATTCAGCTAGCAGAATAGCTTTACTATCCTGTGGATTCTCAGGAATTAATCTGTGTGAGAATTCAGAGCTTGTCCAGGAAATGTTACCAGTGTTAAAGTCACCTATCAAAATGAACTCATTTTTATAATTAGAGTTAAGTATAATCTGTTGACAGTTTAAGTAAAAAGCCGCGATGTCATCAATCGGTAGATCAGGAGGAAGGTAGCAAACACAAACGTTCAACGTCACATGTCTAGGGTCAGTGGGCAGTATACTTAGCCAAACGTCTTCTATACGACTTTCCCAAGAAGTTTGGCGGATTACATTTAACCCTGATTTGGTTGCGACAAGAACTCCGCCTCCCTCAGATTTGGTCACACATGTGTTGATCCTGTCTCTGCGGAAGACATTGTAACGATCGTCAATCAATTCATGATCATATACACCTTCGTTTAAATTTGTTTCAGTCAGGCAGATAATATCGTAATTGTTGTTTAATATATTAAGAAAAATTTCAGTGGTTTTAGATCTGGCTCTATTAACATTTTGGTAAAATGTATTAATCATATTGTTATGTAATAATAAACCAAAAGAATTAACAAAAATAATAATTAGAAAAAACAATATAAATGAAAAGAAAATAGTTCAAAAAAAATATGAATTAACTTAGATTAGTAATAATGTCCAAGTTCTTCACGTGAATAGCAGTGTGGGTATCGTCTTTGCGAATATATATGCGTCCATTTCTAACCCAGACAAATTGGTATAATTTATCTTTCGCAAATTTTCTGGCAGCAGCATGCAGTTGCTTGGCTTCGGGCGACAAGTGTTCAGACACATATATTCTTGATTTCTCCACAGCCAATCCTGCGTGATCCGTATTTAATTTATCGCAATGGTTTTTCTGAGCCTTATTAAAGCGGAGTGCAGCGGACAGGAATCCATCGCGAACGCGCGTACCAGCGAATGACACAAGGATATTTCGCGGACGCACTGAATCCACGTTGATTTTGGCCACCCGACGACAAGCGCGGACTTCATTCTCAATAAGAGGAAAATTAAGCGTGTTGCATATGCCATGCAGTATGCCCATCAAATTTACATTTTTGCTTTCAGGAACAGCCTGTATTTCAGCATTGTTGTCGCGTGAGATTTTTTCCTGTACAGAAACACGGTTGCTCAAATCACGGAGTTCTCTATGTAAATAGATCTGTTCTGCTTCTAATCTACTGATTGTAGCGTCCTTATTCTTCATTTGAGCTTCAATGTCTTTTAGGTTCTCCGAGATGAAATCTGTTGTTTTTGTGAAATCGGTTTTTATCTCTTGTGTAGCGGATATAATTTCGGCCGATACCATCTCCTTTACATCCTTCTTCAAAGCATTACGCAAGCTGGTCACAAAAGGAGCTGTGAGAGCAAGCTTTTGGTCGAGAAGTAGGCTGATTTGATCTATAGTAACTGGGACGGCACTTAAAGTTGGCGGATTGATGATAGTCCCACAGGAGATTGGCAGATTGGTGATTGGCGGCACACAGGTGATTGGCGGGCTGGAGGCAGGCGCACAAAGAACAGGCGTATTAGTAATGTTGTAGGACAACATGCTCTCCTGTGCCCGTTCGAAGGACATATCCATGGCATCATCCAGTGATGAAGGATTCTTGTGACGAATTGGAGTGTCTTCACTCCGTGGTCCTTTGCGCTTAGTAACATTTGTGCAGGAGGGACATCTTATAGCAGCAAGTCGTTCCCTACTGAAGGATTTAGCCTTCTTCGGACTAATGTGAAGGCACGTCATACAAAATGAAGTACCGCAGGCGTTACATTTTAAAGTTTTCCTATCCACGATTTCGTCGAAACAACCGTTGCACCTCATTGTGGATTTTTATTTATTTATGAAACGAGTTTTATTATAATCTGAATTATTATTATTTTATTTTTTTACTTTTTAAATAGTCCTGTGTTATGAATAAATTAAAAAAAAAAAACTTTTATTCTGGCAACCCCACAAATGTCAACAATGTCAGAACGCTGTGTAGTCTATGCACAAATATTGTCTATGCTTCTGCCTCCCAAATTTTACACTTCAATTTAGATGAATTTCACTGTGTCTTCATATGAAAATTATAATATTTCACAAAGGAAAACACTTTTACTGTAAGCCGAGTTTGTGAAATTAGGTTGAAACTTTGAAAAACACACTTTTTAGGATTAATCAAATTGCATGTCACGCACGTAAGTGTTTACTTTCTTGAAATTTTTTTTTTTTTTTTTTTTGATATGTAGTTTATCAACCATCTAGTTTCCGTAACACAAGCCTTGTAGCTTACAACGGAAACTAGATGGCGCTGTGTGACCTGTCTGGAAATATTTATTTATTTTTATTATTTATTATTTATCTATGATTTGTATAAAACATTATAGGTATACTATATAATGTATATTATTTTTTATGTACGTTTTAGTTAAATTAAAATTAACCTAATAATATTATATAAACAAATAAACTAAAAACTATACTATTTATTTATATAATTAATTATATGAGTATATATAATTAATATACCTTACATAATTACACTACACTATATTACTACATTACACTACACTATACAAGTATTCATTAACATTAAGTTTGAGTCAGAGGAACCTGTAGCCCTATTATGTTACTTAAGCGCAAACGTTATATAGTGGAATCCATTAACTATATATATATAACGCTATTAAAGTTGATATTTGCACGGCCACTGTCTAGGTCGAACGCTTATAGAGTTGAGAACTGAGTAATATTTTGTAATTATGACGCAATCTCTGGCGTAAATAATGAAATCCACTAATAACGTTTGCGACTGAGTAACAGAATAGGGCTCTGGATTTATTTATTTATTCGAGGAGAAAGGACAGAGATAGGCAACATAAGAACATAAAAGATAGCAACAGTGTAGAAGCAATTAAAATTATACCCGCCACCAGAATATTTCTTACTGTGAACAATAGTGCACTCTTTGTGCGAAACAAAATTCGTAAAATATCACCTTGGCCAGTTATAAAGAAAACAACTGCATTGTATGTGTTTAAATGCATTAAAACTGTTAGGCGAACTCCGAAGCTAACTGCCCACACTTTGCGAGCTAAACCGAAAGTAGCAGCTTCTTGATTTTGGCTTTGAAGGCGGCGCGGGAGTTACTAAATATATCTAATAATACGTCCGATACACGCCTGTTGTACGTGTCGACATCCGACGTACAGGTGCGCGCATGCCAGATATTGTACTTATGCGCAAACGTTATATAATGGAATCTGTTAACTATATATATATCACGCTATTAAAGTTTATATTTGCACGGACGCTGTCAAGGTCCCTTATAGAGTTGAGAATTTTGTAATAATGACCCAAGCTCTGACGTAAATAACGCAATCCACTAATAATGTTTGCGACTAAGTAACAGAATGGGGCTGCTGGAGTGCTTTAACTTTAAGCTTTGGCTTAGTTTAGATTTGACTACTAATTTTAAGATTTGTGGGAGAAAATAAATTAATTTTTTTTCTTTTTTTTTTTCATAACATTTTGCCATTGTTGTAGCATTTTTTTGCTTCTAACTTATGGCTTCCCTAATATCAGGTTACTTTCTCAAGGCAAAGTTTCGACCTTCGACGTTTCGACGAATACAAACTTGTGCATAAAACTCTGGCTGAATTATTTTCGACCTTAAGTACAGGAAATAGAATAGCTTGGAAGCGACTTTCAAACTTTGGACTTTATTTCATTTCAGTAGCTTTATTTATTTCTATACCGTGTGACTTTGTATACTCTTAGGTTAGACTAATATGTTATTCTATTGATAGAAACAGCTTTTTTTTAATACTAACAGGCGCGCAAGGTCCGTAAATGTTAGCAAATAGAAAAAAAAAAAATTACCCGTGTTCGTTTTATAGCATTTTCAACATCTCGTAGCAACTTCATAAACCAGAGCGAAATGTCATTTTTGTTAAGAAATATCACTCTTTTTAACAATGCTAACATTTCTTAAATAAAACGAGCGGTGAGGTTACTTTTTGACAAGTATTTTCGTTCATGTTTTATCATACCATGGCATCCAACACACATGATATTATTATGGTCTTTAAATGTATTACATAAAATTGTTTAAAATTCCTTTTTAACAAATATAATAGAAAACTATAAAGTATATAACAATGTAAACAAACCATTTTATATGTTAATGACATCTGTCAAAAAGTAACATGAATAACCCTCCTTTCAACACGGTACTGACATACGAAATTAGCATCAAATGTTAGGGTTTTCATTAAACGAACGACTTGTGCTAAAAAAGTGGTATTTTCATGCTAACATTTCTTAAAACGAACGCGGCCTAAGTACGTCTTCCAAGCGGTGTCATTTTTATATAAATATCACTATTATAAGATGACGTTTTTTTTTTATTATTTTATTATTATTATTATTATTATTTTGTTTTATACATTTATATATTATCTGACATATGTATATAATTTCTATACATCATAATTATTAAGTATTTAGAATGTAAACTGACAAGGCCTCTTTACAGCCACGATCTTATTTAAGTAGTTTCTAAGTTAGTTAGTTTTACTTACTTGTAGCAATAATGTTGTGCATAGCATACATAAATATGGATTATTGCCTGTTTACGGTCCAACCATTATTACCACTTTGATTAGTACATATGTTTTGAAAATTGTATTGATTTTATTAGTTCTGACTGTATCCAAGTTGTTTTGAGAGAACCAATAGAAATAAATTATTTTGATTGCAAACTTACAATATTAGTTCTCCTTGAAAGTAAAAATTGGCATTTGACATCATTGCAAATGGCACATACTTTCAATGAGATTACCTTTTATAAAATATGCTCCAGACCTTTATCTCAGGATATACGGGTATGTATAGGGGACTGCATAGAAATTAAAGTCCTTCTTATTCCCTCCCTCAAGTTCCATTACCAAACTACGACCAACTTCCAACATCTAAGTGGATATTACTTGGATTCTCAAATTCTCGCAGTTCTAAAACGTATCTAAATAAAAAATATTACTATTATTTTATATAAAGTAAATTAATATTTCATTTCATTTCTTTTATTTATCACCGTAGGGACCGTCTGGAACACTTGGTTAAGTCAATTTATAATACTCTATAACTAATATTAGTTACCTACAGTAAACGAGATAACACAATCATGGTCAGACAGCTTAATACGAAACAACACGACAAAGACCAGAAACAGCTCAAACTTTTTTTTTATATCATCTAAAGGCATCGTCAGGAAAAAGCTATAAATTATGTATACCGTCTGTCTGGTACATAATAGATTTGTCGTCAAGTTGGTGTTGTCTTCAGTGTAAATAAAAGACTAAATTAAATAAAAATACTTGTTATTGTTTCGTCTTGATCAAGTCTGAGTAAAAAGTCGTTTGTCATTCGTCATATTCTAACAATCTGTCAAATAAAATAGTCCTCCAATATTGTCGGTCAAAAAGGAGGTTATAGTCTGTCAAAAGAGGTCGGACGCGCCGCAACATTATGTAAACAAACATTAATACATACATACATATCTTCACGCCAGATCCCTTGCGGGGTAGGCAGAGACAATTGAGCGCCATTTGACACGATCACGACATACCTCTTTCGCTTCGTCGACATTTATTAACCTCTTCATACATGCCCTTTGGTTACGAAGACTTTTTAATTAACAAACATTAATGGATCCGCATATTATTATTCTTCTAATATCCACTAATATACTAGGGACTAAACTAAGGAAAGGTATACTACGATGGTTCGGTCATTGAAAGAGCAATTTTTATTTTTTATAGACTGAATCGATAAATCATCAATGATACGCCCCCTGCCTGAAGGGCCAACGCGGGTGGGGGTCGCATACCCGACTCATCCGTCAAGCCTCCTAAGGAGGCCCCAGGGCGCCTACGGACTAAAACCCTATAAACCGTCTCTCTCTTACTGTTGGCTCTGCGTGCCTCTACAGCTAAGTCTGAGTCGTGGCTACGGAGTGAAGGCACTCGTTCCCCGCGTAAAGGGCAAGAAAGATTGACGAACCAGATATATAATGCGAAAGTTGTCGGTAAAAGAGGCCCTGACAGACCGAGACTTACATATCACGATCAAATAAATAAAACACTGGCTGCAGGTGCATTAAAAAGTCTTCGTAACAAAAGGGCATGTATAATGAATGTTGACGAAGCGGAAGAGGTGCGTCATGATCATGTCAAGTGGCGCTCAATTGTCTGGCGTAAAGATATACATACATATCTTCACGCCAGATCCCTTGCGGGGTAGGCAGAGACAATTGAGCGCCATTTGACACGATCACGACATACTTCTTTCGCTTCGTCGACATTCATCAACCTCTTAAAAATATGTATGTAATATCCACTATGCTGGCTTCTACAATGATAAATTCGTCTCATAATTCTCATCCTAAACAGTATTTAAATTAGAGCGCTCCGTTGTAGGACTGCGAAATGCTGGATTCCGCATGTTTGCTAGATTCGAAATCGGAGCGGAAATTCCTTTGAAACGGTTCTCATATTTCACTTGCATATATAACACACACACATATGTGTGTACATAATTGGTAGGTATTGTGTATCTCATAAAATAAAGATGGTGGACAAATTACAGACGAGCATGCATTGCATATTTGCTACGAAATCTCCCGCAGCAAGGTGCGTTGCTTTTGCGTAGCGTACAAAATGAGAATGCTCATTTTTCTTAGAGAAATGGGCGCAATAAAATGTTCTCGTGCCATAATGATTTCTTTTTTATTTGATAATAATATATTGTGTTTTCATAATCAAGTGAAAAAGCATCTAGTCAAGCCGGCATAGTGTTAGGGACTGATGGCAGTTACGAGTGTCTGACTTCAGTTGCTAACATTCATGGACCTTGCGCGCCACTTACCATCAGGTGGGCCCAAGGTCACATGTCGTGCTAGTATAAAAAAAAAAAAAAAAAAAAAAAAAAAAAAAAAACTGTAATTCATTTTATTTATTTTACCCTAGCATAACAACAATTGACAAAACTGTTTTTTACGTTATAAATTACATAGTTTCGATCCCGCCGATTTGAAATACATTGTTTTATCTATAATAAAGTACCTGATCAAAATAAAGAACCTAATTGTATAAATTAGTACTTTGTAACTATTTCATACATAACTTTTAACCAATTGACTATTTTATTAAATTATTTTTTAAAGCTGGGGTAAAAGAGATGTTGTGAATTTTAAAAGATCACAATTAATTGTTATGATTATTGACTTGTATTTAGTTGAGGCACGCTGCAAAAAAGTTGGGTCCTGGTTTTGGGCAATCTCTTTTATATAACGTTTTCTCAATGATTTTGAAGTTGCAACCCCATGATGACCTATAAAACGGTGGCAATAATTATTTTGACGTGAGCTCGGCTATGATCGGCAATACTCGGGCTAAGTAAATAACACAATCTACTATTTTGACAATCAATACGGCTACAGTAAATCCGGAGCCTTATTGGGACACGCGTTTTAACTAGACAGGGAAGGAATCCAAACGTTTTGAGAACCAAAGCTAGGCTAATCGTCAAAGAATGAATTAGTTTATGACAGTGCATTGCTGAGTATAGTCGTGTTCGACGTGACGTTGTCTTTATTAATTTATAAATAATATATTACTTATATGTATTTATTAATATAAGCAAATATTATTTTATTTAAAAGTAAACTTAAACAAAAAAAACCTACTTACAAAACCTAATTTAAATATAAATCATACCCGCGCGTCTTGGTGGCAAGAATTCCGCATTTCCTCGCTGAATCGCTATGATTCTCTGGGCTAGGAAAGAACCAGCCCTCTTGTCACCAGAGCGGACGATGGGTGATGTTTTTTTTTTTAATTTTTAGCGCTTGGGCTCCACGGGCCTAAAGTCTCTACAGCAAACGGCACAAACATGTAGTCTTTGATTATAGATACGTATTTGCGCTGCTTGCTACACTGTGCGCTTTCAGCTGCGGCTCCCGCTTTTAGCGCTGTTCCAAGAGGTGTGACAAGGTGTTGACAGGGGATCAGCGTCATACCGTCAGGTCTCTTGCCATTATCGCGGACTAATCCAGTGGGTTCCAGAATAGCTGGAACTGTACCTAGGTACAGTCAGTTAAAGTAATCGTCGCTTCTAGGTCGCCGATTCTACATCTACCAGCAGCTGACTGTAACTAGGTACCGTTAGTAGGTATACCTACGTCTTTATGCAAAATATATTTTCTAACCCTTCAGATTAAAGATGTCAGCTGTGAAGACGGTATGCAATACCCGTCTTAACTATTAAGCCAGTTACAGCGCTTAACCGACCGTTGCCGTCGTTGCGTACGTCGATGTAACTTCTTTAGCAGGTAAGCACATCTTCTTCACTTTCTATACAATGTTTACATCCCTATTTTTATTTTTTTAAATTACAGTAAAACTTAAAAAAAACATCTATTATATCTCACAATCCCTGCGAGATGCGAAGGCGTTAAACCCACTTAATTAGATTACTACCTGGCAAAACGATTCTTGGAATTGTTATGACGGGGGATTTGTTTGTCACCTTTAGTTAGCATTTCTTAAGAAATTAGTTATTGATTTTCGCCCAGCCAGGATTATCTGTATAACAGAGTGCGACGGTCGATTTAGCAATGTAACCGGCCTTAGGCTTTTACAAAAGGGGTGATCTATGTCGGAATTGATTGCCTTAAACTGCCAACACGCCGTGTGTGTTTGAAAAGAAGCAATTTTCATTTATTTTGGACCAATATTTTTATTTGCCGCCTCCGTGGTCTAGTGGTAACAAACGTTGCCGTGAACTCGGGAGGTCGTGGGTTCGATTCCCACCGGGGGCAAGTTGTAATTTGTATAATTTGTCTCGGTCTGGGTGTTTATATGTATATATTTACAAAAAAAAAAGTATAATATGTAGTTTATCAACCATCTAGTTTCCGTAACACAAGCCTCGTAGCTTACCACGGAAACTAGATGGCGCTGTGTGACCTGTCTGGAAATATTTAATTTAATTTAATCTAGGGTAGTCCCACACTCCAGTGTCCAGCCCATTGCCACTTCAGCTTACTAATTTTGGAAGCCCTATCAGTAACTTTGGATCTCCGACGGATTTCCTTGTTTCAGACTTTATCTATCAGAGAAATACCGAGCATAGCTCTCTCCATATCCCGCTGGGCGACCCTAAATTTGTGGACACCCACTGTCAGTGTCCACGTTTCTGCTCCGTACGACAGTACTAGAAGAACGCAGTGGTTGAAAACTTTCTGCCTGGGAAAACACTGAGATATGTTTGATAAGAGGATGTGGCGCAGCTTTCTGAATGCCGCCCATCCTAGCTGAGTGCGTCTGTTGGCCACGCCTAATTGCATAGTCTGTACAAGGTAGATTTATTTTTGCACAATTTCGAGAATAGCATTACCCACGCAGATTGATCGTTTTTAGTCTAGTAGGTAGTTAATATTTATTTATTTATTTATATGTTTTTACTCCTCGTCTAATTGTCTGCTATGGTGACAAGATGGCTGGTTCTTTCCTCGCTCAGAGAATCAATATAGCGATTCAGCAAGGAAATGCAGCCAGCGTTCTTGCCACCTTACCCCGCCGACACGCTTAAATTAGGTTTTGTTAGTACCTAATGTATTTTTATGTGTAAATTAATATAAAATATATTTATGTACTCGTACATAAATAGTGGAATATGTAGTAATATAGTTGAAAAGTTGTTATAAATAAAAAATCTAACAACCAACATTTGGTTGTAAAGGTCTTATAAGAATCAATAAATGTTTATTTAAGTATAAACCAAGGTTAAGTCAAGTAAGTAGCTATTAACTAGAGTGAAGTTCCCTTACCAATTAGTTCTAACCTAATTACTCCGCGCTTTCCTCTCCCTAACCAAGCAACCCCTTTAAATAGTAAAAATAGAACAATTAAAACAAAAATACGGAGTCTTAAAATAATAAAAAAATCGATTTCAGAGCCTGAAAAAACAAATTAAAAATAGAAATGTCAAACTCACCCGGACTGAGCGCGGGCAGCTGCGAATTCGAAATTCAAATTGCACACAAACGTTCGGAAATGGTTTCGGATTCGCGTTCGGAAGCGATATTTGTCAAGCGAGCTGATAAAATGGCGCCAAAAACCCGGAGAGAACGGCTGCAGAAACGACTAGCCTCCTTCGCCGACCGATCGACTATGCGAGGTAACAGCGAGCAGCGAGCTGTACAATCATGAAACACGGTTTTGGTAAATTAAAAGGTATTCTAAAAAAAAAAAATTAAAGGTGGATTTTACCTGCGACATTTAACGCTACATATTATACTCCACTTATTTTTTTCCTTTCAGCTGTCAAACGACAGGTGGCCTCAGCATGTCAGTACGCTCTACGAATAGAACTGTCAAACTCAAGAACGTAGCTTGAAGCGTGTTTATGTTATTTAAACTTGTATTTCTTATTAATAATTAGTTAAAGTTGTCAAACTTATTCAAATCCGACATCGTTTTAAAATTATAAACGTTTATTCGTAATATAAAAGACTTATGTTAAAAGTATTAGAGCGTGGCCGTGTATTAATTCTGACAAAATGAATATTTCAAATACGGGAACACAATTTGTTGGCAAAAGAAGAAGCTTATCCTACCGGAAATATTTAAGTACACCGATTTTGAAAAATCTCTTGAGGAAACCCGATCGACAGCTGGAATAAATGGTTGAGTGGAGGAGCAGTCGTGGGAATATATATAAATAATAAAAATATTGTTACTTTTTTTATTAAATGTCTGCCACTAATAATATATTTAGCAAATTGTGGTAATCATTGTCAACCCATGACATTGCTGAAACTCACTGAAACTGTATGGATTTGGTCATATGTTTGTATTATACTTAGATTAGACTTTCTCAATAACATTATTTAATTGAAAATGCCGTTTTTGCATTCGTAATCTAGCGGTTAAGTCCGTCGATTTAGACACGGAGGTACCGGCTTTGATTCCTGGTTGTTGCGATTTATTATTATTAATTGTGAATAATAATTCAAGACGAGCTTGTGGCTCAATTCTGTAACTTGTGTAAGAGTTATTAATTTATATCATTATTCATTTTGGAAAACCAACAGTTGACAATATCAATTAGATAAAAAACATTAAATATTCTAAGTACTAATATATATAAAGGCTTTCACATACAGGTTTTAAAATAAATGTATATAGTATAACTATAGTCAGAGTTTAGGTACCTATCTACACATAATTAAAACTAATAAAAAGTAAAAATTTAATATAAACTAAACCGAATAAAAACTAAAATATAAAAAAATGGCTTTTAAAGACGACCCTTAAGGGATAATGCCAAGGAGACTGACGACATTTTCTTTCTGTATAATACCTTTTCCTGTCTCCAGACTTTTCCTTTAGCTGTTTGGATAACTCCTTGGCCAGACGCTTGGCTGAGTGTTCCCATGGGCCCATCGTCTCGACCCCAAACGGATTCGGAACCTGTACCGAGGCGTATTTACGCAGCTTAAGGTTCTCAGCACTTCGCCATACTTCACGCGCTTGACGAGGTCGCCTGGATGTGTGATTGGGCTAATGTGTCTAGTCTACACTTGTCGCATCCCACATCTGCCAAGTTTTCACTGCCCAATGGACTCTTGCCATCGCTCCGCGCAATCCCAGAGGGTTCTAGGATCGCGGGCACTCCAGCAGTGACAAAAGCTCTTCGGATGATGTCGTTGAGAGCAGCGTGACGAGGAATGCGGCCAGCTAATTCTAGGGCAAGAAAGCCGAGATGTTCCACGTTTTAAAATTAAGTCCAGTAGCGAAAAATATTTAAAAAAGTAGTGGCATTATTTTTTTAAATTGATAGTGTGTTTAATAAAATAACAGCTAGCCTGGATGGAGGCGACACCCCGTATAACAAACAAAGTAAGGGATGTATTTAATGATATTGCTTTATAGGCTATTTATTACACGTGGTAAGAGTATAGCTTAGTTACTACCTTCTGCGTACGTGTCTAATGATACGTTTACACGGAGCAAGTTAGTTGATCAACTTTTATTGAAGAAGGGGAAAAATATATTAAAAATATTACTAGTAGATGGTAATCTTTTATTAAAGATAAGAAACTATTTCGAAACGAAAAAAACAATCATTCTTTTTAACGCCACCTAACGTTCACAAAAAACTCCACTCAATTCATCATCATTCCAGATTTTTTTTTCATGTAGAATTTGGCATACACTTGCCATGCTGTCCTGATGGGTTGATAAGGGCTGATGTATTTTTTAAATGTCAATTTATTAACGATTCCACATATTGATATTAGTAGAATCGGGACCGACGGCTTAACATGCTTTCTGAGGCCCGGAAACTGAATAATGCATGGAGCTAATTTCAACCTTATGCGTGTTTTAAGAGTATAATTATTGTGTGCAACTATAATAGCGCCATCTATGATAGACTGGAGGAACTTTTTTGTCATTATTAATAGCTATATGTTATATTAATAGCTATTGTCAACCTTATGTTTTAAGGCTATAATTGTGTGTTTCTATGATCGAGTAGCGGAACTATTTGACAGATTCTAGAATGTTCCTTGTATTTTAATTGAAAACTTAAATGAGATAATTTTATTTTCAGTAAATATTGATTTACTAAATTTATCTTTCGGTCCCGATTCCACTCTTCCTGGAATCTTTGATAAATAGTCATTAAAAATTGATATCAGACCTCGCCAACCCGTCTGGCCAGCGTGGCGAGTGTACGCCAAATTCTTCAGAAATATCTAGAAGGCCTATCTCTAACAGTGGAGGTCTAGGACTGTGTTCTAGGGGCTGTAATTATGAAATAAAATAATTTAATTGAAATGACAATGTCATGGCTAAATCACAATAAGCATGCTGTGTACACTGATTTTGGATTGCAATCTAGAACTTCAGAAATTGCTGTAAAATGTGAACTGTATAGATTTCGATCTGTTTGTGTACCTATAGTAAATAAATAAATAGAATGATGACGATTGTACAGTAGACATGATTTTTTTTAAACTATAATCTATGTATATAAAATTTACTATATTTACTTTACTATATATATATATATATATACTATGTATGTAAATTTGCTAGTGGACGTTAGGTGGCGTAAAAACAATGTAACATACATTATGAAAATATGTTTGAGCATATCTTATATTTGAACTCGTTAGTTGTAAGCAATGGCCCACCACCACAAGGCTCACCACTTTTTTTATTTTATTTATTTGCTATTTGGAAAAACTATAGCCATTGCAATTAAATATACAACATAAGCAATTACAAATTTCGCTGTTGAAGATTTACACGATCTTCTGCCCCCTAATCCATCCCCCACCAGCTACCTTCTTCAGGTCATCCGTCCATCTGGCGGGGGAAGTAGCCTCACTCTGCGTCCTCCAGTACGTGGATTCGCCTACTCAATCGCTTCTGCGACAGACGTGACCAGCCCACTGCCACTTCTAATTGCAAATTTTTGAAAGCTGGATCTTAACGTTTCTAGCATTATCTTTTAAAGAAATCCCGAGCATAGCTAGCTACCTTGGACTTATGCATCAGACCTACTGTCAATGTCCACGTCTCTGCTCCATACGACATTACTGGAAGAACGCACTGGTTGAAAACTTTTGTCTTCAATCACTGGTATGTTTGATAGGTTCGTAACTATCGTCGTATATATCGGTCCTAAGTTTTCTTGAACAAACAGTACTACAACACGCCCGTATGACAGTTAGTGAGTTATGTGTGTCAGTGTATGTCATTTGTGATTCCTGGTATTGTTTGATTGGAAATGGTTGAGCGGGTTTAATCAATATTCATGTATGTACACAGTCTTAAAGCCATTGTCCACAATTCCAATCCTGACCTAATTTCCATAAAGGAATAGTAAATCCCATAATATTTATGCTCTGTAGCTTCTCCGTTACGATGTCTAAAATATTATACGCGCAAATATTTACAGATTGCTGCAGCCCTCTTACTTAGTCGCAAACGTTATTACTGGATTTCGATATTTACGTCAGATGTTGCGTCATAATTACAAAATATTATTCAATTCTCAACTCTATAAGCGCTCGACTTTGACAGCGTCCGTGCAAATATCAACTTTAATAGCGTACCTAACTACCGGCTATACTATGGTGAGTGCTCTGAAGAGCTCTATAACCTAATTCCTTCCTCCCCATTCCGCAACCGAACCACACGCACAGGTCAGAATATGCACCCACATACCGTAGTCACTATCCCTTCGCGTACCTATAAATTTGGTGACTCATACATCTGTCGCACAATAAAGATGTGGAATGCTCTTCCAGCCTCTGTGTTTCCACTTTCCAATAACCTGGAGTCCTTCAAGCGAAGTGTGAAAAGGCATCTAGTCAAGCCGGCATAGTGTTAGGGACTGATGTCGGATATAAGGGTCTGATTCCAGTTGCCAACATTCATGGACCCTGCGCGCCACTTACCATCAGGTGGGCGCAGGTTCACATGTCGTGCTAGTATAAAAAAAAAAAAAAAAAAAAAAAAAAAAAAAAAAAGTGATATATATATATTCAATTCAATTCAATTTAATTCATTTATTCACCATAAGATACATGACGTACACTTTGTTTTGTCAGTTATACAATTAACAGTTTACATATCATGTAAGGATAGCAAAAGATCGACCATTAGTGCAAAGAACAGCCATCGTCATTACCAAATTAAAACTATGTAAATTATACTCTCCCTAAATATAGATGCTGTAAAAGAGCATTGTCAGTTACTATACTACTTAAACCTACGTTATTAAATTAGATGTCAGTAAATGTCACAAAATATATTAATAAATATTACACTATGTAAGATAAGCAGCTGTAAAAGGGCGTTGTCTCATAAAAACTAAAAAAATATAGGTATATAAAAAACTTATGTTTGTTATCAAAGTAACCTAAATGCATAATTAAAATAATAATAAATAAAAAATATGAAAGAATGTCACCTAATATATTTCTCTTTTAAAGCATCCTCTATGGTGTAATATGATTTGTTGATTAGAATAGTTTTAATTTTTTTTTTTTTTATTATCTTTAAAGGACATTGTACAGAATACATAAGTCCTAAACACGTAATTTATTTGCATAATATATGTTCATAACCGAGTTGGGGATCATCAAATTCCAGATGCTGCAGAATTTGATGCTTTACTTGGAGTCACTCGCGGCATTATAGCCCAAACACGTCGGGTAAAATATGAGAGTTGACAGCGCGGGAAAACCGCAAAAAATAAACTGCAACTTATGCCCCATATTTGAAGTCCAATTTATCGTTTTCCATAATTATTCACATTGCAGCACATTATTAAACAAAACAACACCACTTTTGACCAATAATATCCTAAGCAAATTAATTTACAAAACAAAAGCTTGCACTTGACATGTCCACGCAAAATGGCGCGAAAAACTCTCGAATAGTTTTAATTCTATCTTTGTACCATAGACATAGGATCGTCGCGTCGTCTATTCTATATCTATGGTTTGTACATATTATAATCTAAGTTTTTTGTGTCTACAGAGAGTTTATTATACAATTTGACAAATTGACACAAGTATTTTGATATTTTATTTAATCTGTGCTTTGGTACTTGGATAAGAGATGACATGTGATGGTAACGTGAGTATTCTCTAAATTGCATTTAATGTTTAACGTTTAGTTAATAGTTAACGGATTCCATTATATAATTTACAACAAAATTCCAAGCTACATTAAGGAACTAGAGACTATATAATTTAAAAAGATGCTTATCAAATTTCTGTTGCAAATAATGAACTTTAAATCTTTAGATTCTCTTTTACTAATTTAATTTTAATATTTTGACATTTATAATTTTAATTGATTTTGGACATTCATTATAAAATAGTATTTAATTTAGATAAATAAGTAGATAAATGTTTTTTTTTTTTTTTTTTTTTTTTGTTTTAGTAATAATGATAATACTGTTGTTTAAAGTTTGTTTATTTTTTATTTATAATGTATGTTTGACGAAATGTTAATTATATTTATAATATAGAATTATTGTATGCCTATTGTGGGCAGATTGTTTAAAATTTAAGTAATGTACATCACCTCTTTATACCAATGTAAACAATCTTGACAATAAAGAATTTTGAATTTGAATTTGAATTTAACGTTTGCGCTTAAGTAACAGAATAGGGCTACTGGTTTTATAGAATTTTACAGATTGCTGGTTTTTATTCTATACGGCTTAATTATTCAGATTTAAAATTGGAATAAGCAAAACTGAAGTACATCCCATAGGTAGCAGGCTGGCCAGGGTGATGAGTGTAGACTAAATTCTCCAGATATGTAGCAGCAGTGAAGGTCTTCTGTGTTCTAGGGACCAAGCCTTTTTAAGCAACAAGTTCACATTTTAACATCAATGTATCTAGCGTACCAGACTCGACAAATGTTAAAAATATATAAATATTTATTTATTTAAATGTTCTTGACTATAAATTGAACCCAGCATCTCAGAGATTTTTATAACCGCTAGACCACGGAGGCAGTAAAAATAAATCTATTGAAAAAGTTTTTAAGTAGGCACTTATGCATAATTACGTACCTACTCATACACTTTTATATACATACATACATATACATCAAACAATCCATGTTTTATATAAAGCATTTTTAAGTAAAATTATTTCATCGCACTGAAAGATATATGTACACATTTTATATTATGAAATAACAATAGTAGGTAGTCCAAAATAGACAAATCGATAATCCGACCGATTTATGCACATTAGTAGTTATATCAATATTGAATGAGAAAAGTATTTAATTATTAATTTCCCAACCATGAATATACTCAGGTACAGTCTAAAGATAAAGCTGAAACTCACAAAAGCACGCTGAAAGACTGTTTCAGAAAATAAATTAACCCGGGAAAAATGCTTACGAATGCTGCAAAAGCTCAAAACTTATTTCAGCGCCATCTGTGTTATGGAGCACGAACTACGTCGAGTTTAGGCGCCAAATATTTCAGTACACAACTTTCAAAGGTTAGCTTCCCGCGTTGCTCACTAGATGGCAGTGATTGCATTTACGACTGTTTTTTATTGAATGACTAATTTTATTAATTTCGCGGAAAACGTGGATTTATTTTTATTGGATTTTCACAGCCGTCGTCGTCTGGCTTTATGAGTCTTGTCGCGTGATTCATCTCAAATTATATTATACTGAGAATTACTTTTAGCTTTTACTGGGATTAATAAATAAACCCTCACGACCGTAATAGCTGGCGTGGTAGTTAGGAACGCCTTTTGTCTAGAAGATACCTCATTCTTTAGATCGCCATGCTTCTTAGTATTAGTAGTAGTCTATAGCTACATACATTTGAGAAATATAGTCAATCAACTTTCTAGGGATTCTAAGAATCTGTAATCTGTAATGATGGTAGGCGTCCGGACGGGATGTCATTAATTCCATATACTAGAGGCCGCGCACTGGTTTGGGATGCCACATGTGTTGACACACTCTGTCAGTCACATGTGACGTCCAGCCATAAGAAACCTGGGGCCGCTGCAGAATCAGTCGCTCGCCTTAAGCGCATCAAGTACGCGGAGATAATCATCAATTACCATTTCATTCCATTTACAGTTGAAACGAATAATTGAACGACGAAACTATAAAAAAAAACTAACTAGAATAATTAAAACTTTCCCAAAATGGACCGTTAATTTAGGAATTAATGAAAACCTCTTAACCTTGTTGTGTTGACTCTTACACAATACATATTTTTTTTGACAGATTAAAAAATAAGAATCTGTTATTGTAACGATTAGAGTTTATATATATATATATATATATATATATATATTGACCGCCTCCGTAGTCTAGTGGTAACAAACGTTGCCGTGAACTCGGGAGGTCGTGGGTTCGATTCCCACCGCCAAGTTGTACATTGTATAATTTGTCTCGGTCTGGGTGTTTATATGTATAATATGTATATATTTACAAAAAAAAAAGTATAATATGTAGTTTATCAACCATCTAGTTTCCGTAACACAAGCCTTACAAGCTTACCACGGAAACTAGACGGCGCTGTGTTACCTGTCTGGAAATATTTATTTATATATATATATATATAATTTAATAAATAGCAAATAATTTTATATTATAATGTAGACTAAAAATAAACAAACAGTATAAAATAATTACAATATAAATTAAAACTACTTAAAAGTAAAAATTAAAATAAATATAAACTAAACCTAATAAAAAATAAACTATAAGTAAAAAATGTCCTCTAGAGACGACCCTTCAGTGATAGTCCCCAGAAGACTGGCAACATTTCCCCTCTGTATAGCTAAGCTAATACGTTGGCAGAAATAATTGCCAGCCTTCCTGTCTCCAGACTTTTCCGTTAGCCGTTTGGACAACTCCTTGGCCAGACGCTTGGCTGAGTGTCCCCATGGGCCCATCGTCTCGACCCCAAACGGCGCAAATTCGTAACCTGTACTGAGGTTTGCGTATTTGCGTATTTACAGACGCGGCTTTATTCACCATGCACTAGTGTTTTCGAATAATTATGTTTATCTTTAAAAAAGAAGTGACCTCTTTTATTTGAAATAGAGGTTCTACTAATGATACCTAAAGCCTAAAAAATATATTTGCACTTTTGACAATTACACGCTAAAATATTTTAAGTCAGTGAGCATGACCAATTACAAGACTAGGCAAGTCTTGGTCTTGCATTGAGCAACACTAACTGTGAATAATTATGGAGAATGAAAACTTTCCACTAATATGGGGCAGTATTTGCATTTTTTGCGGTTTTCCCGCGCTGTGAACTTCCATATACCCGATGGGTTTGGGCGATATTGACGCGAATTACTCCATGAAAAGCATCAAATTCTGCAACACTTGTAATTTGTTGATCCCCAACTTGGTTATGGACACTGTTATGAACAAATATTATTAATAAATAAGTTATAACATTGTGGCATTTGAGGTTGAAACAATGGGGGTATATTCTCCTGATACCCACAAATTCATAAAAGATCTGGGTAAACAAATTTTTCAAGAGTGTGGCGACCCCAAATGCCATAACTACCTAAAACAGGATATTTCCCAGGTGGTAAGCCCTTAATTTATTTTGTAGAATAGTTTTAATTTCATAGGTATTTTTAGTTTAGTTTTATTTATAATTAGGTTTTTAATCTATTTTATTTTAATATCAAAATTTTAATTACATATTTAGGACTGATGTAGGTATTCTGCACCTGTAGAAACCTAAAAAAAAGGTTTACATGATTAAATATAATTTGGCTTTGACTTGACTTACCTGTATGATTTTCATGTACGCTTTCCTTCACCGCTTCTTTGGCTGATTTGGCTTCCGAACTTGTATTACAACCCATGTTTGTTTAATAAATTTACGCGGGCTTTTTTAATACAAAAAAATGACCAAAATAGTCCAATAGTTTTTTATTTGGCAACGATTACAACATGACTCTATCACGAACTAAATACCTGAAACAAAATATATATATTTATACTTCTGGAATAGTAAGTTTTATTCGAAGTAAATTTATATACATTAAATAAAAATAAACGTTTATTCGAAACAAAAATAATAAAATAAAATAGATTATTAAACTAATTATAAATAAAACTAAACTAAAAATACCTATTATAAATTATAATGAAATTATTCTGTTTTAAGGTAGTTATGGCATTTGGGATCGCGGATTGGAATTTGTGGGTATCAAAAGAATATACCCCTATTGTTTTAACCCCAAATGCCCCAAAGTTATAATTTTGTTTAATTAATTTGATGTGATTTTTTAATGTAGAAGGTGATTTTTAAAGGCCTTTTTTGATGTAGAGGAAATGTGGCAAGAGTACCATCACTACGTGAAAGACCTGATGGTTCAAAGACGGACAGGATTTTAGCAGACCATAAACTTCTCTTTATAATTAAATAATAATAATTTAATACAAATATAAACTAAACTATAAGTAAACAATGTCCTCTAGAGACGTCCCATCTGAGACAGTCCCAAGGAGACTGGCAACATTTCCCCTCTGTAAAGCGAGGCTAATACGTTGGCATTTATAATTGCCATTTTAAATAGGTGGTAGGCAGACTGATGGTGGTAATTTGCCCAGTCTGCCGGGGCGGAGAAGTATCCACCATTCGTGCCGATAAACCCAGTAAAGTGTATCCACACGTTTCGGGATCAGGCGCAAATTGCCGTCACGCCCTGTCAAGCCGGTTAGTAAGGGACTGATGTCAGTCATTCGGATTCCAGTTGCTAACATTTCATGGACCTTGCGCGCCACTTACCTCGCGGTGGGTGCGAGGTATATTTAAAAAACCTTCGAGCTTGACACGTGACCCTCTAGATTCTAGGCAATGATTCACCATGTTATAACTGCTTAATTGCATTTGTATTTGTTCACCAACCTTGTCCTCATCACTATTGGAAACTACTTTGTTTGATCGATAATTTCAGGCAAGTAAAGATTTAACAACCTTAGATTAATGACACCATAGAACGATAGTTGCTTACTTTAAGCGTTGAACTTTTACATTCCTCTCGATAATAATATAATAAATTCTTCTGGGTTTATCTGGGTGCAAATATCTGGGTATCTAGAAAAATTCTTTATTGTACATAAAATAATACATTTTACAGTTTAACGTCTAAAAACATTTTCTAACAGCTAACCTTTGTGAGATGTGAGCAGTATTGTAAACTTATAACTACAAAATCACTTTATTAAATCTAAATAAATACATACAATACAAGATAACACACATACATATACTAATTACATACTATATATATGTATATAGAAGTAAAAAAAAGTAAAGTATCATCACGACCGTTTCCCTTTCGGGGTGGTTATAAATAAGCAGATTCACATTTAGCCAACTTTACTATAGGCCAATCATGACAAGTGGCAAGCTCGTCGATGTCTCCAGCGTATCAAACTCGAGAAATATCACCAATAAATTAAATATTAATTAATGATGAATTTACTAATGAATTTGGCCTTTTCTAGCTACGCTGGCCTGACGGGTCGGCGAGGGTATAACTAAACATTTCAAACACAATAGTTAAATTCAGAGCTGTTCAATATTTGGATAAATTTGCTAACTGTACATTATAGTTTGACCTATTTACTGAAAGGTCGGCCAAAGCATCTCTCGGGAACAAGGTACTATTAATAACCCTTCACTGTAAATAGCTCCACATTTAATAAAGGACAACCATTGTAATTATTGTTTGAGAGTAGGGATAAATTTAATCACTTAAGCTGAAGTCACACGTAGCGAGTTTGCTTACAGCGACCTCATCATACAGCGGTGGTAGGTAGCTTGGTTGTAATTACGCTTTCCTTAAAATCCAATTAGAAATACTTTTCTTACGTACGTCTTTTTTTTTTTGCTTATATCACTATCTCATATATTTATATTGTGTGGCACCAAATAGGTGGTAGGCAGACTGATGGTGGTAATTTGTCCAGTCTGCCGGGGCGGGGAAGTATCCACCGTTCGTGCCGATAAACCCAGTAAAGTGTATCCACACATTTCGGGTCAGGCTCGGATTGCCGTCATGTCCAGTCTTGCCGGCATAGTGTTAGGGACTGATGTCAGTCATGAGTGTCTGATTACAGTTGCTAACATTCATGGATCTCGCTTCGATGGGGAAAAAAAATTAAATGTATTTAGTTACATTATTAGACATTTTTGTGCCCCGACCAGGAATTGAACCTCGGTACCTTCGAGTCTAAATCCACGGATTTAACCGCTAGATCACGGAGGCAGTTAGGCAGGAGGTGGACAAATAAATTGAATTAAATTAACGATTCCACAAGTTGGTATCTGTAGATCCGGCACCGATGATTTAACGTGCGCTCCGAGGCACGGGAACGGTGGAATTGTCAATCTAAGAGATTTTTTTAAAATCAGTTTTCAAGAGTGTGGCGATCCCAAATGCCATAACTACCTAAAACAGAATATTTCCATTATAATTCAACGAGGAAATGCGGCGAGCGTTTTAGGTACCCTCCCTGGTGATAAGCCCATAGTTTATATTGTAGAATAGTTTTAATTTCATAGGTATTAGTAGTTTAGTTTTATTTATAATTATTTTTTTAATCTATTTTATTTTAATATACTATTTATAAATGTAATATACCTATATACTATTCAGTAGGTATACAATAAATATAATACATAGGTACATATAAATAATAATAGATATATATGTATATACTACTTTCGCTTATTAGGAGCAATTTTGGAAATGCTTACAGATTAAATTTATCGGGAAAAGTAACACAGCTTAATTGAAACGTTTTGGGTCTTGTATAACGTTAGCAGCTAAAACGAGAATTCGTCTGCTGATGTAGCACAAGAAAGTCCTTTTGACACTAAAGTATCCATTATAAAATAGTAATGGTAGAAAATCACGCACAATTTATACACTTAGGTTCAAAGCATGGACGACCATATCATACTGGGTGACTTTGTATGGTCTTACATTAGACTATATGTGATTCTATTGATAGTTTATTCTCTGTATAGCGATGCTAATACGTTGGCAGAAATAATTGCCAGCTTTCCTGTCTCCAGACTTTTCCGTAAATAAGGTATAAATGAACAAATATATGGTCACGAAAAGTACAAGGGCGTGAATTTTTACAGACAAAAATATAATTACATGACACTTTGTTTCACTTATAATTTATTAATATTAAATTTTAGATACGAATAATATTGTCATTTATATTTTTTATTGTATATCAATTTTGTTTATTTGTATGTATTAAGTTTAGTAATAAGGGAGGCTGTGAAGGTGAAATTCGTCGACGAATTGGAATGTCCAAAACTGCGATGACCCAACTTAACAGAATATGGGGTGACAGCAACATATCCAGAAAGACAAAATTCACATCGTGAGAACACTTGTCTTCTCCATATTTCTGTACGGTTCGGAGACATGGACCATAAAAGCCGCGGATAGAGCGAGGATTGATGCGTTTGAGATGTGGTGCTGGCGTCGTTTGCTCAGAATCCCTTGGACCGCACGACGTACTAACATTTCTGTGCTCGAAGAGCTTAAGCTAACCAGGGAGCAAAGACTCTCTACCGTCTGCTTTGCCCGAATTCTGCAATACTTTGGCCACATTGCAAGAAGAGAAGACGATAATCTAGAAAAACTTCTAATCACGGGCAAGGTAGACGTAAAAGAACAAGAGGAAGAAGCCCCAAGCGATGGTCCAGCCAGGTGACTCACCACCTGAACATCCCTGTACACCAGGTCATCCACTACACCGAGGACCGAAACCGTTGGAGACGGCTGGTGGATGAGCTGCGACTGCGACGGAGTCACGATCCCCATCAATGGGGTACCGACTAAGGAGGAGGTATGTATTAAAATTGAATGCTATCCACAATTACTAATATCTGTACGCCCTATGGGCAGAGCACTGGTCCACCTTTATAACCTAAATCTGTTGTTTATAATATTAACTTGTGTCTAAACAAATAAATGATTTGAATTTGAATTTGATATTATATATAAAGGTGCATCAGTGATGTTTGGGTAGTTCGACTCACTGTTACGGAAACGAGTCGCGCCGTTGATGCACAGAGTGCGACGGAGCGGCAACATCAAATTAAAGGCAGTGAGAAGCCAGACTGCCCTATCAAGGTTACTGGGTTCATACTCACATGAACGTGTCTTGTGCTTCAGCAAGGCAAACACAAATAAATGTTTTCTTTGTACTAATATAGAATAAACAAGCAATTGACAAATGTTCGTTCTTATAGAAAGTCTAGTAGACGGTAGGTTCTAAATTTGTTGTCATCCATTAACTCAATAAATTCGTTCAATTCATTCAACATGTCAGCCATTGTTGTCAACAAGCGAACTATTCAACTTTAGTAAGAAAATAAAATTTAAATGTATTGTGTAAGTTCTTAATATCGTTTGGTAAACTAGTAACATAATACACAACAATTTAAAATATCGTAGGACGCTTGCAGTTGTCTCGATCCCATCTATTTTAGAACCAACCGGTGTGAGTCGAGACGATGGCAAGCGTCCAGACGGAACGACATTAGTTCCTTGGAGATCGGGTCAATCCCTTGTATGGGATTTTACCTGTTGGGATTCCCTAGCCCCTTCCCACTTTCAAGGAACTTCTGTTAGAGCTACTGTTAGAGTTACTTTTTTTCGATGTTTGCTGTAGAAACGATGGACCCGTGGGGATCGGAACTTAAAGCTTTTTATAAAGAAATTGTTCCGAGGCTCATTGACGTCTCTGGTGACATTAGGGCTGGCAGTTTTTTCTCCCAAAAATTAAGTATCCTAATTCAAAGGGGAAATGCTGCTAGTTTATTGGGCACCATGCCACAAAACAGCGATTTGGAGGATCTATTTTTTTTGTAAGTATGTATTTTTATTTTGTATGATTTTTTTTTTTTTTTTATTTATTAAATTTAAAGTTAAATTAAAGTTAAGTTAAATTTTGTTTTAATAAGGTTTATTTAATATTGTAATTCTTTTTTATTGTTTGTATATTACTTCAAATAAAAAAAAAAAATATAGTTAAATGGTTGCGGGCTTAAAAATCTAATTTCAGATATAATACTATTCCTATATAGAAGCTATACCTGTAATACTATTAGGTATAGGGTATGTTACTTATGCATGGTACTTAACGTTGGGGTTCGGGTAAACAGGAGTTTTTTGCGTCAGTTGCCACACTTTTTCCAATTAGTTACTGTTGTGGCTTGGTATCATCCTCTCCTTTCCTCTGAAGTGGAATGCTCTTCCAGTCTCGGTTTTCAAACTTTCTTGTAACCTGAAGGTTAAGTAAGTATCATCACGACCGTTTCCCTTTCGGGGCGGTCAGAAGCCACGCTTATAAATAAGCGGATTCACATTTAGCCAACTTTACTATAAGCCAATCATGACAAGTGGCCAGCTCGTCGATGTCTCCAGCGTACCAAACTCGAGAAATATCACGAATAAATTAAACATTATGTAAATAAATACATTTACATAAATAAATATTTTTTTGTTTCCCGACCAGGAATCGAACCCGCTACCACCGAGTCTAAATCCACGGACTTAACTGCTAGACCACGGAGGCAGTCAAGTAAAGTGTAAAAAAGCATCTATCTATATCATCATCTATAATAAATATAGCCTAATAGTTTTCATGCTTCGAGCCATTTCTTTAACTATGACCAGAAGATAATTCCACAAATTTATTGCCCGAATAGTCGGACAGGGCGCGACTTTTGACGAGAATGGCGTCATTTACGTGGTCTTGTTAATTATAATTTTATTTATGGAGCACACGCAATGCAACCTCGTCCAAAAGCCCTAATAATATTGAAATTAAATAATAAATAAATTATACCGCCTGTGATTGTCAAAAGAGCAAATATTTTTTTTAGCCTTCAGGTGTCAATGGTAGAACCCCTTTTTGAAATAAAACAAGTGACTTTTTTTAAAGGATAATCATCATTAATAATTTTGACATGTTTAACGTATGCCCATGAAGCGCGTCATTGCCTTAAATACCCAAAGTGACAAACTAACTACCAATTAGGTAGTACTTAGGCTCAGTATGAGTGGCGATATTTTTGGGACAACTTCTGTGCACCGTAACTAAACATTTTTTTCTTTACATACATATCTTCACGCCAAATCCCTTGCGGGGTAGGCAGAGACAATTGAGCGCCACTTGTCACGGTCACGACATACCTCTTTCGCTTCTTCGACATTCATCAACCTCTTCATACATGCCCTTTTGTTTCGATGGCTTTTCAACGCACCTTCAGCTATTGTTTTATTAATTTGGTCGTAATATGTGAGTCTAGGTCTGCCAGGGCCTCTTTTACCCACGACTTTCGCATTATATATCTGGTTCGTCAATCTCTCTGCATTCATCCTTTCAACATGCCCGAACCATCGTAGCATGCCTTTCCTTATTTTTGTCCCTATGCTTTCTTTCATACCTACCCTTTTTCGTATTTCGTCATTACGTATGCGGTCCGTCAAAGTGACGCCGCATATCCGACGCAACGATCTCATTTCTACTGCATTAACTCTACTCTCATGCGTATTCTGACATATCCACGTCTCGCTTCCATACATAAGTGTTGGTACCAGCATGGCATTGTGTATGGCGAGTCGAGCTTTGTCACTGACATTACGACTGACGATCAGTGACCCCAGGGCACCGTTGACACTATTTCCCGCGTTCACTCTTCTTTCAACATCCCTATCATACTTCCCATCCGCAGTGAAAACACTGCCCAGATATATAATTTCATTTACTTGTTCTAGAGTTTCATCATCAATCTTTATCGTCACGGTTGTCATCCTTCTTCTTTCAAACACTAGTACCTTGGTTTTTCTCGCATTCAAACGGAGTCCTTTTTCTGCACATCCCTCTTTCATTTCTGTGACTAGTGATTGCAGTTGTTTTTTTCTTTCTCGCCAACAAACCTTAATGGTTTGGCGAGATATAATGATTTAAAATTATACTAAATCGAATTTAAAAAAAAAACGAAATAATTAAAAAAAAACGGATTTCATGCAGCATTGTGTGAAATCCACACTATGAAATTTACATCAAGAATGTAGATCGAGAGTGTTCAAAGGATGTTTTTATGGCATCTATTATTCAGTCTTTTTTATGAAAACCAGATGGTAAGTGACTCGCAAGGTCCATGAATGTTGGCAACCGGAATCAGACTCTTTAACTGACAACAGTCCCTAACATTATCCCGGCATGACTGGGCATGACGGTAATTCAAACCTGATCCCGAAGCGTGTGAATACACTTTACTGGGTTTGTACATTTAGCGCTGTACACATAAAACAACATTTCGCCGTAAAATTGAGGTTTTAAAACGTATGTCATCCGGTATATTTCCCTAGAGATCTGACCTAGAGAGCCAAAGGTCCAGAAATTACTGAGGTCGAAGGCGTATTTTTTTACGATCCAAAGGTGAAAGGTATATCTTTATCTCCCGGAATTTACTAAATTTACTCCGAGGTACGGAGACGGTGGTGTTGTAAATCTATGACAAATGTATTTAAGATAAATATATGTCTCAGCCCATGGGGACACTCAGCCAAGCGTCTGGCCAAGGAGTTGTCCAAACGGCTAACGGAAAAGTCTGGAGACAGGAAAGCTGGCTATTATTTCTGCCAACGTATTAGCTTAGCTATACAGAGGGGAAATGTTGCCAGTCTTCTTGGGACTATCACTGAAGGGTCGTCTCTAGAGGACATTTTTTACTTATAGTTTATTTTTTATTAGGTTTAGTTTATATTTATTTTAATTTTTACTTTTAAGTAGTTTAAATTTATATTGTAATTCTTTTATACTGTTTGTATATTACTTCAATATAAATGAATAATTTTTCCTTCGTAAAATAATTTTTAAAAAATATTTCTCAGTGGTTGGGTTTGTAGGATGACCCAACTTAATTCACATCGTGAGAAGACTTGTCTTCTCTTCTGTCTTCTCTCTTTCTTCTGTACGGTTCGGAATGGACCATAAAAGCCGCCGATAGAGCGAGGATTGAATGCTTGAGATGTGGTGCTGGCGTCGTTTGCTCAGAATCCCTTGGACCGCACGACGTACTAACATTTCTGTGCTCGAAGAGCTTAAGCTGACCAGGGAGCAAAGACTCTCTACCGTCTGCTTTGCCCGAATTCTGCAATACTTTGGCCACATTGCAAGAAGAGAAGACGATAATCTAGAAAAACTTCTAATCACGAGCAAGGTAGATGGTAAAAGAACAAGTGGAAGAAGCCCCAAGCGATGGTCCAGTCAGGTTACTGACCACCTGAACATCCCTGTACACCAGGTCATCCACTACGCCGAGGACCGAAACCGTTGGAGACGGCTGGTGGATGAGCTGCGACTGCGATGGAGTCACGATCCCCATCATCATCCATCTAAGGACTTACAACCGAGTCACCACAATATTTGATGCTTATTTTTACACTATCAACTAATGTAAAACTGTATTTTTATATTTTTTATATTTTTAATTTAAAACTGTATTTTTATATTTTTTATATTTTTAATTTAAAACTTTATATTCTCTGACAGCCAACCTTAGGGACAACGTAGAGAATTTAGATTATGAGCTAGGTGCAAAGGGCTTAAATATGAAACTTATAACTTAATCTAAGAAACGATGGGCCCGTGGGGATCGGAACTGAAAGCCTTTTATAAAGAAATTGTTCCAAGGCTCATTGACATCTCTGGTGACTGGTTTTTTCTCCCAAAAATTAAGTATCATCATTCAAATGCTGCTAGTGTATTAGGCACCATGCCACAAGACAGCGATTTGGAGGAGCTATTTTTTTTGTAAGTATTTAATTTTTATTTTCTATGTTTATTATTATTATTTTAGATTAAATTTAGATTTTGTTGTAATATAGTTTATTTAATTTAAGGTTTTGTATTTAATATTGTAATTCTTTTATACTGTTTGTATATTACTTCGAATAAAGTTATAACTTGCTTAAAACAAAAAACAAAAAAACCAAGATAAAACAATACATATCAATATATAAGTAGATACAAATAACACACCCGTTATAAAAAGTTAATTTCATTCAGATAACCGATCGGTAAAGATATCTTAGACTAAGCGCAAACGTTATTAGTGGATTCCATGACTTACGTTCTGAAGTATAAGATATTCTCCACACGTTTTGCAGTAACACGAGTGATAAAAACGAAAAGGAAAGGATTTGAAAATCAAAACCTAATCCGCTGAGACGCATTATCTATTCTGGAACGCATACGGAATATTTTTTGGCATTTTTTTACTAGCTTTTTGACCTGGCAGTTTAAAAATGTATTAGGTAAGTCTTGTTTCAAGCGCTGATATTTTTATATAAATCCCATGACAAGCTTACAATAATACTATATTATTCGTACGGAGTAGAGACGTGAACACTGACAGTGGGTCTGGTTCACAAGTTTAAGGTAGCTCAGCGAGCTATGGAGAGAGCTATGCTCGGTACTGATTTAATGGATAAAGTCCGAAACGTGGACATCCGTCAAAGATCCAAGATTGCCGACAAAGACTTCAAAATTAGTAAGCTGAAGTGGCAATGGGCTGGACACGTCTGTCGCAGAACCAATGACCGTTGCAGTAGAGTTCTGGACTTCTGGAGTTCTGGACTTCTGCGTTCTGGAGTGTGAAGTGTGTAAAGACGCAGAGTGGGACGATTCCCGCCAGATGGACGGTGACCTGATAAAATTCGCTGGTGGGGGCTGGATGAGGGTGGCGGAAGATCGTGTGAAATGGCAAGCCTTTTTCTTTTTTTATACTAGCACGACATGTGTCCTTGCGCCCACCTGATGGTAAGTGGCGCGCATGGTCCATGAATGTTAGCAGTCAATCAGACACTCATGTCCGACATCAGTCCCAAACACTATGCCGGCTTGACTAGATGCCTTTTCACCGTTCGCTTGAAGGACTCCAGGTTATAGGAAAGTGGAAACACAGAGGCTGGAAGAGCATTCCACATCTTTATTGTGCGACAGATGTATGAGTCACCAAATTTATAGGTACGCGAAGGGATGGTGACTACGGTATGTGGGTGCATATTCTGACCTGTGCGTTTGGTTCAGTTGCGGAATGGACAGGGAGTTATTAGGTTGTAGAGCTCTTCAGAGCACTCACCATAGTATGGCCGGTAGAACACGCTCAGAGAAGCGACATGTCGACGAAGCTGCAGGGATTCGAGAGTTCCAGATATAGTGACATCGTCCACAATTCGAACAGCTCGTCTCTGTAGGACATTGAGAGCCTTCCAGCAATGGATAGACACAGGCAGATGATGATATGGTTATATATAATGGCTCGATTGATTGTCCCGAGTTGCTCAGTAAAATTGCTGAGCACACACCCCATCGACAGAGATGGCTTGGGCCGTTACTAAAATACCTACAGTGCACCCACCACCACTTTAACCCACCGGCTTTTTATATTTTTATTTATTTTTGTTTCTTTAGTTATTTTTATATTTTTGTCAGTGTATTATTGGATTTAGTTGCTATAGGCAAAAACTTTTAATTGGCTCATTTTCTATTATATCTATTCATCAATTCAATTCAATTCGTTTATTTTCTGTAATTAGGCATAGGACAAAAAAATGTTTTTTGCACTTTTACATGTCAAATTTACAATAAGTATACTATAATATTAGGCTACATAATTTCACCGCATTCTACCAGGTAGAACGCCATGAAACTACACAACCTTACTTAAATGTAGAGCAGTGCGTTACAATACAAACATAAAATAACATTTTAAAAAAAACCTACGTAATATATACACACAATGATAGTTCCACACAAAACTACACTTATAATTATAGCTGCTGTAAATAGGCATTGTCATCTTATCAAATAATATACAAACTATAAAAAATATACAAAGATTATAGCTGCTGTACCTCTTTACATTCTAGAAGCTAATGCAACACAAATATAAAAAATAAAATGCCACTTAAAATTATAGCTGTTAGCATCTATATTGTTATCTAGCCGTAAGTTATCGGTATAGCCTTCAAAATTAGTAAGCTGAAGTGGCAATGGGCTGGACATGTCTGTCGGAGAACCGATGAACGTTGGAGTAGACGGATTGGAGAGCTGAGAGAGTTGGAGACCACGTACGGGAAGACGTAGAGTGGGTCGACCCCCCGCTAGATGGACGGACGACCTGAGGAAGGTCGCTGGTGGGGGTTGGATGAGGGTGGCAGGAGATCGTGTGAAGTGGCGAGCCTTGGGGGAGGCCTATGATGATGATGTAAGTTTTCCTATAATTAATAAATAAATATTGTGGTCAGATGAATACGTCATAATATGTCAATATTTTCAGTCATTGACGGTTTGGTTCAGATTGATGATCCGGTTACAATACTTCCCGAGGGATAAAGAGAGAGGGGAGAAGAGCCACAGATCATATAATAGACTAGAAATGGCAATTAATAAATTTAGATTACACTTCCAATACATTAGTATTATTCTGCATCCGTGGTCTAGCGGTTAAGTCCGTAGATTTAGACTCGGAGGTACCGGGTTCGATTCCTGGTCGGGACACAAAAATATTTATTAATGTAAATAAATACATTTAATTAATATTTAATTCATTTGTGATATTTCCCGAGTTTGGTACGCTGGAGACATCGACGAGCTTCCCACTTGTCATGATTAGCCTATAGTAAAGTTAGCTAAATGTGAATCCGCTTATTTATAAACGTGGTTTCTGACCACCCCGAAAGGGAAACGGTCGTGATAAAACTTTACTTCTAGTACAAGATCAGAGATCTTCACAGATCGGTTTTCCAAATAAAATCCACTATTTCTATAATAAAATACACTAACAAGAGCGGTGGTGGCTCAGTTGTAAAAACGCTTTCATTGAAAATAAAAAAAGCCTCATATTGTCGGTTCGAACCCTGGCATGAACCAATGAGAAATACACTTAAGTATCTACATTTGTTATTTATTTACAACACCACTGTTTCTCGCGCCTCGGAGAGCAACAAAGTAAAGTAAAATGTTTTTTAACAAATTAAAACTGGCAACATTTTCTTTCTGTATAGCGAGACTAATACATTGCCAGTCTTCCTGTCTCCAGACCTTTCCGTCAGATGCTGTGACAACTCTTTGGCCAGGCGCCTTGCTGAATGTCCCCATGGGCCCATCGTCACGACCTCAAGCGGCGCAGAAGACGCCGTAATTACATCTTTTTGTATCTCGGACTCCATGGGCCCACAGTTTCTAAAGCAAATGGCACAAATATTTTTTGTTATAATACCAGATAATTCTAACCATTCTTAATTCTATGGAACAGAAGGAAGAAATCAATAATTTTCATTTTGAGTTACGATGCTTGCTCTGTTTTTAATCTTTCACGTATTTTATTCGAATTTGCTTTACAAACTCTGGGTCCATGGAGTTCAAGAGCAAACAAGTTTTTGAAAGACATAACATACATATCTTCACGCCAAATCCCTTGCGGGGTAGGCAGAGACAATTGAGCGCCACTTGACACGATCACGACGTACCTCTTTCGCTTCTTCGACATTCATCAACCTCTTCATACATGCCCTTTTATTTTGATGGCTTTTTAATGCACCTTCAGCTATTGTTTTATTTATTTGATCGTGATAGGTAAGTCTTGGTCTGCCAGGGCCTCTTTTACCCACAACTTTCGCATTATATATCTGGTTCGTCAATCTCTCTTCACTCATTCTTTCAACATGTCCGAACCATCGGAGCATACCTTTCCTTATTTTTGTCCCTATGCTTTCTTTAATACCTACCCTTTTGCGTATTTCGTCATTACGTATGCGGTCCGTCAAAGTGACGCCGCATATCCGACGCAAAGACCTCATTTCTACTGCATTAACTCTACTCTCATGCGTATTCTGACATATCCACATTTCGCTTCCATACATAAGTGTTGGTACCAGCATGGCATTGTGTATGTCGAGTCGAGCTTTGTCACTGACATTTCGACTGGCCATTAGTGACGCCAGGGCACCGTTAACACTATTTCCCGCGTTCACTCTTCTTTCAACATCCCTATTATACTTCCCATCCGCAGTGAAAACACTGCCCAGATATATAATTTCATTTACTTGTTCTAGAGTTTCATCATCAATCTTTATCGTCACGTTTGTCATTCTTCTTCTTTCAAACACTAGTACCTTGGTTTTTCTCGCATTCAAACGGAGTCCTTTTTCCGCACATCCTTCTTTCATTTTTGTGATTAGTGATTGCAGTTGTTGTTCGGACGATGCCATAAGAACAGCATCATCTGCATAAAGCAGGCAGGTCACCACTAGATCACTCATTTTTATCCCACAGTCACTCTCTCTCACTCTTTTTAGGCATTTGTCGAGAGATAGGGTAAATAATCTGGCACAAAGCACACAGCCTTGTTTGACGCCCATTTGGGATTCAAAGCAAGGCGACATACGTCAAAGACATAACACTGCGTCTTATCGTCTCCTCCGGTGACAAGAGTGGCTCTTTCTTCGCCCAAAGAATCAGTATTGCAATTCAACAGGGAAATGCAGCCAGCGTTCTTGCCACCATTCCACGCGGACGTGACTTATATCCCTATTAATATTAATTTTATTTTATATTTAGTATATATGTATATTGAATAAATCTATGTATATATTATTATTACTAAAATACTCTATGGGTTTAGTAGTATATATATATATCCCATATCGCACTCAGTGGAGGAAAGAAAGATGCTGAAATAAGGTAAAGTACTTTCGAAATTCCGAGAAGTTCAAATACACCCCCTTGCCTCCACAGAGTGTGGTATAGATACCTAATTTTGGCATTCGTTCCTGACTTTTACGTCTACAATACCTAACCTATATATAACATAAATACTCACTCAGATTTGCTATAAAATAGCACTGCCACAAAAAAAAGTACGCTAGAGTAATGTTACAGGCTAGGCCAGGGTTAGTGCCTAAATAACCCAATTTGTTTTACGATTGACGTCATATCATGGGACTAACTAGGTACAGTCAGGCGTGAGCAAATTTAAAAGTTCACCTTTATATGGTATATTTTTTTTGACGTATTTTTTTATTGAGAGATGGTGAGAATATATCAAGATGTGAGGTAACACGTAATATAGATATGATAAATATGGAAATAATTAGGCTCTAGATAAACTGATATATATATATATATATAACATACATACATACATATCTTCACGCCAAAACCCTTGCGGGGTAGGCAGAGACAATTCAGCGCCACTTGTCACGATCATGACATACCTCTTTCGCTTCTTCGACATTCATCAACCTCTTCATACATGCCCGTTTGTTTCGATAGCTTTTTAATGCACCTTCAGCTAATGTTTTATTTATTTGATCATGATAGGCAAGTCTTGGTCTGCCAGGGCCTCTTTTACCCACAACTTTCGCATTCTTATTATCTGGTTGGTCAATCTCTCTTCGCTCATCCTTTCGACATGCCCGAACCATCGGAGCATGCTTTTCTTTATTTTTGTACCTATGCTTTCTTTTATACCTACCCTTTTGCGTATTTCGTTATTACGTATACGGTACATCAAAGTTACGCCGCATATCCGACGTAAAGACCTCATTTCTACTGCATTAACTCTACTCTCATGCGTATTCTGACATATCCACGTCTCGCTTCCACACATTTATTATTTATTTATTTATATAGATATATAAATAAATAATAAATAAATATTTCCAGACAGGTCACATAGCGCTATCTAGTTTCCGTGGTAAGCTACGAGGCTTGTGTTACGGAAACTAGATGGTTGATAAACTACATATTATACTTTTTTTTTTTGTAAATAATATACATATTATACATATAAACACCCAGACCGAGACAAATTATACAATGTACAACTTGCCTCCGGTGGGAATCGAACCCACGGCAACGTTTGTTACCACTAGACCACGAAGGCGGTCTTAAATAACAAACAATATATATCATATCTATATTACGTGTTGCACCTACCTTACATCTTGAACATTCTATATTATCCTAAAGGTTGGCTGTCAGAGAATGTCAAGCGGCATTAAGCCCGCCCCTTGTACATAGTGCAATAAAGATTTAAAAAATAAATAAATACTTGTAAGTGATGACGGAAAAACTGTTTGACCTTATTCAGTATCCCAAGTTTATTAGACTCTATTTTGGTGATGCTCTCAATGTAGTTTCGGTGGTTGAGATCTGAGCGTATTTCCTCACCAAGTATGTTGAATCTGGGTAGAAGTTCCAGCATGTCCTGCAGAGTAAGAAAAGGAGAGTAGATCAAGACAACTTCTATCCCGGATTGACTTTGAACTTCGCTTGCTAATAGACGATACTGCTATACTCGTATATATAGTATAATTTTGCTTCTGCCTCTCATTCATTCATTACATTAGACTGTTGCTGTACAAAGCACAGATCAGATCAGATGATGTATAGAATACTGTTCTCACCTTTGGGATGGTTCCGCCAAGTACCTCACAGATGCTCTCGATGTCCTGCAGAGGCGAGCTGTACGAATTGTGGACGATGCCACTACATCTGGAACTCTCGAATCCCTGCAGCTTCGCCGAGATGTGGCTTCTCTGAGCGTGTTCTACCGGCTATACTATGGTGAGTGCTCCGAAGAACTCTATAACCTAATCCCTCCCTCTCCATTCCGCAACCGAACCACACGCACAGGTCAGAATATGCACCCACATACCGTAGTCACCATCCCTTCGCGTACATATAAATTTGGGGACTCATACATCTGTCGTACGATAAAGATGTGGAATGCTCTTCCAGCCTCTGTGTTTCCACTTTCCTATAATTTGGAGTCCTTCAAGCGAAGTGTGAAAAAGCATCTAGTCAAGCCGGCATAGTGTTAGGGACTGATGGCAGTTACGAGTATCTGACTTCAGTTGCTAACATTCATGGACCTTGCGCGCCACTTACCATCAGGTGGGCCCAAGGTCACATGTCGAGCTAGTATAAAAAAAAAAAAAAAAAATTGTCTTAGGTAAATAATCATTAACCTATTGGTTTTCACTTATTTATTATTATTATTATTTTTCTTTCACTTTTGCTAGTCATAGTTCAATTGCACTATTAATTTAAATCTAATTACTATATTTTACTCTTATTTCTGTTTTAATTGTTTTGTCTAAATAATATAAAATCTCTTTGGCTTGTGTTCCACTATTGCTACTTTGTTTATATGTTTAATATAATAAGCTGTGATTTTTTTTTTAAATAAATAAATATTAATAGAGTATGGAGACTTCTTGATATGATTATGATGGTAGAAATATATATCCATTCAACATTAAATGTAAATAAATACATTTAATTAATATTTAATTTATTTGTGATATTTCTTGAGTTTGGTACGCTGGAGACATCGACGAGCTTGCCACTTGTCATAATTGGCCTGTAGTAAAGTTGACTAAATGTGAATCCGCTTATTTATAAGCGTGGTTTCTGACCACCCCAAAAGGAAAACGGTCGTGATAATACTTTACTATTAAACAAATTAATTAGGCGAGTATAGAAGTAACATTAAGACCCCTTTGAAGCGTTGTCGACAATTTTATGTCTCATTTCGTCGGCTTACCATGCATGGGTGTGACATTTTGTACATAGTCCGCATGTCACGACAACCCACACGGAATTGGGCAGGCATTCTCTATTTGTCGGTTAATCAAACAATTATTTATTTAAGATGGATTAATGCATTTGTATCCCTCTCGTTCCCACAATAAAATATTTTTAAAGACTTTAAAAGTCTAACAGCCATTCACTGTATGCCTATGAGGAACGTCATTGGCTGAAATAACCAAGGTAACAAACTAACTATCAATATCAACGTGTCGTATATACGAGATCTAAATGATTTATTAGCAATGTGCGGTTTTACAATATATGTTAACAAAGTGCGAAGCAGTGGCGATGAGCCGTAGGCCACCGTGCGAAACAAATATTAAATATTTAATTATCAATATTTTGTACAAATATCTATAGTTCACCAATATTGATAAATATCATCCATAGAACTCATTAAAAACCGAATTACTGACTATAATAAAAAAACCCTTCAGGGTAAGTCCCAAGGAGACTGGCAACATTTCCCCTCATTATAGCGAGGCTAATACGTTGGCAGAAATAATTACCAGCCTTTCCTTTCAACTCCTTAGACCCAAATGGTTAGCGTATTTGCGCAGCTTAAGATTCTCAGCAGAAAACGTCGCAATTCCAACGAAGTGAACTGGGTGTAAGATGGGGCTAATGAGTCTAAACATGTCACACACCTGCCAAGTTTCCACAGCAAGTGTGTGACATGTGTAGGGTTCTAGGATCTCGTGTACTCCAACAACTACGCTACAATTATTAAGTTCATTATAACAGTATAATATCGTAACTTTTTAAAAACATGTAACTACCTCTTTGCGTTATCTATACAGAATACTTGCCGCGGCACTCCTTCCCGTACCTACCGGTTTATGGCTAGGAATGAATACTTATCAACCATTTGACGTAAACATTGTGCCGTCTCTTTTGTTTCGGTTTGGAAATAGAATTTGAAATAGCTTGAAACGTATCAATACGACCGTAATCTCTTGCAACATATACTATATTATCGCGCAATAGAAAAAAAGGAGGCCTCCTTTTCTTAAACCAGCCAATTGTCGGTCGCAAGCCCGAGACACCATTCTTCTCATCTCTTACCCACACACGATGGACCCGGCACCCGCACGGTGAATCCATGGAATGCTTAGAAATTTGTCTTCTATACAACAGGGAAATGTTGCCAGTCTTCTTGGGACTATCCCTGAAGGTAGTTGCAAGATGATTTTTTTACTTTAACTCTTTAAGTAGTATTTAATCATAGCCCTAACCAATAAATTAAATATTTTTCAATAAATATATATGTATTATAAAGCTACGATTTTCGCTCTACGACATTATTTGTAGCAATCGTAGACGCTACGGTGTCGTAGCAAAAATGTCATGACACTAAATTATAGGTACCTTTTTTAAATACCCAAAAAAAGACGTTGTAATTATCTTAATCTTATTCGTCTGTATCTTAATAATCTTCTATATATATAAAGGTGAATGTCTGTGTGTATGTTCCCTATGCATTGCAAAACTACTTGACCGATCGGGATGAAACTTTGGGAATATGTTGTGTGAACATCGGGGAAGGTTTCTGACATATTAGATTGCATAATAAGTAAATCTTAATATATAAAACAAAGTCGAGTTTGTTAGAGAACGGCTGGACCGATTTCCATGATTTTCGATTTGTTAGATTTGTCTCGGCCCTGAATAACAGAATAACTATTAACAATATTAGAAAATTGACGAAAAAATAAAAGAAAAACATGTTCGTGGGTTTTGTACCTGTCAAACAATGTTGGTTGTCAAATATTTATGCGTGCGTTCAGTTTATATTTAGCTTATTTATATAAATATAGAATAAATGACAAATAACCTAATGTATTATTATTATTATTTTGTCTCACTTTTACTTTGCGAAATAGTATGTGATTTGTTTAGACAATTGTTTTGTGTGAGTATTATTATTATTAATAATGACATTCATTGACTGTCACGCGGTACGAAGTTCGCCGGGTCAGCTAGTTTATTATTATAAAATAGTACAAAATATTTAAAAAATCTATACCAACGAATATTGCTTGATTAAAAGAACTAAGTACACTAGATGCATTCCCACGTTGCACTGCTATAGATATATATTTTTTTTATAATTTTTAGACCGACCATCTTCAGAAACTTCTGCAACTTTTTTCCCATCTCTCAATAAAATGTTTTTAAAATACATAACACCGCGTTTTGTCATCTCCTCCAATGATAAGAGGGCTGGCTCTTTCTTCGCCCAAAGAATCAGTATTGCAATTCAGCGGGAAAATGCATTTATATCCCTATCCAAAGCACGAGTATTACTGGCAGGTTTCTGGTGTGGGATGCGACGTGAGTAGACATATTAGCTCCATCTCACATCCAGGCGACCTCGTCAGGTGCGGGAAGTGCGGCGCTTTGAGCTAAGAACCTCAAGTTGCACAAATACACCAACCTTGGTACCGGTTACGAATATGCGCCGTTTGGGGTCGAGACGATGGCCTGCAAGGCGCCTGGGCAAGGAGTTGTCAAAGCGGCTGACGGAAAGGTCTGGCGACAGGATGGCTGGCAATTATTTCTGCCAACGTATTAGCCTCGCTATACAGAGGGGAAATGTTGCCAGTCTCCTTGGGTCTATCTCAAAAGTAACGTCTCTAGAATTTACTTCGCATAAAATTTAATTATTTAATATATCTAAACCTACACAAATATATAATTATATAGAAAAGGCCGGTTCGGCTGCTCCTACAGCCGAATTCGAAAAGCACATAAAATATAATATTAAACAAAGTTATAACTTTGTGGCATTTGGGGTTGAAACAATGGGGGTATATTCTCTTGATACCCACAAATTCATAAAAGACCTGGGTTAACGAATTTTTCAAGAGTGTGGCGAGCCCAAATGTCATAACTTCCTAAACGAGGAAATGAGGCGAGTGTTTTAGGTACCCTTCCAGGTGGTAAGCCCTTAGTTTATTTTGTAGAATAGTTTTAATTTCATAGGTATTTTTAGGTTAGTTTTATTTATAATTAGTTTTTTAATCTATTTTATTTTAATACTTTTGTATCTACTTCGAATAAATATATTACAATGTTGCAATGCTGCCAGTATCCTTGGCACTTTGCCCATTGGCAGAGATTTTTTTATTTATAATAATTTTTATTTCGTTTTTCTTCATTTTAGTTTCAGTTGTATTTTTATTTATTAATTAGCTTTATTTTTATTAATAGTCATTTATGATTTAAAATGTAAACTTTTAGTTTAATTAATATATATTTTTTTATCATTGTACCTATTTCCTTTGAATAAATAACTTATGTCGGCAAAAAAAAAAAAACACAAATAATCTTAACAGTTTATAGTTCATATACACATATAAACAGGTTTATTTAATGGAACTTAATTAGATGCGTGAACATAAGGGTGGCTGTGTTCGGTGCTTGATTGTAAGCTGTTCCAAAGGGATGACGCTGCGATTACGAAAGACTTTGAGACAAAATAAGTGTGATGGGGAGGAATAGAAAGAACAGAGGTTTGTGAGGATCGCAGAGCTGAGGAATGAAAAGTATTGTTTTTGGTATATGAGAGTTTAGAACCTTAGAAATAGATACTAAAATGAAACAGACAGAGGATGTATAACTAAGAATGTTGATTTTATAGAATGAGAGTTATTGTTCAGCAAAAAATGTGTAATTTGATTTGTGTCTAGACAATATTGGAATTATCCCAACAAAAGAGTTTGTGATTGAACAAAGAGGTTAAAATCTCAGCTATTGGGAACTTCGGTGCTTTAGTTAGTGTAATAATGACATCTATATCTGATATCTCTAGAGTTTGGTATGCTAGATCGACGAGCATGCCCTTGTCATTATTATTATTATTTTGGTTTATATTACAAACTCACGGTTTTTAGGCCGGATTTTAATAATACTCGCTTAAGTGAGTGAATAATTTCAATGATGTTCTTCAGGTTCTGTTTGTAGGAATTTCCTGACGTTTCTGCATGTATGTGTGTGGGGATAAATCTAGTAATTGAAGTGATTGCTGTAGGTTTTTAGGGATGACACCTGTAGATGAATTTAGGTCTATAAAACCAATCAAAATATTGTACTGTTCTTACGTGCGTAGTATCCTCGAGTATGCATTACAGTTATGGAACCCTAGATACGCTGTTTATATCACACGAATAGAATCTATTTAAAAGAGATTTTAATAATAATAATATAATTCTTTATTGCACACAAAATATAACATATAAAATAATGTACACAGGCGAGCATAATACCGTATGATATTCTCTACCAGCTAACCTTTGGGAGAGTGAGAAATTATTATAATGGGTGCAGAGTACGAAATAAGAATAATAATAATAGTTAAAATCAATCATAAATATACCATAGTAAGTATAAATAACATACCAATATATAAATATGTCATATGATATAATAAATACTTAAATTAAATAAATACTAATATAATAATTATCTATGTCAAGATGTGGAAATTAGATGTCATTTTGTTTTTTGAGAAAGTATGTAATTAATAAATGTTTGAATATTTTATTTTATTTATTTATTAGGTACACACAACAGCAATGGATACAAAACATTTTTTAAATTTCAAATCCTTACAATACAGTTCCAGTACCATCTCCAAAAGCATGTGCACACAGCATGCAATTATGAAACATTTACATATATTTAAAAATTAAAACAACAATACAATACCCGCAGTGAGTATAGTTCATAAATATTAATTTAGTTTCAGTCTGCTCGCCGTCCACTGCAAATTACTCCTTCCCAAAGGCCAGAAATAATCCACTGTAGAAAGCGAACACCTAGTTAATTTTTTTTTTTTTTTTTTTTATTTATTTATTTATTTTTTTATTTATTTTTTTTTTATTCCTAATATCTTGCACAAGTTATATTTAAAGATTAAGATTACTGAGATATATACAATTTAAAACTAAAACCTATGATTCGAGCTACGATCAACAATGCAAGAGACATCATTTGCTGCCACTTGAGACGCGTCGTAACATTGCAGACACAACTTACCTTGTTGACGTTGCGCGAGGGAATGTGGACTCTTCTGAGTTACTAAGCAAAATTCTATTACTACCCACTAGAAACACCAGGCAAAGTCCACTACTGCTTATTCCCCGTTTTAGCACAAATTACAGGCGTAACGCGTTCTTTATTAGGGCAGGTGAGTTGTTCTATAATCTTAATATCGATATTGATCTTTTTAATTCTACTACTTCGTCTATAAGACGCGCGATGGCCGACGAGCACTTCAGGCGAATAGAGGTTGTTTATGTAGTATGGCAGTATTGATTTGTACTTTTTTTTTTTTTTTTTTTGTATGTAAATTCTCATGTTTTATTTTTATTTTTTGTTCATGGTGTTACTATAAGTGGAAACTGTTAATTGGCTTTAGTGTAAAATAGCTGTAAGTTTTCCAAGTATAATAAATAAATAGATGACAGGACTATTGGTACTATTGTGACGTGGCGCATGTGCCACATGCGGGATATATCATCTTTAAGATCGGTATAAAATTATTTCTTATTTTTTCTGTTATTGTAATTTGCAAGTTGTGTGTATTAGGGATAGCAATGTCAATTATATGTCGTTTTGTTAATTTTGTATTATTAAAATACTTCATTGCACTTAACTCAAAAGTATGTACAAATTCAAACTTAAAGTCATTTCGGATTTTTATACCAGCTAACCTAATACCAGCTGTCATGATAGGCATATAAGAGTATAGTAAAGTTGACTAAATATAGGTAACGAACATGAAATTATATTGAAGTAATATACAAACAGTATAAAATAATTACAATATAAATTAAAACTACTTAAAAGTAAAAATTAAAATAAATATAAACTAAACCTAATAAAAAATAAACTATAAGTAAAAAATGTCCTTTAGAGACGACCCTTCAGTGATAGTCCCAAGAAGACTGGCAACATTTCCGCTCTGTATAGCTAAGCTAATACGTTGGCAGAAATAATTGCCAGCTTTCCTGTCTCCAGACATTTCCGTTAGCCGTTTGGACAACTCCTTGGCTAGACGCTTGGCTGAGTGTCCCCATGGGCCCATCCTCTTGACCCCAAACGACGCAAATTCGTAACCTGTACTGAGGTTGGCGTATTTGCGCAGCTTAAGGTTCTCAGCAGAAACCGCCGCGCTTGACGAGGTCGCCTGGATGTGTGATGGGGCTAATGTCTACCTGCCAAGTTTCCACGGCCCAACGGGTCTTTTGCCATCGCTTCGCGCAATCCCAGAGGGTTCTAGGATCGCGGGTACTCTAGCAGTGATGTCGTTCATTGTTGACTAAATTAAATCCGCTTCTTCAAAAGAGTGGTTTCTGACAACACCGAAAAGGATACGGTCGTGATGATACTTCTTCTTGAATTTGTTATTTTGCAAATAGCCATGAAGCTTATTGATTATATTTTATGCAATATAAAAAAACCTTGACTCGGTTGATGCACGCCTTCTTAGGATGTTTATCCACCAGAAATGCGCGAGAAGAATAAGCCGCGCGCGAGGAATATATCCCAGATATTATTATTACTAAATATAAGTCAGAGACTGGCATTAAGCTTCGCCTTTCGTACATTATGCAATAAAGTTTATAAAAAAAAAACAACTGAAAAAAAAAAAAAAAAAACTATCGGTGAATAAATACTTTTTTATTTAGGCTAGTTGTACTAATTTATTTATTCCTTAAGTCTATACGAAAAATAAAGATACTTAGATGTCAAAGAAACACATTAAATAAACAATATTTTTTTTACAAAAAAATATGTCGAAATCTTCATGGCATTTTTCACGGACATGTCAAGTTTGTAAATTACTTTACGGTGGATATTGTTAGTCAAAAATGGTGTAGTTTTGTTTAATAATGTAAATAATTACAGAAAACGATAAATTGAACTCTATGGGGCATAAATTTTCTATAAGTATATCAGGCGTGTTTGGACGATAATGCGGCTACGAGAAATGACATGTAGGAGTACTTAATAACGAGCACCAGTTTTTTGAATAATGTGTGTGTGTTCTCTTTTCCGATCGATGATGTATGAGGTGATAGGGAAGGCAAAGGGTCTAGCCCATACAGCCAAGTCTGGCGTAATATATCTTACATTTTTATGAGTTAATGAGGTTATTATCAAATTCCAGATGTTGCAGTATTTGATGCTTTTCTTGGAGTCACTCGCGGCATTATAGCTCAAACACGTCGGGTATAATGTCCCATAAAAAATAAACTAAGTTGTACCCCATATTTTTCCATAATTATTCATTTTGAATATTGTTTTTTTTTTTTTAATTGTCTTTAAAGGACATTGTACAGAATACATCGGTCCTAAACACGTAATTTATTTGCATAATATAGGTTTATAACAAAGTTCATAACCGAGTTGGGGATCATCAAATTCCAGATGCTGCAGAATTTGATGCTTTACTTGGAGTCACTCGCGGCATTATAGCCCAAACACGTCGTGTAAAATATGAGAGTTGACAGCGCGGGAAAACCGCAAAAAATAAACTGCAACTTATGCCCCATATTTGAAGTCCAATTTATCGTTTTCCATAATTATTCACATTGCAGCACATTATTAAACAAAACAACACCACTTTTAACCAATAATATCCACAGCAAATTAATTTTACAAAACAAAAACTTGCACTTGACATGTCCACGCAAAATGGCGCGAAAAACTCCTTTTGAATATTGTTCTGGAATTTGCTTGCCGTATATTGACAGATCTACCTGTCAACATACGGCACACAAATTCTACAAATTAGTAGCAACAACAACGAAAGAGTTCGACACAAATGAAGAGTGATGAGGACAAATAGAATAATTTTATCATAGTGCGAGTATAACAAGTGTATAAGCAGCCTATAGTTTTCATTACATTTATATTTAGATAGGAAAATGTCTAATTGAATTGCAAATTAGGAAGAGAAGTGTATTATTTTACTGCAGCCAAGCTTGTTATTCAAATGGCAATTGAAACAGTTCATAGTTATGCAAAATCGTTTGAAGCAAAACAAAAGCTTGTTATGTCTACAAACACATTATTTTTCAAAAAAAAAGTCACAATATCTTTATTCACGTAAACCTATTACAGGCATTTATGAAACGTCATTAATTTAATTATTTTGAATGATTCTACTCCAGCTAGTAGAAGACTAAGCAGCAAAGTGGTCCAATAAGTAAGCTGTTAGCAGAAGACCAGCAGCTTAGCAGATTCCAGTGATCTGTTAATGTTTAATCTGACTGAGAAAGGAATCTGCAAGGAAAACTCAGCTATATCAGATTTACAAAATAAAACATATAAATAACTGCACCACAACGATTAATTAATAACCTTTTAAATTTAGTTATCAGTACCTATGAGATTACAATACCTGGTACAGCAGTAATCCACCAGGCAAGTCAGAATTAAGATAGACTACATGCCTATGTGCAACCCCAAAGTCGACAAAACTGTTGTTTTGTTATATAAAATGAAATATTAATTAGGTAATAGGGGCTCCATGCACTTTTCCACATCGCTGCCAATGTGGAGACAATGTCAGGGCACTCGGCCACTACGGCCTTTCCTGCAGCAAGAGCACAGGTGTCATCCCAAGGCAAGCCAAACTCAATGACGTCATTCGTCGGGCCCTTTTGTCTATGGGTTCGCCAACCATATTAAAACCCAGTGGCATGGCCCGCGACGATGGCAAGCGGCGAGGTGGAATGACGCTGGTTCCATGGGGGATAGGTTTGCCTTTAGTGAGGGATGCCACATGTGTGGACACCCTGGTGCCTTTCCACTTGTCCTTGACCACTAAGGACCCAGGCACTGCTGCATTACAAGCAGAGAACCTCAAACGGCGGAAATACACTTAGCTTAGGAAATGTGTTTTTGCGCCGTTTGGAGTTGAAACTCTCAGGCTGTGGGGACGTTCACATGAAATGTTCAAGCCTTTGTTTGCTCGTCAACACCTCGGAAGACAAGAGGGCTGAGCAATATTTGGGCCAAAGGATCGGCATTGCCATTCAACTTGGCAATGCTGCCGGTATCATTGGCACTTTGCCTATTGGCAGAGATTTGAAGCAATATTTTTTTTTATTAATAATATTAGTTTGTTTTATTTTTAAATTTAGTTTTTAGTTGTATTCTTTTAATTATTAATATATATTAATATTATTAATATATAATTTAAGTTTTAATATGTTAGTTTTTATGATATATTAATTACAGATAATTAATATTCGGTAAATAAAAATGCAATTAAATTTTAATTTGTTAGCCCAAAACCAGATAGATAGTTTCCACTAGACAAAGTTGAGTTTAGATTATACCTACGACTATCTTCACGCCAGCTGCTTTGCAGGGTAGGCAGAAACATTTGAGCGACATTTGTCACGGTCAACACATTCATTATCCTTTTCATACATGCCGCTTTGTTTCGTAGAATCATCACTGCAACTTTTACGATTATTACTTTTATATAAATACTTTTTTCGTCGACATCGACGAGCTTGCCACTTGCCATGATTGGTTTATAGTAAAGTTGGCTAAATGTAAATCCGCTTATTTATAAGACCAAGACTTGCCTATCATAATCAAATAAATAAAACATTAGCTGAAGGTGAATTAAAAAGCCATCGAAACAAGAGGGCATGTATGAAGAGGTTGATGAATGTCGAAGAAGCGAAAGAGGTATGTCGTGATCGTGACAAGTGGTGCTCAATTGTCTCTGCCTACCCCGCAAGGGATTTGGCGTGAAGATATGTATGTATGTAAAAGCGTGGTTTCTGACTACCCCGAAAGGGAAACGGTCGTGATGATACTTCTATAAATACTTTTTTGCATAGTGCAAACTTTAGTACGGGTAACAAAGCCGATCTTAAAGCAATTTTTTATTTTATTTAATTTCGTTTAGTTTCGTTTGGTTTCGTTTTGTTTCGATTTGTTTCGTTTTGTTTCGTTTTGTTTCGTTTTGTTTCGTTTTGTTTCGTTTTGTTTCGTTTTGTTTCGTTTTGTTTCGTTTTGTTTCGTTTTGTTTCGTTTTGTTTCGTTTTGTTTCGTTTTGTTTCGTTTTGTTTCGTTTTGTTTCGTTTTGTTTCGTTTTGTTTCGTTTTGTTTCGTTTTGTTTCGTTTTGTTTCGTTTTGTTTCGTTTTGTTTCGTTTTGTTTCGTTTTGTTTCGTTTTGTTTCGTTTTGTTTCGTTTTGTTTCGTTTTGTTTCGTTTTGTTTCGTTTTGTTTCGTTTTGTTTCGTTTTGTTTCGTTTTGTTTCGTTTTGTTTCGTTTTGTTTCGTTTTGTTTCGTTTTGTTTCGTTTTGTTTCGTTTTGTTTCGTTTTGTTTCGTTTTGTTTCGTTTTGTTTCGTTTTGTTTCGTTTTGTTTCGTTTTGTTTCGTTTTGTTTCGTTTTGCTTCGTTTTGTTTCGTTTTGTTTAGTTTTGTTTCGTTTTGTTTCGTTTTGTTTCGTTTTGTTTATAATAATTTTAACAACATTAAAATAAGTATTTATTTTATTTAATAAAATCAGATAAATACAATTTGGTAAGCATTCCATGTATTCACGGTGGTTAGATGATAATGTCATATAGCCTATATGAGTCCCTGAGTTTAAATTTAGTAATAAAGCCGTGAAGACAGTTAAAACTAACAAACCTTCTTAAACAATTATAATATTAAAATAATCATTAGCCTGTGTCTCTTAACTGCTGGATATTGGGTGTTTCGCAGCCTTTATCCAGCCTGGGGATTCGCTAGTGGACAAGCGACCTTTTTTCTCACAATGGATAATGAATGAGATGATAGGGAAGGCAAAGAGTCAAGCCCATAAAGTCAAGTCTTTAATGAGTTTATGAGGTTATTATCAAATTCCAGATGTTGAAATTTAATGCTTTCCTTGGAGATTTTCGCCCAAACACGTCTGATATATAGGAAATTACAGCGGGGGAAAACTGCAAAAAATAATTGCAATTTGTGTCCCTTTTCCATAATTATTCTTATTGTAGCACATTATTAAACAAAACAATACAACTTTTGACTAATAATATCCAAGGTAAAGAAATTTGCAATACCTTACTTAATAGGTCCGTGCAAAATGGCAGGAAGAACCTTTTTTTTTTTCTTGTGAGAATTTGCCGGATCATGTCATCCGTCTGTCTGTCAGGGAGCTGTCTCACTCTGTTCGACTTGGTTTTTTTATTCACTTTATTTAAAGCAAAATTTAATAAATAAAGCGAGCTACGTTCATCTTCTCATCGTTCCGTGATTTTCGTTCGCTCACTCTAAATAATATACAAAGAATAATAATAATAAATAACAAATAAAACTGCAATACTCACGTCGCAAATCGATATAAAATATATTAGCAAAATTTTCCGCGCTGACAAATCCCGGGAAAGCGCAAAACACAACACCAATCACAAGCCCCAATTCAAATTTGGAATTGCACTTTTGTTTCTTAAAATCGTGCACAGATTATTAGTGGATTGAGTATTTAGTTTATCTTTTGTGTTTTTCAACGCGTGTATTTTAAGGGCGAAAACCACCCTCTCCCTTCGACGGCCGGGGTCGTACTGAAGTTGTAGGATGAAAATAAGGATAGTCTCGTAGTCTCTAGTCTGTACCAAATAGGAATCTCCTTGGCGACGCGAATATTATTCAAACCTCCATTGTTAAAAAAACATTAGAACATTGAAGGCAAAACCGTGGGAAATTGTGATTATGCTTGCCTTTATCGTACGAGATACTCAATAATTAATTGCGAGTGAAATGACAGTTGCAAAAGTCAACATAGTAAAGTATCTTTACGATCGTAATTCATTACGGTCAGAAACTGAATTATTTTTTGCATTCAATTTGGATTATTTAATTAATTACCACGTATTCAAATTTAGCGAACCATATTTAGTACCCTGACATCATGATAAGTGGCTTTGATATGTTTCCTTGTACCAAGTCTTGTTTTAAGCGGTTTTATTTTTATTTAATTTTTTTGGTTCTATTCTCCCGATGGATGATGAATGAGATGATAGGGAAGGCAAAGGGTCTAGCCCATACAGCCAAGTCTGACGTAATATATCTTTCTTTTTTATGAGTTAATGAGGCCATCATCAAATTCTAGATGCTGCAGAATTTGATGCGTTTCTTGGAGTCACTCGCGGCACCGTAGCTCAAACACGTCGGGTAAAATATGGGAGTTGACAGCGCGGGAAAACCGCAAAAAATAAACTGCAACTTGTGCCCCATATTTAAAGTCCAATTTATCGTTTTCCATAATTATTCACATTGTAGCACATTATTAAACAAAACAACACCACTTTTGACCAATAATATCCAGAGTAAATAAATTTACAAAACAAAAACTTGCACTTGACATGTCCACGCAAAATGGCGCGAAGAACTCCTGGTTTATTTTTTATATAAATATCACCAAGGTTTAAATATTAGTTCCTAACAAATAGGTGAAAACAACAAATAGGTGGTAGGCGGACTGATGGTGGTAATTTAATTAGTGATAATTGAGAACACAAATAAACAATAACTCAATAAAACTAGATATTACTATAGATACTTAACAATAACAATAAATAGCCAAACATAAACTACATACTTAATATTTATGAACTATACTCACTGTGGGTATTGTATTGTTAGTTTTATTTTTAAATATATGTAAATGTTTCATAGTTGCATGCTGAGTGCACATGTTTTTGGAGATGGTACTGGAACTGGATTGTAAAGATTTGAAATTTAAAAAATGTTTTGTAGCTATTTCTGTTGTGTGTACCTAATAATAATAAATAATAAAAATACATATTATACATATATAGATCGAGGTTTCCTCCTGGCGTCGTTCGTCTCGTTCACTATTTGATTTCTCCATTACTTTCAGAGTGTTTATATTATTTATTGCGTGGTAATTATTTGAGCACTGCACTTCGAGAATTCGCGTGATAATGCGTGGTTTAGCTTTTTTAAGGGCAGAGCGTGGCGGTTGAGCGACTGGGATGCCAACTGGCGTCGGGCAAAGGAGTTAGAGGTAGGAGCGGAAGGAAAATAAATAATAAGATAGATACATAATATATTTATTTTATTTATTAACAAACTTAATTGCACTTTGTACAAAGGCGGACTTAATGCCGTTAGACATTCTCTGACAGCCAAACCTTTAGGACATTTAGACAGTACCAATGGTAAGTAGGTGCAATATTATTAAATGACAATTTGTAAGAAGTGTAGGTATATGTAGACATAACAACAAATACATACTAATAATAATACTTAATAATTACATTCTAATACATAAACAAGTACATATATAAATTATTCATTATGAATTATATATATATATACTCGTATATTTATTTATTTATTATTTACTTATTCCACAGCTGTATTTTACAAATAAATATTTACATTCAAATGATTACCGAACACCTAGCCAATTACGGAATAACATTATTTTCACTAAACATATAGCATGAACGGATTATTAACAATTTAAACTATTAAAAATAAACATAAGAATAAAAATAAAAATAAAGAGACAATATTTAAAAAAAATCCATCTAGGCATCATTATGTAAGTGTATGTATATGTGAATGTGTAGGTGTGTGAAGGTGTATATTGTAAGTGTGAGTGAGTGAAAATGTGTAGATTTCATTGCATTGTGCATATCTAATGTATTATTTACATATATTATATTTATATATATAATATAATAACAGTACACAAAATAAAACCAGTCATGTGAAGAAGTGGCTAAAGAAAAAGGTTACAAAGGAACAAGACACCGCTGCAAAGGTGTGGAATAAACGGAAGAGGTATAAAAAAATATATATGTAAAGATAAATTTTAAGTTAAAAGATAGTATTTGTACACCTTACTCTTGAATATTGCACGATTAGGAGCTTGTCTAATATCTTGGGGTAATTCATTCCACAAATTTGCAGCGACGACAGCAAACGATTTAGAGACGAAAGAGGTGTGGTGAGAGTAAATGGAAGGAACAGAGTTAGAAGAGGAACGAAGGGTTTTTACATGATGCGAGCTTAGATAATTAAATATTTTTTTAAGATACTCAGGAGTATCTGGTTCGTTAAGAAGACTGTATAATATATAATACCAGAAGGATTTTTGAGGCGGGACTGTGTAAGGGCAGGTAACTTAAACCTTATAGTTACAGGAAAACGTTCTTAGTAGACCTTTCATAACATTTGAGATATTCTGACCTGCATTCACAGATTTTGGAAAAAACAGCATAGATATGGTAACTTTACACAACAACTTTTTTTGATGCCATTCAATCCTGTTTCTTATAAGGATCAATAGTCCAGCAGCCCTATAATGTTACTTAGTCGCAAACGTTATATAATGGAATCCGTTAACTATATATATATGTGTATATTATCAAATTACGCTATTAAAGTTGATATTTGCACGGCCGCTGTCAATGTCGAGCGCTTATAGAGTTGAGAATTGAATAATATTTTATCGCGCTCAGAGCGCTTAGAACGATAATGACACTGACGGTCGTTCCGAATCAAATATCGCGATTTGGATGCTCAGAGCGTGATATCAATTCGGAATGGTCTAAATCACATTTTCATTCATAAAATGTTAGTTTTTATTCAAATGCATGGAAGATAAATTGCGGATTCCACATCTTTGAGTTTGAATACTAACAAATATACATCTCTCGGTTTATTCATCTTTATATGTGTAAAGTTTAATATTTATTAACTTATTTTGGTCTTTTAAAATAATTTGCCGTGTTACAGACATTTTTTTTTCACTTCCTACTTAAATATTAATTATAGATTTGTTTTAGAAGTAATATACAAACAGTATAAACGAATTACAATATTAAATAATTTAAAAGATAACCTAATATTAAATTAACTTGAAAATGGCGTGGGACATTATGACAAACAAGTGACAGCGCTCAGAGCGATCTACCTCGATATCGTGAGCAGTCTAAGCGCGAGAAATGATGTCATTTATTATTGTCACACACCTTTGGCAAAACAGTTTAAGCGCATCTCGGAACACCTTTAAGCGTGCTTAGGTTACTATTATCGCGTATCGGAACGAAGGGATTGTGATCAAAATACTCTTAAAAGTCATCTGAAGTTTAAACGATTCATAGAATTAGTACGACATGAGCTCACTGCGAATAATTCTGGTTGGTGATGTTTGGGCGGTACTCTATTATGCTATAGAGTTAAGGGCTATGGAATAGTGTTTGATATGACAAAAGACGTATAACATCATCACCTCCTTCTGCTGGCGTCTTGAACACCAGCCATTTTCATTTTTTATAAAATATTGGAGCTTACTATAAAACTGCCTCCGTGGTCTAGCTGTTAAGTCCGTTTAGACTCGGAGGTACCGGGTTCGATTCCTGGTCGGGACACAAAAATATTAATTAATGTATTTAATTAATATTAAACATAATTATAACTTTGTGGCATTTGGGGTTGAAACAATGGGGGTATATTCTCTTGATACCCACAAATTCATAAAAGAGCTGGGTAAACGAATTTTCCAAGAGTGTGGCGATCCCAAATTCCATAACTACCTAAAACAGAATATGTCGATTATAATTCATCGAGGAAATGCGGCGAGCGTTTTAGGTACCCTCCCTGGTGGTAAGCCCTTAGTTTATTTTGTAGAATAGCTTTAATTTCATAGGTATTTTTAGTTTTAGTTTTATTTATAATTAGTTTTTTAATCTATTTCATTTAAATATTTTTGTATCTAAGTACCTACTTCGAATAAAATTATTTAAATTATTATTTAATTTATTAGTGATATTTCTCGAGTTTGGTACGCTGGAGACATCGACGAGCTTGCCACTTGTCATGATTGGCCTATAATAAAGTTGGCTAAATGTGAATCCGCTTATTTATAAACGTGGTTTCTGACCACCCCGAAAGGGAAACGGTCGTGATGATACTTTTACTATAAAAAGTTGTCATTTTAAAGAAGCATTTCTTTCTGTATTCTTTACAGGATACACAGAATTATTTGGTACATACTTGTATTACCTCTCGCAGGGCCTAATGTAATGACATTTTCTAAACATTGTATAGGTACACCATACGTGTAGGTAAGAGTGCTTTATTTCAACATATACCTACATGACATGTGACCTCACACCTTGACATACAAAAAGCATTTTTTTATATGATTCCGACATTTTTATGACTAAAGGTAGGCACTCACTATACATCTAAACTGACGCTGTCTTAATCAATTTATTCGAATAGACGTGCAGCCAATTATATAGCAGACTTTTGATCGATTATCAACAAGATTATCAAGCTGACGGCGGCGCAACCAAGAACACAAATTTCTAAGCGTTCCATGGATTCACCGTGCGGGTGCCGGGTCCATCGTGTGTGGGTAAGAGATGAGAAGAACGGTGTCTCGCGCTTGCGACCGACAATAAGAAAAGGAGGCCTCCCTTTTTTATTTAATTGCGCGATAATACGCTCACCATCCACCATTCTACTCCTCTCCCTACCCAACCAAATACTGTATGATTCCGTTATTGCCGTCTTGGAAGCTCGTTCCATAAATGTTTTGACGGCAGACCTGCTTAGGCCCAATTCTTTCAGTAAGTGATGCAAAGATTTTGCCGGAACTCCTCTCGCACCAACTTCCACTGCGTAAAGCTGAGCTCGTTCCTGATCATTTCTTCTGTGAGATCATAATATTTATTCGACTTCATGTTGTGGTCTTTTGGAATATTTGATTCCCACGGAACGGTAAGTTTTAAACTAAATGGACGTAGACGTAATATAACGACGTGACGTCTTTTAAAAAACAATATTTTAGAAAGTGACTACGCGATTAGGTGTTGGAAGGCTCGTCAATCTCAAATCGCTAAGTCAGCGATCGTTTTCAATTCCCATGTGACTCTCACAGCCTTTCACTTCGTTCTTCCCATAATAACCTAATTAAAATCCCTCCCCACTCTTCCAGCAGATATTCAGATTCCTTTAGAGTATTTGCAGCTTGCCAGTGGAACAGACTTCCTTTAATTATCGGACAGGCACCATCTCTTAAAATATTTAAAGATAAGCTAAACACGTACTTATTTCACAAACAGAACAAGTCGCCATATCTCATTTATTATATATGCGTATATGTATGTATTTTATATTAAGTTATATATTTATGTAGGACATTTATTTATGTATAAGTACTATGTTTGTAATTAATGTGTGTTTTATATAGTAATAAATAATTTTAACTATCAATTTTCTTCTGCTGTTTATTACATATCTCAGCCACAAAGGTTAGTTGGTAGAAAATGCATTTACGGCATTAAGCTCGCCTATGTACCTGCACTTGTTTTGGTTTTGTACAATAAATAATTAATTATTATTATTATCGTTATGAAATAATTATACATTATGTTTATTTATTCGGAGTAAATTAAGAACTAAATTATAAAAATTAATAAATAAAATTACGACTATTCGATGGGCGTAGTGTGCCGAGGACATTCGCTGTGTTCCGCCGCTGAACAGCGAGGCTGACCCTTTGAACAAGATATTCTCTACTCAAAGGGTCACCCGTCGCCAAGTGGAGTTTCTTACCAAGCTCGCGGGAGAACACAAGAGCCTTTTCGGACCACGGGCCCATCGTTTTAACTGCAAATGGAATGAAATGGTGATTGATGATGATCTCCGCGTACTTGTTGCGCTTAAGGCGTGCGGCTGATTCTGCAGCGGCCCCATTTCTTTTGGCTGGATGTCACAAGTGACTGACAGAGTGTGTCAACACATGTGGCATGTCTTTTTCATGAATATGAAATGTCGAGAGTGCTACCCCTGATAGGTAGTATCTTGATTATTTTTGTAAATATTGAGTCTAAACCCTTAACGTTTCCACCCTCTAGATTTTAGACTAAATATCTTGATATTTATTGCAACTGTTGCCTACAATGCTAAAGTTTAGTAGTAGGGGGTGAAATGAAAAGGGGGGTGAATTCACGCGTCAGGGCGACGTGTTGTCTGGTTAGACTATAGAGCAGGCAAAAACAGATACAATTTACTACTTCAATTCATTACAATAGTATTTCTACAGCCATTTATAATAGCCTCCCGTTCACAGAGGTTAGTTGGTAATATTAGTTCTTAATGGCATTTTTTCATTTAAATACGACGATAAAGTCGACGATGAACCGCGCCTAAAGCAAGCTCTTGGCGGCAATATACGATTTACTATAATAATTATTCGTACATTAATTAAATTATAATTGACGACGTTTGAGACGTGGACACTAACAGTGGGTCTGGTCCATAAATTCAAGGTCGCTCAGCGAGCCATGGAGAGAGCTATGCTTGGTGTATCTCTGATGAATAGAATTCGAAACGTTGATATTCGCCAGAGAACGAAAGTTACTGACATAGCTTTTAAAATTAGCAAGCTGAAGTGGCAATGGGCCGGACACATCTGCCGCAGAACCGACGATCGATGGGGCAAACGGGTTCTAGAGTGGAGACCACGTACGGGAAGACGGGACGACCCCCCGCCAGATGGACAGATGACCTAAAGAAGGTCGCTGGTGGGGGTTGGATGAGGGTAGCGAAAGATCGCGTTAAGTGGCGAGCCTTAGGGGAGGCCTACATCCAGCAGTGGAGAGATACAGGCTGATGATGATGATAATCATATTACACTACACTACTTTACACTACACAATACAACTTTTTTTTCTCCCACAAAGTTAAATTAGTAACTGGTATCGCCTGTATTCAATTGATGTATGAATCGATCCTCTCCCGTCCCTAAATCCATACGCACAATTTCGCGACGTCTCGAGTGAAGCGGTCGTGTTGCCGCATAAAAGACTAACACCTATTTAACAATTATAAAATTATTTGTATCAGTCACCGGCCGGTGTATTAAAAGCAGTGTTTGTGAAGTCTCCCCCCCCCCGAAGGACATCAGGTGCGTACTCCTTGCAATTTCCCATTTTCCAACTTGCCTATGTTATTAATGCAACTAGCTTTTTCTTTAGATTCATACAGTTCACTAAAAATAACCCCCTTGCATTTTTTCTAGTAACTATATGTTAGAAACATTTATGTAGGAGGCTGTAGACAAAACTAAACTATACCTTAGTCTGTGTTAAAGCACTCCAGCAGTCCTATTCTGTTACTTAGTCGTTTTTACTGGACTTCGTTATTACGTCAGAGATTGCGTCATAATTACAAAATATTATTAAATTCATAACTCTATAAGCGCTCAAACTTGACAGCGGTCGTGCAAATATCAACTTTAATAACGTGATATATATAGTTATTTCATGATATAACGTTTGCGCTTAAGTAACATAATAGGGCTGCTGGAGTGCTTAAAAAGCTATAGTTTGTTGCCTCTAGCCTCCTACATAAATGCTTCTAAAATATTGTTACTAATTGTAAGCTTTGTGGGAGAAAAAAATCAGTTACCGGCCTTTAAGCACGCCTTTGTACCACACTATTTTAGGTTCTGTACAATAAATAATTTATTATTATTATTGAATCAATGAAGATAAAAAATCTGAGGTTAAATAAGTTTTTTTTTGTAGAAAATGCATTAGTGGCAATGACCAAACCCTTCCTTAGTGTAATTTGTTGACAAATACATAAATTTGTCAATTCAGTTAGACTTGTAGTTTTGTACAATAATTTAATTTTTAATTAAATCTTAATTTGAAACTAATTCTAAAATAATAATATTAAATACCTAAAATAGCCAAGCGCCTGGTCAAGGAGTTGTCCAAACGGCTAACGGAGAAATCTGGAGACATTCATTAGTAGAAGAGTCTTCTCACACCCCCCGCAGGGGGGAGTGGGGAATCTGTGTCAAGGTATTTGCCTTCTAACAGAGGTTGCGTTCGCTTTCCGTAACTACGGACAGGGCATGGGGTAACCATTAAAGGTTGAAGTATACGAGCCAGGCAGGATTACGACTCCGTGATTGGTAGCAGGTGACGAGCGTAGCATTGTCTGGCGTCCGGCGGACGGGCGTGCAGAGGGGCCAGGTTTCTCACAAGTGGGAAATCTGTCGCCTCTGCGCGCGCGAACATGCCAGCCGCCAGACGACGCACGAATTCGTCCAGTGTTTCCATCCGCATATCCCTATGGATTACATCGTTCCTCACGTACCGCGAGGCGCCGACAATGGTACGAAGCGTTACATTTTGTTGCGCTTGTAAACGTGCTCTCAGCGCAGCTGAGGTGAGAGCGTACCAGGCCGGCGCAGCGTACGTGAGTCGGCTGCGGATATAGGCTTTAAATATTAATAGCTTCGTGTGAAGCGGCAAACTGGATGCAAACACTGGGCGAAGTTTGGCTCTCGCCACCCGCGCCATGTTCACAGTGGCGGTCACGTGGGCGCGCATGTTGATGCGTTTGTCTATCGCGACGCCCAGGTATTTGACTGGATTAGTCCACGATAGAATCTCGCCGTTCAACAGAAGCGGACGGTCGGGTTTCAGCCTTCTCAGTCCAGTCTCAAGGAATTTTTGGAGACATTCATTATACTAATTTGACAGATATAGCTTCAACAAGATGGCCGTTATTAACTGTCAAAGTTCAGAAGTCTCTGTTGAAAGATCCTATTTATTTATTTATTTATTCATTTATTTATTCGTGGGAAAATTTACAGCCTTTGCAATATTATGTATACAAAAAAAATATCTAATCTCAAAGCCTTACAAATTTTCACTGTTAGCTATAATGAAAAATAATAAAAATAAGAACCAACAAAATCAGTACAACAACAATGAGATATGAAATAACAATTGCATTTGTATACTGATCCCGTTTTACACCTTAAGAATTATACAATATAATAAAATTAATTAAGTGCAACAACAAGTATTAGTAACAATAAGTAGGTACTCAAACAACACTTTACAAGAAACATAAGTAATAGAAAAATATATAAAATAAACTAAAACAAGGATCAAATAAATAATTTAAAATAATAATAATGTAATATTTCAACATTTTAATGGACATCTACTCAATATGCTTATCACAGTACTCTGTAGTCAATAAACGTCTGAGGGTGGAAGGAGATGTCTCAAACAGGTCGACATCCAAACGTTGTAACAAGTCATTAAAACCTCTACATGTTCTAGGGATATAGGAGTTAATTCTATAGTTAGTAGATGAAAAAGGAACACTTAGCAAACGGGGTTTCCTTATCCTGCTTGATGGAGTAAAAAAAAATTTTTTTGTACAAAAGTTCAGGGCAATCCACTGACCCGCTGGTTATTTTGAGAAGATATGTGATATCGGCGATCATTCGACGTGTTTCCAAAGGAAGCAAATGGAATCGAATACAACGGCGGTGGTAGTCACAGTCATGAGTTTTGGCTCTGTACTGAATATAGCGCAAAAATTTCCATGAAATTATTACAGCGAACTGATATTGTTTGAAAGCAAAACAATGTTGATGTCTCTACAACATAAGGTGCTCTGTACAGGAATTGCCGGGAGACTGTTGCTACGCAACCAATGGTCGATCGTCAGCCCAGACTACGAAGCATCTACCATGACATTTTCTTTAAAAACTTTGTAAGTTTAGAGGGTGTGGGAGAATTCCCGGAATGTGTGTAAAAAATCGATAAAAAGGACAATCGTTAAGTTAATCCTTTAACGGGCAACTTTGTAAAAAGTCTTCACGACCGTATCCCTTACGGGTTAGTCAGTAACACAGAGCAAGGAATCCACGCTCGCCGCCCGCTACTAGAGACGGCATGTTCAAAATATTTCATACAAACCAAGCATGGGGGCGTTACCGTTTGCTCACATCTATACGCAGATGACGTCTTGGAGTGCTGTGGCTGGGTCGATATTATTTTTATCGACATTATTTTTTATGAGCAGAAATGCTAGCAATTTTTGGCAAAATAATAGAGCTGTTGCATAAGTAGGTACTTTAAATGCGTTGCGCGTGGTAAAATTTGTTATAGAGATACAACGACCAAAAAGCCACTGACGAAAATGCTAAGTAACAAATGCTACTACTCTGAGTCACGTTCGTTTTTCTAACCCTAATTTGATATGCATCAGTATCGTAAATTATCTCCACATTTCGTATATTATTAGTATCCCAGAAGAATGGCAACATTAGTATAGTTCATATTAAATTTTGAGTTTAATAGATTGTTAGCTACCTATTTTTATTTACTTATGATACTTGACATTGACAGCAAACTTGAGTTACACCAGTGTTGGTACCCGAAACATTTTTGATAGGCCAGTGTCGCCACTCGGTGTATATTTCAGGTTAGTTAAACGCATTTTGTGCAAGATTTTCTAAAAGATTGAATTATTAACATTTGTTTTTTTTTTTTTCAGACAGGTCACACAGCTCCTAATTTCCGTGGTAACCTTGTGTTACGGAAACATATGGTTGATAAACTACATATTATACTTTTTTTTTGTAAATATATACATGCTTATTATGCATATAAACACCCAGACCGAGACAAATTATACAATGTACAACTTGCCCCCGGTGGAAATCGAACCCACGACCTCCCGAGTTCACGGCAACGTTTGTTACCACTAGACTAGGCATTATTGTTTTACCTTGACGTTAATCCTATTTGACATTTCAATTAATATATTACAGCTTTCTTTAGTTTGAATGAAAAAAAGTAAAAATGTCTAACTAAAAAAATGTCTACTATACCTACTTAATTATTTAATCTTTATACGCCCATGGGCAAAACATAGTGTACCTAATTTACAACTGTTTTACTATTATATTAAAACCTATTGTTATATATAAATTTATGAATTTGAATTTCTTAAAAAGTCGGAAAAATAATGACTCCAAAAGGGTTAAATTAAACTTGGAACCAGTTCAGCTTGCTCAGAAACCGCGCTATTTAAGGAGCGAGTTCACATTTAATTAACTTTATTGTTTATTACTAGAAGGGTTAATATTTCGATGCATCTACATTAAAATTAATCGAATGTACTTGGTAGGCCCCACAGTCTGACTGAACATTTGAATCGCGTTATTATCGCCCGCTCGTACCCGCCTCAAATCACCTTTTGAAAATAAATAGTTTCTCTATCGAGATCTTGTATTAGTTTTGAATGTTTACCATTCTACAGAATATACTCTTCCTATTAAACATTATCTTATTATTGTACTATCTACTATGGCTGAACCCATTTATTATTTTATACCTAATATTGCTTATTTTTGGTGTAGCTTTATCTTGGCTGCAAGTTTTAAATCGAATCATAAATAAATGTGAATAAAATATTGCTATCCGAGCCTTGGCGTAAGAAATAGATAATCTAAGCCATAAAAGTTCGACGACAACAACTTTAAAAAAACGAATGTCATAATGCGTTCTTAACTCGTCATTTGATTTCTCTTTACTTTTTATTTCATTTCTTTCCAATTTATTTGCAAAATTTTGTATTTATTGTATTAAAATGGCTACCAAACTAGACCAGAAAGCATATTTACAAAAATACCTCTCAGGAGGCACTGAGAAGAAGAAGAAAAAGAGAAAAATCAAGGGCAAGGGGTAAGCGTTATGTTTTGTTATTATGCACGCTGTTTTAGCCTTAAATAGCTTAAAATTAGTTTTAAGAAGACGTGCTTTTTCATTGTATGGATCTCTCTTCTTGGGGACGCTTTAGAATCGAGACGCACGAATTAATTATAAATGATTGTTGTATTTGATAGATAATGAAGCCCTGATGCATGAACTAGTAGATTTATTTGAGGGAGATGCCCCGTTAAAAAAATATAACACTTTTAAGTTTTTAGGTTAAGTTGTAAAAAGAGGTAAACATAACAAGACGCATTTTTAACTTTTTAGTAACTAGTAGACTGTCAACATTATTTATCAATGTTATACTCTTAGTAAAGTAAATAAAAACGTAAAAACTAAAAACATTTCAATATCACGAGCAACAAAAAACAATTAAAATCAATAAAATAAAATAAGAAAATAATTAACCATTGTTTTTTTTTTTTAACAATGGCACAGACTACTGCCTTAGTATTATGTTTCTTAGGCCATGGAATCTGTGTTTTTAGTGCTACTTTCGAATTAAAACCAATTTTCGCTTTTTTTACTAAAGTTTGCTTAAAATGTATAAAAACCATAGACCAACGCTAAGTCACTCTTTCTGTGTAGTTATAATTATGAATGCCCCTGCAATTGTTTCCGAGAATAAAACTTCTAAAACGAAACCAATTCGGTCTGGCACTTCGCCGACCGCTACCGCGGCACGTTCGCTTCGCTCACTCGGCTCGTGCACGCGGTTAATCGAGGTAACCTAACCCAACCTAATCGAACCAATTCGGTTTTGGGTACTGAAGGACTAACCTAACTGAGCCAATTCGGTTTACTTGATAATGACAGTTGGCTGTGATGTGTGTTGGATACGACTTAATCGAGTCTAACCTAACCTAACCTAGCAGTGTCGTATCTGACTTAAAGGATTTCTGGATATGACTTAATCGAGTCTAACCTAACCTAACAGTGTCGTATCTGACTTAAAGGATTTCTTATACGGCCATATATTTATTATAACTATACTAAAGGCTTTCTGTGTAGTTATAATTATGAATGCCCCTGCAATTGTTTCCGAGAATAAAACTACTGAAACGAAACCAATTTGGTTCTGGCACTTCGCCGACCGCTACCGCGGCACGTTTGCTTCGCTCACTCGGCTCGTGCACGCGGTTAATCGAGTTAACCTAACCCAACCTAATCGAACCAATTCGGTTTTGGGTACTGAAGGACTAACCTAACCGAGCCAATTCGGTTTACTTGATAATGACAGTTGGCTGTGATGTGTGTTGGATATGACTTAATCGAGTCTAACCTAGCAGTGTCGTATCCGACTTAAAGGATTTCTGGATATGACTTAATCGAGTCTAACCTAACCTAGCAGTGTCGTAATTGACTTAAAGGATTTTTGGATATGACCTAATTTATTTGAATCTAACCTAACCTAGCAGTGTCAAGGATATCTTGCTATAACTTAATTGAGTCTAAACTAACCTTAGCAGTGACGAATCCGGCTTGAGAACTTGTATACTTAGCAAAAAAAAAATATTTTTTTATTGAAGACATAAGGACTTAAAACCATGACCATAAATAATAAAAAAAAAATTGAAGGACCTAAATCCAATGCAAAAATATTAATTAATAATACTTTTAATACAATAGAACAAATTATAAATTTTATGTTTAGTGTATAAAAGACAGTTAGTATGGTGCCAAATAAATGTTAGTGTGTTAGTGTTAGTATATACCTCCATGTATGTTATAATATCATGTTGATTTACATCAATTCTTATTATGTTTACCACTTTTTACAACTTAACCTAAAAACTTAAAAGTGTTATATTTTTTTAACGGGGCGTCTCCCTCAAATAAATCTACTAGTGCATGCATCAGGGCTTCATTATCTATCAAATACAACAATCATTTATAATTAATTCGTGCGTCTCGATTCTAAAGCCAACCCCTCTTCTTTTTTATCTATGAATATTTAAGATTTTCTACTTTTAGCATATTTTTCTTTAACAAGTTTTAGTTTTAACATAGCATCGCAGTTAAATTATCTTATATAGACACAATTTTCTGTGCAATCCATCATCCGGATCTGTTACGTATGAGAGGAGAAGCATAGATTGTTTTGGTTGTTACAATTGTTAGGTTCAGGAATTCATTCGGGAGACATAAAGTTCCATTAATCCATTCCATTAAAAACTCCCGGACCAGAGTAATCTAGTAAGGTGGGGAAAAGCTACGGAAAAGAACTGTACATTGTGTGGTGCTGCCATAGGAACTGCTAGACACACACTTGTAGGGTGCGTTACTCTTCTAGAAAAGGGCTATTACTCACGCCGACATGACAAAGTCCTTGGTGTTATCCGTGAAGCAGTAACTCTTTCTATTGCAAGAGCCAGAAAGGGACTGACTACAAATAAAACTTTGACCAGATTTGTAAAGGAAGGCCAAAGCACGAAAACTAAATACAAGCCCACCTCGATCCTTGGCGCCGCATCAGACTGGAAAATTCTCATGGATACATTTGAACACCATTATAGGATCCCAGATGAACTAGCTGTATTAGCCTATAGGCCAGACATCTTAGTGTTTTCTCGGAACTTGAAAAAAGTTATCCTTATTGAACTTACCGTTCCGTGGGAATCAAATATTCCAAAAGACCACAACATGAAGTCGAATAAATATTATGATCTCACAGAAGAAATGATCAGGAACGGGTTCAAGACTCAGCTTTACGCAGTCGAAGTTGGTGCAAGAGGAGTTCCAGCAAAATCTTTGCATCACTTACTGAAAGAATTGGGCCTAAGCAGGTCTGCCGTCAATATATTTATGGAACGAGCTTCCAAGAAGACATTAATGGAATCATACAGTATTTGGTTGGGTTGGTATTATGTTTAAAACACGAGATTAGGTAATCATAACTTTATTGAGCTGTGTAGCATGTTTTTTGAACCAATTTACATTCAGTATTGAACTACCTACTTGTATTTACATTTTATAAATAAAAACCAATCAAGTACCCACATCTACATATATGACAGTAGGGAGAGAAGTAGAATGGTGGATGGTGAGCGTATTATCGCGCAATAAAAAAAAGGAGGCCTCCTTTTCTTAAACCAGCCTATTGTCGGTCGCAAGCCCGGGACACCATTCTTCTCATCTCTTACCCACACACGATGGACCTGGCACCCGCACGGTGAATCCATGGAATGCTTAGAAATTTGTCTTCTCTTCCACTAGTGGAATTGTAAATAAATTGTCGTTAAAAAAATGACATCAGATCCAAGCTAACACATCTGGCGTGTGTGCGAGTGTATGCAAAATTCTCCAGATAATCTGTTCTATCTCCTAAGAAGGCCTATCTCCATCGATGGAGGTCTTGGACTAAGTGTTCTAGCAACTGTGATGTGAACTACACTGGGTATACCCTTCCTCCTTACTACATTTCTTATATTGTTTTTTTGGGTTAAAATAATTGATGACAACATAGACATATTAAGACCTCTAGATGAAGATTTTAGACGGGGCAGTATGACTGTCAATTAATCTGACTATACCCAATTGTCTTTCCGTAACAAAATTTTAATATTGTTTTATAGGTTTAAAATAATCGATGATGACATAGATATATCTAAGTTAAGACCCCTTGATGGAGATGAGCTAGATATCTTGGCCCAAGGTGAGGATGCTCCTCAAATTGCTGGTATTATTGATGAAAGGCCAGAAGAAGTGCAGAAGATGGAGGAATTCAAAATTACATCAAAATGGAGGGTTGTTACACAGGTATGCACATTTAGTAGTAAAATATTGGCATATATAACTTTTTAAATTATGAGATAGAATATCACAAACATATTTCTTGTGTAGTGGTCAGAAACCATGCTACAAAAACTACTATAGGCCCATTATGACAAGAAATCGACCCAGCACCTCTGCGGTTTAAATTTATGGCCTTAGCCCACGGAAGGCAGCGTAAACCCAGACTTGATACAATTTATTGCCATAATTAAATTAAATCTTGTAACAACTTTCCTAACAACAAAATTGCATACAACTTTCAAGGTTGTTTTGGATAAAAATGAGTCGCAGATTTTTTTTTATTCACATATAAATATTAGAGAAGACAAATTTCTAAGCATTCCATGGATTCACTGTGCGGGTGCCGGGTCCATTGTGTGTGGTAGAAGAATAGTGTCCCGGGCTTGCAACCAACAATAGGCTGGTTTAAGAAAAGGAGGCCTCCCTTTTTTATTGTGCAATAATACGCTCACCATCCACCATTCTACTGCTCTTAGTGTCTTTATTCTTAGTGTATCACCGTACATTCCCACCGGAATTTGGTTAAGTCAATATAATTTAAACAAAATTGTACACAATATATATTTAACATTAAAATATCTGTCTTGCCCGGAGAGTGCAATGTGAAGACAAGGAACAGAACTGGTAGTGTTATGGGTACAACAACACGATAACAAAAAATAACCAAAAATATAGGTACCTATGTATATTAAATATAAATATCTACCTACCTTAGGTAAATAAATTAAGCTTGGCCACGCTTAGGCCAGGGTAAAAATTGAAACCGGTGGGTTGTTGCCCGCTGAGACAAACTGCAGCCTAACGGGGCCACCCCATAGGCTTCCGTACGCTAGATTAAGCTGTTGCGGCTGTATGTGGGCCTTGTCAGTAAAGTTATATATTATACCTACTTAACTAATTTAACTGCCTCCGTGTCCTAGCAGTCAAGTCCGTGGATTTAGACTCGGAGGTACCGGGTTCGATTCCTGGTTGGGACACAAAAATATTTAATAATGTAAATATTAAATTTAATTAATATTTGCTAGTTTGGTACGCTGGAGACATCGGCGAGCTTGCCACTTGTCATGATTGGCCTATAGTAAAGTTGGCTAAATGTGAATCCGCTTATTTATAAGCGTGGTTTCTGACCACCCAGAAAGGAAATGGTCGTGATGATACTTTACTTAACTAATTAAATTAAAATGTCATTTGAATAATTAATAAATAACAGCAAATTCCAGTTAAAGCTGATGTAAAAGGCCTTTGTCAAATTACTTGTAGGTTACAAAAAAATTACTTGTAATATTATAATTGTATGGTGTATGTCCATCGGCAAAGTACATAATAACTGGACTGAATGGTAATGTATTTCTGTCCAGATATAATGTACTTTGTTGTTAAAGTATTTGCAAGTCACATTCTGCAGCTTGCTTGATAATGTATTTACAATATTTCTAACTCTGTGCTATCCCAAACCAACTAAAATCCTGTTTCTGTAGACCACTTCAATGTTTTTTCGTCACAGCCGCTAGGATGCAGAGTCAGATCTAGACCTCCACTTGCAAATATTTCTGGTTTTTGGTATTGGCACTAGTGGAATCGTGACCAATGATGGCTCTTTTTTTCACAGTAACGGTGGTATTGTAAATCTGTGACAAATGTCTAACGCGTTATCCGCAGCCTATCGACCAATCAGGTGCGATAATGAACTAAAAGACTTAAGCTATTTAGATTTGTTTCATGGAAATGTTTCTATATCTGTTAGGGCCTATTTATGTATATGTACATATATTGAGGCTAAAGTCAACACACAGATAAAATAATTACAATTTTATTCATGACAATTTGCAGGATGATGGCTTCAACTCAAAAATCGAAGTAGAAGAAATACATAGCAACATTAAAGACAAACAGAAGGAGAATGAAATTATATTCGGAAAAATGTATAGCGACTCGGAAGACGAAAATGACACAAATCAAACTTCTTCAACGAAAAACACTAACAACAATAAGCAAAAACAAGATTTTGACAATAAACAACATGAAAATTACGACAGTGATGCTTCACCGCCTAGAAAAAATTACACAAATATGCAAAACAACAATAAGAACATAAAACAAGACATAAATAGACATAAAAACTATGACAGTGATGAATCACCACCTAGAAAATCCAACACAGAGATTAGAATCACAAAAACTGATACAAAAAGACATGAAAAGTACGATAGTGATGCTTCACCTCGTAGAAAATCTATCACAGATTCCAGAACCATAAAAAAAGATGCAAAAAATCATAAAAACTATAATAGATCATCAGAGTCACCACCTAGAAAATCTAACACAGATACTAGAAAAACAGAAAAAAATACAAAAAGATATAAATATGATGATGAATCATCACCTAGAAAGAGTTATAAAGATACAAATAAATACACTAAAAGTAACATAAAACAAAAATACGACAGCGATGAATCACCGCCACGTAAAAAAGAACACAGAATTGATAAGAATAAGGATTTTCAAACAAAAATATCCTCCAATTTATCTTCACAAAAACCCGAACGCAAAAGAAAACCTAGTCGTTGGAATAATGACGAAAATACTAATGATAAAGATTCTGATCAATCACCGTCAAGGAATCGTAGAACTAAATACGATTCCGACCAATCGCCTCCAAGGAATCGTAAGCGAGAGTCAGATTCAGACCAATCACCACCCAGGAAAGATAGTAGATTAAGGATGAAATCTAGAAGAAATTCTAGTGATTCTGATCCTTCACCACCAAGAAAACAATCCAATTATTCTAGGGTGAGTTTTTCTACAAACTATATCGTCATTTTAAATTTAGATTTATCTTTTTTAGGTTTATTTTACTCTTCTATTACTGTTGTTTTAGTAAAATGGAAGAAAATCATTATGTTTCCTCTATTTTTCTTTGTCATCCCTTTGGGCTATTTATTAATTTACAAAACAAAAACTTGCACTTGACGTGTCCGCGCAAAATGTTATATCCTTTGCGCCAGGCGCTCGTATCCTAAGTAAGTGAGAATGTCTGATTGTACGTTTGAGGAAAGGCGCTGTCTTATTTCCAGTTCCTCCAAAATGGACTTGTTGGTTCGGATCTCCGCCCTTTACAACCTTATTAATATAATTGTTATTTTCTAGATAGATGACAGTCCACCGCCGACCAACAAAAAGATGGCTAAAACTCTGGAAGGCAAAAGATCTGGTTTACAAGATGCTAGACAATTAGTCGCGGAAAATGAGGCTTTTAGGCAAAGAGAAAAGGAAGTCTTTAATAAAATGACAGACGATGTATCGGGGAGAAATGCTAAGGTTGCCTCCAGAAAAGGTAAGTGTCGAATTTTAAGCATTCTTCCAAATTTCATCAAAATCGGTCCAGTGAATTAGAAAGTAAATGAAGGCGAATTAAGCACATACTTTCAACGAGAACAACAAATAGGTTGTAGGACGACTGATGGTGATAATTTGCCGAGTCTGCCGGGGCGGGGAAGTATCAACCATTCCGATAAACCCAGTAAAGTGTATCTACATGTTTCAGGATCAGGCTTGAATTTAAGTGAAGTCGGCATAGTGTTAGGGACTGATATCATGAGTTTCTGATTTCAGTTGCTAACATTCATGGACCTCGCGTATCTCTTACCATCACATGCACATGTTTATTCCTAGGTTCCAAGGAACATTACAGCCAAATTTTATCAAAATCGGTCCAATAATGTAGACATGAAAAATTTACAAAACTTTTTCATTACAAGCACATTAAAAATATTTATATTTTTTTAAGGTAAAAGAGATACCTCTCAAGATAGACAAAAACAAAGAGAAAAAGCTGAAAGACAGAAGGAATTAGATGAAAAATACAAAAAATGGAATAAAGGGTAACGTTTTTATTATTTTTCCCAGACTTTTTGTCATCCTCATCCATCCCCCAACAGCGACCTTCTTCAGGTCTTTCCGTACATCTCGAGAATCACTTTGCCCTATCGGTCATCGGTTCCTATTGTGTATTTCCTGTTATTCTGACAGACAGCGGGGTCGTACAGGCCCAGATGCCAAATGGGCCTGGGTTGGGGATTGGAACATTCCCCTGTATTCCCCTGCAGGATCTCAGCGGGTAACCACCCGCCGCTAATTCATGCACGTTTATTGCTGAATGCCGTTACTAATATAACCCAGGGGGCCAGGTTCGACTGCTTTAGCTCTCCTCCAGGAGTACTTCTCTAGAAAGTGGTCTCCTGTTGGGGGGCTGTGCACAAGACGGAGCTTGAAGTTTTGGAGAGCTTGAAGTGTCCGTTGTCGGCCCGGTAGAACATACTTCTAGTCAAGCCGACAAACTTCTCAATAGTAGGCATCTCCAAATCTCGAGCTCATAAATCATTAAAAAAAAACATAATACTTTTTCAGTATAAAGCAAGTAGAAGCTGAAGAACAGCGCTTTCAAGATTACAGACACGAAGCTAGTAAACCAATGGCCAGGTTTAAAGACGATAAAGACCTAGAAACGGCTCTTAAGAAAGACGAACGTGCTGGAGACCCCATGCTCGCCTATATCCGTGATAGGAAAAGAGAAAGAGGAGAATTAGGTCCAGGTATGTTCGCTAAAAACTGTCATCATTCACTAAAAAACTGTCATCAATTACTAAAAACTGTCATCAGCCACTAAAACTCTTAACGTCACTTATCCGCCGATGTGGTTTGCGATTTACATATATTACCATCTAAAACTCTATTTTATTTAATATTATTAAACAGTAATCAATGTTAAATGAAACAAGTTTAGCTTTTTCTATGTTTTATATGAGTATATAATTATAAAATTGCACTAAATTTCCGCGCATTTGTCTAGCAATGTCATCATCAAAATTGGCATTTGACATCATTGTCCATGGCACAAACTTTCAACGAGAACTAATAGGTGGTAATTTGCCCAGTCTGCCGGGGCGGGAAAGTATTCACCGTTCATGCCGATAAACCCTGTAGAGTGTATACCGGCATAGTGTTAAGGACTGATGCTAGTAATGAGTGTCTGATTTCAGTTGCTAACATTCGTGGACCTTGCGAGCAACACACCATCAGGTGGGTTGTTTTAAAAAAAGGGGGTGTTAATTAAAAAAATACGCATATACATCATATCGGCGGCGTATTGTCACAAATAACTGACAATGCCAGTTGTAAGTAATGGGTAACAGTTTTACTGGTTGATTACAGTTTTTAGTTGTTGATTACAGTTTTTAATTGTTGATTAAAGTTTTTAGTTGTTGATTACAGTTTTCTAGTTAGTTAAACCCTCTTAACCACATAATTAAATATTGTATTACTTTTTACAGAGCGTCCATTGTATAAAGGGAATTTCCCACCAAATCGGTTTAACATCCGTCCCGGTTTCCGATGGGACGGTGTGGACCGGTCTATCGGATATGAAAATAAATTCTTCGAACATAAAAGCAAAAGAAAAGCAATGGAAGAGGAAGCCTACAAATGGAGCACAGCCGATTTATAAAATAATATATAATAATCGGCAGATATAAAGAGCGCTGAAAAAAAAAGATTCTTTTCAAAATGTGTTTTAATTTATTTACGAATTCCTAAACAATATTTCTTAATTCCTTTTATAGGGTTAAAAATCGCCTTGAAATCTACTTTTAAATATCGTCTTTGAATTTTGAGTAGCAAATGGCTGCCGGATGACGTCACGTAATAGTAAATAAACAACTCGATTTAATTTTTTTTATTCTGCAAGTAAGCATAGGACAAAAATATAAATATAAATAAATAAATATAAATATTTCCAGACAGGTCACACAGCGCCATCTAGTTTCCGTGGTAAGCAACGAGGCTTGTGTTACGGAAACTAGATGGTTGATAAACTACATATTATACTTTTTTTTTTTGTAAATATATACATATAAACACCCAGACCGACACAAATTATACAATGTACAACTTGCCCCCGGTGGGAATCGAACCCACGACCTCCCGAGTTCACGGCAACGTTTGTTACCACTAGACCACGGAGGCAGTCTGTATATATAATGTATTCTGCGCTTTTACATGTCAAAAATTTTATCAATATAACGAAAAGCTTTTTTTCTGGGAAATAGCTTGTATTTTGAGCAGCACATTACAACCCAAATGTACAATACAATAATAGTAAATAGGCACTGTCAAATTACAAACTAGGAAAAAGTAAAGTAAAGTATCATCACGACCGTTTCCGGGGTGGTCAGAAACCACTCTTATCAAGAAGCGGATTCACATTTAGCCAACTTATAGGCCAATCATGACAAGTGGCAAGCTCGTCGATGTCTCCAGCGTACCAAAATCGAGAAATATCGCAAATAAATTAAATATTATTTAAATGTATTTATTTCCATTAATAAATATGTTTGTGTCCCGACCAGGAATCGAACCCGGTATCTCTGGGTCTAAATCCACGGACTTAACCGCTAGACCACGGAGGCAGTTTTTTTTTTACTTAAATTGTTATCTTGTTGGAATAATTTATCTAAAAATGCATATATAACTTGTGAATACAATTTAGCTGAAATTCCCATACAAGATGCATGATGTCAGAGTTATCTAGTTTCATTATTTAATGCGTATAAACCTACTTATATCTGCCAAAAATCAAGTTTAGGCATGAAGGCCTAGGCCAAGGCTATGCCGTCTCAGGGTTTTAAGGAACAATTCTGTTAATAAATAATTAATCCTGTGTATATTTTATTTGTTATTAAATTTACAATAAATTCTATTTTTACCTTAACCTTGTAGTTTTATTTACTAAAAAGTTTCGGGGTGGTCAGAATCCACGCTTATAAATAAGTCACATTTAGCCAACTTTACTATAGGCCAATCATGACAAGTGGCAAGCTCGTCGCTGTCTCCAGCGTATCAAACTCGAGAAATATCACTAATAAAATAAATATTATTTAAATGTATTTATTTACATTATTAAATATGTTTGTGTCCCGACCAGGAATCGAACCCGATACCCCCGAGTCTAAATCCACGGACTTAACCGCTAGACCACGGAGGCAGTTTATTAACTAACATTAAAAAATCACTAAAGTCTGGCCACTAAGATAATGTTATTCTGGAATATACGCTCCGAAGTAGTAAAATAAAGTAATTATTTACCCTCTCGTTCGCACACTCCTACATTTTTCTGATAAGGAAAATATATGTTTGTATGTTGTTCGCGATATTGTAACTGCGACCGTTTTGCGTGGGCGTTCGACCAGTCATCCGGCTCGAAGGACCAATGTTAAGGGTCTATAGTGGACTTTTAAATTAAATAAGAGCGGACTGTATGGTAGGATTTATTAGGGCTTATTATTTGAATGAGTGTAGTGGCGTGTTCGCTTGCCCAACGACGACTGGTCGAACGCCCACGCAAAACGGTCGCGCTTACAATATCGCGAACAATGTATTTGTTTATATGTACGGTCAAGGAACTTAATTCCTCACCCATTACGCTCAAATGTTACTCAGTCGCAAACGTTGTATAATGAAATCCGTTAACTATATAAAAAAAAAAATGTATTTAAATTTTGTATTTTTACTAACACTAGATATAAGATTATTGAAAATTGTTACTAACACATATGGAAATTATTGTGAATTAAGGTTTTATTATTATTATTATATATACTGCGTGGAATTTATTAAAGAGCAAATATTTATTTATTTAAATCTAAAATAAAAATAAAAAACTACATATTTTTTTATTTATTATTTAGTAATAAAATCTTAAGTTACGATGCAGAGAAGTTTTCCTAAAAATATCGTCATTTATACTGACCCTAATCAAGTAGGTAGCGAGAGGTCGACCATCGCGCGAACGTAATTCTTCCTCTCTCTATTACGTCTCTCGAGTGTGAGCGAGATAACACTTTAGCCTTTGAGTAACTATCACAATGGTTATTGCGATTTTCAGACGCGGCCTTATTCACCATGCAGTAGTGTTTGGTTTTTCGGATAATTTGGCTTGGCTTAAAAAAAAAGGTGCCCATTTTCCATTAAATTATATTTACTCTTTTGACAATTACTTGTACTATTAAAGTTGATATTTGCACGGCCGCTGTCAAGGTCAAGCGCCAATAGAGTTGAGAATTAAATAATAATTTGTAATTATGACGTAAACTGCGACGTAAATAATTCGAATCCACTATTATAACAACGTTTGCGGCTAAATAGGGCTGCAGGACAAGAACAGGGATATTATATAGACGAGATGATAATAAAACACTAATTAACTTGGAAAATTATTTATTAGACCATTACTAACTCACAAATACAACATAATTAAATACTAAATAGTACTTGTACAATATTAAATTGAAGATTAATAAAATTCACTTAATCATTCAAATGTAATGTTCAGCATTCGGCGTTTCAATATATATGTTATCGAACCAATAGGTGGTAGGCGGACTAATAATGCTATTGCTTACCTGCGATAAAAGTGCCATTCGGGACCTCTGCCCGCGGACCGAATAGGGTGTATCAGGCAAAGCTTTTTGTAGATGTCGCTAGCGGCAATGGTACCTTGTTTACACCTATGACGCATCATTTTTTTAATGTTTTTGTAGTTTTTTATTTTTATAACAGATAAATGTATTTTAACTTAACGTTTCCTACTTTAAATTCGTATAAAGAAAGCGAACACCGTCTTTAAAAAGAAAAAAGGTTGAATTAATAGAACGGCAATTTTGACATCACCATATCTTTGATTTCGCTTGGAAATCTCGATTTTTACGCTTAAAAGCTGCTGACTTCGGTAATATATCCAGAAAATAATAAATTTCGTAATAAAAATACAAGTTTTCTATGCAACTGACAGTTCTATTAAGTACCATCTATAATGCGCCATCTATCTTGATAGAAAGTTAGTGATACACCCCATTGGCTAGGACAACCGACACGAAATATGAAATGGTTGGAAACAGACAGATAAGCACGCGTGAATCTTTTGATTTACGTTATGTATCTAGGATTAAATATACGTCGCATAATGACGACACATACGGCGTTACTAATGACGTCATGATTATCGTCGTATATGTTGTCGAAAATACGTGAACTTTAACGTAGTTTTACCTGATTAATGTCGTCATCAGCAACGTACAAAAATATACGGCGCATACATTACGACGTCATATTATAGCATATGACGGCATCATTGCGAGCTTGACGTAAAAATCACATGATACCGACGTCACCTTGTTCCTCCTCCTCCTTGCGTCGTTCTCCTCACTGCTGAGGGTCGTGACCCCCCGGTCGTGGATCACTTTATCCCGGACGATGCTGCGCCATCCGGGTCTGTTCACGGCTGCATGTAGGGCATCGTGCATCTGGATATTTAGTGAGGTGCGGATCTGGTCAGACCAGCGTATGGGACTTTGGCCACGTGGTCTTTTGCCTTCGACTTTCCCTGTGATTACAAGCCTTTCCAGGTTACCAGGTGTTTTGCGCGTTATATGGCCGAAATACTCAAGGACTCGTTTTAGGCAAATGGAAGACAGCCTAGTAGAGATTTTGAGCTCCTTGAGTATTGGCACGTTAGTTCTTCGGGCTGTCCAAAGGATACGCAACATACGCCTCCAACACCGTTTCAGCGGCATAAAGAAATATGGAGAATATTAAGCTGCGTACTAGTCACCTTGTTACTTGGGTGGTAATTTGTCCAGTCTGCCGGGGCGGGGAAGTATCCACCGTTCGTGCCGATAAACCCAGTAAAGTATATCCACACGTTTCAGTATCAGGCTCGAATTGCCGTCATGCCCAGTCAAGCCGGCATAGTGTTAGAGACTGATGTCAGTTATGAGTATCTGATTCCAGTTACTAACATTCATGGACTATATACAATTATAATTATTTATCTATTTTATTTATGCAGTATTATTTTTTCTTTGATATTAATTCAAGTTTGTTATATTACTTGTGGACGCGGCCAACAAGCACGCTGTCTCACCTAGCATTGTGTCTAAAAGGGATAGAATCAGTTATGAGCAGTTAGTCTACACGCATACGTCTAGTCGCACGCACACAAACACCGTGCCGAAGTCTGCCGAACTGAAACGACGTTAGACGATGCTGTGCCGGTCGGAGTGGGGGGTGTTAGGTTTATTTTCGTTACGGAATTCCTTGATTCGGTCGCCGCGATAAAAGCTATGCAATAGCTTAAAAAAAAACTGAAAAACATCTTGACAGAAATTGAAGCAAAATTTTGATTCCCTAGAAAAATGCTGATGTCGTGTATTTTCTGATGTATTTTGACAATTTAGCGTCGACCATCGCCGCGCCTACGAGTTACATAGTCCATTCGATCAATCCAGTTTTTCACTTGCGACGAATCGACATTTCGACTTCTTCTTCAACCAATAACTGCACGAATTGTTTGGTCACTAGACCGATTATGTTGACCGTAAAATGGACGAATTGTTTATGAACTTCGCGAACAGATTTACTTTTTTAAAAGTAGGTAAATATCCACAATTTGGAAGCATTGTTCTGGCGTTAAACGATTCATGATGAATTGCCAAACCTTACTGAACAGAAATGTCAACACAGTTTGACAAATATATATATGTAGGCTGGTTTTCGCTGCCTGAAAAGTTTCGTTGGTTTTTTTATCTATGTTTTGACATTTAATAAGAATATCAAAATGTGTTGACATTTCTGTTCAGAAAGGTTTGGCAATTCATCATGAATCGTTTAATCAGCCAAAAAACACACCCATATATATATATATGGGTGTTTTTAAGCTGTAGGGTGTTATTTACTATAAAAAAACAAACATTTATATATAATAGGTAATATTGAAAAAAAAAAATATATATAAATCATACATTGTCTAAAAAAACGGTGGTGGCTCAGTTGTAAGAACGCGTTCCTTAAATCCTACAAAGGTCGGTTCAAACCCCCCCGGCATGTACTAATGAGAAAACGTCATAGATTTACAACACCATCGTTCTCGTGCCTCGGAGAGCACGTTAAGCAGTCGGTCCCGGTTCCACTAATACCAACCTGTGGAATCGCTAATAAATTGTCATAAAAAAATGACATCATATCCTCGCCAAGCCGTCTGGCCAGCGTGGCGAGTGTAGGACAAATTCTCCAGATATATGTTCTGGAAGGCCCATCTCCAGCAGTGGAGGTCTAGGACGCTGTGTTCTAGGGGCTGTAATAATGAATGATGATGATACATTGTCTAAAAGCCGGTAATTTATCAACCATTTATATGTCCGGATTCTAGTTCTTTATTCAGAATCACACAGGTAAGTAATTGGGTGGGTAGGAAGAGGAACAAAATGGTGGATGGTAAGCGTCTTGTTACGATTTGAATATAGGTTTATTTGTAAACCAGCCTGTAGTCGGTCGCAAGCCCAAAACACCAATCTTCTCTTCTCTATTTCCCAGACACCCGCACGGTGAATCCATGGAATGCTAAGAGATTTGCCTTCTAGAAGAAGTGATGATAGTAAGTGATTCACTATTTGACAATCTAAATTATTTGTAAGAGTTACGGCCACTAATCATCATAACAGAAGAGAGAATTTGACCTACACTGGCCAAACTGGTTGCCAAATATTTCAAATTGAATGAATGATGAATTATTCGCATTTAGTTTTTTTAATTTTAATAAATTAAATAAAAAATGGGAATGCAGATTTATTAACGATTGAACAAGTTGGTATTCGTGGAACCGGAATCGACGGGTTAACGTGCATTCGTCACAGGAACGGTGGTGTTGTAAATTTATGACAAATGTACGTAAGAAAAGTGTATTTCTCATTGGTACATGCCAAACGAACCTTTTTTGGATTAGAATGAACGCGTTCTACTGAGCTACATGCTGCATGTTACGGTTACTGTAACGATTAAAGTTAAAAAAGGCGTAGAATAATTATATTTGTCGCAATTTTTAAGTTTAATTGTAACAATTACAGATACTTCGATTTGGTATTAAATTTCCGACCTTTAAACATCAAATTTATTATACCGCGTGTAATTGTCAAAAAAAAACATTTTTTTTTTAGGATTGTGCAAAAAACAAAACAGTACTGCATGGTGAATAAGGCCGCGTCTAATAATCACAAATACCTAAAGGAGTTATTCGCGTTATCATCGACCTTACTTCATTAGACTTAGTATGAGTGACGATATTTTTAGGACAACTTCTCTGCACCGTAACTTAAGATTTTATTACTGAATAATTAAAATAAAAAATACGTAATTCTTTATTTTTATTCTAGATTATAATATGAAAATATTTGCTCTTTAATAAATTACACGCAGTATATATATATTCTATATATTGCTATATAATTGTACTAATATATATTTATCTAAAACAAAGCTTAAAAAACTAGGTAGCTTATCAACAAGAGATAGATTTTTCTAAAACGTATGGTGTTAGTATTAATCACGACCGTATATCCTCTCGGGGGTTGTACCACGCTTTTAAAGAAGCGGATTTATAAAGCCAACTTTACTATAGGTTCATCACATCGATGTATATAGAGGCCCTCAATGATTTAAAAACGTTCCCGTGAAACAAATCGAAATCGCAAAAGTCATGTAGCTGCAACAATAGTCGAGAGCTAGCAAGCGTTCAGAGCGCTTAATTTTCATATTAATAACGAGTGTCTTTTTGTTCGCATTGTAACAGAATTTCTGATAAATTATCATTGCTAATTGAGCCCCAAAGTTGGTGGCAAGCAGCACGTCAGAGTACACGAGCGGCCTATGGGTTTGCTACACGCAGAAGGCCTACACCACTCTGCGCGTGCAATATAATAACGCTTTTAGGATGCTGTTGGGACTCCCGAGGTTCTTTAGTGCCTCCGGGATGTTTGCTGAGATGCGCACGGATGGCTTCCCCGCCATCATGCGTAAGAAAGTATCATCCCTGATGGCGCGGGTATGCGGGAGTCCCAATAGCATCCTGAGGGTGGTTGCGGGCAGTGTGGGGGGGGGCCTATTGCGCAACACTGGACTGCAGTACTGGTAGGAAGTTAGGTTAAGTTTATTTATAGATAGTTGTAATTAATTGTATAATAATAAATATAGTGTAAAGTAATATTAATTATGTTAAATATAAGAATATGGATTTTTATCTGAAATAAAAATATTTGAATTGAATTGAAAAGAGTGCGTTTTGTATTGAATAGGCCTATCTATACCGCGTGTAATTGTAGAAGAGCAAACATTTTTTTTTGCCTTAAGGTGTCATTAGTAGATAATCTATTTAAAAATAATAAAATCATTATCCGTAAAACAAAACACTACTGCATGGTTAATAAGGCCGCATCTGAATATCGCTCTATCTACTTGATTAGATTCAGTATGAGTGGCGATATTTTTAGGACAACTTCTCTGCACCGTAACTTAAAATTTTATTACTGAATACTTAAAATAAAAAATATGTAGTTCTTTATTTTTATTCTAGATTGTAATATAAACATATTTGCTCTTTACTAAATTCCACGCAGTATACATCGATGGCCCATCATGACAAGTGGCAAACTAGTCGATGTTTCTTCAACCCTTCTATAAATCCTTTACGATGTCGCATTCAAAATTAATTCATATCGATAAAAAATATATATTAAGTGAAACCACCAATGTGATGACATTTCAGTTGATATCTCAGTCGCCATATTATTGCTTGAGAATTGGCATATAGGAATCGAAACCATTACCTCGGCGATAAATTAGAGATAATAAAAAAAGGTATCTCTAGTGGACAAGCAGCCTAAAGATTGCGTTCCACTATTTAAAATATTCATCCATTTAGAATTACTACTTGTTCTAGAAGTCTGTCTCTTTCTAAGGGTGAATAAAATATTTATAATTTTAGAACGCAATCAAAATTGTACAAAACCGTTAATGCCGCCATATTTATTATTAACCAACTACCGAGCGATTAGTTTGATCAGTTTGGCGAGCAAGATGTATGGCAAGATTCTCACGAAACGCCTGCAAGAGAAGACAGAAGGTCTTTTATGGGAGGCACAAGGAGGCTTTAGACCTGGAAGAGGATGCACTGACCAAGTCTTCTCGCTCCGCAATATCACAGATAAGTTTTTGGCCTTAAACCAGAAAGTTTTCTGTGCTTTTGTGGATTTGGAGAAGGCTTTTGATAGAGTTGTAAGAAAGAAGCTTTGGGACATATTGCCGGAGTATGAAGTGGATGACAAACTGCTACAGGCTATACAGTCCCTGTACAACGGCTGTAAAGCTTGTGTGCGGGTGGAGGGAGGTATGTCGCCTTGCTTTGAATCCCAAATGGGCGTCAAACAAGGCTGCGTGCTGTCCGCCAGATTATTCACTTTATATCTCGACAAATGCCTAAAAAGAGTAAGGGAGAGTGACTGTGGGATAAAAATGGGTGATCTTGTGGTGAACTGCCTGCTTTATGCAGATGATGCTGTTCTTATGGCATCGTCCGAACAACAATTGCAATCACTAGTCACAGAAATGAAAGAGGGATGTGCAGAAAAAGGACTCCGTTTAAATGCGAGAAAAACCAAGGTACTAGTGTTTGAAAGAAGAAGGATGACAACCTTGACGATAAAGATTGATGATGAAACACTAGAACAGGTAAATGAAATTATATATCTGGGCAGTGTTTTCACTGCGGATGGGAAGTATGATAGGGATGTTGAAAGAAGAGTGAACGCGGGAAATAGTGTTAATGGGGCCCTGGGGTCACTGATCGCCAGTCGAAATGTCAGTGATAAAGCTCGACTCGCCATACACAATGCCATGCTAATACCAACACTTATGTATGGAAGCGAGACGTGGATATGTCAGAATACGCATGAGAGTAGAGTTAATGCAGTAGAAATGAGGTCTTTACGTCGGATATGCGGCGTAACTTTGATGGACCGTATACGTAATAACGAAATACGCAAAAGGGTAGGTATAAAAGAAAGCATAGGTACAAAAATAAAGAAAGGCATGCTCCGATGGTTCGGGCATGTCGAAAGGATGAGCGAAGAGAGATTGACGAACCAGATATATAATGCGAAAGTTGTGGGTAAAAGAGGCCCTGGCAGACCAAGACTTGCCTATCATGATCAAATAAATAAAACATTAGCTGAAGGTGAATTAAAAAGCCATCGAAACAAGAGGGCATGTATGAAGAGGTTGATGAATGTCGAAGAAGCGAAAGAGGTATGTCGTGATCGTGACAAGTGGCGCTCAATTGTCTCTGCCTACCCCGCAAGGGATTTGGCGTGAAGATATGTATGTATGTATGTATTTATTATTGTTACAAACTTGTTGATGTTTATATCCAAATACAAATCTTTTTTTAAGCTTAATTATATAATTAAGTAACAAATAAAACATGGCGGCTAAAAAAAGTGAAAATTGTGATGATACAAATTTTTATACTAAACCTTAGACTAAAGAAACGGTTTTACAAGGCGATTTTCGGTCAACTCAATTGTTCCTAATTGCACATAAACTCATGTCTTGAGTAGAACAAGTCGTCTTGTAATATCGTAAATACAGTCCTTGATAATCCGAATTGTATTATTTTTATAGTTTAACAAGGGTTATAGAAACGCTTGAATAGATTATAGAAGCATTTGAACGAGAATGTAAATGCATTTGATTATTGAACGGGTCCTGATAAGATTTTAAACATATTATAGACGTTAATGTGATTGTAAATATGTTTGAACTAGATTAGAGGCATTGGAACTAGATTATAGAGGCATTTGAACTTAAGACTATTAAGGCCTAGATTATAAATGAATTTAATTACTGACCGAGTTCTGGTAAGATTATAAAGCCATTGAAATAAGATTATAGAGGCGTTTAATATTATTATTAAGTCATTCCGACTATATTTTAGAGCCGTTTAAAGTAGATTATATTTTTGTTTGGGTTAAAATACAGAGGTTCAAGATGATATAAGATTATATAAGCATTTGAAATAGATTATAGAGACATTTAAACTAGATTATACAGGCATTCGGACTATATTTTAGGATGATATAATTTTGAACTAGATTATAAAAGGCATTTAAACAAGATTATTTAGACATTTGAACTCAATTTTTATTCAAAAATTGAAACAGAGGCATGTGAACTAGGTTATAGAGGCATTTAAACTAGATTATAATAGGCACTAGAACTAGATTATAAGAGGCATTTGAACTATATTTTTTTTTATTTATAATAGATTATAGAGGCATGTGAATTATATTATAGAGGCATTTGAACTGGATTATAGAGGCACTTGAACTAAATTTGTATGCCGTTTATAATAAAGTAGATTATAAAAGACTTTTGGACTAAACTATAGTCCAACAATTTTTTGAGGTTTTTTGTATTATAGATGTGAATTAAATTAATTATTTTTACATTGATTTTTCCAAGAACGTTCATGAATTTCTCATTATTTATAACTGGCAATTGGAATTTCGTGTTAAAAACAATTATTATATTTTAAATAAGAAAAAAATATATATATAAGTTCCCGTGAAAAGGAGAGCACCTTAAGCAGTCGGTCCCGGTTCCACTAACACCAACCTAATAAATTGTCATAGACCCTCGTCAACCCGTCTGGCTAGCGTGGCGAGTGTAGGACAAATACTTCAGAAATTTCTGTTAGGCCCATCTTTAATAGTGGAGGATTCTAAGAGCTGTGCTTATTTATGCTTATTAATGCAATTATTGAAGTGCTGTCATAGAGAACGTTCTTAGGAAAAATATTTAGGCACGTAGAGATTAATATTAAAGCACGTAGAGATTAATATCAATGTTTTTTTTATGTTCTCATCTCCCGATGGATGATGAATGAGGTGATAGGGAAGGCAAAGGACAGCCAAGTCTAACGTAATATATCTTTCTTTCTTATGAGTTAATGAGGTTATCATCAAATTCCAGATGTTTCAGAATTTGTTGTAAAATATGGGAGTTTACAGCGCGGTAAAACCGCATAAAATTAACTGCAACTTGCCCCATATTTAAAGTCTAATTTAACGTTTTCCATAATTATTTACATTGTAGCACATTATTAAACAAAACAACACCACTTTTGCCTAACAATATCCACAGAAAAGTAATTTACAAAACAAAAATTTGCACTTGACATGTCTGAAAAAATTTCAATTTGATTTTTAATATATAAGTGTTCAGATTAAACTTTCGCGCAAAATAGTATAGTTTTTTTATAGTTTATACGGATCTTTACGCGATTTCTTTTAGAGACATACTTCTCCCGACGTTTCGGTTAAGTTGCATTGGCCGTGGTCACGGGTCGACTGGAGCTGCGCGGTGTAGCCTTCGTACATAATGGGCAGTAGATGTAAACCTACCCACTTATTACTAAGTTTTTTTAGACATCACGTAACACAACACACACAATATCTTCGGCTTTATCGTACGATTTATCCTGTTATCATCTAGAACATCGCAGCTGAACAATATTGTTTTTTGCAGTTTTCTCGTGGTAAAGCTTTAATTAAATATTGTTTTCGATAAACAAACTTTCCTCGCCAACCCGTCTGGCCAGTGTAGGCCAAATTCTCCAGATACATGTTCTGGAAGGCCCATCTCCAACAGTGAAGGTCTAGGACGCTGTGTTCTAGGGGCTGTTATTTAATAGGGTGTTTTTAAGCTGCATGATAAGTTTCGATGGTTGTTGTCTATGTGATAATTGACAATGTCAAACTGTGTTGACATTTCTGTTCAATAAGGTTTGAAGCTTTGAAATCTGGCTATACAGTGACAATGTTGAGGATGTCATGGAAGGACAGAGTAAGAAACGAAATCGTCTTTCAGAGGATGAACAAACGCATGGAACTGTTTAAAATAGGTAAGCGAAGGAAGTTAGAGTACTTAAGACACATCATGCGCAATAAAAATAGTAGCTTGCTGCAGCTCGTCATGCAAGGCAAGGTACAAGCCTCCAGAAGACCGGGGAGAAGACGCACGTCCTGGCTCAAGAACCTCAGATCCTTGTTCCGGACAGCGACCAACAAAATTTAAAAGAATGGCACCTTAAGAAGAAGAAGGTTTGGCAATTCATCATAAACCGTTTAACGCCAGAACAACGCTTCCAAGTTGTGAAAATTGTTTACCTTACAAACAATTTTTGAGGCATATTTTAGAAATTTGTTATTGACTTTCGTCTGTCGATGTTCTAGGTGAATCAATGTGCGGCGTCGAAAAGCGCCAATGTAACTTAACTCGCGTAAAGACACGTTAAAATAAAATAAAATCAATAAGTATTCGGATTATCAAGGTTATTAGAGTATTAGTTAGCGTCTCCCCCCTCTATTATAGTTACTTCTTCCCCCTCTTCGGTCATCCACCCGATCGTCATGCTCATTCTGAAAACCTCGAGAATTACCTTGGCCTTTATAACCTGAGCTATAACCTGAAAAATAAATGATAAGAATAAAAAATATTGTAAAAACAAATATACATTACAATTTAGTTATTAGATAGGTTGGTTAACTGCCTCTGTGGTCTAGAAGTTAAGTCCGTGGATTTAGACTCGGAGGTAACGGGTTCAATTTCTGGTCGGGACACAAAAATATTTATTAATGTAAATACATACATTTAATTAATATTTAATTTATTTGTGATGTTTCTCGAGTTTGGTACGCTGGAGACATCGACGAGCTTGCCACTTGTCATGATTGGCCTATAGTAAAGTCGGCTAAATATGAATCCGTTTATTTATAAGCGTGGTTTCTGACCACCCTGAAAGGGAAACGGTCGTAATGATACTTTACTTCTATAGGTTGGGGCGCATAATGAAAAACTTTATTGCAAATACAAATGTACATTACAATTTAGTTGTTACATAGATTGAGGCGTATAAGCAAAAAGAAATGTACATTACAATTTAGTTGTTACATAGGTTGGGACATATAAACAAAAACTTTATTGCAAATACAAATGTACATTACAATTTAGTCGTTACATAGGTTGGGACATATAATCAAAAACTTTATTGCAAATACACATGTACATTACAATTTAATTGTTACATAGGTTGGGACATATAAACAAAAACTTTATTGCAAATACACATGTACATTACAATTTAATTGTTACATAGGTTGGGACATATAAACAAAAACTTTATTGCAAATACACATGTACATTACAATTTAATTGTTACATAGGTTGGGACATATAAACAAAAACTTTATTGCAAATACACATGTACATTACAATTTAATTGTTACATAGGTTGGGACATATAAACAAAAACTTTATTGCAAATACAAATGTACATTACAATTTAGTTATTACATAGGCGTATAATCAAAAACAAATCATACAGTATTTTGTTGGGTAGGGAGAGGAGTGGAATTGTGGATATTGAGCGTATTATCGCGCAATAAAATAAAAAAGGAGGCCTCCTATTCAAACCAGCCTATTGTCGGTCGCAAGCCCGAGACACCATTCTTCTCATCTGTGTGGGACACGACAGTGATTCCATGGAATGTTTTGGTATTTTGTATTGTTCATATGTTTGTTTTAATAAAGTTGTTATGTTTATTGCTATTATTATCTGTCTAGAATTAATATATGAAAGTGAAAATATGTCCAAAAATATCCGTAATTATATTTAGTTTAAATCTGTGAAACTATTTGATTGTGCGAACGAGAGGGATACAAGACAGTTAAACCCTTTTGACATTGTAGCCATAAACAATTACTTATATCTCAACAAGTGTGAAAAAACAACTTACCCGAATTTTGATGTCCAGAATTTTGGTTGTAACCGCTATCTTGGTTATAACCATCACTGTAACCTCTCGAACTGCTGTAACCAGGTTTCTGATAATTTTGGCTGTAACTCTGATTCTCTTGTCCGTAACTTCCCATGGAGTCGTAACCGGCATGGTTTTGGTTCGGATTGTAACCGCCAGTGGGTACTTCATAAGTTTGGTAGTTACGGTGGTTGGATTGTGCTCTGGAAATAATTATTTTCATGAAATTCTATAAAGGTTCGAACCATCTGTCATAGATTTGCAACACCACCGTTAACGTATAAGTCAATAATAATTGAGGACCTTGCAGCAAAGTCTAATTTTCAAAACTGTCAGTTATAGAGAAAAAATAAGTAAAAATAATTGTTTGATAGTATAATATAATTTCGTATCAAATTATGGCCCATATTTTTATTCAAATTGTAAGCCAAATAGAAGAGTGCATACATATGTATATCTACACGCCACCTTCCTAATCGAGGGGTAGATTAAAATTTTGGATCTGTCCCCCTTTTGCTGCAGGGTCCTCAATTTTAAATCAGACCTTTACCAACGTGTCTGGCCAGCATAACTAGTTTAGGCTAAATACTCCTGAAATTTCTGGAAGTTCCACCTCCAACAGTGGAGGTCTAGGAGTGTTCTAGGGGCTCTAATGAGTCATAAACAAATGTTATTAATATTTTAAATGTAATAGTACCAAAGATCTATAAGGCAAAGTGGAAATCTTACTGAACTATTTCGATAATATCATGTACTTAAAATATTCCTGAAAGTGATTTATAATGTATATAAAATGTGAGAACACTCAATTCTGTTATCGGAATTGTGTTCGGAACATTGTTAGGATATAAATGGATGCGTGTACATGTTTTATTAACTACAAGAAGGCTTTTGATCGTATACATACAACATGACAAACTCATCCACATTCTTAACAGGATTGGCTCGGATTCCAAGAACGTCACATTTATTAAAAACTTGTACTGGCAGCAAACGTCTTAAAAATACAATGACAAAATATTGAAGAATTGTTATAAGTCGTGGAGTAAGACAGGGCTGCATACTATCCCCATTGTTGTTTAATATTTATGATAAATAGATATTCGATGATCGAGCCATCTTCAAAAATATGGTTTACAAACACTTCCTTTCTAACTAAACTGTCCTAAATTCATGTCTCTTTTCCATTTCCTCACTATCCTTCATTGCAGACACATCATATTTTACTTCCACATAGTGCAATGAAGGTTTAAAATAAATAAATAAAATTTTCTCCGAAGCTCTTAAAGATACCGACAGTGGAATTGTTATTAATGGGAGACCTCGTAATAACATTCGATATGCAAATGACACAATTCTTCTTACAGATATTATAGACGATTTAGATATTCTGTTACATAGAGGGGATAGTGTAAGCGCCATAGTTTAAACGTGAACACCAAGAAAGTTCATGGCTCTCGGACGGACAAATATAGACAATACACGAAATAGTTAAATCGTACAAATATCTAGGTTCCATTATAAACGAACAAGAAGACAATAGACTACAATAAAATACCGCATAGAACGAGCCAGAAATGCCTTTGTCAATATACCTTCTCTTCTTTAAGTTTTATTTTATTTTCATGCATTGATTTACGGTTGTAACCACTAAATCAGGGAAGCAGTCGTATGTGAGTAAATTTTTAAAATGCATATCTGAGGATAATGCATATCTGAACATCTGCTGGAACATTAAGGCTGATTTTTCAAATGATTGTTTGAATAACCTAAAATTTTAAAATGGTACACTTTTAAAAAATAATATTCAATTTACCTTTGATCAGATTGTTGGTTATATCCTCCTTGAACTCTTCCACCACGACCACCTCTCCCCCCACTGTGACCATCTCTCCCCACACTGTGACCCTCTCTTCCCCCACTATGGCTATCTCTTCCCCCATTACGACTATCTCTTCCTCTATCGTTACTAAAGTTATCGTTACTAAAGTCATCACTTCCCCCACGATCATTAAAATTCCCTCTTCCCCCACGATCGTTATGATTCCCTCTTCCCCCACGATCGTTATGATTCCCTCTTCCCCCACGATCGTTATGGTTTCCTCTTCCCCCACGATCGTTATGGTTTCCTCTTCCCCCACGATCGTTATGATTTCCTCTCCCCCCTCGATCACTAAATCCCCTTCCTCCACGATCACTAAATCCTCCTCTTCCCCCTCGATCACTAAAACCTCCCCTGCCGCGACCTCCGCCTCCCTAAAAACGATAAAAAGATTTTAAATATGCTTATATTGATATCGCCATCACATACCCTAGTACTTAAAGAGTCCTAGACCTCTACTGTTGGAGATGGGCCTTCCAGAAATTGTTGGCCGACACTCACCACACCAGCCAGTAAGTCTTGTATCAAGCGGTGTTATTTTTATATAAATATCACCATGACAAACAGTATTAGTTCTGTCCGCCGCGACTGCGAATTACATAGTCCATTCGATCAGTCCAATTTTTCACTTGCGACGAATCGACATTACGACGTCTTCTTCAACCCTTTTTTGTCTTGATGGTTTTGAATTGGGAAGTTTAAAATTAGTGAGAAAGCTATCAATAACTGCACTAACGAATTGCTTGCTCACTAGACCGATTATGTTGACCGTAAAATGGACGAAATGCTATAATAATAATAAAGTTTATTGAAACAATTACATATTTTTTTTTATAAATATGGACTTAACTTAGGGTAGCGTTATGTAACAAATAGTTAAAACCCTGACTCCAAGACTAGTTGGGCTGTGTCCTAGTAGTCAGTGCTCTTCCTAGGAACTACAAAAATAAATTCACAACATTGGTAAGTGAAATAAACAAAAGTAAAAAAGCTCAATGCTCTATGAACTTAGAAGAAACAGATTTATTTTTTAAAGTAAATTTCCACAATTCTGAAGCGTTGTTCTGGCGTTAAACGATTCATGATGAATTGCCAAACCTTCCCACGCAGCTAACAAAACTGTGAATACAATTTAGCCCAATTCCCTATACAAGATGAATTTATTTTTTTATATAGTACACACAGCAGTACATATATTATCACACACATAACATAGTATAATTATAACTTATGTAATATATGTACCAATTAGGTGTCACAGCATTTACCAATATAAAAAGAAAAAGAAATTAGAAACTTATTATTGTTAAAACAAAAAAAAAAATAACAAAAACTAACAAATTTACAAAATATAACATAAAAATATGACTTCTAAAATTTTTTTTTATTTTTTTATTTAAATCATGAATGATTTAATTACCTGAGAGCGTTGAGTCCAGGAAGGCATTTCTGGTGGGGGTGGCTGTTGCTCGTTAGGACGACCACCGCGGTCTGGAACCTGAGGGGAAATGGGTCACTTTTAAATTTAACCTTTGGTAAGTCTTACGATGTGACAGTAACCAAAATATGTATGTAAAAACCTCAGTAAAATTACAGTAATTTTATTGCCTACATTTTTCAGAAGAACTCCCAGAAAATCTTGTGTCAAGCTGTGTTATTTTTATATAATTATCACAATGGCAAGCTTACAATAAAAGTTCTTCTTGGAAGTAAAAATAGGCATTTGACATTATTGCAAATGGCACATGCTTTCAACGAGAACAACAAATAGGTGGTAGGCGGACTGATGGTGGTAATTTGCCCAGTCTGCCGGGGCGGGGAATTATCCACCGTTCGTGCTCGAATTGCCGGCATAGTGTTAGGGACTGATGTCAGTCATAAGTGTCTGCTTGTAGTTGCTAACATTCATGGAACTCGTACGCCACTTTCGATCAGGTGGGCGTAAAGTCACATTTCGTGCTAGTATAAAACAAAAATCTGTTTTTTTCTTATTAGCTTTAATTATTTATTTATTTTTTATTATACTTCATAACATTTATTAAAAAGCAAATATATTTATGTTATAATCTATAATAAAAATAAATTACTTCGTATTTTTTATTTTTATTATTTAGTAATAAAATCTTAAGTTACGGTGCAGAGAAGTTTTCCTAAAAATATCGCCACTCATACTGACCCTAATCAAGTAGGTAGCGAGAGGGTCGACGATCGCGCGAACGTTGACTTACGTAATTCTTTCTCTCTCTAATTTCGTCTCTCGGCTGTGTGCGAGATTAATTAATAATAACACTCTTTGTGTATTTCTCAAGATGGATATCGCAATTTTTAGACGCGGACTTATTGACCATGCAGTAGTGTTTTGTTTTAAGGATATTATTTTTTTTTTTTAATGAAATGAAAATATTTATTTCTATGAAATATGGTATCAAAAATACATGTGGTTGGTAGGTTTTGGCTCGACACATTTCGCTATTTCTGGCATACAAAAATTTATTTTAAAAACTAATCTTATATCTAACATAAATATATTTATACACTAAAAATAATAATAGAGAAATAGAACACAAAATAACCCAAACAATATCAAGCTTGTCGCAGTTTAGGTAGTCCTTGGTCGCGTTAAAATATTTCTGGACCAGTAATTTTTTAACCCTAATTTTAATAAAAATACCTAAGAAGGTTTTTTATTGACCTGTAATTCAATACATAAATAACATAAAATTGTAATAGTAACCTCTGAAACACTAAAAACATAAATTGTTACTAACGAGCGACCTTTCTCGCCAACAAACCTTAATGGTTTGGCGAGATTTAATGATTCAAAAATATTACAAAAAAAAAAACAAAAAAAAAAAAAAAAACTATATATTAGTTAATGAGACCTATAACCTAAAAAAAATATACCCTTTGACATTTACTAACCTTTCCTATAATGACTTTATTGACATCGCTCATAGTGTTGGTCCTGACTGTGACGCTGGATGTCTTTTCCACGTGCAACAGTGAAGTCCTAGCGGCCAAGAAATCTGATAGTTGGACGTTAGGTTTTAGCTTCATAACTTCACGTTTTGGACGATAAGCGGACTGTATTTCCTCTTTTTTGCCTTTTAAACGGTCGGACCACTGGAAATCAAGGTTTTGATTAATTTTAATAGTTCAAGTATTTATTAACTTAATCTTATTTACTTGCCTATGTACTTATTTAAAAATATAATGCAAACAAAATAATGCATTATACATGATCAAGTTCTTTTAATTTTCGAATATTCTTTAAATAATGTACAACTTGCCCCCGGTGGGAATCGAACCCACGACCTCCCGAGTTCACGGCAACGTTTGTTACCACTAGACAACGGAGGCGGTCATTTGCTCTCAGCTACTTGACCAGATTGTTCTGTTCTACCCATATGCCTTAGCTGTGTACCCACAGCTACTGTTGTTATTTGTTTTTTGTATGTATTCATTATATTATTTTATGTTTGTAGTCTATTTGCGGTAACTTCTAATTGGCCCTTTATGTTTCCATTTTTTTTTTTCAATTTTGTTATTAGTCGTTAGTTATCCTTTAATAAATAAATAAATAATTGCCAATAAACCAAATATTCGATAAAATTACAAAATAATATAAATTACTTAATAATAATAAAATAATATATGTTAACGCCGTTTTTATATATATACATACATATTCATACTAGTAACTATCTATGTAGTATAACGCTTCTAGAACAATCTCACACTTAATGTATATCCATCCCTTTTATTCCTTATCCATAAGACTTACGGGTAAAAGAGATGGAGAAATGCGCAAACGCACCTTAAAATGGGTCGGCGTCGCGACCTACCTGTCAGTTGGAATAAAATATTTGAACAGTGAACCCGTGCACGCTACTCAACCCATATTTATTAAAATAGAAGACTTTAAATTGTGAATTGTGTGTGCTCATAAACTCTGCTCCAACTCTTGATGCTAAGGTGGTGTGTGCCTTACAAACAGTGACCTTGGAGCTATCGAAGAACTCGCAGTAAGTCTCCTTTCTTTTCACCACCAATATAATTTTTAATTGGGTTTATAGTTTGTAAATATTGTTACATTTTTATTATTTATATACAAAATAAATAAATAATTAACCTCAAAACATTGCACGGTACATTCAAGCCGAGTTATAAGCGTTTCTCTTCTCAAACTGTATTCTTCTAGCATTTCTAAAAACAATTTGTCCAATTCCTTCCATTGTGTTTCATTTACTGTCTTATTAAATAGAGGTTTTCCTATTAATGGCTGACCTGAAAAATAAGATTAAATCAAATCAAATAATTTATTCAGTAAATAGGCAATATTTTTAGCACTTTTACACGTCATAACAGTTTTATTACATTTTATATTTATAATTTTATTTAATTTACATAATGTATACATTATAATATTTACTAGTGATCAAAACAAAAACATAATATCAGCTGAACAACTCCATAATTGGTAATGGATTTAAAATTACTGGTCAGGAACAGTAGAAACCGCCTCGTCAAATTATAAGTAATCTATTTATTTATTTATATAATTAGATATGATACGGATATCCGGTAACTATATATGTAACGATTGTATCAGATGCAGCCATGGAATAAATATTGTTAGCTGTAATCGACATCCTTTGCCTTGCATTTATTTAAGACGCCACCTGTCAAAATAGATTTTGACATTGTTCCTTTTTCAAAATCAGACCGCAAGCAAGGTGCAGCGGAGATTCTTCGCGCCATTTTGCGTGAACATGTCAAGTGCAAGTTTTTGTTTTGTAAATTAATTTACTGTGGACATTATTGCTCAAAAGTGGTCTTGTTTTGTTAATAATGTGTTACAATGTGAATAATTATGGAAAACGATAAATTGGACTTTAAATATGGGGCACAAGTTGCAGTTTATTTTATACTGTTTTCCTGCGCTGTGAACTCCCATATTTTACCCCACGTATTTGAGCTATAATGCCACGAGTGACTCCAAGAAAAGCATCAAATTCTGCAACATCTGGAGTTTGATGATGACCTCATTAACTCATAAAGAAGAAAGATATAATACTTCAGACATGGCTGTATGGCCTAGACCCTTTGCCTTCCCTATCATTAATTCCCCTAACATTATCATTCATCATCCATCGGGAGAAGAAAACAAAAAAAAAGCAAGGTGCAGCTTAATTAATTAATCTCTTTCTTCTTCTATTTAAAACCTCTATAATCTTTAATATAATAAACCTACTGGATGTTATCGCACCCTTAGCTTGGGTTTTTTTTTTACAGTAGGACTTTAGAGCTGGGACCCAGCTTGAGAAGACAACCCCGCTGCCCAGGATCCCCGTGACGCCTCGTTGTCCGCTTGGGATCGGCAGCGCTCTCCGGGCCCCCGTCTTCAGGGAAGGTACCCCTAAGTACGGTCAACAGATGCATAAAGAGTGATAGGTCTAAGTTTTGACTTACGACCCTCGCTTATATAATTGTAGATTCTCTTGTCTGTTAACTTCATTTTCCATAATATATTAACTTCATTTGCTTAAATTATTTGTTTTATTTCAATGTAACATAATATAATAACATAACGTGACATATGGTATCCGGTTATCACCGACTATAAGTAAAATCACGACGCCTGCCAAAGAGAATTGTCTATGACATGCGCCTGCGCAGGGTTTTAAAAAAGTAACGTAAAGGCGACAAGCTGTTAAATCGGCTTCATCTGCCATAGGTCATCATAACATCACTAGTCGTATTAATTACTTCTAAATCTTCATAGAAGGTCCCGCTGGGGCGAGTTGCCATAATCTGGTAGTATCTGGCCTCCACGTCTTGCTGGGCTAAAACCTGGGGTGTTCTCCATTCCAGGACCCTACAGAATCCTACAAATCGTACGTACTGCAAAGGAGGAAACGCTCCAGAGACAGCTCGCAGCCACCCACGACTCCACGCCAAAGAAGTTCGGTGGAGGGGTGCAAGGCGAGGCTGGAGAAGCCGAAGACTACCAGGCTAATTGTCTCCCTAAACCCTAATAATAATAAATATTTCCAGACAGGTCACACAGCGCCATCTAGTTTCCGTGGTAAGCTACGAGGCTTGTGTTACGGAAACTAGATGGTTGATAAACAACATATTATACTTTTTTTTTTGTAAATATATACGAGGGGCGTTCAAAATATTCTCGGTATTGATACGTTACAACCTCTTTTATATATATATTTGTTACTGGCCGCTAAGATTCATCCATTGACATTAAAAAAAAAGTAAAATTGGAACCGAGATGTTCTTTTGTTTTTCTGCAATTGCCGAACAAACATGAACACCATGAGCGAATTAACAATTTTAACGAAATTAGAGCACCGATCCGTCATAAAATTCTTGACAAAACAGGGTAAAAATCAAAAAACCATAAAAGAGGAAATGGATTGTGTTTACCGTGAGTCTGCTCCTTCTTTATCTACTATTCAAAAATGGTCAAGCGAATTTAAGCGTGGAAGGGAGAGTATTGAAGATGACCCTAGACCTGGCCGGCCTGTAGTGGCTACCTCACAAGAAAATATTGATAAAGTGGAAAAACTTATATTGGAAGACGGCCGAGTGAAGGTAAAATCTATAGCTCAAGTAACCAATCTCTCTATTGGTACCGTACATGACATTATACATGACCATCTTAATATGTCAAAAGTAAGTGCAAGATGGGTTCCGCGAATGCTGACGCTTTTTCAAAAGGATATGCGTGTGGCTTGCTGTTCAGATTTTATCGACCTGTGTGGTGAAAATCCCGATGAGGTGCTGCAAAAAATAGTTACTGGAGATGAAACCTGGGTTCATCATTATGACCCAGAGAGCAAACAGGAGTCCATGCAGTGGCACATTAAGGGTTCAGCTCATCCCAAGAAGTTCAAGGTAATCCCGTCAGCTGGCAAGGTCATGGCCACAATATTTTGGGATTGTGAAGGAGTTTTGCTTATCGATTATAAAGAAAAAGGTGTAAATATCACAGGGCAGTACTACGCTAACGTTATACGTCAATTAAGAGATGCGATCAAAGAAAAGAGGCGAGGAAAGTTAACCAAAGGTGTTCTGCTTCTGCATGACAACGCCCCTGTCCATACTGCTCATATTGCCAAGGCAGCTATTGTTGAATGTGGGTTTGAAACTGTTACTCATCCACCCTATAGTCCGGACTTAGCCCCAAGCGACTTCTTTTTGTTTCCCAATCTTAAAAAGGATCTGCGTGGAAATAAATTTTCTGACGATGAAGCGTTGAAGACGGCCGTGGAGGAGCATTTTTACACCAAAGATAAAAAATATTTTTATGAGGGATTAAAAAAAATAATTGATCGATCTTATAAGTGTATGAACATAGGGGGGGAGTATATTGAAAAATAAAAATATCAAACTTTTCGTACTTGTTTGTTTTTATCCACATACCGAGAATATTTTGAACGCCCCTCGTACATATTATACCTATATATAAAAAAAATTACAAAAAAAAAAGTGTAATATGTAGTTTAACAACCATCTAGTTTCCGTAACACAAGCCTCGTAGCTTACCACGGAAACTAGATGGCGCTGTGTGACCTGTCTGGAAATATTTATTTATTTACTAAAAAAAATCTTGTCAAAAATTTTATTTGAGCTTTCTAGGAAACAAAAAGGAGCCAAAACTTGAATAACTCTACATACCTTCCTTTTGTATAGTTTCTTGTAATTTAGTTTCTAATTTAGTAAATAACATTTGAGCCGTTATATTTGGGGGTGGCTTGTTGAATTTCAAAGTTATCAATATGTTTTTAAGATCACGCGCCGTCGGAGATTCTTTCTGCAAAAATAAAAAATAGATTATTTAAGATATATACTTAATATATAATATTGTAATGGTGTACATTGCTGGATTTACATCTATCTCATTCATAGATTTAGTTACCTAATTATTTTTATTATTATATTTATTGTGGTTTATTATTATCATTATTTATATGTGTCTGTTTAAGTTGTCTATTTTTTTGTTGTATAAGATATTTGTGGATACTTTTAATTGGCATCTAGTTCCTTGAAGATTAATAAATTATACGCTTATAAAAAAAAATGTACTGTCACAGTGATCTAGCGGTCAAAGTCAAAATATCTTTATTCACATAAATTTGTGACACATCATTATTTCAATCATTTTGAATGATTATACTCCTGCTAATGGAAGACTAAGCAACGAGTGGTTCAAAGAGTAAGCTGTTAGCAGAAGACTAGCAGCTCAACAGATTCCAGTGACCTGTTAATATTTAATCTGACTGAGAAACTCGGCTATATCAGATAAAAAAAAAAAAACAAATAAAGAATTATACAATAAATAATCGTTTAAAGATCGTCTCTAAAACCGTAGATAAACACAATTATTACCCTCAGTTACTTGTTTCAAGTGGTGTTATTTTTATCATCATCATGGCAAGTTTACAATATTAGTTCTCCTTGAAAGTAAAAAATGACATTTGACATCATTGCAAATAGCACATACTCGTACGTTCAACAAGAACAACAAATAGGTGATAGGCGAACTGATGGTGGTAATTTTCCTAGTCTGCCGGGGCGGGAAAGTGTCCACCGTTCGTGCCGAAAAATCCAGTAGTGTATCCACACATTTCGGAATCAGGCTTGAATTGCAGTCATGCCCAGACAAGCCGAGTTTTAGGGACTGATGTCAGTCATGAGTGTCTGATTCCTGTGAACTCGTTGGCTCGTTGACTCGTCAATTGGCGCGAATATTAAATAAATATTTGAGACATCTGGTCACTGAAGATCTTCGTGACGATGCTGACCTGGAGAGGGAACGCAGGGCGCTGGCTGTAAGAGCAAATTAGATAGCCCATAGGTTTAAAAGGTGTAAAAATTACACTATTCAGAGCTTACAGCACATCATTGTACAGATGCACCCTATGGGCTTGTTACACCCAAAAATCATTCAGCACCCTGCGAGTCCAGTATAACAGAGTGCTGTTGGGACTGCCGCTCCTCTGCAGTGCATCGGGCATGTATGCTGGTGCTCATGTGGATGGCTTCCATGCCATCCTACGGAAGAGGTATGCATCAATGCTCTGCAGGTTGCGCTCCAGTGGGCATGGGTCTAAGAATTATTATTATTATTTTGTATTGTTAAAGGTTAGTTGATAGTTTTTTTTTTATTATTTTTTTTTATTATTTTTTTATTAGGTAAACTTATGGTTACAAAATTTTAATTAGACATAAATATAAACACTTAAAGCAGTAAAAATAAAAAAATATAGCATTTACCTTTTTATTTCGCCTTTGTACCCACACTATTTTTTGGGTCTGAACAATAAATATTTTTTTATTATTATTATTATTGTTACTAACATAGTTTTAAGTCATTGGATTGTTACAGACAAATTGTGATAGACAAATGTCTGATTTTATTTTTTGTATTAAATCCCTAAGTTATGCTGCCCCCGTATCCCCAAAACCCTTGACTAACCACGCGCCAACCCAGTATATCCAATAAAAAAAAAAATTGTTAATCCATGCTTTATTAATAACATTTATGGTAACAAATACAATAGTAAAAGAAAACATCTTTTTCCGGTACTTTTACTCAAAGTTAATCTTATACTTAACACTTTTTAAATTACGAGTATAATACACCTTATTGGCATGAATCTTACATGAGATTACATTCCAAAATAAAAAAATAATCTACATGACAGATATTCACCCTTAGGTTATGAGTGTTTAACGGTTACACTACCCTCTCGTTAGGGCAATCCAATCTTATTCGTAATGTTTTTGCATATACATACATAGCAAATACATTTGAACATCATTATAGGATCCCAGATGAACTAGCTGTATCAGCCTATAGGCCAGACATCTTAGTGTTTTCTCGGAACTTAAAAAGTTATGCTTATTGAACTTACCGTTCCGTGGGAATCAAATAAATATTCCAAAAGACCACAACATGAAGTTGAATGAATATTATGATCTCACAGAAAAAAATATCAGGAACGGGTTCAAGACTCAGCTTTACGCAGTGGAAGTTGGTGCGAGAGGAGTTCCAGCAAAATCTTGGCACCACTTGTTGAAACAATTGGTCCTTAGGTCTGCCATACATCATCATACACTATTTAGTTGGGTAGGGAAAAGAAAAGTAGAATGATGGATGACACCATTATTCTCATCTAACGCGATGGACCCGGCACCCGCACGGTAAATCCATGTAATGCTTAGAAATGTGTCTTCTCTCTGTCTTAAATTAGTTAAATATATTAAAGATTTAAGAAAGAAAAAATCTCCAAAATGTCCGTAATTCTATTCCCTAGTAAGTTGATAGACTATCAGCCAGTTTCTCGAACGTATTTTTGGTACTTAATTAATACTTAAGTAAAAAATAACAGGTTTATTTTTACTTAAGTAATAATTTCATCATTCATTACAGCCCCTAGAACATCTGGAGAATTTGGCCTACACTCGCCACGCTGTGACGTTGTGTGACGGCTTGGCGAGGATATGAAGTAATTTTTTTTTAATGACAATTTATTAACGATTCCACAAGTTGGTATTGGTGGAACCGGGACCGACGGCTTAACGTGCTCTCCGAGGCACGGGAACGGTGGTGTTGTAAATTTATGACAAATGTACGTAATAAAAGTTAATTTCTCATTGGTACATGCCGGGTGGGTTTGAACCGACCTTTGTAGGATTTAAGGAACGCGTTCTTACAACCGAGCCACAACCGCGTCTAAAAATTAACAGGTTTATTTTTACTTAAGTAATAATTAAGTACCAAAATTATTTTCGAGAAACTGGCTGTATATTTCTCCAAAACACTCAACTTGAAAAATATTTTAAAATATTGGATTGTGCGAAAGAGAGGAAAGCAAAAGCGCAGTAATCCCCTCCACATAACCTTCAGCGCTAGAGTTACCTGCCGACACATAAACTTTGATCTGTCTTATTCTAGGAAAAAAATATTCTTAACTTAACACAGATATAAAATCTTGTTTATAAACCTATAGCCTCTCCATACCGTTTGGCCAACGTGGCGAATGTAGGCCAAATTCTGAAGAAATTTCTGAAAAGCCCACCTCCAACAGTGGAGGTCTAGGACTCTAGTGTTTAGGCTGTCATAATGATAACCTCTTAGTATCGTAGCGTAACGTGGCTATTTTATAGCAATGAAGCCGAATTTACACCTAAGAATTATTTTTTAAAACCCGAATTTTAGTGCCCCCTAAAAATCCACTCCCCCCGTCGCTAATCTACTTATGCGGGGTGACTTTTTATGGTCTTCATTACAGCCCCTAGAACACAGCGTCCTAGACCTCCACTGCTGGAGATGGGCCTTCCAGAACATATATCTGGAGAATTAGGCCTACACTCGCCACGCTGGCCAGACGGCTTGGCGAGGATTTGATGTAATATGTAATTTTTTATGACAATTATTTACGATTCCACAAGTTAGTATTAGTGGAACCGGGACCGACGGCTTAACGTGCTCTCCGAGGCAAGGAAACGGTGGTGTTGTAAATCTATGACAAATGTACTTAAGAAAAGTGTATTTCTCATTGGTCACATGCCGGGGTCTTACGTTAGACTAATATGATGGTTCAATAAATGGTAGGTGGTAATTTGACGAGTCTGCCGGGGATACACCCAGTAAAGTGTATCCACACCGGGATTAGGCTCGGGTTGCTGTCATGCCCAGTCAAGCCAGGTTAGTGTTAGGGACCGAAGTCAGTCATGAGTGTCTGATTCCAGTTGTTAACATTCATGGACCTCGCACGCCACTTACCATCAGGTATCACAAGAAACAAACAAATTTTTCTAAGAAATGACAAAAAAAAATTACTTCTCCATGCAAAATGTCAATTTTAAAATAGTTAATTTGTACGGAGAAGCCAAAATGAATTGTCATTAACGACATTATGGTATCTTCATCATCAGCCTGTGTCTCTCCACTGCTGGATATAGGCATCCCTCAGCCATTGCACGCGGTCTTTTCACGCAACCCTCATCCAACCCCCACCAGCGACCCTCCTTAGGTATCCATCCATCTGGCGGGGGGTCGTCCCCCTTTGCGTCGTCCCGTACGTGGTCTCCACTCCAGAACCCGTTTGCCCCATCGGTCATCGGTCACTTCAGCTTGCTAATTTTGAATGCTATGTCAGTAACTTTGGTTCTCTGACGAATTTCAACGTTTCGAATTCTATCCATCAGAGAAATACCAAGCATAGCTCTCTCCATAGCTCGCTGAGCGACCTTGAATTTGTGAACCAGACCCACTGTCAGTGTCCAAGTTTCTGCTCCGTATGACAATTCGGGGAGGACGAACTGGTTGAAGACTTTTGTCTTCAAACATTGTGGTATGAACGATGAGAGGATGTCGAAGTTTCCCGAATGCCGCCCATCTTAGCTGAATGCGTCTGTCGGCTTCTTTGCTGAAGTTTGCAGCTTCTAGCTGAACGGTTTTTTAGGAACAATTATTTGTTTTCATTAATAGAATCACATATAAGTCTAACATTAGACCATACCCAGTATTTTTTGTTCCTGTATTCGTACTTTGCTTTTGAAAAGTTTTTCTTGCATGCTTTATATTGTAACTATCTAACTATGTGAATTCTTGTTATTGGCTTTATAGTATTATTATCTTTCCTATATTTGTATTGTAGCTGTAAATTTTCCTAAATAAATATATTTTTTTAGCAAAATTAGGAAATAATGTCTGTGCAAGAGTCTTGCGTAACTCTTGCACAAGGTATTGGTCTAGCTAACAAATCGGTGGTCTTACAAAAAACCAAGACCAAGACTGCAAGACCAAGATTGTACAACACTACGCATAATGCAATATTTTCAAAGATTTTTTAACTTACTAGGGAATAAAATTATGTGATATATTAATCATATATTTGTACTAATAAAATGGAATTTTCTGTCTAAAATTATGTATATGAAAGAAAGAGAGAAAAGAATTGTGTCTTCGGCTTGCGATCAACTATAGGCTGGTTGATAGAGCCTCTTTTTTATTAAGCAACAAGAAAATATGTTTTAAAAAGTCTTTTTTTCTTTTTATTTCCTAGTAATTTCTCAAAAGTACGACTTTTCCTTCTCCTCAATCCTTGAAAATGTTGGATTGTGCGAGCGGATGCAAAACATTAAAAACTCCAAAACTTATTTCACCGCCTTTAAATAATACAAGATGGCAAATTACTTTTGCCTTCGCTACGTTTTGCTGAAATTAAATTCCCACTCTTTTAAATCCTAAAACTTTATTGCCTCCAAAATTTTCTTATACCACGCCTATTTGGACGGGGTAAAGACCTAAAGAAGCTGTTTCCAACCAAATTAATGTGAAGACAATGATTATGACCCCGAACATAGTTTGCGGATATTTTATCCATTAATACTGTTCTGGAAATCCAAGCTCCATAAACTTGTGTCTTCATGATTTTCCACTCGGTACACTTAAGCTGTGGATGTGATCGATTTAATAATTTCAGCACTGTTAAGTCATGGTTGAGCAAATGTTTAACATTCCACAACATCTTTACCACTCTTGGCAAGTGTCTCGGATTCACAACTTTCAATTGTATCCCTTCCACGACCATTCCGCTTAAATTCCAGATCCAATTCGCTGCGTATTGATCCTCACATGATATAAATGCCACTCCTAAAGTGAAATTGGTCATTCTGAATAAAGGCATCGGTTCAGGAGCTTCTAAAACAGCTGCCATGAGTGCGTTGACAAGTTTTCGCATCTTTTGTCTTGGAAAAGGCTGCTCGGGATGCTTTACTGAAACTATTGCCAGTCGTAAAGCTGGTGCATCCATATCAATTTGATTTATTGCTTCATTGGTTTCATCATCAGATATTTCCAATATATCCTCTTCTTTTACATCTAATATAATAACATCAGCTGTTGATGTATTGCTAGCATTGCTAGATTTTTGTGGTATGTCACGTGAAGTAGATGGTAACTGCGCTAAACATGAATCAAATGTATTCTCAGTACCAACATTAGCATCCTGCTTTTGAACTTTTTTTCGTCCCGGCTGATTACAAGGCCTGAAACGATTTACAGTATGAGTATCTGGATTATCTCTTGTAGCAAGTTGTAATGCCGTTTTATAACCTCTCGTATAAAATCTTCTTGGCTTACAAGCTCTAATGAGATTTTGGTCTAGATCGAAATTGCTTATATTATCATTATCATGATCAATTCTCAAAGTGTTGCCATCATTAAAGGGCTCGGTTTGGCTTGTAGCTGCAACATTATTCGAATTAAATCTTTTAGTGTAATCATTTAGTCTCTGTTGCATCTTTTTCTGTTTCTTTTTTATGGTTGTCAATTGATTTCTGTGACATTTTAAAGTATCAGCCAGTTGTCTGCGGATTTGAGCATCACTACTTGCAAAATAGTTTACTATATTTTTTCTTGTTTGATTGCCTTTTTGCAGGCCTTTGTTAAGCCAAATTTTTGGATGTTCAATCTCTTTATGGTTATTTTCGTTACTATTACTGGAACTTTTAATATTTTGATCATTGACAATATTAGCAACTGTTGTTTCAATTATTGAAGAATTTTCATTATTAGTAGATTCTTCAATTATTTCCATATTTGTTTCTTGTTCGGTAGTTTTAGGAGTTGGGTCAGAAATGCCAAAACTTTCTTTTGTTGGTGCATTTATCAATGAATTATCAATTAAAGTAGAATCTTGAGTTATTTCCATGTTTTCTTCCTGTTCCTTCGTATTTGAAGTAGTGTCAGAAATGCTCAGATCTTTATCTGTTAGTTTATTTGGTACTGTTGTTTTTTGAGAATCATTTGTAATTACTTCTTGTAATAGGAAAGATTCTTCTTCATTACTTATAGTTGCATCAGAAATGCTTAGACCTGTATCCTTTAATATATTTGTTCCTGTTGTTACTCCAGATTTTAAACTTAGATTATTTGTAACAATTTTTTTATTGAAGGATTCTGCGATTGCAATATTAGGTGCTTTCTGATTGGTTGTGGTATTATTAGGATTTGTTATAATTTCCTCAATTATTGTAGCATTTGCATTAACATTTGCTTGTCTCTTTGAACTTTCACCAATTTCTGCGCATTTTGCACGTGCACGAGTGATCCTTTTTGGCAAAGCTTCTTTGTTGTTTGGTTTATTATTGATGTTCTTTATTCTTTTTTCTTCATTTTCTTTCTTCGTATCTTGCATCATCTGCAAATTTAACATTCATCCATCCCATCACAAACTAGAGGCAAGACAGTAGATAATTCTTAAACTATTTTGTACAATTATATGTAACTTATGACAAATTATAACAGTTATAATATGTTTAGATACCAAATAGGTTACAGAATTTTTGATGCTTTTTTAGAATCTAGTTTATAAGACAGTCAAACTCTAAATTATAAAATTTACATGAGTGTTATAGATTTTGACACACTTACAACTCCAATAAACATTATTTTATTTATTTAATTAACATATAGTTCAAACTTGCTCTTAGTTTAAACAAATATCCAGTCAATTTTAAGTCGCCAAGCAATTGTTAATATATTAATTACTAATAATTCGCTTAAACTTTAATTAATTGTTAATTAATTTTAATGAAATAAATGTTAAATCCATGCATTAATCCAAACAACACAAAATACATACCACAACAATGTTCAAGGATTTAGATTTGTCCTTTGGCCCTTCAATGTTCACCATGCGAGCAGCCATCAATTCCGATAGCAAATATTCCAGTAATAGCAATTTGTCTTCTTTTGACTGCAGTCGTGATGACATATGACCTGGAAATAGTTTGGAATTGGTTAAAATACCTTTGGATTAATATTTATAATTATTATTAGTCTGACAACAAAATTATTATTATTGTTTAATAGGCGAGCATTGCTGATATGCCTATATCAAGCACTGGTGTAAAGTTTATAAAATTGTCAGTTTATCACCATAGTCTATTTTAATTAATTATTATTTTTTTATTAATTTATTAATGATTCCACAAGTTGGTATTAGTGGTTTATAGTTCCCATAATATTTTTTGTATTTAAGTGAAGAAATGCCACTAAGGAAGGATTCAGTTACCAATCTGTTACTGCCTTTTTTGCTGGTGCTACTGTAACCTAAAAATAATCTACCTACATGTTGTTTGATATAATAGCTGTTAATGCCGTTGTTTTTGCATTAGGTATTTGTTCTGAACTGGTTTAATTTTATTTTTTATTAATGTTATTATTATTTTAAATTAACTGACATTATAATTTCTATTTTTATTATTCATTGCTATTTTAATTAACTTTACTATAACTAATATTTTTATATTTCTTAGACTTTTTGTTCATTCATTCACAAAAACACAGCAGCACTGTTGGAGATGAGCCTTCCAGAACATATATCTGGAGTATTTGGCCTACTCTCGCCACGCAGGCCAGACGAGTTGAGGAGGGTCTGACGTCAATTTTTAATGACAATATATTAACAATTCCACAAATTCGTAGGTGAAACCGTGACCATTGGTTTAACATGCTCTCCAAGGCACAGGATTGGTGGTGTTGTAAATCAATGACAAATGTATGTAAGAAAAGTGTATTTCTCATTGGTACATGCAGGGGGGTTTGAGCCGCTCTTTGACATATTACACTAAAATGAAATAGTAAAGTATCACCACGACCGGGGTTACTGACCACCCTTCTGGGGTGGTCAGTAACCATGCTTATAAAGATGCAGATTCACATTTAGACAACTTTACTATAGGCCAATCATGACAAGTGGCAAGCTCGTCAAAGTCTCTAGCGTACCAAACTCAAGAAATATCACAAATAAATTAAATTTATAAGTATTTATTCATTTAAATTAATAAATATTTTTGTGTCCCAACCAGGAATCAAAACCTGGTACCCCTGAGTCTAAATCTACGAAATTAACCGCTAGACCACAGAGGCAGTTAGACTGAAATAATTTGAATGAAATGACAATGTTGTGGATTACAAACAGGAACAAAAGAAATTGTTGAGTGTAGGCTGCAATGGAGCATCCCCTACATGACTGCACAAATAAAGCATTCTGGCTTGTTAAGCATGCCACTAGCACTCAAATGTCAACCACAACCACTTTGCCAAAAGTGTAGTGACTAAGAAGAAGAGAATGCTGACTCTGATATGAAAGCTTAAATAAACTAAGACTACCTGTGATTAATCCTTTATATGGACATCCAAGCTCCTTTAAAAAGGAGCTAAGTTCCAGTAAAAAAGTGCTGGATTCTTCCGGATCATTCATAACGTTGACAGTTTCTTCCAGACCACATAGTTTCTTAATTTCTTCTGATAAGATATGTACCAGCTTGGTGTAGGCTAAGGATTTGGGACCCCCATCTATTGCCTTTGAGAATGCCACATCGTCGGTTAACGGGCCTGTATATCTAAAGAAAATAAAACACTTTAAATACCCTAGAACACAGAGTCCTAGATTTCCACTGATGGAGACTTTCATAATATATTTCTGGAAAATTAGCTCTGCAAACATATAAAATATGGTAACAGTGGTGTTGTAAAAGCTATGACAAATGCATTACTCATTGCATACAGTTTAAACAGCAACCTTATTAGTTTGAGGAAGGGTTTTAACAATGTAGCCACCACCTCACTCATTTATGATGTTTACCTACCTGATAGTAAGTGCGAATAGATTCAACTGACGTTAGTCTACTACTTTTTGGCTTGTCGTAAAAAGGAAGACAAATTTCAAAGCATTCCATGGGTGCCGATTCCAACATGTGTGGATAAGAGATGAAAAGAATGGTGACTAGGGCTTGCTGCTAACGACAATAGGCTGGTTAGTATTTATTATAATAACAACCATATCCATATAGGGTGGTCAGACCACTCTTATAAGAATTGGATTCATGTTAAGACAACTTTCATATAGGAGGTGATGATGGTCACAAGAATAATAAAAAATGTTTATTGCCACATCAATAAATATTACAATCAGAGAAAAGATATACAATTTAAAATAACCTACATGAAGTGGCCAAGTTTTTGGCTCAGCTTTAATCAGCTGCGCATCTCATATAGTGAGGCAGTTGTTATGACAACACCCTAACTCACATACAGTTGAAACAATAAACATAAAGGACAACAAGGAAAACAACTATGAGAAAGAAAAGTGGAAAACCCATCAATGTTTCTAGCTTGGTCTCTCTAAATTCAATGAGTTAACCAATAGACCACAAAGGCAAGTGTTATAAGTATCTATCCATACATTTTCGATTCCCACCGGGGACAAGTTGTACATTGTATAATTTGTCTCGGTCTGGGTGTTTATATGTATATATTTACAAAAAAAAATGGAGAACGGTCGAAGTGGAGCATCTTGTTGCGCAATAAAAAAAAGCAGACATCCTTTATAGACTAGCCTATGGTCAGTCGCCACTCTTCTATACACCATCATTCTTGTAATCTTTCTCTCCCACATGATGGACTCTGTGAATCCATGGAATGCTTAGAAATTTCTTTTCTATAGTATGGATAATGCTAGTGACCAAAATAGGAAGCAAAACTAACTTTATACATTTGTGGGCATTAAAAACAGCCTACACAAAGGCCGATTTAAAAATTTTGGACTGCAGCATCTTAATACGGTACAGTTGGCAAATCAAACTTAAAAATATAACCTACAAATACTTTAATACATACAGAAACTTTTACAAGTATTACAGTTACCTGAAATTAAGTAAATAATTGTCTTTTGACTGTTATTATTGCAATAAACATGCAAGATAAATGATTGCGTGAATCGAATACTTATAGTGACTTACCCCACATCATTTAAAGACTCGAATACGTCGTTCTCCATGATGAATTATTGGCTATTTAATTACAATTACGCTAAAATTATAACGAAATTTCTCAGGGCTTGTCTAAATTTTTACGAAATGCCGACGAAACGAAAGCAAGAAATCAGCCTCAGAAAAGATTTATTTGATGCTGTCAAAATATTGTTGCCAGATGAATATTTATTTTTATTAACAGATTTTATTTTTCTTATCTGGGAACGGAATCCACATTAATATTATCTTCTAGTTTAAATATTATACGTGCTTCAGATATGTTGTAAATTCCGATATTATTATATTAAAATTATCAGTGTCTCGATTTTCTAAATAATTTGCTAAGGAGGTGTGTAGACGATAGTACTCAGACTTAAGTTAAATTACCTTTCTTGCAACAGAGATAATATGGTATTAATCGTTTAATATTCATTACATAAAACACTACGCATAAATATGAAAACATCTGACATACATGAGTAACAAAAAAAAAACAAAAAAAATTGGTAAATAGTTATAATCTGGCAACACCAAACACAGAATGAATATACTCGCGCTCAGAGCGCTAAGAACCGAACGATGTTCCGAATCAATTATCGCGATTTGGATGCTCAGAGCGTGTGTATCACTAACTTTTTATCACGATAGATGGCGCATGATAGATGGTACCTAATAGAACTGTCAGTTGCATAGAAAACTTGTATTTTTATTACGAAATTTATTATTTTATAGATATTACCGAAGTCAGCAGCTTTTAAGTGTACAAATCGAGATTTCCAATCAAAATCAAAGATATATAGTGATCTCAAAATTGCCGTTCTATTAATTAAACCTTTTTTCTTTTTAAAGACGGTGTTCGCTTTCCTAATTCGTCTTTTAAGGTAGGTAACGTTAAGTTAAAATTCGTATTTCTGTATGCCTAGTGTGACAGTGAAGTTTCGTAAACGCAACTATAGTAGTAGAGTTTTTTTACTGAATTTTCGATGTTCATTGGCTGTTATTATAGCGAAACTTGCAATAACACGCAATGTAAAATAAAAAAACGTAACTACAGCAGTTACGTTTTCCGAAACTTGCATGTTACACTAAGTAATAAAATAAAAAACTACAAAAACATTTAAAAAATGAGCCGAAATAGGTGTAAACAAGGTACCAGTGCCGCTAGCGACATCTATAAAAAAGCTCTGATACACCCCATTCGGAACGGTCGAAATATGTCTATATAATCTGTGGTCGAAATCACATTTTCATTCATAAATGTTAGTTTTTTTTTAAATGTATGGAAGATAAATTGCGGATTCCATATCTTTGAGTATGAATACTAACAAATATACATCTCTCGGTTTATTCATCTTTATATGTGTAAAGTTTAATATTATTAACTTATTTTGATCTTTTAAAATAAATTGCCGTATTACAGACATTTTTTTTTCCACTTCCTACAATATAAATTATAGATTTGTTATAGAACTAACATACAAACAGTATAAACGAATTACAATATTCAATAATTTAAAAGAAAACCTAATATTAAATAAACTTGAAAATGGCGCGCGACATAATGACAAAAAACTGACAGCGCTCAGAGCGATCTACCTCGATATCGTGAGCAGTCTAAGCGCGAGAAATGATGTCGTTTGTGACGTCACACAGCTTTGGCAAAACAGTTTAAGCGCGTATCGGAACACCTTAAGCGTGCTTAGGTTACTATTATCGCGTATCGGAACGATAGGGTAGTAAGATGTACGTTGCTATAGGAAAAAAAGTCGAAAGGGCGAAATAAAATAAAATATTTGTATTTACGACTGACTTTATGTTTAGTATAACATGTTGCTCACAGATGTTCGAAACTCTGCTTAAACTTTATATTATATGTTAGCTATTGTTCTATTAAACAACAATTTAGGCTATTATGCTTATCCGGGAAAGTTATAAAGAATACCTACCCACCTACTTTATTTTGCTTGGATAGCGTTCGTAAATTTAAAATATTCTTTGATCTTTCATATTCATCGAATGAATAACTAATACAGATTTATAGCTAAAATAAAAATATTCACGCTACCCTTATCATTTCAAAGTCGACCAATATTTGTAATGTAAATGCGGTGTATAAGAAATCACAACTAAGTCTGATTTTTTGACCATTGTACCTACCTACTCAGTTTTGGTTTTTAGTAAATATTTCAATACATTTACGGCCGGTTGCAGAAAAACTGATTTTCTTTTTTCTGAAATATAGGCGAGATATATACTACAGATGAAATATAGAAAAAACTAACTTAGTGACAAGCTAACTACCAATCACGTAGCACAGTCACGCCGCGCCGGCATAATGTTAGGGACTGATGTCAGTCATGAGTGTCGGATTCCAGTAGCTAACATTCATGGACCTTGCGCGCCACTTACCATCAGGTGGGCGCTAGGTCGCATGTCGTAATAGTATATATAAAAAAAAAAATCTTGGTGTAAATCTTCGGTTTTCGGTAGAGGTAACCTTCTAAATTTTATTTTAACAAGTCAATTAGTAGCAATAATATAATAAAGCAACAAAAATGTGACAAATACAACAAAACAATCCGGATCTTAAATATCATATCAATGCTATACATGCCTACCTAACAATATAATAATAAATACCAATAGGGCACCTATTGTTTATCCAATAAGGATCAAAATGGTGTAATAAAAATACCAGGCTAGCTATTACATCCGGCTCCGCCCGTGTATTAATGTTGACAAATTAAAAAACAAATCTGTCAATTCTACTAATGATACGATCAGAAATCTTGGCAGGTCCCTGGTGTGGGATGCCACATGTGTCATGTGATTCCTGGTCGGGACACAATAATATTTATTATTTTTATTTAATTTATTTGTAATATTTCCCGAGTTTGGTACGCTAGAGACATCGATGAGCTTGACATTTGTCATTATTGGCCTATAGTAAAGTAGGCTAAATTGGCTTTTATATGCGTGGTATCTGACCACCCCGGAAGGGAAAACGGTCGTGATGATACTTTACCACTTCATTTTCTTGTTATTATAAAAAATACTCTGCATGGAAGTTAATGCCATTGTATTTCCCCTGGATAGATAATCTCGCGGCATGAAGACGTGCCCGAAGAAAGCGTGATTGAGTCGAGGAAAGGCGTTGTCTGATGCCCAGGCCCTTTACTATAGATTTGTTGGTTTGGAACTCCGTAAAATAATATCCCCAACATTCAGTACTGAGGTGAGACAATAAGACATAGGTACAGACAATCAGACAAAAACTCTTACACATTTATAGTATTAGTATATGGATTCTTTAAATGTTTGGTATGTCGTTTGAAAAGAGAGAAACACACACAATAATATTATTGTATAATAATTATTGTGTCAATGTATGGGTAAGATTGTGTGCCTGTGTGCGTTATACCTGCGTCTTCGTCAACCGCGAAACGCTGCAGGTGGAAACGTGCGTCATGTTAGCGGGACTAGGTTACGAACGAGTGCCTTCATTCGTAGCCCCTATTCAAACTATGGCTGAGTTGCACCAACATTTTATGTCTAAATGTAACGATAAAAGTTTAAAATGGCGTCAGTTGGTATCAACGACGCGACTTTTATGAACAAAAAAAAGCATAATTTCGTAATTTTTACTTTACTGAAGATAGGTTGTGTTGTATGAAAATCGGTTGGTAAGGAAGAAATTAGTAGATATTTACGAGATGTGTTCCTTACCAATTGGTACTCCTGTGTACCTACCTAAAAAGTTGTTTGTTACAATATTATGTTTTTTTATTAATTAATTTGTTTGTGTAATATATTTCAAAGACTTGTTACACGTTGAAATAACACGTTTTAGAATAGCTAGGTAAGCATTTAAAAATAACCACGTTTCTGCTTTTAATATAATTTCTACTGCTATGTCCGATAATATAACACACCCGTACATAACTAATAGTAAGATTAATGGGTTTGCTAGTATTTTCTAAAATAATATTTTGATAAAAACCAAATCCCAGGTGATCCCAACGATAGGAGACACAAAGCCGTTGACCAAACAAGTTCTCAGCACACGTATTACGACGTAAGCGGCCAGCCAACCACAGCCGTCCTACAAAACAATCACAATAAGCTATCGCCAGAACCCGACACAATCCACTGCGCCGGCGCAACCCGCGCACGCGTGTTAAAAAGCAAAAAGCAAAAACCGGTGTCTAATTGCGTAAAATTTCAAATTTCGAAAAACGTAATGTGATAGTGACGTAACACGTTAAATAAATGTGCCATAGTGATGTAAAATGGGTGTTCTAAAGTTGGTATTGTGTGTGATTTTTGTGCCTTGTGTATTTGGGCAAGAAACTGGCTGTTTTACAGCTGGGAGTGTGGCTGGGGCTGCCGTAGGAGCCTTCTTAGCTGCCTTCTTGCTCGTAGCCGCAGCTTATTATTTAAGAAAGTTGTATTTGAAGAAACGTAAAGGTATGTCGTTAATTAAATTCAAGTTAAACCACAGTTATATTAATAACATTAACCACAGTTCAGCCTTACTCTTACTTGCCTTGAAAGAAGTGAGAAACCGACAGTTGTACCTATTACTTACTTTAGTTTAAGCTATTAAAAATAATAATAAAAAGTGCCTTATAGAACCTACGTAGATGTACCAACTAATAAACTCATTATATGGGTCAAAACATGCCCTGATGATCATTTGTCGACAGATTTAATAAGAAGCTTAATCTGTTGTCATTTCTGACACCCCATAGGATAGACATAGGTCTGTTCGTCGTTCCGTTCTTTTTCACTCGAGGGTTTGAACATAGGTTTTGTATTTTTAATTTACAATTCATTTATCATCATTACGGAGCCCTAGGCCTCCACTGCTGGAGATGAGCCTTCCAGGACATTGAGAATTTGGTTTACACTCCAACGCTGACCAAGCGGGTTGACGAGGATCTCAATTAATTAGTTGATATTAGTGAAATTTGGACTGATCGCGATGGATTAAGATGCTGTTGGAGGCACGGGAGCAGTGGTATTGTAAATCTTAAAAACGTACGCAAGAAAAGTGTATTTCTTATCGGTACGTGCCGGGGTTTGAACCGTGACCTTTTAAACTAAAGGTAAAGCGTTACAACTGAGCCACCACTGATCGTAATTAATATGCTTCAATATACCTAAAAACATAACCATATCAAGGTGATTGCTTATAATACCTGCCGATATCTCAACTCAAAGCTTTGAATTGACGTCCTTTCAAAACCACTGTATCTATAATTATATTTGGAAGGCTTCGGGCCAAAATACGGTCGAGCAAGTTAATGTGTGCTCATCATCTCGCCCACGATCGAAAATAATTATCGTTGCTTCAAACTTGAAGATAATAAATGGTGGGTTTGGAAATACGTCGTAAAATAAAAGCACAAAGTAACAACAAAGCAAGTAAACCAATTTAAAAAGGTTCCGATGACTTGAGAACTTTTTTTTTACATTTAAAACAAAGACATGAATATCGAAATATATGAGATATATGCGCATCAAACTTGTTAAGTATATGTCAACGTATATTATTATTTTAATGTTAAGAGTTGATTTGAGTAGTCATTGAGACTAATGGCAGCTGCTGCCATCCATGAACTTTACATCCTGATTTCATTGTTAATCCGCTTTCTGACAGCTATTGCGAATAAATTCTGAAAATGTCCTCAAAATGCGAACGGGTAAACCTTGCTAATAAAATATAGACACCCACAAATGTACGGGGGTTTCAAATGATATATAAAAAAATATATTGTAGTCGTAATTTCGGAGACATGTACTATAAAAGCCGCAGACAGAGCAAGAATTAATGCTTTTCAGGTGCAGACGTGCTTCGTTTGCTCAGAATTCATTGGACCGCTCGACGCACTAACGTTTCTGTACTTAAAGAGCTCTAACTTGCCAAGGAACAGAGACTTTCTGCCGTCTGATTTATTTATATATTTATATTTGGGAAAAAAAGCCTTACAAATTTTCACTGATAGTATTGAGTTAGTAGTAAACAAAGAAAAAAAAACGTGTTAAAATAATACAATTAAAATACAAACACAAAGCAAGCACCAACACAAATAGGAGAACAAGCTAGTACAACTATTAAAAAATAACAAACAACCCGAATTCTGCACATTGCTAGAAGAGGTGCCGACAATCTGGAAAAAAACTTTTAGTAACGGAAAAAGTAGACGGTAAAAAAACAAGAAGAAGAAGCCCCAAACGGTGGTCCAGTCAGGTGAGTGAGTACACTGAATGAGTCAGTACACCAAGCCGTCCACTGCGCCGACGACCGCGATCACTGGAAACGGCTGGTGGATGGACTGCGACGGAGTCACGATCTCCAACAGTGGGATACCGACTAATGAGAAGCAGGAGTAATCCCAACGCTTAAAAGCGATTTAACTACTAAACAGTGACGATATCTGCAAGTGATTTATGAACTATTAGACATTGCGTTTTAAATCACAAGTGCATATAAGTATTTATAAAGAGTTATTACGTACGTCATTACTATTCATTCACAAAGCCCAATTAATCATTACATACTAGAAGTAATTAAAATAACCACTTAACTACTAGTTTTAATGGAGAAAGTGAATCATTTTTAATGTATATTGTTGTAAATGATTCACAAGTACCTAGTACGTGATAGTAATAATATAGTAATTTAATTACAAAAAACAGAAGTAAACGTATTACCTATCTTCGATGATGTAATGACAACGATTAACTTGCATTAAGTCAAAAAAAATAACGCAAATGAATAAAAATTCCCTTACCAATCCGTGGCATATTGTGGTGTGTCTAAGCTAAATTCTCCAGAAATAACTTGTGAAAGGAGTGGAGGTTTAGAGGGACTTAAGTTGTGTTTATATATAATAATAAATAAACAGTACATTTACTGGTATTAATAAATTTGCTTGTGACTTTTTCGGGATATTATAGCAATGATAATACTTTGTCATGGTTCATTATACTATATTATAATGAGGTTGGATAATGCGAAATTAAACGGAATCAATAAAAAAAATAAGAAAAAGAAGTAGGTAGGCATTCGTCATTTTTACGAGAAGCACGGAAAGTTATTTATAAAAAGACAATAAGACCTTTTTTTTTTTAAATGCCGGAGAGGTCATACCATACAGGCACAGGTGGTATTTTTGAAACTGCGCAGGCGACCGGGCTAGATCAAAAACTAATTATATCGAGTGACACCGTGCGGTTTATTGAATACCGCTCCGGTACATCAGAACGTCTCCACACACGCTATCGACGTCTAGTTGAGCTACACAGGCAAATCTGCACAGGTAACCTCTTCAGTAAACGTTAGCGTATATGACCTACTTTACGTAAGACAATATACAATTTAATGCACACATAACCAAATTGATCAACAATCCTAAATAAAATAAATATTCATATGTAGTTATTGTAGATACATTATTAATTAAGATAAAATCTAATTTATCTATTAAAAAGATAAGTGTTGTGAAACTATTAAAATATTTGTAATTTTGCTGTTTGACACGCACTTCACAAGAAAGATATAATGTTATCATTTTAATAATCATTACACAATATTTTGACTAGAAGAGGTATTAGAGATTATTTACTTAGGTAATCACATAAAAAAAATATATAAATGTTTAAAATAAATACAGTGTAAACTCCATGTAACGTCACTAGATTTAACGACAAACTCCCAAAAGCGTCATAAACAATTGGCTTTGGTTCGTTTAGCTTGTCTTCCAATTCTGATTTTTCTTAATTCTTTAACGCCATAAAATGTTCACTGAAGTTATATAGAGTTTAGTTAATTACATTTTTCTATATGTTTATATATATTGTTGAAACAATGGCATTTAAAATATTTTAAACACGAAATTCCAATTACCAGTTAAAATAAATGTTTTTACATAAAATATCTAGAAATTCAAGAACGTTCTTAGAACGATCAGAGTATAAGAAAGATAGAACTCATTGAACTGCCTACGTGGTTCGATTTAGACTTGGAAGTAACGGGTTCGATTCCTAGTTTAATAGATATTTAATATTTTTTATTTTTTTGCGATATTTATCTTGCTAGAAACATCAATGAGCTTGTTACTTCTCATGATTGGCCTATAATAAAGTTGGCTAAATGTGAATCTGCATCTTTATGAGCGTGCTTTCTGACCACTCTGCAAGGTATACGGTCGTGATAATACTTTTTTTTCTATAAGATGTTTGACAATATCCAAGTGTTATGTTTCAGCCCAATGGAAATAAATTATTTGATTTGATATGCTCCTACTAACTCGAAAACTCCTATATACGACTAATAAGACGGTCCCACTACTAAGACGTACGAAATAAGTTCTATTAAAAAAAAAAAAAAAAAATTTAAATATGAAAATTCCCTAACTTTGTCACTGGCAAATTGTAACTAATGCCATTAAAAATATATACATATGCTCGTAGTGGCTTTATTGTAAGAACGCTTCGATTGAAAATAAAAATAAATAAAAACCTAAAAAGGTCGGATCGAACCCTGGCATGTACCAATAAGTAATACACTTTTCTTAAGTACATTTGTCATTTATTTACAACACCACTGTTTCTCGTGCCTCAGAGAGCACGTTAAGCCGTTGGTCCCGGTTCCACTAATACCAACTTGTGGAAACGTGAATTGTCATTAAAAATTACATCAGAACCTCGCCAAGTCAGGCAGTCAGGTATATATGCATTAAATTATCGGTGTATGTATATACTGAGGACATGTGACATCGCGCCCACATGACGGTAAGCGGTACACGAGATCCAAGAATGGATGCAACTGACGTCAGCCCTTCCATTATGCCGGTCTATAATTTTGTTACTGCTATGACATCGCCTGTGTCACGTGACACGTACTCAGGGTAGGTTCGACTACTTCAACCATAGGGCAACGCGTTGCTGACTCCAACTCACCTTCAGGAGTACTTCTCTACGAAGACAACGCAATATTCTGCTGGATAAAGTGTCAAAATGAAGTGGTAATTTTATTTTCAATTCAAAAACATTTATGCTAACTAAATAAAAAATACAACGGGTCTGTCTAGTCTTTGAATCGATGTCAGCATCAACATGTTTCCGAGCTTGTTCCTTTTTTAAAAAAATAAGAAAAAACTTGCCACTTATAAGGAAGTCGTCAGGCTGTTTCTCTATTGCATCGTGCGCCGATCGGCAAACCGGTATTTAAAACCGTTATACCAATCGACGGAAAAGATACTTAAATATACTTATTTGGTATTAAAATATATGTTACTGTAATAGTCTGAAAGTTGTTAATTCTAATATATTTCAGTACAACCTAAGATTAACCATCTTCTACTTATAAAAGACTTAATTTTAAATCCCGTTTTTTTTTTTTCATTTCTCCCAATGGATGATGAATGAGGTGATAGGGAAGGCAAAGGGTCTAGCCCATACAGCCAAAAAAGTAAAGTAAAGTATCATTACGACCGTTTCCCTTTCGGGGTGGTCTGAAACCACGCTTATAAATAAGCGGATTCACAATTAGTCAACTTTACTATAGGCCAATCATCACAAGTGGCAAGCTCGTCGATGTCTCCAGCGCGTACCAAACTCGAGAAATATCACAAATGAATTAAATATTAATTAAATGTATTTATTTACATTAATAAATATTTTTGTGTCCCGACCAGGAATTGAACCCGGTACCTCCGAGTCTAAGTCCACGGACTTAACCGCTAGACCACGGAGGCAGTTACATACAGCCAAGGTTGACGTAATATATGTATATTTATTTTTTATTAGTTAATAAGGTTAACATCAAATAACAGATGTTGGAGAATTTGATGCTTTTCTTGGAGTCACTCAAAACCACGGAGGCAGTAGGTAATTTCATCATTCAGTCATTTTGGTGCAACTCAGGCTTAGAGGCGGAGATGGGGTCCATACAAAATCAAAATGTAACTGTCATGTCTCCCGGACACTTTAAACTGTCAATATGTTTTTATTCACGTAAACCTATTGCAAGGATTCTACTCCTGCTAGTGGAAGACTAAGCAGCAAAGTGGTCCAATAAGTAAGCTGTTAGCAGAAGACCAGCAGCTTAGCAGATTCCAGTGACCTGTTAATGTTTAATCTGATTGAGAAAGGAATCTGCAAGAAGAACTTGGCTATAGCAGATATACAAAATAAAACATTTACAGAACTACACCACAACGATCAATTAATAACCTTTAAAATTTAGTTATCAGTAACTATGAGATTACAATACCTGTTACAGCGGTAACCCATCAGGCAAGTTTGAATTAAGACTACATGCCCATGAAAGTCGACAAAACGCAAAAACCTCTGCTAATTTAAGAACAATAAATTGTTCAATTGTTCGGCAGAGGTCCCAGGCCCCCATAGAAGCACCCGATCACGGATCACGATGTACCAAAATGAAGTCTTTGTAAATGTAACGATTGAAGTTTTAAAAAATAAGACACGATTGCGTAAAAAATAACTTTAAATAAAAATTTGGAAGAAATAAATAAGTCCAAGGGTTCCGTCGCCAAAAAGTAGCCACGACTCAGACTTAGCTGTCACGCAGGGCCAATAGTGAAAGAGAGACGGTTTATAGTGTAAGTGTGGCTCGGCTGTAAGAACGCTTTGTGCGATACAAAATTCGGAAAATATCACCTTGGCCAGGTATAAAGAAAACAACTGCATTGTGTTTGATTGCATTAAAACTGTTAGGCGAACTCCGAAGCAAACTGCCCACACTTTGCGAGCTAAACCGAAAGTAGCAGCTTCTTGATTTTGGCTTTGAAGGCGGCGCGGGAGTTACTGAATATATCCACGTCCGATACACGCCTGTTGTACGTGTCGCACATGCGACGTACAGGTGCGCGCATGACAGATATTGTACGTACGCGGCAGACATGGAAGAGAGCGCAGAAGCGAGTCTGTCTCGAGGGGGCATTATACAAAAAATACCTTCTGTCAGGTTTGGACAACTGAGTAGGGCTCAGTATTACAATAGTGTCATGTCAGTTGTAAGTCTACGGTCTGAGAACGGTCTTTTAATTAGCTTAAGCTTGCTAAAACTACGCCCCTGCACTCCACCCGCGTGCGTCTCAGTCTCATTATTTCTTTACCACTGAGGTGCCCCCTGGTACTTGGCGCCTGGAGCGGCCGCTCCGTTCGCCCTATGGAAGGGCCGGCCCTGCCCCTGACCCTCCCACCGTTCCAGTCGCCAGCGGCTATCTTCATCACCCATTTCCCCCTCCATGGCTCCACCGCAGACCCTCAGGTTGGGTCTGCTGCCGTTGAGTAGACGAGTGCCTTTACTCCGTAGCCACGACTCAGACTTAGCTGGTTTATAGGGTTTTCGGGCATGCGACCTCCCGCGGTGGCCCTTCAGGCTGGGGTCGTATCGTCAGCCGATTTTACGAGTTTCCGTCTTTAAAAATAGAAAAGGGTAATTTAGGTCGGTAGATAAAACAATGTACTCGTATTATACGGTTTGCGTGATCAGTTTATTATTTTGTGTGAAATTCACACAATAAATTGAATACAATTCCAATTGTACGTAATTAATAATGAAATGTCGGCTTAATCCGTCACTAATCGGTCCACTAAACTATTTTAATAACAATCAAAATCTACTTTTTATCTGAAATTGGTTACCTGCATAGATAGTGCAAAGATATTGCACGCAATTATTCGAGTATGAATTCACGTAAAGCAGCGGTGGTCCTGTAGAACGCTTTCTGCTGAGAGTTTGCGCCGTTTGGGGTCGAGACGATGGGACTATGGGGACCCTCAGCCAAGCATCTGGCCAAAGAGTTGTCCAAACGGCTAACGGAGAAATCTAGAGATAGGAAATTATTTCTACCAACGTATTAACCTCCCTATACAGAGGGATAATGTTGCCAGTCTTCTTGGGACTATCTTTGATGGAGTCTCTTATGGATATTTATTATCTACCTATAGTTAATTTTTTTATTAGGTTTAGTTTATAGTTATTTAATTTTATTTTAGTATGTTTGGTAAATTTACAAATAAATATTTTACAATCTCAGCTTTACAGACACAAAATCCAAAAAGAATATTAAAAAATCGAAAACTTGAATACAAGTTCATTGCCATTGCCATTAAAAACAAATAAAAAATGGCGTCGCATGTTATTGAAAGAATGCACCAAACCTGTGCAGTCACCCCACCAATTATACTCGTATCCATCGTGGACAAAGATTTGAAAAAATATAAAGTCGTCTTGAATTGACATTAACTACGTCAATCCATCATATTGTGTAGGACAAAAAAAGGAAAAAAAAATAGTCTGTAAAAAGTACTTTCGGGTTTGTAGTCTTATCTCGGTACATTTCTATAAATATTTTGATTTTTGTTGTCTAGATTTCAGCCTTCATCGCGAATAAGTTGTCTCAATGATCTCAATGTGTGTTTTGTTACATTTGTAGTGAAAGAAAAACTTAAAAATTTTGAAAACCATTAACAAATATTAAAGACAAAAGCGGGATGGCCCACACATATTAAAGTTAATAATATTTTTTTAAATACTGTATGTATATGTTCAATTAACAATTTAACAACTTAAATTTTCTCACAAATCGTAAGTCAAATAACTACTCTAAAATCGTAAATGACATGCTAGAGAGCTTTTAAAACTTTTGATGTAATATGTTAATCAAAGTCCATTACCTCCATGGTCATCTTAACCAATTTCCTTAATTTGCCTTATTTTTATACCTATGCTTTTATTTCTGAAATGAAATAATTTATTTGTCAGAAACATGGTAGGTACAGGGATGTAAATTATTATATGTAATTATATCACATCCTTCGCTATTTCTAGCATACAAATATTTATTTAGTCACATGACTTTGTCGAGCTTAGTGTCTAGGTATTCTTTTGTCAAATAAAATCATTTACTTACCAGCATTTGTTTAACTCTTAATTTGAACAGTTTTAGTGGCAGCTCCCTTATAGTAACTGGAAGATTATTAAATATCTTTGTTGCCATTGCATAACAATTTCGGCTATATTGAGTACTTTTATGCGCTGGAATAATTATTCTACTAGGATAACGCGTTTTAAAATTGCAATTATCCCCAAGAGTTTTAAAAAGTTCCTAGTTCTACTGCATTGACTCTGCTGTCATGCGTATTCTGTCATATCCACGTCTCGCTTCTATACATATGTGTTGGTACCATCATTTGGCTTTGTGTATGGTGAGTCGAGCCTTGTCATTTGTCACACGTTAGAAATATGCAAGCTAAGCCGTGCATAAACCAAAATTTGTGTTGACATTAATAGTGTCCGTCAGTTTATAATTCCTTTATATAACGTTTGCGCTTATACAAACAGAATATGCCTACATCGAAGTCCTTGCTGACTGTAACCTGTTTTAATTGCGTTTTTTATACTAATTAAACAACAAAAATACACAGGAAGTTATCGTTAATTGTAAATATTGCAATGATCTTTCAAAATAGCGATAAAACTGGGCTCAGTAACGACCTAGTCAAGGCTATTGGTTTTCAAAGGAATGTTGTAGGTACTAATAGTGTCAAACGGCCAATTCGCTACGACCATACTGTATGGTATAATATACATTTATAGAGCGTAAAATGAAATTAAGGAATATAGATTCACACAATACCTATATAATACATTTTTACAAAACGTTTCGCCAGTGGTTCTCATCAATAGTATTATATTTACGTATATTGTAAATTTATTGTTTAGTTTATTTCATTTTTATTATTTCACATTTTTTATCTTTTAATTATCATTAATATTTTTTAATTATCATTCTTTTAGTTTTTTTTTGTTCTATGTTTTGTAGTTTATTGTTCTTAGTTTTAAGTTTAGGTTAATTTTACTTTAGGTTTCGTGTTGTTATTTCAGCGAGCAACACCTAATTATGTAATTTTAGCTATCGGTGGCACCTTGTCAATACACATACACTACCCATATGTACAGTATATATATTTTATGTATCTAGCTGTAAGTTGTCCCTAAACATTAAAATAAAAAATAAATAAAATAAAAACCAGTACATAGTCAGTCACAAGATCGAGATACGATTCATCTCCTTTTTCTCCCACACACCATGGATCCGGCACCAATTTGTCATTAATTATTATATCGATATGACTAATATATGCGACGCGAACAACACTATTTTTTTTTTTAATTTGAATTCTTAGGGAAATTGTAAAAATAAAAAATAAAAAAACATGTGCGGACGGGACGTACCGCAAAAGTGAATACTAAACTTGCAGGTTATTGATTTCGTAGTTGGTAGGAATATGGAGATTAAATATGACGTGTAAAAGTGCTAAAAATGTTGCCTATTTACTGAATAAATGATTTGATTTGATTTGAAATGAATGCATGGTATGATGGTATGGTATGATAAATGTAAATGATTTTAAAATTGTATAAATTGCGCTGTTTCCCCCAATGAGGTTTTTCCTTGAGCGCTGTTCTGACGTACGGACGTACGATAAACAAAATAGGTCCCCATCCAAGCGCGCGCAATAAAGTTCTCACTTCGAAAGTATGTTTAGAGTGCCTCGACTTACCTCACGTTCTAAAGACTTGTTCAAATTACAGAACAAATTATGCAAAAAAACACTTTTTTAAGACGTGCAGTAAAACTATATAATGATTGCTTGGTTGACGTGGATATATTTGCTTGCTCTAAGTCAGTGTATAGGAGCAGAGTACGTGAGATAATTGTAGTTAAGTATTCGATAGAATAGACTTAAATGTCATTTTTACTTTCTTTTATGATTTAAGTGTATTTTGAAAATGTAATAAGTATAGTTCTCTTTTACATTTTTGGTACTCCAGGTCTAATTATATGTATATTGTTTGTTGTATAAATTGTATTATGACTGTTTGTTACCATAATAAAAAAAAAAAAAAAGTAATTCATGATTATCACCGTACATACAGTTAGAGAATATGTAGTTGAATTTTTATTTTCGGAATCATAACAATATACAGGTTGGATTTTTGAGACGGATCAGTAAGGACATACATGGACTCAAACTTCAGTTGGACCAAAGAGTCTTTTGGTGACACTAAGAAATAGGATCGTTTGGAAATAAAGAATATTTAATTAATCTATTAATTTAATTATTCCGAACAAAATGTATAAGAAAAGTTTTTTGCGATTACTGACATTTCCAGTACTCAAACCTCGGTCGGTCTAGTACACACTTTTGATCCTCCCATCCCTGAAACAGGATCGAATCGCATCAAAAAAAGTTTTTGTATATAATTAGCATTTTTTTGCTGACTGTACTGCTTTCCAAAATCTGTGAATGCAGTTCAGAATATCTCAAACATTTAGTAGGTAATGTCCAAGGAATAATTTTCTGTAACTATAACTTTTGTAGGTTAATAAATGTTTTTATTCGACAAAAGAATACCTAGACACTAAGCTCGACAAAGTCATGTGACTAAGTAAATATTTGTATGCTAGAAATAGCGAAGCATGTGATATAATTACCTATAATAATGTACATCCCTGTACCTACCATGTTTCTGACAAATAAATTATTTCATTTCACAATGTACTACCTGCCCTGTACTCACTGACCAGTCTCAATAATCTACCTTTCATAATCGTATATCCAATTTAAAATAATAGATAAACAAAATATGTATAATATTATTCTATGTTATTTATTTATCGATATGACTGATTATGCGACGCGTACAGCACTAATTTTAAGTGAAACGATCAAATGTCAGATTAGTTGGTCGAAAGATCCATTTTTTTAACGGAAGTGTGTAGAACAGTCGGTTTTTGGTCGTTAGATAGATTGTAATACACTTTTTGACAAGTAACAAATCAATTGACAATGTATTATGTCTTTGAATTTATTACATAAAATCGCTTAAAATACATTTTAAACAAATATAATATAAACTATAAAGTATACAACAATGTAAACAAACCATTTCTTATGTTAAATGACATCTGTCAAAAGGGGTACTTTCAAAACGGTACTGACATACGAAACTAGCATCAAATGTTAGAATTTTCATTAAACGAACGACTTGTGCTAAAAAAATTGTATTTTCATGCTAACATTTCTTAAAGCGAACGCGGCATTAGTCAAATTAAACAAAAAAAAAACAATTTTGTTTTTAAACGTAATTAAATCCTTGTAGGAGTAATTTAAACTCACAAGGTTTAATACAAAATAAAACATTCAATTACCACTATTTTAAAAATACAAAAATGAAACTGGACCGAACTCTCTATCCCGCGGCGTAAATATCACTGGTCGGCCAAGCGGCGGCGTGCGGGTTGAGCGGGGTTGCGGGGGGTAAAAAGGAGCAGGCGGCGATACGCGGACAAAAAAAGGACGCTACCTAATAAACGTCAGACAAAAGAAGCGCTACAAATTCTATTAATATGGTAAGAATTATTTAGATTGAAATAACACCATACGGTCTATAGATGCGGCCCTTTGAGGGAGCACCGGATAATGTGGGTCAGATACGGAATGCGGCTCGGCCGGTGCACGCACCCACCTCGACTTATACACATTCACAAAGACACACACACATGCACATGTATTTTATCATCACAGTCCGTACTGCAACAAGGCGTAGCCAACTTCAGCAAAGCCGAAAGACGCATTTAGCTAGGATGGGCGGCATTCGGGAAGCTGAGCCACATCTTCTTATCAAACATACCCCAGTGTTTGAAGACGAGAGTTTTCAACCAGTGCGGAAGAACGCGACACTGACAGTGGGTCTGGTGCACAAATTTAAGGTCGCTCAGCGGGCTATGGAGAGAGCTATGCTCAGTATTTCTCTGATGGATAAAGTCCGAAACAAGGAACCAAAGTTAGCGATATAGCCTTCAAAATTAGTAGTGGCAATGTGCTGGACACGTCTGTATCAGAACCGATGATCGATGGAGTAGACGGGTTCTAGAGTGGAGACCACGTACGGGAAGACGCAGAGTGGGATGATGGATGGTGGCCAATTCCTATGTGACTCTCACAGCCTTTCACTTCGTCCTTCACATAATAACCTACTTAAAATCCCTCCCCACTCTTCATATTCAGATTCCTTTACAGTATCTGCAGCTCGCCAGTAGAACAGACTTCCTTTAATTGTCAGACAGGCAACATCTCTTAAAATATTTAAAGATAAATTATACAAATACTTACTTCACAAACAAAAAAGTTGCCATAACTAACTTATTATGGATATATATATGTACGAGGATATATTTACGTATATATTTTGGATTATATGGAAGATTCCAAAAGACCACAACATGAAGTCGAATAAATATTATGATCTCACAGAAGAAATGATCCGGAACGGGTTCAAGACTCAGCTTTACGCAGTGAAAGTTGGTGCGAGAGGAGTTCCAGCAAAATCTTTGCATCACTTACTGAAAGAATTGGGCCTAAGCGGGTCTGCAGGAGATACATTTATGGAACGAGCTTCCAAGATGGCATTAACGGAATCATACAGTATTTGGTTGTGTAGGGAGAGGAGTAGAATGGTGGATGGTGAGCATATTATCGCGCAATAAAATAAAAAAGGGAGGAATACTTTTCTTAAACCAGCCTATTGGTCGCAAGCCTGAGACACCATCCTTCTTATCTCTTACCGACACATGATGGACCCGGCACCCGCACGGTTAATCCATTGAATGTTTAGAAATTTGTCTCCTCCCTCTCTCTGTATATTGCATTGCATATACTAAGTACTATATGTATGTAATTCATTTGTGTTTTATTATAGTAATAAATAATTTCAACTATGTATTTTCTTCGTAACTGGGTGCATTATACAGATCACAAAGGTTAGTTGGTAGAAAATGCATTTACGGCATTAAGCTCGCCTATGTACCTGCACTTGTTTTGGTTTTTTGTACAACAAATAAATAATTATTATTACTTTTAATTACGCCATAGTCTTCACCAGTGCATCGTAAATATTATAAAAGAAAAATACACACTCCTACAAGATTGCCGTATCACGGTGGTTTATGATAAAAACGGTATTTTTTACTTTATCTAAATAGGTCTATTAAATAGTTTTTGCGTCACGCTTCAACAATCAAATTGAATATTTGCACGTATTTATGGAAGCTATTTATTATAATACTACACTTAGCGATACTATTAAAAGGGCTCTAGCCACCATCGAGGTTCCAGCTCTTCATGAGACAGCTGGAATTATTCGAGACCCGATGGTATGACGCTGGTCCTCTAGGAACGAGGACTTGCCTCGCCGTGTCGCATCTTAGGGGGCGCAAGTATGTAAGTATATTAAAAGATTACATATTTGTGCCGTTTGCTGTAGAAACTCTGGATCCATGGGGTCCAAGCGCAAAAATACAAACATTGGTTCTTATAAAACCTAATATAAATATAAATCGTGACCACGGTATGGTGGCAAGAACGCTGGCCGCATTTTCTCGCTGAATCGCTATACTGATTCTCTGAGCGAGGGAAGAACCAGTCATCTTGTCACAATTAGACAAAAGGTGACACCCTCAAGAATATCACAAATAAATTCAATATTAACTAAATAAAAAATAATTAGAATTAAAAAAAAAAGTGGCTACAATGTAAAAAGTAAAGTATCATCACGACCGTTTCCCTTTCGGGGTGGTCAGAAACCACGCTTATAAATAAGCGGATTCACAATTAGCCAACTTTACTATAGGCCAATCATGACAAGTGGCAAGCTCGTCCAAACTCGAGAAATATCACAAATAAATTAAGTATATATTTTTGTGTCCCGACCATGAATCAAACCCGCTAATCAAAACCGCTAGACCACGGAGGCAGTTACTACACTGGCTACTATGTCAAACTAAATTTAAAATTAAAGTAGAATTATGCACAGGAGATAGAAAAAAGAGAGTTGTGAGAGGAACGAAGAAGGGGTATTTTGATGTCGCAGGTTTATTAAGAACAAAAAAAAGTAAGCAGATTACAAGATTCGTCAACATCCCGAATGTGCAACACCTACAGTAGTCTCTGCAGTGCCAATAATGATATAGACATATTTCATGACCGTTACAATGTATTCAGAAAAAATGTTCTCGAACATTTCAAACCATCAATATTTGAGTAGCTTATAATTTATTTAACAAGTGATTTGTTTTCGTTTTTTTTTAAGGTACCAAATTTGTGCAATTTTTATGTTTCCTAATTAATTCTATTAAAAAAGAGAAAAATGTATAATTTTATTTTAGAAGTCATATTTTTATTTTGTAAATTTGATAGTTTTTGTTAAATTTATTTATTTTGTTTTAACAGTAATAAGTTTTTAATTTCTTCTTCTTTTTATATTGGTGAATGCTGTGACACCTAATTGGTACATATATTAGATAAGTTATAATTATACTATGTTATGTGTGTGATAATATATGTACTGCTGTGTGTACTAAATGAATAAATAAGATTATGTGACAAGCCATTTTTTACCTCAATTTTTTACTTTAACTATCAACGAGAGAGGTAATCAGGTAAGATTCCTTATCAACTTATCAATAGCAAAGTTTTATGACCGACAAGTTTGTAGGTTATCATAAAACAGGTACATCTTAATAGGTTAAAAAATAATAATAGAAAAAAAAAACTTTATTGAGAAAAACATTATTTTTACACAACTTATTTTAAAATTCAACAATTCATGTTAACTAAAACAAAAAAAAAATGTTTTACAAATAAAAATTTACATTTGTTTTGAAACTTATGGGAAACTGTTAATAACTGTTAACTGTTAAACTGTTAAGGGACGAGCCGCTCTGCAAACTGGTACAGGAAGATATTTTATCTGCCAGTAATATGAAAGAGCGAACTCGCCTCATGGCCGTTTCCACTAGGGAGTCAGGTCTTTGGTTGCAGGTTTTTCCCTCAGCATCGGTTGGCACACTCCTTGACCGAAATACACTGACCATGGCGGTGTGCCTTCGTCTCGGAGACCGGACTGTCCACCCGCACAAGTGTCGATGCGGAGAACCAGTCGATCATCTCGGACACCACGGGCTTTCTTGTGCTAGAAGCGCTGGCCGCATTCCTCGTCACGCGGCTCTCAACGACATCATCCGAAGGGCTCTTGTCACTGCTGGGGTACCCGCAATATTAGAACCATCTGGGATTGTGCGGAGCGATGGCAAGAGACCCGACGGAATGACTGTTGGGCCGTGGAAACTTGGCAGATCTCTGGTGTGGGATGCGACGTGTGTAGACACATTAGCTCCATCTCACATCCAGGCGACCTCGTCAGGTGCGGGAAGAACGGCTATTTCTGCGGAGAACCTCAAATTGCGCAAATATGCCAACCTTGGTTCCGGTTACGAGTTTGCGTTATTTGGGGTCGAGACGATGGGCCCATGGGGACCGTCAGCGAGGCGCTTGGCCAAGGAGTTGTCAAAGCGGCTGACAGAAAGGTCTGGAGACAGGAAGGCTGGCAATTATTTCTGCCAACGTATTAGCCTCTCTATACAGAGGGGAAATGTTGCCAGTCTCCTTGGGACTATCTCGGATGGGACATCTCTAGAGGACATTTTTTATTTATAGTTTAGTTTATTTTTAATTTTATTATTTAGGTAGCTTTTATATTGTAATTCTTTTGAAACTTATCTCCCGAAAAAGTAGTAAAGTATCAGGACATATGTACTTACAGCTGAACCCGTTTATCGCGAACAGAAAGACAGACGCGGCGGAGGAAATTGTTTTATAACATGTAATAATCCTTTCATCAAATATTTAAGGTAGGTAAAATAATATTTTATTATAATCTCCCGCAAGTTTGTTAAGATGAGAATTAATCGTTTTCTTAACATTTATTTATTTATTAAAAACTTTATTGTTTAATAGTAAAGGCGTATTATGTAATGCTGCTTGGCATTTTCTTACCATCAACCTTCGGGACAAGAAATCGAAGTTTAGGCATGGCAAAATAAAAACACACAAAAAAAAAACTTATTAGTGCTAGTTAAATGAAATATACGAGTTCGAGAGTTTTTCGCGCCATTTTGCGTGGACATGTCAAGTGCAAGTTTTTGTTTTATAAATTAATTTACTGTGGATATTATTGGTCAAAAGTGGTGTTGTTTTGTTTAATAATGTGCAACAATGTGAATAATTATGGAAAACGATAAATTGGACTTCAAATATGGGGCACAAGTTGCAGTTAATTTTTGCGGTTTTCCCGCGCTGTCAACTCCCATATTTTACCCGACGTGTTTGAGCAGTGGATGGTTCCGCGAGTGACTTCAAGAAAAGCATCAAATTCTGCAGCATCTGGAATTTGATGATGACCTCATTAACTCATTAAAAAGAAAGATATATTACGTCAGACTTGGCTGTATGGGCTAGACCCTTTGGCTTCCCTATCATCTCATTCATCATCCATCGGAAGAAGAGAACCAAAAAAAAAAAAAAATACGATAAACATCATAAATATAATAATACTTAAACTACATAAATAATCATATTCTTACATACACTACAAAGACTACATAACTTATTAACTATTAATAAGCCTTAACCATGACATGTATTTTGTTATTAATTCCCCTTTTTACTATCACAGTTGATAAGTTGTTCAAACATCACCTTTAACAAACATTGCTGAACAAATATGATGGCATATTCTTTAAAAACGTTCCTAATCCAATCCAAAGTTGATACGAATGTCTTTATTATATTACTTGTGTTACAATATATGTACAGGGTGGTAATAGTAAAAAAAATGTAATGAACGTTTTATTTAAAAAAAAAAACATACATACAACGTTAATAATTAATAAAAATAAATAAAAACACCGTAAATACGACAGGGCAGCAGAAGATCTCAGAGCTTCATTTACGCCGTTGGTTATCTCGTGTGATGGCTCATTAGGTGCTGAGTACGCGGCTTTTGTCAAAAAGACCGCTTCACGGCTTCCTGAAAAATGGCAGAAGCCATTCTCACAAGTTGCAGGCTGGCTAAAAATTAAAATACAAGGATCAGAGGAACAAGAAAGCGAGTGAGATGGATAGAATGTGAGGATGGAGCAGGTATGTTTGAAGGAACGAATGAATGATTAAATGTGAATGAATGTTAGATGATTTTATATATTTAGTTTTCTGTATTTCTTAGTTATTATTGTTATTTTGTTGAAATAAATTTATTAACGAAAATACATATATACATATCTTCACGCCAAATCCCTTGCGGGGTAGACAGAGACAATTGAGCGCCACTTGTCACGATCACGACATACCTCTTTCGCTTCTTCATACATGCATTTTTGTTTCGATGGCTTTATATGCACGATGCACCTTCAGCTATTGTTTTATTTATCTGATCTTGGTCTGCCAGGGCCTCCTTTACCCACGACTTTCGCGTTATATATCTGGTTCGTCAATCTCTCTACGCTCATCCTTTCAACATGCCCGAACCAAAGGAATGCCTTTCCTTATTAAAAAAATATATATACAAATAGTTAATAATAATATAAAAAATAATTTGTCTAGGTTATAATTATTCGGAGTAGATACAAAAATATGAATATAAAATAGATTAAAAAACTAATTATAAATAAAACTTGCCTATCTCTCTTCGTTCCATGATAAATCTCTTCGATCCTCTCACAACTCTCTTCTTTCGATCCCTTCGCATAACTCTAGTTTCATTTCAAACTCATTTGTCGTTGTAGCGACAAATTTGTGGAACAATTTGCCTCCTAACATCAGGCAAGTAACCACTAGATCGCTATTTAAAAAAATGGTCTATTCGCATTTCATTTCCCAACAAAATTTGTAAGTATGTTATTATGTATGTATGTATGTATGTGTAGGTTTATGTATTAGTATTTAGTTTATTATATGCATATTTGTATGTATGTATATGAAGTTGTATGTATGTGGCTAGTTATTAAATAATACTTTTGATATTTATATTTAATATTTCAGCACCTACTTTCCAGTAAATGGTTTAAAGTTTTCCCAATGGTTGGTTATGATAAAATGTCTTGCGGCATTAAAGCCCGCCTTTGTCTTTGTACAATAAAGTATTAAATAAATAAATAAATAAAACTAAACTAAAAATACCTATGAAATTAAAACTATTCTACAAAATAAACTGAGGGCTTACCTACCACCAGGGAGACCTAAAACGCTCGCCGCATATCCTCGTTGAATTATAATCGAAATATTCTGTTTTATTTGGGATCGCCACACTCTTAAAAATTCGTTTACCCAGCTCTTATTAATTTGTGGGTATCAAGTATGGTGGGTAAAAATAATTAACCTAGTTGATTTAAATGTTGAACAAGAATAAGGCCTTGTATTGTTAAAGTATGAAAACATATTACGCCTTTTGCGCTAATTTTCGCGGCGTTATCATAATTACGCCACCTTACATGTGCCTCATCTTTTTCTATTTTAAAGGTCTATAGTTTTTGTCATTCTTTTAGCTTTAAAAGCTTTTCCATCTTTCTCACTCGCACAGTTTTATTTATTTATTTCTTATCTTTAATGCACAAAGTACAGGCAGACTTAATGCCCGTAGACATTTTCTGACAGCCAAACCTTTGGGACTAATTAGAACAACTGTAGGTGCAATGAAAGTATAAGTGACACATACGCGGCTTTTGTCAAAAAGACCGCTTCACGGCTTTCTAAAAAATGGCAGAAGCCATTCTCACAAGTTGCAGGCTGGCTAAAAACAAAAATACAAATTTCTGTTATAAGGGCTATAAGCTTAAGGATCAGAGGAACCAGAAAGCGAGTGAGATGGATAGGATGTGAGGATGGAGCAGGTATGTTTGAAGGAACGAATGAATGATTGAATGTGAATGAATGTTAGATGATTTTATATATTTAGTTTTATGTTTTTTTTAGTTATTATTGTTATTTTGTTGAAATAAATTTATATTTAATACAACAAAAAAAAAAAAAAGTGACACATCAATTAGATATAAATACTTATATAATAAACTTCATCATTACATCATTACAGCCCCTAGAACACAGCGTCCCAGACCTACACTGCTGGAGATGGACCTTCCAAAACATATAACTGGAGAATTTGGCCTACACTCGCCACGCTGGCCAGACGGCTTGGCGAGGATATGATGTCAATTTTTTATGTCTTTTTTTTTTTTTTTTTTTTTTTTTTTTTTTATACTAGCACGACATGTGACCCTGCGCCCACCTGATGGTAAGTGGCGCGCAGGGTCCATGAATATTAGCAACTGGAATCAGACCCTTATGTCCGACATCAGTCCCTAACACTATGCCGGCTTGTCAATTTGTTAACGATTCCACAAGTTAGTATTAGTGGAACCGGGACCGACGGCTTAACGTGTTCTCCGAGGCACGGGACCCGTGGTGTTGTATATCTATGACAAATGTACGTAACAAAAATGTATTTCTCATCGGTACATGCCGGGTGGGTTTGAACCGACCTTTGTAGGATTTAAGGAACGCGTTCTTCCAACCAAGCCACCACCGCGCCAAACTTACATATATATAATCTACTAATAAATATACTATATACTAATACATACACAATAATAAAAATACATATACAACTTACAAATTTTGATTGGAGCTATAATAAGGAAAGGCTTGCTACGATGGTTCGGGCATGTTGAAAGGATGAGCGATGAAAGATTGACGAACCAGATATATAATGCGAAAGTTGTAGGTAAAAGAGGCCCTGGCAGACCGAGACTCACATATCACGATCAAATAAATAAAACACTGACTGAAGGTGCATTAAAAAGTCTTCGTAACCAAAGGGCATGTATGAAGAGGTTAATGAATGTCGACGAAGCGAAAGAAGTATGTCGTGATCGTGTCAAATGGCGCTCAATTGTCTCTGCCTACCCCGCAAGGGATCTGGCGTGATGATATGTGAGTAGACCAGTTTTTTAAATATAGATTTGGTAGATGCCTGCCTTATGTTAATAGGTAGATTGTAACAACAACCGCTAAGGAAGTAAAGTAAAGTATCATCACGACCGTTTCCCTTTCAGGGTGGTCAGAAACCACACTTATAAATAAGCGGATTCACATTTAGCCAACTTTACTATAGGCCAATCATGACAAGTGGCAAGCTCGTCGATGTCTCCAGCGTACCAAACTCAAGAAATGTCACAAATTAATTAAATAATAATTAAATGTGTTTATTTACATTAATAAATATTCCGAGTCTAAATCCACGGACTTAACCGCTAGACCATGGAGGCAGGCTTTACCGCTAAGGAATTCGAAACAAATCCGGAATGATGAGAAGAAACAGAAAGAATTATGTATATATATATATATATTATTTATGTAATATTAGTATGTACGTGTATGTACCTATATTATTATATGTACTTATGTGTATTGCCATATATATATATATTTCAGTTTTTAAATATTATTACGATTGATTATTCTATTTATTTGCACCGTACTCAATATTAAATGATCTCAATGTCCCAAAGGTTAACGGGCAGAGAATGCCTAGCGGCATTACGTTCGCCTTTTGTATTTTTTACAATAAAATAAATAAATAAATAAAATAAAGAAGTGAGTTGTGAGAAGATCGGAAAGACAACCCTCTTAATGAAAGAGAATAGCTACATTAAATTAAGACAACTGACAAACAAAAGCCTCCTAATAAATGACACCGCTTAGCCTAGACAGTCTACAAATGACATTCTACATTATTGCATAGAAGTAAGTGTCAATTTGTATGTAAAACGAGTTTAGCAAGACAGTGCACCTTGACCCACAGCCAGTTTACAAGAGAATAGACAAGTAAAAAACCTGCTTGAGCATTAATGGTACCAAAGATTTAAATACAATTACAATGAATACATAACTATAAAAAGTGCTTAAAACAGATAGAAGTCAGCTGTTTAGGAATTAGAAAAATATCCGACTGTCCCTGCTTATCTCTGCTCCAATAATTCTACAAAATCTCTCTGTACCACAATTTTATCAGAGAAGAAGAGGCTCTTGCCTTGTGGAAAACTCTATCATCAGAAGACCTACCATCCGTATCACCTTCTTTAAAAACATCACAAAAGGATTGGGACCGTCCCATTACAATAAAAATGTATAATTCATTACCTAGGTTGTCTTTAACGGAAGAGGCTCGTCTACGAGCATCTTGTGTGAGTGAGGCTGGTGCCTGGTGACGTGCTATACCTTCTCCATATACAGGAACGCTGCTAGACGCCAGCACACTCCGCATAGCTGTAGCCTTAGACTGGGCTGCAAGGTATCCGGTCAACATATTTGTTTTTGCGGTGACAATGCAGACGAACTAGGCCGCCATGCCTTATGCTGCCAAACCAAATATGCGCTTACAACTGCTAACATCCCCTGCATCCTCGAACCATCGGGGATAGTTAGAAATGATGGTAGGCGTCCGGACGGGATGTCATTAATTCCATATACTAGAGGCCGCGCACTGCTTTGGGATGCCACATATGTTGACACACTCTGTCAGTCACATGTGACATCCAGCCATAAGAAACCTGGGGCCGCTGCAGAATTAGCCGCACGCCTTAAGTGCAACAAGTACGCGGAGATCATCATCAATCACCATTTCATTCCATTTGCAGTTGAAACGATGGGCCCGTGGTCCGAGGAGGCTCTTGTGTTCTCCTGCGAGCTTGGTAAGAAACTCCACTTGGCGACGGGTGACCCTTTGAGTAGAGAATATCTTGTTCAAAGGGTCAGCCTCGCTGTTTAGCGGGGGAACGCAGCGAGTGTCCTCGGCACACTACGCCCATCGAATAGTCGTAATTTTATTTATTAATTTTTAGTTTTTATAATTTAGTTCATTAAATATTTATATATTTTCCAAACGAAGTCTATTTTTTTATGATGTAAATAAAACAAATTCTAATAAATAAATAAAATACTGCTTATAAACATTTATTTGTGATATTTCTCGAGTTTGGTACGCTGGAGACATCGACGAGCTTGCCATGATTGGCCTATAGTAAAGTTGGCTAAATGTTAATCCGCTTATTTATAAGCGTGGTTTCTGACCACCCCGAAAGGGAAACGGTCGTGATGATACTTTACTTTTACCTTATCCAGGCGCTTAGTTTGGGTCCGGTATATCCGCTTTCGGATAATAGTTTGTAAGTATTATTTGAATGAACCGGAGATACGATGCCAGACTTAAACTTATCTGTGGCTAACACTCATTTTTTAGACGGAAGTTTAAAAATATTGAAGGAGGTATATATTATTTTTTACGATGTGAGACAAGCATTAACATTCCATAGCACGTGATCACCACATAATCATGAAGGCATTCATTCGAGAACGGTCGAAGAATGAAAATGACATCATTCCAAACGCCATGACGAGTTTTTTTTACAATAGCGTGAGATAAAACAGCAGGATTGACGTTCTTAGTTATTAAATAAAATCTAAGTGAAATATTCGCACGGTAAACATTAATTTTCAACTTATTATTTAAAACATTTGTTCGTCTGCTTAAACTCGTTACAGTTATTAACTATTACGTTTGTCCAACACTGAGTAATAACTTATTATTTACTTAAAACTTTATTGCACTATGTACAAATACGACTTAATGCCGCTAGACATTCTCTGACGGGACAATAAAAAGTGTAACTTAGATCATGATTAAATAATAACTATCTCGTATTTGTCAATAATACATACATATATATATACTACATACTAGTACGCATTTGTCATTTGACCTTGAAAAATATAAATTTATATATTTATATAATATTACTTTAAAAAACCTACTTACAAAACGTAATTTACTATACTCGTAAATCGTATCCGCGCGGCATGGTACTATGTATTTATTATTGTAACTAATTTCTACTGTATAAATAAAGAATTATTATTATTTATTTATTATTTATTATAAACTTTATTGCACAAAGTACAAAGGACCGGACCTAATGCCGCTAGACATTCTATACTGGTCAAACCTTTTGGACAACTAAAGCACTCACGACAAGATTTTATTATATTATTATGGTGGCAAGAACGCTGGCCTCATTTCCTCGCTGAAATGCTATGCTGATTCTCTGGGCGAGGAAAGAACCAGCCCTCTTGTCCCCAAAGTAGACAATTAGATGAGGGGTGATGTTTTTTAAAAATGTTTTAGCGCTTGGACCCTACGGGCCTAAATTCTTTACAGCAAACGGCACAAACACGTAGTCTTTAATTATAGATTTAAGCGCCGCTTGCCAGACTCTGCCCTTTCAGCTGCGGATCTCGCTTTTAGCGCTGTAAGGTGTGACAAAAAAAAGTACTTACTTATTTAACCATATATTTTTTTTCTAATATTCATCGTTTTGTATTAATTATAGTTTTTATTAATATTGATACTAAGGATGGTGATAAATGGTTATTAAACGGGCTCTAGCCACTATCGAGGTTCCAGCTTTTCTGGAGCCTGCTGGAGTTATACGAGATGATGGCAAGAGACCCGATGGTATGACGTTGGTCCCCTGGGAACGAGGATGTGCTCTGGTGTAGGACGCCACGTGCGTCGACACCCTCGTCGCGTCGCATCTCAAGGGGACAACGAATAAAACGGTGGCCGCGGCGGGAAATGCGGAGTCCGGCAAGAGGCGCAAGTATGTGTATTAAAAGATTAGATTGTGCCGTTTGTTGTAGAAACTCTGGGCTCATGGAGTCCAAGCGCAAACAAGTTTTTGAAAGACATAACACTTTGTCGTGACAAGAGGGCTGGCTCTTTCTTTGCCCAAAGAATCAGTATTGCAATTGAGCTGAGAAATGCAGCTAGCGTTCTTGCCTCATAAGTAATTATTTATTGACTGCCTGCTGCCGGGTGCGATTCCTAGTCGGGCCACAATAATTTATTTAATTTATTTGTAGTATTTCTCGAGTTTGGTACGTTAGAGACATCGACTTGCAACTGTCATGGGGGGCCTATAGTAAAGTTGGCTAAATCTAAATCCACTTCTTTAAAAAGCGTGGTTTATGACCACACCGAAAGGAATACGGTTGTGATCATGATGATGTTTTTGGTATTGTTGTACCTAATATTGTTATTCTCGCTTTATACTTTTCATCTTGGGCTGTCGAAAAGAAGACGCATTTAAAACTACAGTTACTACTTGTAAAAAAAGCTGATGTTAATTAATTTAAAATAAGAATAATTTATTATCAAGAAAAAACAAGCATCACCTTATAAGTAAAACGTGAAATAAAGGTGTACAGCTGAGGGCCAAGCATCCGACCTTGCAGTACACCGTGATCTCACAGCGACCGATGCAAGCAAAAACCCATTGAAATAATACCTAAAGAAGTGTTGTTTTATACGTTTTGTATTCAATATGGCTACTCGCACGTCCGAAGTTTTACGAGTATTGTTTTTATGAATACATTATCGAATGTCCTTTGAATATCGAAAAAACTTATTTCTAAAAATATTTATTTTTAAATTGTAGTTACCTAGTAATATTATGTTATAATTTTTACGTGGATGGAATGAATATAATGTATTTAATTAAAAAAAAAATATTATATTTCCACGTGGTTGGTAGTTATCTTGTCACTTTATTTATTTCATCCAATCACGTGCCTCATAGGCATACGTTAAACATGTCAACAGATAATCAGCCTTTCTGCAACTGGCCGTTAGAGTTACAGTTATGATAATAGTAGGTTCTAGTTAACTTAATTGTCAAATATTAAATTACTTATCGTAAAGACGAAACAAACAGCCATACATGCAAAGAGATCAATTAAAAGTGCACACGAAATTTTCAAGGCGTTGTCAAAACAGCTCGTCAACACCTCGGGAGACAAAAGGGCTGGGCAATATTTGGGCCAAAGAATTAGTATTGCCATTCAACGTGGCAATGCTGCCAGTATCCTTGGCACCTTGCCCATTGGCAGCGATTTGGAGCAATTTTTTTATTTATAATATTTTTTTTTTTCTTTTTCTTCATTTTAGTTTTTAGTTATATTTTTATTTATTAATTAGGTTTATTTTTATTAATAGTAATTTATGTTTTAAGATGTAATAAATATATACATAAATAATAAATACATATCTAAGTACATAGTAGAAAGTTATGGTAAGTTATTCTGTTGTCTTTAAATATTTTGAGAAGAATATGAAGCTTGTCTGATTACTAAAGGTAGTCTGTTTCACTGGCGAGCTGCAGATACCAAAAAGGAGTTTGAATATCTGCTGGAAGAGTGGGGAGTGATTTTAAGTAAGTTGTTATGGGTAAGCAATGTTTACAATTTCCCCATATCTACATTTAACACTACTAATATTTTAGACATTTACTAGAAATATCATTTAGCGTGCAATTTTAATTTTTCATTGTTTCTATATCAATGATATTTTTGCGTAACTCAGGCGTGGGTTTTTAATAATATAATAGTAAAGTGAAGGCGGTTATAAAGAAATAATTGACGTTGTTTAATTAGATGACATTCAAGGGCGACGTAATTGAACGTAAATACTATCTACAGTTCAAAGAAGAACAATTTTAAATCAGACTTAACAGCTTAAATTTATTTTTTATAATACATTTTACACGTCATTATATTTAGAGACCATTAATAAATCGATTTGTGTAGAACAGTCAATTATTATTTATTAATATAATAAAAAACAAAAGTATCATCACGACCGTTTCCCTTCGGAGTGGTCAGAAACCACGCTTATAAATAAGCGGATTCACATTTAGCCAACTTTACTATAGGCCAATCATGACAAGTGGCAAGCTCGTCGATGTCTCCAGCGTACCAAACTCGAGAAATATCATAAATAAATTAAATATTATATAATGTATTTATTTACATTAATAAATATTATTAAAATAAAATAAAAACAACTTTAATAGTTAATTAAATATGAAATAAACCTAATAAAAAAATCCTCTAGAGACGACTCTTCAGGGATAGTCCCAAGGATACTGTCAAAATTTCCCCTCTGTATATCAAGGCTAATACGTTGACAGAAATAATTGTCACCTTTGACTCGAGATATCTCCATTAGCCGTTTGGACAACTCATTGGCCAGACGCTATTAAAAAAAAAAAACTTTTTAATTTGGTCGGATTATCTTGGCAGTGTTCTAGGGGATATCTGATGATAATGACGAATGACGATGTGGTGAACGTGGATAGCAGTCTGAGAAAATATTGAGAGCGAACTTCATTTAACAATTCAGTATTATTATTCTTTTTTGTTTGGTGTTGTCGCGATGTATAAGGAAGTTGTTGATGTTTAGATCAAATAACCTTGGAGTCTGTTATTTAACCTTAAGCTTACTTTGGGAACGTTTTTTGCCGTGAATTGGTTTTATAAATAAACCAAAGACTATTGAAGTACAATCAGCAACAGCGGCTTAAGAATTTATTTTTTTGGGAATAGTTCACGATCGGTTTTGTCAATTTTTTATACAGAGCCATCTTAAACCTATTAGAGGCCCTGCCACAAATTGGCCCTATGACGTTTTAACCTGCTCTGTAACATGTAGGTGTTAGGATATAATAATATATCAATAAAACTAATAATTATAGTTACATAGTTTTGTATTCTAAGCTTAACAAAATTACCATGACTCTTCTGACATATAAAACATAAATGACAAATACATAGTAAGTAAAAAGGTTATATTTTATTCGATCTCCTTGGTCATAATCCAACATCCTCCCTTAACTAAAAATCTCTTTACAAGTTCAACCTTTAAATAGGTTTAATTACACGCCCATATCGCGTAACCGTTGCATAGCTATTAGGAATCACGTTTCCAGATGTAGAAGGACTTGGTTCTTCTTTAGTACTCTCAACTTGATTATCGAGAGTAGTTTCTTGACTTGTCTCTGTATCCATCTGATTTTTTATACCTCTGTGTTCATCTGACATTGGATCATGACTGAATCCTCCTTCCCTTTCTGTATTTGAATGTCGATTATTTGCTCTATGTGCATTAATTAAATGTTTAATGTTTCGTCTTTGCCGCCGGTCCATCTGTATTTTACGTGTCCATACTTATTATGCGTGAATCACCGCTGTCACCATGTTAGGATATAATATCAATAAAACTAATAATTATAGTTACATAGCTTTGTATTCTAAGCTTAACAAAGTTACCATGACTCTTCTGATATATAAAACATAAATGACAAATACACAGACAAATACATAGTAGGTAAAAAGGTTATATATTATTTGACCTCCTTGGTCATAATCCAACAGTAGGTGCGTAAGAAATGTGATAAGCCACACGGGCGCTGTTATACTAGGAACAGCACCAAAGCACTTGTTACGGGGTAACAAAATAATAAATAAAAACGAAGATTAAAAAAAAAAACGAAAATAAAGTTTACAAAATATAAAATAAAATAATTATTATTACTAAGGATAGGGACAACAAATATAGGTCCCGTCCGCATGGAATGGTGGGAAGAACGATGGCTGCATTTCCCCGCTTAATTGCAATACTATAATTTTATCATAGATAATTTTATACACTGATAGTCATAAAATTGTGGGGTCTGTGAGGTGGATTATTACATTGCTCGAGCGAGAGGGACATAAAATTGTTAAACCATCTTAAAACACAATTCATAATCCATCTCAGCTCAGCCTTACACTCCACCTCACAGACCCCACCATATTATGACTGTCAGTGTATAAAATTATCATACTCGTATAATTATAACGTGAAGGTGTTTATCATATGTGATTGCAGAACCAAGTCGGCAGCAAATGTCAACGACCGAATTCAATGGGGAATATTAGTGAGAAGTGGGCGTGAGTGAATTTAACTTCTCTTGTCACTTATTATTATAATGGTTAGGTATGAAATTAGGACTTGTCTACACCTTACATATTGGTACATAAGAATAAGAATAAAAACGTTTTTTGCCACATCAATTAATATAAGAACTAGAGCACAATATTTTAAAATAAGTTTATACGATGTGGCAAAACCCCAGCTCACGTACAGGTTTAACTAAATTAAAAAGGGGCATCAAGAACTCCACAAATAAAGATCTGAAATGAAATGAAATGAAATGAACGTTTATTTGCTTGTAAAATACAATACATCAATTGTGTGCAAATTTGTTTACAACAACTATAAAGTAATAGATTAAATTATTAAAGAAATAAACCGCAACAAACAATAACAGAAAATACCTGTAACATCGATAACAATAACAAAACAGAACGACACTAAATTAAAAAGATACCTACTTATAAATAAAATACCAAATGTCATTGTATGAAGGGTACCCCATGTAAAATCAGCCATACTCGTACATCCTGTCGTAGTACTCCTTTAAATTATAAAAGGGTCTAACCAGAAGAAAAGATTTTAGTGAATGTGAAAAAGTCTTGACATTATCACTGCTTTTAATATCAGTACCCAAGCAGTTAAACACCTTTATTGCATTATAATTTAAGCCCCTGTGATAGCCACTATAATTTGGCTTTGGGGCTCTTAGGTCATACTTATGTTTTAATCTTACCGGATACTTAAATATTTTATTTTCATTCCCATCTTTGGTATTTAATATTTTTATCTTAAATAGATCGAGGCAAACCTGGTATATATATAGTGAGATAATAGTTAATATTCTATGTTTAATAAAAAGTGGTCTACAGTGGTCGAGCGGCTTTGCCCCTTCAACCAATCTGATTGCTTTCTTTTGTATAATGAGCAAATCTTGAACACCGACGCAATTTCCCCAAACCTCAATGCCATAACGTATTGTACTTTCAAAATGTGAAAAGTAAATTATTTTCCTGGTAGCGACATCCGATATTTTACTGAGATTTTTAATCATATAGCATGAACTTGCGAGCCTTCCTTTAATCTTCTGAATGTGGTTGTTCCATTTTACAAACTGGTCCAATTCCACACCCAGAAAACGCATGCAGGAAGACTCCTCTATTGGAATATTCAGATTAAACTTCTGACTGTTAGGGTGACGACGGAAGAGGACGTAAAAACTTTTATTGACATTTAGATTAAGACCATTTGCCTCAAACCAATTTGACAATTCTAACCAAGAAGCCTTTGCCTTATCCTCCAACTTCTGAAAAGTGGAACCTTTCAACATTAAACTTGTATCATCTGCGTACAAAAAAGTATCTCCAGATGTTATACATAGTGGTAGGTCATTTATAAATATAATGAAAAGCAGAGGACCTAAAATTGATCCTTGTGGAACTCCATGCGATACAGTTCTGATATCCGAGTCAGACATTCTTAGAATACCATGTTCACTTTCATCAGTAATTTGAACAAATTGTGTACGGTTCTTTAGGTAGGATGTCAATAAATTTAGTGGTGTACCCCTTACTCCATAATATTCGAGTTTATCAAGAAGTATGCCATGGTTGACACAGTCGAAAGCCTTACTCAGATCGCAGAACATACCAGCACATCTAGCGTTTCCATTTAAAGCATCAAGAATGTTTCGGGTCACTCCACATATTGCATTCGTAGTGTTCTTTTGCTTACGAAAGCCAAACTGCTGTGGCGCAAAGTAATCATTAGACGTAAAGTATTGCTCGATTCTCGATGCAATAGCTTTCTCAAATATCTTAGAGACTACAGATAACAGTGAAATTGGACGAAAGTTATTAATATCTGTCTTACTGCCTTTCTTATGTATGGGTATCACCTTAGCCTGCTTTAAAGGACCAGGAAAATTTTCATCCGAAATACATTCGTTAAATATATGTGCAAGCGGTATACATAGGTTTTCTATATGTCTTTTTATAATAATAGTGCTTAAGCCGTCTGGTCCACACGATCCACTATTCTTTAGAGATTTAACAATTCTAACAATTTCTATTTCGTCAATAGGGTCAAGAAACATACCATTATTTTTTTTAATAATTTTGCGTCTCAAATGTATTTTGTAGTTAGTGGTTGATACATTGTTTGCGCATTTTCCAACATCAATAAAGAAATTATTGAATATATTAGCAATATCCTGAGGGTTATTATTAAATTTATTATCATGTAAGAGTTTCCAGGAGTTATATCTCCTCTGGTTCGCCTTACCATTATTCTCCCGAACTAGTTGCCACATTGCTTTAGTTTTTGATTTTGCGTCTTTTATTATTTTACCTGTATGAAGTTTTTTTGCGACATACAAAGTTTTATTTAAAATGGCTTTATATTTGTTGTAATGCTGTTTTATCAATATGCTTCTACTTTTTCGAACACGTGTCAAAAACTTTCTTTTATTTTGACAGGATATTTTGATACCTTTGGTTAACCATGATTTTTTGCCAATCTTCAATTTACACCTTTTTATAGGATAATGCATTTCAATTAAATCATGTAAAATTTCATAAAATTTATTTAGCTTATTTGTTGATCCATCAATTGAATGTAATACTTTCCAGTCGGTCTTTAGTAAATCCTTATTAAATTCCTTTAAAGCACTATTGGTGTAACATCTTTTTTCTACATATTTTATATTATTTATTTTAGTTTTAAGAGTTTTGTTAAAAATTGTTAGTTGGCAATCATGGTCCGAAAAGGAGCAGGGTATAACATCAGCTCTAATCATATTACTATCAGTTATGATGTTATCCACTAGAGTTTTAGTTTTGTCTGTTATCCTTGTTGCTACAGCTATCAACGGCTTCAGATTATGCTCGCTTAATACCTGCAAAAAATTTCTAGCTGCACTTGAAGTTTGATTTAGCAAGTCAATATTAAAATCTCCCGCTAGTATAATGTTGGGCGATTTTAAATTATAGAGTAGTAAGTCTAGTCTTTTAAAGAATACAGCCATGTCGCTACCAGGTGATCTATATATGACTGCCAAGTAATATTTCACATTATCAAGAAACTTAATTGTAATGGCACTAATTTCGAATATGTTTTCTAAATAGACTCCTTTTGTTGACACAACTTTACACAAATGTGCATACTCCATACTAACAAATATAAGAGTGCCTCCATGTTTAGTAATTATCCTAGAGGAGTCCGCAACTATAACATAATTAGGTAATGATATTGAGTCCTTTTCATTGACCTCAAGCCAAGTTTCCGTAATACAAATAAATGTTGGTTTAAATTCTAGTTCGTAATCAATAAATGCTTCTAGTTCTAATAGCTTATTCCTGATGCTACATATATTTAAGTGCATAACTGAGAGATTATTGCTAAAAGTACAAATTCGGGCCTCAATATCCTTGCCTATAAAAAATTTAGACTATTATAAAATTTTACATTAATATCTCTAAGTTTAGCATTAATAGTAAGAGCAATCTTCCGTTTTCCTTTGTTATTAAGGCAGTAGCCATCATTTTCGAAGTCCAGCATATTAAGATTATTATTAATAGTTAGTATATTTACAAAGTCCATTTCTCCGTCCAATTTTATTATTTCTTCGTTTAAACTTCGGGCAAAGCTATTAAAGCCTTCTAGTCTTTCTGCATTTTGGGCAACGCTATGTGGTAAAGAGCATATTATTACATTAGTGTTAACAAGTTCTCATATTTAAAGCCCAAAAAAGGTGCATTCGAGCAATAGTCGGCATTAAGCCACACGAGAGTTGTAAACCTCATTTCTTATATATGAGACAGCCATGTTCGTAAAGAAACACCCGACATTTTTTTTGACAAGATCCCAATCTAATAGTAGAAACCTGCGACATAAAGATAGAGTGTATGCTGACTCCTACTCATACACTGCACTAATGCATCGCAGCATATTTCACATGGCACCTAAAATTTATAATAAACTACCGAGCAGCATTAAAGACCAAGAAATTAAATCATTTAAGAAAATGTTAATTAAATTATTGATCCAAAAGGGTTACTATAATATTATGGACTATCTAAATGACAGCGAATTAAATTGAGTACCTATTTTTGTTATTTGTATTGCTGATTTTTATTGTCTTAGTTTTAAATATGACATTTGCACCTTGTAGTTGACAATTTTTATTAGTATTAGTGGATAAGAAGTAGGTATAGTAAAGGTGAAGTGTTTGAATAATATGTTAATTTGACATAGGTTTTAAATTTAAAACTAATTTGTATTGAAAGCAATAATAATAATATAATATATTGTTTTGTAAAAATATTAAATATTGTATGCTTAATGTGGGCAGATTGTTTCAATTCAATTCAATCTTGACTTCTGGCCTTCTGTCACTTAAAGTAACAATATTGCCACTGACAAATTTAATATACGTCACAAATTTTGCTTGACAAATACGTCTAAGGTATAATGAGCTTATTTTGACGAAAGCTCATTTAAACTGATCAAAACCAACAAAACTACACATCTGCTTTAAAACAAAAAGATTCTTTAATTTAAATAAAATAAAAAGGACTATTTTTATTATACAAAAATAAAAGTAACTAAATTCTAATATTATTATGACTAATATATTTATAAATAAGAGAAACTATATTACTATCAAATATATATAATAAATGGCTCATTTTAGTAGGCAGAGTAATGTTATAAGATGGCAAAAGAGAATATAATGATAGTGAATAATTTTTACAACTGAAAAATAGATGATCTATATCACCTACACCTCCACCACAATCACACATATTTGATTCTATAACTTTTATACGTTTAAGATGGGATGGAAGAGAACAATGACCAATTCTTAAACGAGCTATTGAAGAAGTTGATGATTTGCTAAATGATTTATATTTAGCAAACCAAGGCCTAAATTTAATTGATGACTGTAATGAAAATAAATATGAACCTTTAAATTTGGATGAATTTTCCCAATACTTACTATCACCACTATTGTTTGATTGTTTCAACAATAATGTATATGAAGATAATGTTTCTGAAATTTTACATGTAATTTGTTTTATTTATGTATTGTATGATTTTTGTAAGTGTATGTATGTAGTATGACTATTTTATATTTATTTTATTATATAATTATTATCTTTAATAGTATAATTTATAGTATATTATATACAACATTTTATATTCAGGTTTTTTCTTGTCGTCGTTTTCTTCAAATTCAAATTCAAAATAATTTATTGTCAATATTATTATTATTAATATTAATTATTGGCAATTCGAGCCTGAATCCATTAAAAAAAAGTAAAAAAAAAATATTGTACGATATCTAAAATAAAACATAGGACATAGGCGAGCTTAATACCTTAAACTAACCTTTGAGAGAACTACAAAAGATATTGTGGGATGCAGAGTTAAAAGAAAAAAAATATAATAACTAACAATAGCAATAAATATATACTTAAATATATATATTATAAATACATACACCCTGGTATGGTATGGTATGTATGTATGGTACTCTCCCTGGTGGTAAGCCCTTAGTTTATTTTGTAGAATAGTTTTAATTTCATAGTTATTTTTAGTTTTAGTTTTTGTATAATTAGATTTTTAATTAATTTTATTTTAATATTTTTTTATTTATAAAAAGAAAATATTTTGTTTTTTCTTCATTTTAGTTTTTAGTTGTATGTTTATTTATTAATTAGGTTTATTTTTATTAATAGTCATTTATGTTTTAAAATGTGAGTTTTTAGTTTATTAATATATTATTTTTTTTTTTTTTTAAATCAATTGTACCGTAATTCCTTCGAATAAAGTAAGATTTTATATTTTTGTATCTAAGTACTTCGAATAAATATTAAAAGTGATAATACATACACATAATACATAAATATGAATATACTTAACATAAATAACAATCCAAGTTAAGTTTAGAAAGTATATGCCATTTTACCGTGAACCGTGAACTCTACAGGATTTATCCCCGCCCTGGCAGATTGGTCAAATTACCACCATCAATCCGCCTAGCACCTATTTGTTTTTCTCGTTGAAAGTATGTGCCATTTGTAATGATGTTACTACGATAAGGAATTGTCTCATCTTGACTTATTTAACTCTAGTGTTAATAAATTTAAAAGCGACCTTAAACTACATATGTTCTCCAAATTAAAATAATATAACATTTCTAATGAGTAGCTGTTTATATATGTAGTATTAGTAATATTGTTTCTGCTATCATATACTCGTAACTTACTATCTTAATTCAATTTTGATGTTAATAATTTTATTTTGCTTAATTATTAATCTGCTGTGCTTGTTTTTGTTTTCGTTTATTGTATTTTGTGTAAATTCTCGACACTCAAGGTCTTGTTAGTGGTAATTATGTTTGTAATATTATGTAAATGACTGTTTGCTGTCAAAATAAAATAAAATAAAATAAATAAAAAATGTCAAATGCCAATTTTTGCTTTCAAGGAGAACTAATATTGTAAGCTTGCCATGATGATATTTATATAAAAATAACTTAAAGTTCTTTCTTTTGTCAACAAATATTTTATATATCTAAGACGCATCTATTACTTCACGGTTGTGATAATCAATTGTAAAAATAGAACAATTTACGTTAAAAATCGGAACGTTATGTGTTACAAATCATAGCACAATTAGTTTTACGTTCGCAAGTTAATCAACGTATCACTCTTGCTTTCGTTGCTTGTACAGGTATCTTTAAAATGTAGCTAGGGAGACTGCGCGCAAAAATATATATTAAAGTTTTCCTTCTATCGGTTTTGCTGTATTTTGTCTCATTTTTACGTATATTTAATACAAAACACACTCTAAAAAAAGTTGGTACAAATGTGGAGATTAAATGAATGCGCGTGGCACGCATAGTTGCAGACGCGTAAAGAAAGAAAGGGAAAGAAGGAGCGGCAGAGAACGAGAGAGGCATCGGCATACGCGCGCCTATCCGCCCCTCTTCCCCTTCCCCGCCGCGCTGTTTTGAGAGGAAGAAAGAAAGAGAAAGGAGCGGGAGAGAGCGAGAGAGGCAGCGGCTATACGCGCGCGGCTATCCGCCCCTCTTTCCCTTCTTTTTTGCGCTGTTTTTCCCCTTGAGCGCTGTTCTGACATACGGACGCACGTTCAACGAAATAGGTCCCCAACCAAGCCCGCGCAATAAAGTTCTCACTATACTAATATTAAGCGTTCTCGACGCTTGGAAGCTCGCGACTGTTGGTGCCGCTACATGACTTCGATTGGTTTTACGGGAACTTTTTTATATCAGTGAGGGCCTATCTATATACATGATTTTAATGCGACATACTTTTAGTGGTGTAAGTGACTTTATTTTCGGGCAAATATTTTCTGGATTAACAGAATGATTCGTTTTAAAGATACGAAATACAAGGTGTGATCTCCCTAACTATATTGTGAATTTCGATCGAGTATCAATGCCAAGTGGGTCATTCGCGACTTTCACAGTTAGAGCTGCGGGCCTAATTTTTACACTATTTCTATTTACAACGTGACGTATTAAACATTAATGTACACTCTACTGGAAAACGTCTATTACTCGCGCCGACATGACAAAGTCCTTGGTTGTTATCCGTGAAGCAATTAGTCTTGACCCAGTCAATCACTGGGTGTGATTGTCTAAAATTAAGATTTTGACCATATTTGTAATAGACGGCCAAAGTACAAAAACTCAATAAATAAATAAAATAAATATTTCCAGACAGGTCACACAGCGCCATCTAATTTTCGTGGTAAGCTACGAGGCTTGTGTTACAGAAACTAGATGGTTGATAAACTACATATTATACTTTTTTCTTTTGTAAATTTATACATATTATACATATAAACACGCAGACCGAGACAAATTATACAATGTACAACTTGCCCTCGGTGGGAATCGAACCCATGACCTCCCGAGTTCACGGCAACGTTTGTTACCACTAGACCACGGAGGCGGCATGATCAATGCATGCCTTATTAAAACCTTAATTCTTGGCACTGCATCAGCCTGGAAATTTCTCATGGATACATTTGAACATCATTATAGGATACCAAATGAACTAGCTGTATCAGTCTATAGGCCAGACATCTTAGTGTTTTCTCGGAATTTGTAAAAAGTTATTTTTATGGAACTTACCGTTCCGTAGAAATTAAATATTCCAAAAGACATAATTTAAATTAATTTAATTTAATTAATTTATAAAAAAAATAATTATTTACCTAAGGTAGGTAAATATTTATATTTAATATCTAGGTATATTTTTGGTTATTTTTTGTTATTTTGTTGATGTTCCTATGACACTACCAGTTCTGCTCCTTGTCTTCACATTGCACTCTCCGGGCAAGACATATATTTTAACGTTAAATATATATTGTGTACAATTTTGTTTAAATTATATTGACTTAACCAAATTCCGGTACACTAAGAATAAAGAATAACACACAGCTGATTTAATATTTAGCTTTATGCAGTAGAAGTTGGTGCGGGAGGAATTCCAGCAATTTTTTCCACCATTTACTCAAAGAATTGGGCCTAAGCAGGTCAGGCTCAGGAACGAGCTAACCAAGATGGCATTAACGGAAACATACAGTATTTGGTTGGGTAGGGAGAGGAGCAGAATTGTGGAAGCCGTGTGTTTTGTTGCACAATAAAAAATGAGGTTCCCTTGTAAACCAACCTTTCAATAGATCATTCATATCAAAAAATATGCAGTCTTATTTAACAATAGTCACTACTTGTAGTAAGCGCTTGGTCACTGCTTTATTTCTAGACAAACAGGAGTCGTCATCAGGCTAAAAAAATATATTTGGCATAATATATATGTTTATATATATTATAAAAAAGCAATCCAACTGCGCAGAGGCGTGCGACAGGGGGATGTCATATCCCCGAAGCTGTTCACGAACGCGTTGGAAGATGTTTTTAAAATGCTGGACTGGAATTACTGCGGCATAAATGTCAATGGAGAATACATCTCACACCTCCGATTCGCGGATGACATAGTCATCATGGCCAGCTCGCTCAAGGATCTTAGCAGAATGTTAAACAGCTTAAACGTGGCTTCTCAGCAGGTTGGTCTCGGAATGAACCTGGATAATACTAAGGTTATGTTCAATGACCATGTCAAGCCGAGGCCAATCTGTGTGGGAAATGCTACTCTCGAAGTTGTGCAGGAATACGTCTACCTTGGACAGACTATTCAGCTAGGCGCTGCTAACTTCAGCAAAGAAGCCGACAGACGCATTCAGCTAAGATGGGCGGCATTCCGGAAACTTTGACATATCTTCTCATCGTCCATACCACAGTGTTTGAAGAACAGCTATATGTTCTTCAACCAGTGCGTCCTCCCCGTAATGTCGTACGGAGCAGAGATGTGGACACTGACAGTGGGTCTGGTTCACAAATTCAAGGTCGCTCAACGAGCTATGGAGAGAGCTACGCTTGGTATTTCTCTGATGGATAGAATTCGAAACGTTGAAATTCGTCAGAGAACCAAAGTTACTGACATAGCATTCAAAATTAGCAAGCTGAAGTGGCAATGGGCCGGACACATCTGCCGCAGAACCGACGACCGATGGGGCAAACGGGTTCTGGAGTGGAGACCACGTACGGGACGACGCAGAGTGGGACGACCCCCCGCCAGGTGGACGGATACCTAAGGAGGGTCGCTGGTGGGGGTTGGATGAGGATTGCAAAAGACCGCGTGCAGTGGCGAGCCTTGGGGGAGGCCTATATCCAGTAGTGGAGAGACACAGGCTGGTGATGATGATAATGATATGTATATATGCATTTATTTATAAGTATATGTGTAATTTATGTAACAGTGTAAGTATCTATTAGTATGTAGTGTGTGTAGTATATTAGATAGAAGATTTTAAAGGAAAATTAAAGTTGCTTTTGCTAGGTAAATACAACAGTAATGTGATTTAATCTTAAATAACTTTGTGTTTTAAAAATAGTGTTAAAAAAAAAAACTGTAAAAAAAAGTGTACTATTCGCCAACAAACTGTTATGCAGTTTGGCGTATAATTTTAAAAATGTAAATAGTTTAAGTTTTTATCTGAATAAACGAATTAAAAAAAAAAAAATGATTTGTTAAACTTGATATCGGCGCTACCCTTAATGTCACACTCTCCCAAAGGTTAGATGTTAGAAAATGCCTTGTAGGCATTAATCTTCGCATTTGTACACTTATTTTGTGCAATAAAGAATTTAATAATAATAATAGTTTTAAATTGACCAGTGCAGACGCAACTACCTAGATTTACTCATTTAAACATTATTAACTTACCATTTGATATTAGAAAAGCCCCCAATCGTGCAATATTTAAAAACCAGGTATACAAACACTTTTTAATTAACTAAGTAACCTAACCTAAACATTTCTTTTCAATCTTTTTTTTTCTCTTAATATCAGCATAATAGCAGCAGCATCATCACATTGTTAATTTTTTACACTCTCCTCATCATGTAAGTAGTTTTATTTATGTTATAGTATATCTATAGTATGACTTATTTATGTATTAGTATGTAAATTGTATGTAGATATTAGTATGTATATATTTATATTACAATTATATTTCTGTTTTATTTTTTATCCTGTCTAAATGTCCTAAAGGTTTGGCTGTCGGAGAATGCCTAGCGGCATTAAGTCCGCCTTTGTACATAGTGCAATAAAGTTTTAAAATAAATAAATAATATTTCTTAGCGTTAATATCGCCCGGAAAACCTGCTATTAACCTTAAATAGCAACATTAAATTAATATTTAAATGATATAGCCTTTTGTTTTATACCCACCTGCGACCTTGTCGTGGAATCTTGAACTAAAATATATATATTTTTAAATAAAGATACAAAACTAATTAGTTGCAGGAATGTGTTTCCTGATAACTAGAAGTAAGACCATACACAAACACCCGGTATAATCTTTTAGTTAAATATATAATGAATTTACTAGAAGAACATGCTGGTACCAACACTTATGTATGAAAGCGACGACGCATGAGAGTAGAGTTAATGCAGTAGAAATGAGTTGCGTCGGATATGTGGCGTCACTTTGACGGACCGCATACGTAATGACGAAATACGCAAAAGGGTAGGTATTAAAGAAAGCATAGGGACAAAAATAAGTAAATGCTCCGATGGTTCGGACATGTTGAAAGAATGAATGAAGAGAGATTGACGAACCAGATATATAATGCGAAAGTTGTGGGTAAAAGAGGCCCTGGCAGACCAAGACTTGACTATCACGATCAAATAATTAAAACAATAGCTGAAGGTGCATTAAAAAGCCATCAAAACAAAAGGGCATGTATGAAGAGGTTGATGAATGTCGAGGAAGCGAAAGAGGTATGTCGTGATCGTGACAAGTGGCGCTCAATTGTCCCCGCAAGGGATTCGGCGTGAATGTATGTAAGAATCAAGTTCTTTTTCTGTTTATACCTACTTAATAATTTCCCTGAAAGTCAACGACTGTAAAATATAATAAAACAATGATCAAAGACAATTAAATTATAGTTGACCTGATTTTTCTAATAACAACAATACAACTCTCTATTTATTAATTAATAGGTACATTTATTGACCTATAACTATGGACTGGGCTTTGAGAATCAAATTTTCCAACGCGCTAGTCCGAGGTGATATTTAAAAATATATTGTACACGACATGTGACATCGTGCACACGAAAGTAAGCGTTAGGCGTTTAAAACAAACGTTTATTCCACATCAAAACTGTATTGGAGATATTTTAAAAGACATACAATCACGACGTACGGTTTTATATTTGAATTTTAATGAATAAATATTCAATAAATAAATATTTCCAGACAGGTCACACAGCGCCATCTAGTTTCCGTGGTAAGCTACGAGGCTTGTGTTACGGAAACTAGATGGTTGATAAACTACATATACTACTTTTTTTTTGTTGTAAATATACATATTATACATATAAACATCCAGACCGAGACAAATTTTACAATTTACAACTTGCCCCCGGTGGGAATCGAACCCATGACCTCCCGAGTTCACGGCAACGTTTGTTACCACTAGACCACGGAGGCGGTCAAATGAAGAATAGTATTGTCATTAATACGACAATGAGATAGCCGTTGTATTCGGTTTTGGAAAAAAGAGAATCGGGGGCTCGGACCGAAAGGTCGACAGAAAGAGTATTTAAAAAAATATTAGGAATAAAATAATAATTCCGGTTAAAGTCAATTGCGTAATACGGGTAATCCTACACGCGTAGGAAAGTGTTTAGTTTTTGTACATTTGTAATTATATAGAAAATATAAAAAATAAAATATTCTGCGCGCAGTTAACAAAAAAAAAGAAGTCCTTCGCGCCATTTTACGCGGACATGTCAAGTGCAAGTTTTTGTTTTGTAAATTAATTTGCTGTAGATAATGTTAGTAATTTTGTTTAATAATGTGCTGCAATGTGAATAATTATGGAAAACAATAAATTGTACTTTAAATATGGTATTAAGTCGCAGTTTCTTTTTTGCGGTTTTCACGCGCTGTGAACCTCATATTATACCCAAAGTGTTTGGGCTATATTGCCGCGAGTGACTCCAATAAAAGCATCAAATTTTGCAATATCTGGAATTTGATGTTAACCTCATTAACTCATAAAAAAGAAAAATATATTACGTTAGACTTGGCTGTATGGGCTAGACCCTTTGCCTTCCCTATCACCTCATTCATCGGAAGTAGAGAACACAACAAAGAAGTCCTTCGCGCCATTTTGCTCGGACATGTCAAGTGCAAGTTTTTGTTTTGTAAATTTATTTACTGTGGATATTATTGGTCAAAAGTGGTGTTGTTTTGTTTAATAATGTGCTACAATGTGAATAATTATGGAAAACGATAAATTGAACTTAAGTTATGGGGCACAAGTAGCAGTTTATTTTTTGCGGTTTTCTTGCATTGTGAACTCCCATATTTTACCCGACGTGTTTGGGCTATACTGCAGCGAGTGACTCCAACAAAAGCATCAAATTCTGCAGCATCTGGTATTTGATGATGACTCATAGAAAAGAAAGATATACTACGTTAGACTTGGCTGTATGGGCTAGACCCTTTGCCTTTCCTATCACCTCATTCATCGGGAGAAGAGATTCAAACAAATAAGTTAATCTTGACATTGCATTGATTTCAGAAAACTGTTGAGCGTGTCCCTCGCAATTTGCACCGCGTTGTTATAGAAGTCAAACGTTTCATTAGTTTTCCAAAAGGTGAAACCATTTGTTCTTATTCACACGATATAGGATGGAAATAATAGAGCGAGATATCTCCATATTAACTAGTTTTATAGTTACAATTTAATGCTATTTCGACCTCTCTGTCATTCTGAAGTCAAATCTTGATTATAATTTGGCGTTCTCGGTCTCTATTGTATTATCACTAGTGTTGCCCAGTCTTGCAAAAAAGTATGTAAAAAGTTTTTTTTTTTTTGTTTTATAAAATTGTAATCACGTCGTATCGTGTAAATTATAATAATAATAATAATAAATAATTTATTGTACAAAACCAAAACAAGTGCAGGTACATAGGCGAGCTTAATGCCTTAAATGCATTATCTACCAACTAATCTTTGTGACTGAGATATGTAATAAGCGGGTGCAGAATGTTACGAAAAAAAATTATATTTAAAATTATGTATTACTGTACAAAACATACATCAATTACATATGTACATATAATACTTATACATAAATATATTATTTACATAATACATTATTACTTAGTATTTTCGGGACACAATAATTTAAAAAATTTTTCAACTCAAAGTATTTGTTTTATGTAACTATAATTCTAGGCGTCACTATTTTAAGCGCCCATTGGTCAGTATAGTCTTTGGAATTCAAAACTACGTTTTTTAATTATTATTAACCTTTCCTAACCTCTAAAAACTAGTTTTAAAACGAGAAAAATGTCAAACACCTTCGCAGATCCGAGATTTTACGAGGTTGTGACGTTATTGAATATAATTTACCATGATTTGCTAATAAATAGCTTTAACGATCATAAATTCTAATAATATCATTGATGAAATGCAAGAACCAATCCAAGAACTAGCTTTCTTGTGCTAGAAGTGCCGGCCGCATTCCTCGTCACATCATCCGAAGAGCTTTTGTCACTGCCGAAGTACCCGCGATCCTAGAACCCTCTGGGATTGAGCGCAGCGATGGGAAGTGACCCGACGGCATGCCCGTTGAGCCGTTGACATTTGGCAGGTCCCTGGTGTGGGATGCGACATGTGTAGACACATTAGCCCTATCTCACATTCAGGCAACCTCGTCCAGCGCGGGGAGTGTTGCGGTTTTTGCTGAGAACCTCAAGCTTGTCAAAATCTATATATCCACTTTTCCACTTAGCTCCAAAAAAACAGTCAGACAGTGGGGTCTTCCAGGCCTAGGTGGCTAATGGGATTGGGTTTGGGATAGTTCCGTTTCGCCAGAAATTCGTGAACTTTTAGTGCTGTTACTAGATTAGTTAAGGTAGTACTCCATGTGCATTTCTCTAGGAAATAGGTAAATGCGGCCACAACTCCCACATGCTTCATTTTATTCTTATTATTTTAAAGCTAAATTGGTTTATTTTGAATTTATAACTTCAAAGTGATAAAATATTTTTTTTTATATAAAAATAGTTTTTATTTCTACGCCTATTTGATATATGATAATGATGATGATAATGGTAATAATAAATAGTACATAATATTTATATAAAATTAAAAGCAAATGGTCTGCTAAAATCCCGTCCTTCCTTGAACCATCAGTAAGAGAAAAAAAATACAATTGCCCAGTTTTATTTATAAGTCAATATAATTATTATTATTTTAGCGATCGAGAATAAAATAAGCCAATTAAAAAAAAGGAATTCAGATATAAATCGTTGATGTCTTTTGTATTGAATATTCGATATCTCACAATTCGTGTATCTTTTTAAATATTATATTTATTCTAATCTAGTTAAAAAAAAAAACGTTTTTAAATATTAAATAATCTATTGTTTTACAAATTTGAACATTTCGAAAAGACGGTCTCCGGTGAAAAGAGTGATGGCTCTTTTTTCGGCCAAAGAATCTGTATTGCAATTCAGTGGGGAAATGCAGCCAGCGTTCTTGCCACCATTTCACGCGGACAGAACTTATATCCCTATTATCAGAATATTAATTTTATTTTATATTTTGTAAATATTTTCTTACACACATACATAATAATATAAAAAAGTAAAAATAGTAAAGTATCATCACGACCGTTTCCCTTTCGGGGTGGTCAGAAACCACGCTTATAAATAAGCGGATTCACATTTAGCCAACTTTAATATAGGCCAATCATGACAAGTGGCAAGCTCGTCGATGTCTCCGTAAAATATCACAAATAAATTAAATATTAATTAAATGTATTTATTTACATTAAAAAATATTTTTGTGTCCCGACCAGGAATCGAACCCCGGTACCTTCAAGTCTAAATCCACGGACTTAACCGCTAGACCACGGAGGCAGTTATAATAATATACTTACTAACTTTTCTGGGATAGGAAATGCAAATAGACCTTTTTTAAAAGAAACAATTTATTTCTACTTGAACCTTGTGTTGTTGGTTTTCGATGCCGAAAATTACAGAAAGCTTTTAGTAAAAACAAGTTTGTTAATAACGTCGGCAAATGGACGTGTCTTAATAGTAAAACAAGTTTAGCGAGTCGTCTTCAATTTCTTATATCAATATTTATAGTGAAAGTGTCGAAGAAAGTTGACGATATTTTGAAAACAATGTAGAAATGTTGATATGGGAAATTTCCATACACTATTTTCACACATTTTTTATTATATGCTACATTATATATATTGAATATTATGCTGGCCGTATACCTCGTCACGCTGCTTTCAGTAACATCCGAATGGCTTTTATCACTGCTGGAGTAACCGCGATCCTGGAACCCTCTGGGATTGCGCGGAGCGATGGCAAAATACCCGACGGCATGACCGTTGGGACGTGGAAACTTGGCAGGTCCCTGGTGTGGGATCCAGGCGACATCGTCAAGCACGGAAAGTGCGGCGGTTTCTGCTAAGAAGCTCAAGCTGCGCAAATACGCCAACCTCGGTCGGTACGGGTTGCGAATTTGCGCTGTTTGGGGTCGAAACGTTGGGCCCATGGGGACACTCAGCCAAGCGTAAACTAAAAACTTACATCTTAAAACATAAATTACTATTAATAAAAATAAACCTAATTAGTAAATAAAAATATAACTATAAACTAAAATTAAGAAAAAAAAACCAAATAAAAATTATTATAAATAAAAAATTTGCTCCAAATGACTCACTGGTTGCGACTATCTCGATTTAGAGATTATTTCAATATATATTTGATCATTTGTAGATGTTTCCGTAGTTGATTATCTCCAACAGTTGAAGTCTATGGGTTGTAATTAACTGCTGCACGAGAAAACTCTCAGCCCTCTAGTCATATGTGACCATTAACCGCTTATACTTCTATAAATAACTTCTTAGCACCAAAATAATATACTTCTTTCTTTGTCAACAGGAAAGCACCTGGTTTTCTCCAAAGACCCCGAGAGCGTGAAAGATGAGTTTGCCTTTGATAATCCTGGATTTCGGCAAGAGGAAGCCCAGAAAGGATGGCAGCACGAGGCACCCACACTGCCTATGGGCAAGAACCATACACTACAAGCCCAGTTCACTAAACCAGAAGGGTTAAAAACGGCAGTCAGCAAGGATGACCTGCATTTACAGGTGAGATTAAAATACAGAGTAGGCTTGTGTAGTTTGTGAACGAACTAGTTGGATACAGCGCTCTCACATACAAACTACGCGACCTAGTTCTCAAACTGTCTTTATCCAGGAGTGTACCAAGAGGAGCTGATGGAATAGCGTGAAGCTGTGCATTAGCTTCCTTCTGTGTAGACTTTTCTTACGTATATTTGTCATAGATTTACAGCACCACCTTTCCCGTTCCTTTTCATTTGCTGCGAGAAAAAAAAAACCGCCATCTTGTCACATACAGCATTAACAAGGCGCTTAGACAGTTATTTAAAGAACTTTTTAGCACTTGGCATCCACGGTCCCATAGTCTAAAGACCAAAAGGCACAAACACGTAGTCATAACCAACAGACTCGTATTTGCGATATTTGGTCTTCACAGCAGAGTCCGCAGCAGTCCCAGGCCTGACAGATGTGCCCTAGACATGAGACCGAGCAGGGGTGTCGACACACGTAGCGTCCCACACCAATGCCCGACCCTTGGAGGAGTTAGTTTAACGGTTGAGCTTGGTAAAACAGAATATGGCCACCGGTACTCGTTATCTCAGACATAATGTAGTAATTTCCAAGGTAGGTCAAATTCTTTGCTGCAAACGTTGTGTAACATAATTCTCGGAACGCTTCGTATATTTGCAAAATATTCCGTGACGGCCATTCCGAACGATAAGCCGAGTCCACATAGATAACATTATGGCGTAACGTCTCCCAGTATCACTGGCGATTAAAACACGAATTTACTAAGAAAACGAGTCATCATCAAGAGAGCCTTCTCAGACCCCTCTTCCGGCGGCGGCGACGGGAATCTGTAAGGAGGTGTTGGCCTCCTAACAGAAGTAGCATTCGCTGCACTTAACACAGGGCAGCGCAGAGCATCTGAAACTTTATTGTAGGTAAATTTTTAACTGGACTGCCTCCGTGGTCTAGCCGTTAAGTCCGTGGATTTAGACTCGGAGGTACCGGATATTTATTAATTTAAATAAATAATTTCAATAAATATATAATCTATTTATAATACGAGAATATGTCGAGTTTGGTCAATTATACAAAATAAGCGTATTCACATTTAGCCAACTTTACTATGAGTCAATAATGACAAGTGGCAATTCGTTGATGTCTCTAGCGTATCAGATTCAAGAAATGTCATATTTATTTTTTATTTTTGTTTACTCGACCAGTTATCGAACCCAGCACCTCTGCGTTCAAATCCACGGCCTTAATCGCTACCTATATACAATATATTAAAAGATTACATATTTGTGCAGTCGAAAAAAGTTTTAAAAAGACATAACACCGCGTCTTGTCGTCTCCTCCGGTGACAAGAGGGCTGGTTCTTTCTTTGCACAAAGAATCAGTATTGCAATATTGCGGGGAAATGCAGCCAGCGTTCTTGCCACCATTTCACGCGGACGGGACTTACGAGTATATCCCTATCTACTAATTTGTATATCTATTAATTTTATTTATATATTTTGTAAATATTTTTTTTTTCAATAAAATAAATTTTGTATAGTATATTGTATATACGAGTACATGTTATTTGATTTATTTGAATAGGGTGATCAGATTGGGTAAATGCTACACATACATGTGGATCCAGCGCTACAGTATTGTTGCATTTTGTTAATTTAACATTTATTATTCCTGACATGACGCTCATTGTATTCAGTGACGTCGTCTAGTGGCAACACGGTGAGGTATTCTTTGAAGATGTTACAACCAGCTTGATTTACAATTTCGCCTATCTCTCTTCTTTCCATGATAAATCTCTTCGCACTTCTCCCTTCTATCTCTTTCCTCACATCACATTGCATTTGTTTCTACCTCAGTCGTATCAGTGGCTACTAATTTATATATAACCAGGCCCGGATGATTAATGTGCTTGGGTTGGGACTTAATTTATTTCTTTATTTATTATTAATATTTATTTTGTAAAACCAACAGTTGACTATCGTATGTAGATCACATATAAGCCTAAAATTAAATTAATCAAAAAGGAAAAAAACATCGCTACAGAAGAATATTAACAATATAGGTAGGTGAAACACAAGTTACTTAAACTAATAAACATTATACAAGCATTTAATTATAATTGATGCCTGCTATTGACCGAATCAACATACCGAAGCGTTAACTGACATCTAATGTCTGCACCCTTGGAATTAAACAAATCAATGTCCAGCTCTTCCGCAAGGACATTGAAATCATTAAAGACTCTCAATAAATAACTGTTCTGCCTATACCTAGTACCAGCGTATGGCACGAGCAAGCGGGGAGAACGTCGGAGATTTAGTCTTGGGACTCGCAGTCCTATACCAGCAACTCAGAACTATCGACTGTACCGTTGGCTATGTCAATTAAATATGCGACATCAGTTATTTTGCGTCAAACTTCCAATGGATGCAAATTTTGACACATTACATCATATGGTCGATCAAACAGCTTAAATTTAATACAAAAATAGTCCAACGCCAATCATCATCAGCCTGTGTCTTTCCACTCTGCTGGCTGCAACCAACTCTTTACTTTACACGATCTTCTGCCACCGTCATCCATCCCCCACCAGCGACTTTCCTTAGTTCATCCGTCCATCTGGCGTGGAGTCGTCCCACTCTGCGTCTTCCAGTACGTGGTCTCCACTGCAGGACTCCTTTACTCCATCGTTCATCGGTTCTGCAACAGACGTGTCCAGGCCATTGCCACTTCTAATTGCTAATTTTGAAAGCTACGTCTTTATTTATTTTATGGATGTTTCTGACTTTATCCTTCAGAGAAATTCCGAGCGTAACTCTTCTCATAGCTCGCTGAGTGACCTTGAACTTATGAATCTGACCCACTGTCAATGGTGGACATCTCTGCTCCATTCAACAATACTGGAAGAACGTACAAACTTCTTCTTCATTTACGAGTATATGCAACACAATATATTTTTTTATGTCTACACCACCAGCCGAGCACGATATAATATTCTTTGACGGGTCAGTCAAAAGTCCAGGATAAGGTTGCTATGTTTGCAAATAATTTGTGACATTGGCGTATATCGCTATACAATGTACGCTATTTTGTCGCCCAAACTAAATTAGACACTCTTTTTGAAATAAAAAAACTTTTTTAATTAAAAATCATTGTCCGAAAAATAAAACATTATTAATTGATCTCTCTCACAGCCGAAAGACGAAATAGAGAGAGAAACAATTATGTAAGTCAACGTTCACGCGATCGTCGACGTCTCGCTTGAAATGAAATAATTTATTTGTCAGAAACATGGTAGGTACAGGGATGTAAATTATTATATGTAATTATATCACATGCTTCGCTATTTCTAGCATACAAATATTTATTTAGTCACATGACTTTGTCGAGCTTAGTGTCTAGGTATTCTTTTGTCGAATTAAAACAAATATAATCCAGCATTTGTTTCTTTTCTTAATTTGAACAGTTTTAGTGGCAGCTCCCTTATAGTAACTGGAAGCTTATGTAAAATGAGTATAACTCTACAAAGTTAAATAGATTTCGCAACAAGAATGCATGTCGCAATCGATAGGTATCTCTGAATGTGTCGGATAATATCTTCGAAAGCTGCAGCGATAGTGAAAGTAGTGAAAAATACTTTACGACTTGCACTGTTAAGGCGCTCTTACGAAAATCAGCAAATTACCTCGTGGTGACAGGTGGGGTGACAGGTGGGCGAGCGTCTTCGGTAAACATAATTAGCTCGTCGCAATTTGTAATGTCTTAAGAACCCCTAATTCAATTATTATCAACTCTCGATGAATAATAATAATAATAATTATTTCCAGACAGGTCACACAGCGCCATCTAGTTTCCGTGGTAAGCTACAAGGCTTGTGTTACGGAAACTAGATGGTTGATAAACTACATATTATACTTTTTTTTTTTTTTGTAAATATATACATATTATACATATACCCAGACCGAGACAAATTATACAATGTACAACTTGCCCCGCCCCGGGGGGAATCGAACCCACGACCTCCCGAGTTCACGGCAACGTTTGTTACCACTAGACCACGGAGGCGGTCAACTAGATAAAATAGATTGATGGCATTCTCTAGCTACCAGCTTTTGGGACAACTAAACTCATTTGAGTTATAGTGTAGGTGTAATCGAATATCATGACGAAACAGTTCTAATGGTAATGGGTAAAGAGTAAAGTATCATCACGACCGTTTCCCTTTCGGGGTGGTCAGAAACCACGCTTATAAATAAGCGGATTCACATTTAGCCAACTTTACTATAGGCCAATCATGACAAGTGGCAAGCTCGTCGATGTCTCCAGCGTACCATCCTCGAGAAATATCACAAATAAATTAAATACCAGGAATCGAACCCGGTACTTCCGAGTCTAAATCCACGAACTTTACCGCTAGACTACGGAGGCAGTAATGGTAATGGGGATAGGATATTCCCCCTTTTTCCAGAGAGTGTCTCAGTTTGCAACCACCCGCCGGCACTTTTGGTGCTGGGTGTCTCGTTACTTGTGTAACTCAAGTGTGTGGCTCAAGATTAGGTAAAATTCTTTATTTGCATAAATGTTAGTCTAATTTACAGGTCTTATAGTAAACTAACGTAACAATATTTGCCAAGTAAATTGGCGAGCAAATATTTCAAACAATAATATAAATTTGAAAATTGTAAATAAAATATGTCCAAAAACTTACATCTAGGTATTCATACAATATTGTCAGCTTAAACTTTAGGTATTATAATTGTCAAAAAAAATATTTTAAATTATAAAAAATATTTTCTTTTAACCAAATTATTGTTTTTCAAAATCATTTTTTCCCAATAATTCTCTCACGAACCCAGGGGGCTAGGTTCGGCTACTTCAGCTCTCCTCCAGGAGCACTTTTCTAGGAAATGGTCTCTAACGATATGCTGAAGATGCTTGAAGTGTCGGTATTCGGCCCGATAGAACATACGTCTTGTCAGGTCGACGTCAAACTCTTCAACTCAACGTTAAATCGCGCCTTAACACATATCGCAGTGCGCACAACATTGTAAACAAACTTACCATTAACAAATACAGAAGTATTTTATTTTATGTAACGACTCGATTGTCAATTTATGTCGTAACGCACGGACGTTGAACCGAATACCTTTAATTTATCTTTCCTAACAACCTATGACGTAAATACGAGGTACTGTGACTGGGCGCTGCATCATCACAGCTAAATACTTCTGGCACGCAAGACTTGTACAGGTAGAAACAATTATCAGACTTCTTTTTTTTTATTTATACTAGCACGACATGTGACCTTGCGCCATCAATGTTAGCAACTGGAATCAGACACTTACTGACATCACTCCCTTACACTATGCCGGCTTGACTAGATGCTTTTTTACACTTCGCTTGATGGACTCCATTGCAGGTTATAGGAAAGTGGAAACACAGAGGCTGGAAGAGAATTCCACTTTTTTATTGTGCGACAGAGTATGAGTCCCCAAATTTACAATAATAATAACAATAAATAGTTTATTATCAGGCTACAGATGGCCCATAGATAAATACCTTACAACTAAAATACATATAAAAATATCATTAACTTAAGAATAATAAAATTAATTCATCTAAAGCTTCCGTATCTTCATCTTCTTGTGGTCATAGAAGTACCCATCAGGTGGTCACACCTTCTGAGGAGTACGAGAAGCTTCAGTGGACGGTGCCGGCGTCCCTGCTGGGGGTGGTGCAGATGGAGTAGGTACTGCGCGGGGCCCAGGAAGATCGTTGGTTCTGCGTGAAGCAAATCACAGAGCGGCCAGAATTCCTTCTTCAGGAATATTTTGAGGTGCTCTGACCGCACACGAATCCTAAAGGCCTTAAATCCGGTGTCATCCCAATGGGAAGGTAACTCGTCGATAGCAGCGACAGAGTCGATCTCCCCTCGGTCCCGTATGTGTCCGAGAACATCTTGGGATGACATGTCCTTGCGCAGCCGCGATACATAGACATAGGATGACACGGCACTTTTACAGCTACGAATATATGTTTAATTGACATATTATTATTATTTACATTGTAAGGTGACACGGCCCGTATACAGCCACGAATTTATATTTAGTTGACACGGCCTATTCACAGCCACGATCTTATATTAAGTAGTTATTAAGTTACAATTACCTTGCTTATGACAATAATGCTATTATAACACACATAAATCTGGATTGTTTACCTTTTAAGGTCCAACCATGATTACCTAACTTATGTTTGTTTATATATTTTTATGTTTTTGATTTATATTATTTTAGTGTTGACAATATCCAAGTTGTTACAAGATAACCTATAGAAATAAATATTTTGATTTTGATGTCGGTATCGCAGCTTTTAGAGCGCACTGTTCGGGAGACGCAATTCCACGATTATTACGTTTGGGCCTCCTTTTTTTCTTTTCCACAGTCACAAACACGACATTTATTGAAGTAATATACAAACAGTATAAAATAATTACAATATAAATTAAAACTACTTAAAAGTAAAAAATAAAATAAATATAAACTAAACCTAATAAAAAATAAACTATAAGTAAAAAATGTCCTCTAGAGACGACCCTTCAGTGATAGTCCCAAGAAGACTGGCAACATATCCCCTCTGAATGGCACTGAACAATGAATTCTGCGTACAGAAATAAAATTGTTTTTATTTCCGGGATTTTATTATACGTAAGCAGGATGGTGACTATTTTATTTGATATCTTTGTTGTCACTAGTCTTTTCCTACACCTCCTTGGCCAGGCGCTTGCCTGTATGCCCACGGTATCATCGTCTTGACACCAAACGACTCAAGTTAATATTGTTAATTACACATAACATTCTCTTCGTTTTAATAGTTAACCTATGACATCAGACGATAATCTTCATGTACACAGTGATGTCAGACTAACAGGTAAATTGTGTTTGCATCCGTGAGATTAAATAAACGACCTTATATTTTTATCTGATGTTGGCAACACTGGCATTACACTTCGCTAGTTACAGATAGCGTTTGAAAGCGGTATTTAATATTTTTTTCGACGATTTTATACTAAAAGTATTTCAATTTCAATTCAAGGTATGTATTCATTATATGTATAATATGTATATATTTACAAAAAAAAAAAAGTATAACATGTAGTTTATCAACCATCTAGTTTCTGTAACACAAGCCTCGTTGCTTACCACGGAAATTAGATGGCGCTGTGTGTCCTGTCTGAAAATATTTATTTATTTATTATTTATTTATAATTTATTTATTAACCATAAGATACAAATGCTATAAAACGAACGCGGCCTAAATGAATTGTTTTTTTTTCAGAGAGGCAAGGTACGCCGTGTGAAGCTATGGGCTCGGGATTTCACGGGGCTCGGACTGAGGTGTGCAGGAGGGGCGCGAGAGGGCGTAAGAATACACTCTCTTCTGAAGAGCGGACCTGCAGCAGCAGCGGATCTCAAACCTGGTAAGACATTTTATTTTTATTCATTACAGCCTTAGAACTTAGCGTCCTAGACCTTCACTGTTAGAGATGGTCCTTCCAGAACATATATTTTCAGTATTCAGTAAGTCTTGTTTTAAGCGGTGTTATTTATTTATTGATTAGGGTCGCCAACAGTGACAGCAACAAAACATACATTGATTTTTACTTACACCTAACGCCGCGTTCGTTTTATAGCATTTCCAACATCTCGTAGCAACTTCATAAACTAGCGCGAAATGTCGTTTTTGTTAAGAAATACCACTTTTTTAACAATGCTAACATTTCTTAAATAAAACGAGCGGTGAGGCTACTTTTTGACAAGTATTTTCGTTCATGTTTTATCATCCAACACACATGATATATTTATGGTCTTTGAATTTATTGCATAAAATCGTTTAAAATAACTTTTTAACAAATATAATAGAAAACTATAAAAATGGTAAACAAACCATTTTATATGTTAATGACATCTGTCAAAAAGTAACATTAATAACCCTCCTTTCAACACGGTACTGACATACGAAATTAGCATCAAATGTTAGAATTTTCATTAAACGAACGACTCGTGCTAAAAAAAGTGGTATTTTCATGCTAACATTTCTTAAAACGAACGCGGACTTAGACAGAAAACAGATGCTGCACCAATTACGGGCGACCACCACACTACAACACAATAGAACATGATACAACCACAATCAAGCAATACAATTCCAAGGATCAAAATTGGTTAAACAGCAGTTCAGTTTACAGTCCCAGCCAGGATCTGCAGTGACAATACATTGCGCTTGAAAACATGCAAAGAATTAGCAATATTTTTATATAAGTATCATTATGGTTACAATATTAGTTCTCCTTGAAAGTAAAAAATTGGCATTTGACATAATGGCACTTTCAACAACAACAACAAATTGGTACGCGGACTGATACTGCCAAATTGCCCAGTGGTATTTTGCCCAATCACACTCTGACTGGCCAAATTCACGAGAAAAATCTGGAAGGCCCATCTCTAACAGTGTATGATGATGATGACATGCCGGGATTCGAACTGCGAACCCTTTTAGATTGCAAAGCGTTCTTACGACCAAGCCACCACTGCTAACACACCGTAAGACAAGTTATGTCAATCAAATCAAATAATTTATTTCCTTTGGTTAACTTAAACTTGGATATTGTCAGCACTTAAATAAAAACTTATACAATATAATTAACAGAATTATTTGCATTATTGCTATAAGCAAGTAAATTATAACTTAATAACTCATCGTGGCCGTAAAGAGGCTGTGGAAACTAAATAAAATCGTAGCTGTAAATGGGCCGGGTCAGCTTACAATCTAACAGTAATTTTAAATGTCAACTAAAATATTTCGATTTCAACATGGAGGTTCGAATTCTAGTCAAGAACCCAAAAAAAAAAAAATGTATTTACGTTTCTCGAGTCTGTTACGCTAGTGACTCGCAACTTGTCATGGCCTATAGTAAAATTGCCAAAATGTGAACTCGCTAGTTACAAAAGCGTGGTTTCAGACCACAAGATATACGGTCATGATGATAAAAATAAATCTAAATACTAGTTTGTGGCTGTAAACGGGCCGTGTCACCTTATAATGTAAATAATATTAATATGTCAATTAAACATATATTCGTGGCTGTGAAAGGGCTGTGTCATCTTATATTCGAAGCAACATTATTATTAGTTTATATTTGTGGCTGTAAAATAGCCGTGTCAACTTACAATCTTAAGTAAAATTAATAAACTTAAATTTAAAGTACTGCATTCGTTAAGTCCGTAGTTTTAGACGCAAGTTACCGGGTTCGATTCCTGTTTGGGACACAATAATTTATTTAATTTCTTTGTGATATTTCTCAAGTTTGGTACGCTAGAGACAAGCTTGCCACCTGTCATTATGGGACTATAGTAAAGTTGTCTAAATGATGATTCTTACTTTATACTTATTTAATTTTAGGTGACAAAATAAAGAGCATTAAAATCGAGTTTACTGGAACGCCGCTAGAGGATGCTATAGGTATTATATCTCTGGCATCTCCGTACCCCGTGGAGCTGGAGGTGGTGGAAGGGGGACGCGCTAGTGGCGAGGGGAGAGGGACCGCACATCCGCTGCTTAGGAGGGCTGGATCTACTGGCGATGTTAACGAGGTAAATATGCATGTTTTTTTTTTTCTTTTTCATATGTTGCTTGAAATAAATATGGATCGCTGAGTGGGTTACCAATTATTATTTTATTTTTTATAGTAGCAACATTTCAAAATAATAACTTGTATTATGGGAGTTCTTCGCGTCATTTTTCACGGACATGTCAAGTGCAAGTTTTTGTTTTGTAAATTACTCTTCTATGGATATTGTTAGTCAAAAGTGGTGTTGTTTTGTTTAATAATGTGCTACAATGTGAATAATTATGGAAAACGATAAATTGGACGGTATATATACAAGTTGCAGCTTATTTTTTGCGGTTTTCCCGCGCTGTGAACTGCCAATGCCGAGAGTAACTTTAAGAAAAGCATAAAATTCTGCAACAATTGGATTTTGATGATAACCTCACTAACTCATAAGAAAGAAAGATATATTATGTTAGACTTGGCTGTATGGACTAGTCCCTTTGCCTTCCTTATCACCTTATTAATCATCCATTGCGAGAAGAGAACACCACCAAACTAGTATTATGTTGAGTAGGGTAAATCGTCAGCTATTGGCCACTAAGGACTTGTAACATATCTTAATTTAATAAAATATGATATATATGTATCATATATTAGGTTAGGTCGTGTATAACATTAGACTATTTATTAATCTCTCTCTTGTCCCAAAGGTCAACTGTCAGGGAATGCCAGGCATTAAATTTAGCTTTTTGTACTGTTGTGCAATAAAGTTATTTATATATATATAAGGCGCGGTGGTGGCTCGGTTTTAAGAACGCGTTCCTCAAGTCCTACAAAGGTCGGTTCAAACCCACCCGGCATGTACCAATGAGAAATACACTTTTCTTACGTACATTCGTTATAGATTTACAACACCACCGTTCCCGTGCCTCGGACGTTAAGCCGTCGGTCCCGGTTCCACTAATACCAGCTTGTGGAATCGTAAATAAATTCTCTTTAAAAATTGACATCATATCTCCGCCAAGCGTGGCGAGTGTAGGCCAAATTCTCCAGATAAATGTTCTGGAAGAAATCTCCAGCAGTGGAGGTCTAGGACGCTGTTCTAGGGGCTGTAATAAAATAAATATATGTATATATAATATAGATATATATGACATACTTTTTACTTTGTATGTTTGAATAATAAAAACCCTAAATTTCACTTAAATAAACAAGCAAAAACCTACAAGTGCCTATGTGTGTGTATGTAAATAACTCTTTACCATTTAACAATCGCGCTTTTCCGCGTGAGTAGGCACTATTGTCTCTTTTGACCCATAGAGAAAGTAACAACACACGATATCATTGACCTAATACAAGTATACGCCAGGAATAAGCCTTAGTGGCCAATCATTTATTACGTAAAACGATTTTTGACAGTTTTCTAAGAAAAACAAGATACGAATCCCGTTTTTTTACACGGACATGTAGTCCAAATTTTTTTTTTTTTTTTCCAGACAGGTCACACAGCGCCATCTAATTTCCGTGGTAAGCTACGAGGCTTGTGTTACGGAAACTAAATGGTTGATAAACTACATATTATACATTTATTTTTTTTGTAAATATATACATATTGTACATATACAGTACATATACAGACCGAGACAAATTATACAATGTACAACTTGCCCCCGGTGGGAATCGAACCCACGACCTCCCGAGTTCACGGCAACGTTTGTTACCACTAGACCACGGAGGCGGTCATTTGTGAATTAGTTTGCTGTGGGTTTTGTTAAAATTAAGTAAATTTGACTCTATATATGGGGCGAAGATGCAGTCTATTTAATGCGGTTTTTCCGCGTTGTAAACTCCCCTCCCATATACCCGAATTTTTTTTTTTTTTGTTTGTTGTTTGTGCTCTCTTCTCCCGATGGATAATGAATGAGGTGATAGGGAAGGCCAAGGAAGAAGGCAAATCAGCCAAGTCTGACGTAATATATCGAGTTAATGAGGTTATCATCAAATTCCAGATGTTGCAGAATTTGATTATTTTCTTGGATAATTCCATTATAGCCCAAACACGTCGGGTAATAACTAAACTGCAACTTGTGCCCCATATATAAAGTTCAATTGATCGTTTTCAATATATTTTCACATTATTAAACAAAACAACATCACTTGTTACTAACAATAACCACAAAAAACTAATTAACAAAGCAAAAAACTTGCACGTGACATGTGACAATGGCGCGAAGTATTTCAGTAGTCTGTGGCACTTTGAATTTGATGATATTCCAAACTCGGTTATGAACTCTGCTATAAACAAATATTATTTATAAATTACGTGTTTAGGTCTGATGTATTATGTACAATGACCTTTAAAGAAACTTGAGAAAAAATAAGAACAGGCCTACGGGGGTACGCGGAGTTACGGTTAAATTCAGTGATTTCTTTTTAAGTACAAAGGGCCTAACATTATGTCGTCAGACATTCTCTGCCTGCTAACCTTAATGACATTAAGAGAATTTTAATTGACAGGAGTTAGTGCAAAATATAAAAATCCATTAAAATAAATACATTAATTACTATTTTAATCCAAAGAACTATATAGCTATATATCCAATACATATGTAATATACTATTGGAGTTGGGGGCTTCTCAACATCAAAATAACTCGTTAAAATGTAAATAAAATTATATAAAAATAAAAATACATCCTTAGATATTGACTTTTGAAAATCAACAAGATCCGATTGCGATCTTTTTTACGACGGATACTTGAGGATTACTAAGAACCTTATTTCAACATATACCTATATAAATATAATAAATAAACTTATACCTACAAACAAATAAAATTAAACTGCACAATGCAATAAATACGATACAATAAGTAAATAAAAATAAAAACAACTACCTACACTACACTGACAAAAACTCATATATTATTCATTTTGATTCAAAATAAAAGTAAAACAAAATATACCTAGTTACGTTATATGTCATGTTCTAAACTTTTCCACACCTTAAATAATAGGTTCTTTAGTTGTCAAGACTTCTCACGTAACCGACAGTTATGGTATACCAAACACATTGCACTTATAATAAGTATGAAACATGATTCGCATCTCCTTTTGCTTACTCATCAAATTACACCACAATCTCACAACATACATTACCTTATAAACAATACAAATAATACGGAATTAACGCTCTTATGATAGGGATAATGTTGGTCTAAATAACTTGGATGAAAACTTACTTATGACGTTTTAAAATTGGAGAAAGAAACAATGGCTGATACTCCTACGCGATGGAATGCCTATGTTTATAATAATAATTTTATGTCTCTATTGTATTCAATTCACACGAAAGCAAAAGGACGCAAGATGCAATAGGATGTTTTGTAAAAACAGTGTCGCTTACAACATTTATCTTTTGTTTTCAGCTCGAGAGAGAAGCCAAGTTGCTGCACCCCCCAAAATCACCAAATACGTCAAACACTTCACAATACAACAGTTCTACTCTCGAAGCAAAAGGCAAAGGAATAAAGAAGATAATAACAGAGAAAATCATCACTACAACGACGCTTGAAAGAAACAAGAAAGAGAAAAAAGAAGCGCCAACCTCTACGCTAGAAAGAGAGAACGAGAAGAACACAAGACTCATAAACGATGCACCAATGGGAAGAAGGGACAATAAGCATAGAATGTCATCTGAAACCGACATTCAAATTATACAGCCAGGAAATGGTATGCCTCAAGTAGAACACGCAGAGACCCAAAAACGAGATTACGATCCAAAACGTGGTATGAAATTCGGCATCAGAGTCTTACCACCAAATGTTCCCGATGATGGGGTATTAAAAAACAAAAACGTTGAGAACGGAAACGTCGCTGTCGAGAAGAAATCCGTTGACGAAATAGACAAACCTAAACCCACAACGCAAATAAAACACGAAAACGAAACCGAAAAAGCGAAGCCGGTTGTGGCTAAAAGAAGAGAGAAAATGGCTCCTCCTATCCCCAATGCTAGAAATAAACAGAATGAAAGCAGTAGTTCCAATCAGGATACTCCGAGAACGTCTGATGCATCCATGACTTCTTTTAGTAGAAGTGATCTTAACTCAAGTGGCATAAAACGCGATGAAAATGGTATACCACAAGAGTTACCTCAGCATATGTTGCAAGCTGCTAATGCTGCTAGAAATAATCGTAAAAGTATAACTGATTTAGTTCACGAGAAGGAGCAAAGAGATGCTGAAAGAAGAGATGCCGAAAGAAGGGAGGCTGAATTGCCTAAATCTAGCAAAAAATCTAAAGGCAAAGCGCCCTCACCTCCTGAAATAGAACGTAATAAAACAGATGACAGTATCATGGAACGACTAAGAAACGTAAAAGACTTTTTGAAGAATGAATTACATCATTCCAGTCTTCTACACGACTCGTCTCAGACGTCCAATGATACTACAATGACATCATATAATACGTCAACGCCAAAAGTTAACAAAACGAAAGGTTCACGAGTAGACGATTCCATAAACTTTAGCCAAGACGATATCGATGATATTGTCTCCAAGCCTTTCAAACGAGAAAGTGATTCCCTAAATAACTTTTACGAATCAAAATCAAACATGTCTTCTAACCTCGATATGCATTCTGTAGTATCTTTTAATAATAGCGATAGGAGTGATAAAGGTTCCACTACTATTGAGTTAAATAATAGTGACATAACAATACATAGTTCTCCGTTAAACGATACTGTTATTTCTGATGAAGCATCTTTGCAAGATGAAAATGAACGAAAAGCGACTTCTCTAGGAGATTTGTCGCGATTTGATTTAAGAATGAAAGCTAAGCCTTCAACTGGAACTTTAGAGAGAGCACAAAGCTTAGACATATCTGCAGATGATGTAGACATAAAGGAAAGTTCACTTTCTCCAAAGAAAAGAAAAGGCAATTCAGTCGTTGAAACTACTTTCTTTGATGCAAATGGTCAAGATATGTTGTCTGATATGGTAGCTTCGGATCGGGGAGTCTTAAAACATAAAGAACCGAGATTAAGCTTAAATATAGCGAAGACATCGGCTATGGAAGGCTTGAACACTTTCCAACGAAATCGTTTAAAAAAAGGTTCCGAATTTGGTAACCTAGAAGATGCAATAATGAAAGGGTCAAGTAGCAGCTCTATAGAATCTGACAAAAATGAACAGAAAGAGTCACCGAAAAAGAAAGTTGATAGTACACATGATGATCATGAAACATCAGATCACTTAGCTCGACGCATTATGGATGAAAATCTCAAAGTAAACTTAAAATTGGTATCAGATTTCGCAAGATCTACTTCTGACAACAGCAATATGAGTTCATTAGACAGTTCACAAGACTCGAGAGCTACAAGTCCTCCAAATAAAACTGATAATTCACCCAAATATGAGGAGAAAGTTGTTTATGATACAAATATTCCAGATGATTTGAAGGTTTCTCGCAATACCTACGTGAACAGTCTTGAACGTCCAAAATCTGATATGATGAAGAAGCTGTTAGCTAAAAACCCTATACTAAATGTGCATGTTGATAAAGATGAAAAAATTAAAGATACACCAACTCCAATGACAGACTCCACAAAATCTGCGATAAACCAACCAGATATAGTTAACTTCGATTTGAAAGCTGACAAGAGAGATCAAGATGATTTCGTTAGTAATGTTAGAGTAGGATCACAAAACAGTTTAAAATACAACAAACCTTTATACGACAGTTTCATGGAATGGACTGAACAGGCTCCAAAAGACGCACATAGCGGTAACTTAGTCACATTTACAACAAACGAAAAATTACCAACATCACCAAAGGAGAATAGATCTAGCAAGAGTTACACAAAATCAATAGAAATAGGCGAAGGGAATTTAAAGCGTGTGCCAGATGTTATTGAAGGAATAAAACGTCATGTTGAAGAAAAAGAGGATACCAACCAAAGGAACAGAACGTTGTATATGGAACCACCTAGTATGGCTATAACTATGTCTCAGGAACCAGTACAAAAAACCGTAACAGTCAACGTAGCCGAAGATGAATTCGGTAATAAAGTTATAACACAAAATGTCGAGAAAGTATCAACAAGATACTTCACCACAAAAGCTGAGATACCATTGCAAGTTGAACAAATGAGTTTTGGTATAATTAAAAACCCAGACGAGCTGCAACAATTGAAATTTGAAGAAGGCGAAGCGATTAATACGGATATGGACATGAAAATATTAGACGAAATCAAAAAGCAAAATCCGCACATGCATATAATGACAGACGAGCCGGCGTACACTAAAACAGAAACAATAATATTAAACACGCAGTTAGACGAAGAACAAGCGATGGAGTTGATGGATAAAATAAAGAATGACCCTACCTTTATGGCACAAAAGACACCGGAAGAGCTATCACAATTAGGAATAAGAATCATTCATGATTTAGAAGATATTCAGCAAGAGACACACGACACTGTAGAAGTTACCAAAACTAGGTATACTATAAATCCAGCAGTTATGTCTGCTGCACAATGTGCGGACAAAATGGATCATATAACTGAAATACAAGTAGTTACGCCAAAAACAGAGAAGAATATGAAGCAAAGGATTGAGAAGGATAAAATATCTAGCAGACAACGAGTACCAGATAAGAACTACACAGAACCGCAACTATCTTACGAACTAGACGTATCAGTACTAAACGATTTCATAACGAACGAACAGCACCATTCCTCGAAACAGTACGAAGAATTACGAAAGAAGTCTACAGAAGACTTGAACGATTCAAAGAAACGCCACTCGGATTACGATCTGCCTAGAAACAGTAGAATACAGTTCCGTACAGCCACTTACGAATCTCCCAAAGGAACCATAATGACGAGCACTGATTTAGAGAATCTAAGGCAAACGCAACTGGATCAAATTCGAACAAGTTTTGATAATATTGATTCTCCAACTTATGTGAAGCCTGTAATTTCAGCTAAACCGAGTAATATACCAGTAAAACAGGACAAAACTAAACCTACTGGGACTGTAGGCTCTAAAATACCAGTATTTAAGTCGTTGAGTCAAGAAAATTTGGTCGAAAAAAACTTTTCGTTGCCTCGCTCGCCTCCACCTAAGCTAAGTGGTAGTGCTGCTAATATTTCTGTAACATCTATAAAAACTAGCTCCAAAAATCCAAGTGGCAAACTGTAATTGAATTGAAGTCAGTATTTTAATTAGATGTAAAAATATTGTGTATATTTTCAATACTAAAACGTCTAAATTACTTTTAAGTTTAACGCCTTGCATCCCTCTCGCTCGCACAATCCAACATTTTTAAAGATTTTTCAAGTCTGAATGTACTTTTGAGAAATGCAGTCAATCAGCTTTAAAATCACTAATCTAAAATTAGCTGCAATGGGGTGTATCACTAACTTTTTATCACGATAGATGGCGCATGATAGTTGGTACCTTATATAACTGTCAGTTGCATAGAAAACTTGTATTTTTTTTACTTTTTTTTTTATTTTTTGGATATTATGTCGAAGTGAGCAGCTTTTAATTGTACAAATCGAGATTTCCAAGCGAAATTAAAGATATGGTGATCTCAAAATTGCCGTTCTATTAATTCAACCTTTTTTCTTTTTAAAGACGGTGTTCGCTTTCTTAATTCGTATTTTAAGGTTAGTAACGTTAATTTAAAATACATTTTTCTGTTATAAAAATAAAAAAACTACAAAAACATTTAAAAAATGATGCCTCAAAAGTTGTAAACAAGGTACCAGTGCCGCTAGCGACATCTACAAAAAAGCTTTGCCTGATACACCCCATTATTGCTCAGTTTACCATTGGATAAAAAGTTCGTGTAGTCGATCATAGATGGCGCTATTATGGTTGCTTATTTAAAAGCCCACTTAATAATAAAACTTATATAACTTAAAACTATATAATGTAAGTAAGAATGGTATAAGGAACAGTGTATATTTATATTGCCAAATTATACATGAAATAGATTTTCTGATATATTGTTGATAAATCGAATAAAAATACAATAAAATGGTGCCCTTTAGTTGTAAGATATATTAGCATTTTAGTTATATTTTTTATTATATTCTTTAATTGTGCCTTAAATTTGGTTTAAGATAAATATGTTTTATTAATTATTTCTGTTATTATCGTTGTATATACAAGTATATTCAATACAAGTTCCGCCTGCCTCGTACCAACGTACTTATTATGTTTTATCGGGCCTACAACGGATACTTCAAGCATCTTCAGAATATCTCTCCATCTTGCGCTCTGCCTCCAAACTGGAGACTACTTCCTAGAGAAGTGCTCTTCATTCGCTTGTTAAAATAGTGGATTATTTACTGTCACATTTAGCCCGAGTTTTGCCGATAATAGCCGAGCTTAAGTCAAAATAACGTATTACACTATTTTTTTTAAACTTACCCATAGGGTTGCAACTTGAAAATTGGGAGAATGTAAACTAAATATTGTCCGCGGCGCGTTCATAATAATAAGCTATATTTATATTCATTAAATTAAGATTACCTATATATTATATAAAATTATGGTAAATAAGGGTGTCTCAGAATGTTTTTCGTTTTTGATATTTAAAGAAAATACATTTTTCATTAGTTTTATTTGATACTAAATTAAAGAGTTGGTATTTTTTTATTGTAAAAAACAAAACTTCTTCTTTACCCTTTTCTTTTACTTTCGTTTAATCTAGAACTAAAATTCTTAATCACACGCTGGAGCATCGACCTAGGAATAGCCACTCTTTAAGTAGTACAGGAAAAAATCAGCAGTTAGGTCTGGGCTCCTTGGTGGCCAGTAAATGTCTCCTCGCGACTTATAACTCTGTCAATAGTTCGTGAAGAGCAGCTTACACGTCATTTATAACATGTGAAGTGGATCCATCTTGCTAGAAAAATGAGTTGCAATGGGGTGTATCACTAACTTTTTATCACGATAGATGGCGCATTATAGATGGTACCTAATATAACTGTCAGTTACATAGAAATCTTGTATTTTTATTACGAAATTCATTATTTTCTGGATATTATGTCGAAGTGGGCAGCTTTTAAGTATACAAATCGAGATTTCCAAGCGAAATCAAAGATATGGTGATCGCAAAATTGCCGTTTTATTATTTCAACCTTTATTATTTTTCAAAACGATTTCTTAATTTGTCTTTTAAGGTAGGTAACGTAAGTTAAAATATATATTCCTGTTACAAAAATAAAAAAACTACTAAAACATTTTTAATAAATGATGCTCCATAGGGGTAAACAAGTTACCATTGCCGCTAGCGACATCTACAAAAAGCTTTGCCTGATACACTCCATTGTAGCCGTTTGCAAACGGTTGGTTTTCACAAATAAAATTTAATAATTCATCTTTTATTTAGTATCAAATAAACCGTATTAGAATTAATTCTGATGTACTTTATTTAAATATTAAAAACGAAAAACATTCTGAGACACCATTATAAAAGATATATATTTTTAAAAATGAACGCATCGAAACTTTATTTGCCGTCTGTAGTGGAAACTTTTATACGAGAATTCAATTTTAATTAGCGTTTTACATTGACAGTTTATGTTATTTACGGGAGTCCATTATATAACGTTTGCGCTGTTACTTACGGAATGGAGTCTATCAGGCAAAGCTTTTTGTAGATGTCGCTAGCGGCAATGGTACCTTATTTTACACCTATATCGCATCATATTTTAAATGTTTTCTAGGTTTTATATGTTTATAACAGAAAAATGAATTTTAAATTAACGTTACCTACCTTAAAAGACGAATTAATAAGCGCACACGCCGTCTTTAAAAAAGAAAAAAGGTGTTATTAATAGAACGGCAATTTTAAGATCACCATATCTTTGATTTCGCTTAAAAATCGATCGATTTGTACACTTAAAAGCTGCTCACTTCGGCATAATATTCAGAAAATAATAAAAATACAAGTTTTCTATACAATTGACAGTTATATTAGGTACCAGTTATCATGCGCCATCTATCGTGATAAAAAGTTAGTGATACACCCCATAGGGCTGCAGCACCAAAAGTGCAAAATTACCGTTTAGAGATCGTGCCGGAGAAAATAGGGGACATTCCCATTCTCCCCAACCTAGGCCCAATTGCCATCCGGACCTGGCGACCTCACAGTGTCTGTCTTTTAGCGCGCTTTCGAATAGCATGTATGATTTCGGTGTTCGACTTGAAAAGCGCTCTGATATGCGTTCAAGTAGCGTTTTCATTGACTTCAAAGTAAAATACATTACTGTATACCAGCGCGCTTTCCTCTATACGTGAACACGCCGGATGTATCTACCTACAAAAAATACAATATCTGGGTTTATAATATAAAATTCAACGTACTTAAAAATGAGATTAATATCTGTAAAATTTATAATAAATAACTATAATTAGGTTATATGATATATAATAAATTGTCACAAATTAAAGTAGCAAGTTACTATGAATATTATTTATTTTTAATTTTCAATCCGTCCAAAATAGGGAGTTAAAACTTAAATGAAACCATTAATTTTAAGAATCTTATTTATTCGACAATAAACAATAATTCTAAATACTTAACTATGTCTTATTATTTCTTTTTGTCGATTTATAAATTATGTACATTGTAATATCGCACCTTTAGAATTACAATGACGTTAGTAACAGCCAGTTTCACGTACTCTTTTTGGTACTTAATTATTTCTTAAGTAAAAATCAACTAGGCTTTGCAAGAAATGCGTTTCACAAACATATCTTAAGAAATACTTAAGAAGGGAACTGTCATTTACACAAATGTATTGGGAGTTATCAATTTTTGCGTTTCACAAAGCAATACGGAATAATTAAGTAGTTTTTAAAACTTGTTTACCAAAACCACATAGTTTTAGACATAAATATACTTGTATTTTTTTACTAAATATAAATATTATGTTTTTGTCACCAAAAAGGGAACGTCATAAAACTTAAATAAAATATTAACCGAGATAAACTTAAGTATTGTGAAATTTGTTCGTGAAACCAAAACAAAAAGATTCATTAGCTAGGAAATAATTAAGTAGAGCTTCGTGAAACAGGCTGTAAGACGGCGCAAGCCAGACAGTGTCAGGAAATCAAAGCTAGGTAAATCGTCAAAAATCAAATGTCTAAACGAATGGGGTGTCAGGCAAAGCTTTTTGTAGATGTCGCTAGCGGCACTGGTACCTTGTTTACACCTATGACTGATCGTTTTTTAAATTTATTTGTAGTTTTACATTTTTATATCAGAAAAATGTATTTTAACTTAACGTTACCTACCTTAAAAGACGAATTAAGTAAGCGAACACCGTCTTTAAAATAAAAAAAAGTTGAATTAATAGAACGGCAATTTTGAGATCACCATATCTTTGCTTTCGTTTGGAAATCTCGATTTGTACACTTAAAAGCTGCTCACTTCTGCATAATATCCAGAAAATAATAAATTTCGTAATAAAAATACAAGTTTTCTATGCAACTGACAGTTATATTAGGTGCCATCTATCATGATAAAAAGTTAGTGACACACCCCATTAGTCTATAACAGAGCATTGCCAGTTATAGTCGTGTTCGACGTAGTACATTTTAAAACTTAGTATTTGAAAATATACGTCGTCTTGTAATTAATAATATGAAATAATAGGTACTATTGTGCAAGTCACGTCTGTCGCACGATACCTAATAAGGCTGTGTTCACGTAGCTCACTTTAAGCTCTAGTGTACATGTCTATATAATCTGTGGCTATAGTGTTTTACGCGCTGTGTAGGATTAGCAGCGTGCTTAGAAAATATTAATGACGTGCGAAACTTTATTAAACGTTCATATGGCGCTATATTTTCAACAAACGCTAGTGTTGTCCAATCTTGGTCTGGCAAAGCAATGCCAATGCAAGACCAAGAGCCTCGCAAGACTTGTTCATATTTTTTTCCTAATTTGTATATTTTACCAATATAACAATTGTTATATTTTGATATTCAGTTAACAATATTTAAAATAATAACAATAATATTAATACTATGCAACATAGACAAAAGAGCATTAGGAACACAATAGAGTAGAAGGCATAAGACCACAAAACTATAAAAATGAGTTTTCCGCCAAAAGCATGTCAATAAATTCTGACAGGTTATAAAAAGCATTATTTTGGAAAACATTTTAAAATATAAAATAGTATGTCTGTAAATACCTAACCATAGCTATAGTTGTTTAAATCACATTTGAGTATAAAATAGAATAAATATATCAATTAACGTGTAAGATATCAGTTTTGAAATGTCACACTGAGTGTTCATGTAGCTATTTTATGCTTAGAACATTTTAGGCGCCGAATGCAACATTAACATATGCATTGTGAAGCACTCGCAGTTCCTACATGAACACACTGAAGACTGCGGGGGTCAATCGTGTATAAATACCCATTCTTATTTTAGATTATACATAATGTAATTACTAATATGTATATGTTTATTTAGAATTGCACCTACCTTATGTACCTACTTACTGCTCTCGTTGTCCCGAAGGTTTGACCGTCATAGAATGTCTAGCGGACCGCCTTTGTACTTTGTGCAATTAAGTTTAAATAAATATTAATTAAATATATTGAAGTAAATATTTTACCTAAAGTTTTATTTTTTATTATACTTACCTTTATTTTAGGTATTTTAGAAATACAGTGTTTATATTGTAATGTATAATTATTTCAATAAAATACATTTAAAAAATATGTGTTTTTCTTCGGCAAACCTTAGATATCATTACCTACAGCCCCTAGAACACAGTGTCCTAGACCTCTACTGTTGGAGATGAGCGTTCCAGAACATATCTGAATAATTTGGCCTACACTCGCCACGTTGGCCAGACGGCTAGGCGAGGATATGTCAATCAGTGGCGGATTTACAAATTTGCCGCTAGTAGGCTATTAAATTTTTGCCGCCTCTACTGACCATTCAAATTCAATACGTTAGTTTAATTTACAATCATAGTATATACATTTATAATGAAATTGCAACTTTATGATTTGAGTTCTATCGTCATTATTATTACACCGTTATTAGTATGATTGAACTAGGGGATAGTTGTGTCAGTTTCTAGATTATTTTTATTGCTGTAAGATAAAATGAAAGCATTAAAACAATATTAAATGAAAATTCTAAAAATTAACAGATTTGAGGCCCTGTAAAAGCATTGTATGTATACTATATTACAAGTATTAAGTTGCAACTTGTAAGGTCACATGTCGCAGTATAAGAAAAGATGTAAGGAAACCTTTACTTCTCTTCTCTACCATACCAGAAGTATTTACTACACTCGCTTGAGCACTCTCTTCTCATTCTTCTTTCTGACTGCATTCGTTAAGTCCGTTGTTTTAGACGCAAGTTACCGGGTTCGATTCCTGTTTGGGACACAATAATTTATTTAATTTCTTTGTGATATTTCTCAAGTTTGGTACGCTAGAGACAAGCTTGCCACCTGTCATTATGGGACTATAGTAAAGTTGTCTAAATGATGATTCTTACTTTATACTTATTTAATTTTAGGTGACAAAATAAAGAGCATTAAAATCGAGTTTACTGGAACGCCGCTAGAGGATGCTATAGGTATTATATCTCTGGCATCTCCGTACCCCGTGGAGCTGGAGGTGGTGGAAGGGGGACGCGCTAGTGGCGAGGGGAGAGGGACCGCACATCCGCTGCTTAGGAGGGCTGGATCTACTGGCGATGTTAACGAGGTAAATATACATGTTTTATTTTTATTTTTCATATGTTGCTTAAAATAAATATGGATCGCTGAGTGGGTTACCAATTATTATTTTATTTTTTATAGTAGCAACATTTCAAAATAATAACGAGTATTATGGGAGTTCTTCGCGTCATTTTTCACGGACATGTCAAGTGCAAGTTTTTGTTTTGTAAATTACTCTTCTATGGATATTGTTAGTCAAAAGTGGTGTTGTTTTGTTTAATAATGTGCTACAATGTGAATAATTATGGAAAACGATAAATTGGACGGTATATATACAAGTTGCAGCTTATTTTTTTGCGGTTTTTCCGCGCTGTGAGCTGCCAAACCCGACGTGTTTGTGCTATAATGCCGAGAGTAACTTTAGGAAAAGCATAAAATTCTGCAACAATTGGATGTTGATGATAACCTCACTAACTCATAAGAAAGAAAGATATATTATGTTAGACTTGGCTGTATGGACTAGTCCCTTTGCCTTCCTTATCACCTTATTAATCATCCATTGCGAGAAGAGAACACCACCAAACTAGTATTATGTTGAGTAGGGTAAATCGTCAGCTATTGGCCACTAAGGACTTGTAACATATCTTAATTTAATAAAATATGATATATATGTATCATATATTAGGTTAGGTCGTGTATAACATTAGACTATTTATTAATCTCTCTCTTGTCCCAAAGGTCAACTGTCAGGGAATGCCAGGCATTAAATTTAGCTTTTTGTACTGTTGTGCAATAAAGTTATTTATATATATATAAGGCGCGGTGGTGGCTCGGTTTTAAGAACGCGTTCCTCAAATCCTACAAAGGTCGGTTCAAACCCACCCGGCATGTACCAATGAGAAATACACTTTTCTTACGTACATTCGTTATAGATTTACAACACCACCGTTCCCGTGCCTCGGACGTTAAGCCGTCGGTCCCGGTTCCACTAATACCAGCTTGTGGAATCGTAAATAAATTCTCTTTAAAAATTGACATCATATCTCCGCCAAGCGTGGCGAGTGTAGGCCAAATTCTCCAGATAAATGTTCTGGAAGAAATCTCCAGCAGTGGAGGTCTAGGACGCTGTTCTAGGGGCTGTAATAAAATAAATATATGTATATATAATATAGATATATATGACATACTTTTTACTTTGTATGTTTGAATAATAAAAACCCTAAATTTCACTTAAATAAACAAGCAAAAACCTACAAGTGCCTATGTGTGTGTATGTAAATAACTCTTTACCATTTAACAATCGCGCTTTTCCGCGTGAGTAGGCACTATTGTCTCTTTTGACCCATAGAGAAAGTAACAACACACGATATCATTGACCTAATACAAGTATACGCCAGGAATAAACCTTAGTGGCCAATTATTTATTACTTAAAACGATTTTTGACAGTTTTTCTAAGAAAAACAAGATACAAATCCCGTTTTTTACACGGACATGTAGTCCAAATTTTTTTTTTTTTTTAGACTGGTCACACAGCGCCATCTAATTTCCGTGGTAAGCTACGAGGCTTGTGTTACGGAAACTAGATGGTTGATAAATTACATATTATACTTTTTATTTTGTAAATATATACATATTATACATATAAACACCCAGACCGAGACAAATTATACAATGTACAACTTGCCCCCGGTGGGAATCGAACCCACGACCTCCCGAGTTTACGGCAACGTTTGTTACCACTAGACCACGGAGGCGGTCATTTGTGAATTAGTTTGCTGTGGATTTTGTTAAAATTAAGTAAATTTTACTCTATATATGGGGCGAAGATGCAGTCTATTTAATGCGGTTTTTCCGCGTTGTAAACTCCCATATACCCGAAGTTTTTTTTTTTGTTTGTTGTTTGTGCTCTTTTCTCCCGATGGATAATGAATGAGGTGATAGGGAAGGCCAAGGAAGAAGGCAAATCAGCCAAGTCTGACGTAATATATCGAGTTAATGAGGTTATCATCAAATTCCAGATGTTGCAGAATTTGATTCTTTTCTTGGATAATTCCATTATAGCCCAAACACGTCGGGTAATAACTAAACTGCAACTCGTGCCCCATATATAAAGTTCAATTGATCGTTTTCCATAAATATTCATATTATTAAACAAAACAACATCACTTGTTACTAACAATAACCACAGAAAACTAATTTACAAAAGAAAAAAACTTGCACGTGACATGTCCGTAAAAAATGGCGCGAAGTATTTCAGTAGTCTGTGGCATTTTGAATTTAATGATTCCAAACTCGGTTATGAACTCTGCTATAAACAAATATTATTTATAAATTACGTGTTTAGGTCTGATGTATTATGTACAATGACCTTTAAAGAAACTTGAGAAAAAATAAGAACAGGCCTACGGGGGTACGCGGAGTTACGGTTAAATTCAGTGATTTCTTTTTAAGTACAAAGGGCCTAACATTATGTCGTCAGACATTCTCTGCCTGCTAACCTTAATGACATTAAGAGAATTTTAATTGACAGGAGTTAGTGCAAAATATAAAAATCCATTAAAATAAATACATTAATTACTATTTTAATCCTAAGAACTATATAGCTATATATCCAATACATATGTAATATACTATTGGAGTTGGGGGCTTCTCAACACCAAAATAACTCGTTAAAATGTAAATAAAATTATATAAAAATAAAAATACATCCTTAGATATTGACTTTTGGAAATCAACAAGATCCGATTGCGATCTTTTTTACGACGGATACTTGAGGATTACTAAGAACCTTATTTCAACATATACCTATATAAATATAATAAATAAACTTATACCTACAAACAAATAAAATTAAACTGCACAATGCAATAAATACGATACAATAAGTAAATAAAAATAAAAACAACTACCTACACTACACTGACAAAAACTCATATATTATTCATTTTGATTCAAAATAAAAGTAAAACAAAATATACCTAGTTACGTTATATGTCATATTCTAAACTTTTCCACACCTTAAATAATAGGTTCTTTAGTTGTCAAGACTTCTCACGTAACCGACAGTTATGGTATACCAAACACATTGCACTTATAATAAGTATGAAACATGATTTGCATCTCCTTTTGCTTACTCATCAAATTACACCACAATCTCACAACATACATTACCTTATAAACAATACAAATAATACGGAATTAACGCTCTTATGATAGGGATAATATTGGTCTAAATAACTTGGATGGAAACTTACTTATGACGTTTTAAAATTGGAGAAAGAAACAATGGCTGATACTCCTACGCGATGGAATGCCTATGTTTATAATAATAATTTTATGTCTCTATTGTATTCAATTCACACGAAAGCAAAAGGACGCAAGTCGCAATAGGATGTTTTGTAAAAACAGTGTCGCTTACAACATTTATCTTTTGTTTTCAGCTCGAGAGAGAAGCCAAGTTGCTGCACCCCCCAAAATCACCAAATACGTCAAACACTTCACAATACAACAGTTCTACTCTCGAAGCAAAAGGCAAAGGAATAAAGAAGATAATAACAGAGAAAATCATCACTACAACGACGCTTGAAAGAAACAAGAAAGAGAAAAAAGAAGCGCCAACCTCTACGCTAGAAAGAGAGAACGAGAAGAACACAAGACTCATAAACGATGCACCAATGGGAAGAAGGGACAATAAGCATAGAATGTCATCTGAAACCGACATTCAAATTATACAGCCAGGAAATGGTATGCCTCAAGTAGAACACGCAGAGACCCAAAAACGAGATTACGATCCAAAACGTGGTATGAAATTCGGCATCAGAGTCTTACCACCAAATGTTCCCGATGATGGGGTATTAAAAAACAAAAACGTTGAGAACGGAAACGTCGCTGTCGAGAAGAAATCCGTTGACGAAATAGACAAACCTAAACCCACAACGCAAATAAAACACGAAAACGAAACCGAAAAAGCGAAGCCGGTTGTGGCTAAAAGAAGAGAGAAAATGGCTCCTCCTATCCCCAATGCTAGAAATAAACAGAATGAAAGCAGTAGTTCCAATCAGGATACTCCGAGAACGTCTGATGCATCCATGACTTCTTTTAGTAGAAGTGATCTTAACTCAAGTGGCATAAAACGCGATGAAAATGGTATACCACAAGAGTTACCTCAGCATATGTTGCAAGCTGCTAATGCTGCTAGAAATAATCGTAAAAGTATAACTGATTTAGTTTACGAGAAGGAGCAAAGAGATGCTGAAAGAAGAGATGCCGAAAGAAGGGAGGCTGAATTGCCTAAATCTAGCAAAAAATCTAAAGGCAAAGCGCCCTCACCTCCTGAAATAGAACGTAATAAAACAGATGACAGTATCATGGAACGACTAAGAAACGTAAAAGACTTTTTGAAGAATGAATTACATCATTCCAGTCTTCTACACGACTCGTCTCAGACGTCCAATGATACTACAATGACATCATATAATACGTCAACGCCAAAAGTTAACAAAACGAAAGGTTCACGAGTAGACGATTCCATAAACTTTAGCCAAGACGATATCGATGATATTGTCTCCAAGCCTTTCAAACGAGAAAGTGATTCCCTAAATAACTTTTACGAATCAAAATCAAACATGTCTTCTAACCTCGATATGCATTCTGTAGTATCTTTTAATAATAGCGATAGGAGTGATAAAGGTTCCACTACTATTGAGTTAAATAATAGTGACATAACAATACATAGTTCTCCGTTAAACGATACTGTTATTTCTGATGAAGCATCTTTGCAAGATGAAAATGAACGAAAAGCGACTTCTCTAGGAGATTTGTCGCGATTTGATTTAAGAATGAAAGCCAAGCCTTCAACTGGAACTTTAGAGAGAGCACAAAGCTTAGACATATCTGCAGATGATGTAGACATAAAGGAAAGTTCACTTTCTCCAAAGAAAAGAAAAGGCAATTCAGTCGTTGAAACTACTTTCTTTGATGCAAATGGTCAAGATATGTTGTCTGATATGGTAGCTTCGGATCGGGGAGTCTTAAAACATAAAGAACCGAGATTAAGCTTAAATATAGCGAAGACATCGGCTATGGAAGGCTTGAACACTTTCCAACGAAATCGTTTAAAAAAAGGTTCCGAATTTGGTAACCTAGAAGATGCAATAATGAAAGGGTCAAGTAGCAGCTCTATAGAATCTGACAAAAATGAACAGAAAGAGTCACCGAAAAAGAAAGTTGATAGTACACATGATGATCATGAAACATCAGATCACTTAGCTCGACGCATTATGGATGAAAATCTCAAAGTAAACTTAAAATTGGTATCAGATTTCGCAAGATCTACTTCTGACAACAGCAATATGAGTTCATTAGACAGTTCACAAGACTCGAGAGCTACAAGTCCTCCAAATAAAACTGATAATTCACCCAAATATGAGGAGAAAGTTGTTTATGATACAAATATTCCAGATGATTTGAAGGTTTCTCGCAATACCTACGTGAACAGTCTTGAACGTCCAAAATCTGATATGATGAAGAAGCTGTTAGCTAAAAACCCTATACTAAATGTGCATGTTGATAAAGATGAAAAAATTAAAGATACACCAACTCCAATGACAGACTCCACAAAATCTGCGATAAACCAACCAGATATAGTTAACTTCGATTTGAAAGCTGACAAGAAAGATCAAGATGATTTCGTTAGTAATGTTAGAGTAGGATCACAAAACAGTTTAAAATACAACAAACCTTTATACGACAGTTTCATGGAATGGACTGAACAGGCTCCAAAAGACGCACATAGCGGTAACTTAGTCACATTTACAACAAACGAAAAATTACCAACATCACCAAAGGAGAATAGATCTAGCAAGAGTTACACAAAATCAATAGAAATAGGCGAAGGGAATTTAAAGCGTGTGCCAGATGTTATTGAAGGAATAAAACGTCATGTTGAAGAAAAAGAGGATACCAACCAAAGGAACAGAACGTTGTATATGGAACCACCTAGTATGGCTATAACTATGTCTCAGGAACCAGTACAAAAAACCGTAACAGTCAACGTAGCCGAAGATGAATTCGGTAATAAAGTTATAACACAAAATGTCGAGAAAGTATCAACAAGATACTTCACCACAAAAGCTGAGATACCATTGCAAGTTGAACAAATGAGTTTTGGTATAATTAAAAACCCAGACGAGCTGCAACAATTGAAATTTGAAGAAGGCGAAGCGATTAATACGGATATGGACATGAAAATATTAGACGAAATCAAAAAGCAAAATCCGCACATGCATATAATGACAGACGAGCCGGCGTACACTAAAACAGAAACAATAATATTAAACACGCAGTTAGACGAAGAACAAGCGATGGAGTTGATGGATAAAATAAAGAATGACCCTACCTTTATGGCACAAAAGACACCGGAAGAGCTATCACAATTAGGAATAAGAATCATTCATGATTTAGAAGATATTCAGCAAGAGACACACGACACTGTAGAAGTTACCAAAACTAGGTATACTATAAATCCAGCAGTTATGTCTGCTGCACAATGTGCGGACAAAATGGATCATATAACTGAAATACAAGTAGTTACGCCAAAAACAGAGAAGAATATGAAGCAAAGGATTGAGAAGGATAAAATATCTAGCAGACAACGAGTACCAGATAAGAGCTACACAGAACCGCAACTATCTTACGAACTAGACGTATCAGTACTAAACGATTTCATAACGAACGAACAGCACCATTCCTCGAAACAGTACGAAGAATTACGAAAGAAGTCTACAGAAGACTTGAACGATTCAAAGAAACGCCACTCGGATTACGATCTGCCTAGAAACAGCAGAATACAGTTTCGTACAGCCACTTACGAATCTCCCAAAGGAACCATAATGACGAGCACTGATTTAGAGAATCTAAGGCAAACGCAACTGGATCAAATTCGAACAAGTTTTGATAATATTGATTCTCCAACTTATGTGAAGCCTGTAATTTCAGCTAAACCGAGTAATATACCAGTAAAACAGGACAAAACTAAACCTACTGGGACTGTAGGCTCTAAAATACCAGTATTTAAGTCGTTGAGTCAAGAAAATTTGGTCGAAAAAAACTTTTCGTTGCCTCGCTCGCCTCCACCTAAGCTAAGTGGTAGTGCTGCTAATATTTCTGTAACATCTATAAAAACTAGCTCCAAAAATCCAAGTGGCAAACTGTAATTGAATTGAAGTCAGTATTTTAATTAGATGTAAAAATATTGTGTATATTTTCAATACTAAAACGTTTAAATTACTTTTAAGTTTAACGCCTTGCATCCCTCTCGCTCGCACAATCCAACATTTTTAAAGATTTTTCAAGTCTGAATGTACTTTTGAGAAATGCAGTCAATCAGCTTTAAAATCACTAATCTAAAATTAGCTGCAATGGGGTGTATCACTAACTTTTTATCACGATAGATGGCGCATGATAGTTGGTACCTTATATAACTGTCAGTTGCATAGAAAACTTGTATTTTTTTACTTTTATTTTTATTTTTTGGATATTATGTCGAAGTGAGCAGCTTTTAATTGTACAAATCGAGATTTCCAAGCGAAATCAAAGATATGGTGATCTCAAAATTGCCGTTCTATTAATTCAACCTTTTTTCTTTTTAAAGACGGTGTTCGCTTTCTTAATTCGTATTTTAAGGTTAGTAATGTTAATTTAAAATACATTTTTCTGTTATAAAAATAAAAAAACTACAAAAACATTTAAAAAATGATGCCTCAAAAGTTGTAAACAAGGTACCAGTGCCGCTAGCGACATCTACAAAAAAGCTTTGCCTGATACACCCCATTATTGCTCAGTTTACCATTGGATAAAAAGTTCGTGTAGTCGATCATAGATGGCGCTATTATGGTTGCTTATTTAAAAGCCCACTTAATAATAAAACTTATATAACTTAAAACTATATAATGTAAGTAAGAATGGTATAAGGAACAGTGTATATTTATATTGCCAAATTATACATGAAATAGATTTTCTGATATATTGTTGATAAATCGAATAAAAATACAATAAAATGGTGCCCTTTAGTTGTAAGATATATTAGCATTTTAGTTATATTTTTTATTATATTCTTTAATTGTGCCTTAAATTTGGTTTAAGATAAATATGTTTTATTAATTATTTCTGTTATTATCGTTGTATATACAAATATATTCAATACAAGTTCCGCCTGCCTCGTACCAACGTACTTATTATGTTTTATCGGGCCTACAACGGATACTTCAAGCATCTTCAGAATATCTCTCCATCTTGCGCTCTGCCTCCTAACTGGAGACTACTTCCTAGAGAAGTGCTCTTCATTCGCTTGTTAAAATAGTGGATTATTTACTGTCACATTTAGCCCGAGTTTTGCCGATAATAGCCGAGCTTAAGTCAAAATAACGTATTACACTATTTTTTTTAAACTTACCCATAGGGTTGCAACTTAAAAATTGGGAGAATGTAAACTAAATATTGTCTGCGGCGCGTTCATAATAATAAGCTATATTTATATTCATTAAATTAAGATTACCTATATATTATATAAAATTATGGTAAATAAGGGTGTCTCAGAATGTTTTTCGTTTTTGATATTTAAAGAAAATACATTTTTCATTAGTTTTATTTGATACTAAATTAAAGAGTTGGTATTTTTTTATTGTAAAAAACAAAACTTCTTCTTTACCCTTTTCTTTTACTTTCGTTTAATCTAGAACTAAAATTCTTAATCACACGCTGGAGCATCGACCTAGGAATAGCCACTCTTTAAGTAGTACAGGAAAAAATCAGCAGTTAGGTCTGGGCTCCTTGGTGGCCAGTAAATGTCTCCTCGCGACTTATAACTCTGTCAATAGTTCGTGAAGAGCAGCTAACACGTCATTTATAACATGTGAAGTGGATCCATCTTGCTAGAAAAATGAGTTGCAATAGGGTGTATCACTAACTTTTTATCACGATAGATGGTACCTAATATAACTGTCAGATTAAAAGAAATCTTGTATTTTTATTACGAAATTTATTATTTACTGGAAGTGAGCAGCTTTTAAGTATACAAATCGAGATTTCCAAGCGAAATCAAAGATATGGTGATCTCAAAATTGCCCTTATATTATTTCAACCTTTTTTCTTTTTCAAAACGGTGTACGATTTCTTAATTTGTCTTTTAAGGAAGGTAACGTAAGTTAAAATATATATTCCTGTTACAAAAATAAAAAAACTACTAAAACATTTTTAATAAATGATGCGCCATAGGGGTAAACAAGTTACCATTGCCGCTAGCGACATCTACAAAAAGCTTTGCCTGATACACTCCATTGTAGCCGTTTGCAAACGGTTGGTTTTCACAAATAAAATTTAATAATTCATTTTTTATTTAGTATCAAATAAACCGTATTAGAATTAATTCTGATGTACTTTATTTAAATATTAAAAACGAAAAACATTCTGAGACACCATTATAAAAGATATATATTTTTAAAAATGAACGCATCGAAACTTTATTTGCCGTCTGTAGTGGAAACTTTTATACGAGAATTCAATTTTAATTAGCGTTTTACATTGACAGTTTATGTTATTTACGGGAGTCCATTATATAACGTTTGCGCTGTTACTTACGGAATGGAGTCTATCAGGCAAAGCTTTTTGTAGATGTCGCTAGCGGCAATGGTACCTTATTTTACACCTATATCGCATCATATTTTAAATGTTTTCTAGGTTTTATATGTTTATAACAGAAAAATGAATTTTAAATTAACGTTACCTACCTTAAAAGACGAATTAAAAACGCACACGCCGTCTTTAAAAAGAAACAAGGTGTTATTAATAGAACGGCAATTTTAAGATCACCATATCTTTGATTTCGCTTAAAAATCGATCGATTTGTACACTTAAAAGCTGCTCACTTCGGCATAATATTCAGAAAATAATAAAAATACAAGTTTTGACATTTACATACAGTACAATTGACAGTTATATTAGGTACCATCTATCATGATAAAAAGTTAGTGATACAGTTAGTGATAGGGCTGCAGCACCAAAAGTGCAAAATTACCGTTTAGAGATCGTGCCGGAGAAAATAGGGGACATTCCCATTCTCCCCAACCTAGGCCCAATTGCCATCCGGACCTGGCGACCTCACAGTGTCTGTCTTTTAGCGCGCTTTCGAATAGCATGTATGATTTCGGTGTTCGACTTGAAAAGCGCTCTGATATGCGTTCAAGTAGCGTTTTCATTGACTTCAAAGTAAAATACAGTAAACCAGCGCGCTTTCCTCTATACGTGAACACGCCGGATGTATCTACCTACAAAAAATACAGTATCCGGGTTTATAATATAAAATTCAACGTACTTAAAAAATGAGATTAATATCTGTAAAATTTATAATAAATAACTATAATTAGGTTATATGATATATAATAAATTGTCACAAATTAAAGTAGCAAGTTACTATGAATTTTATTTATTTTTAATTTTCATTCCGTCCAAAACTTAAATGAAACCATTAATTTTAAGAATCTTATTTATTCGACAATAAACAATAATTCTAAATACTTAACTATGTCTTATTATTTATTTTTGTCGATTTATAAATTATGTACATTGTAATATCGCACCTTTAGAATTACAATGACGTTAGTAACAGCCAGTTTCACGTACTCTTTTTGGTACTTAATTATTTCTTAAGTAAAAATCAACTAGGCTTTGCAAGAAATGCGTTTCACAAACATATCTTAAGAAATACTTAAGAAGGGAACTGTCATTTACACAAATGTATTGGGAGTTATCAATTTTTGCGTTTCACAAAGCAATACGGAATAATTAAGTAGTTTTTAAAACTTGTTTACCAAAACCACATAGTTTTAGACATAAATATACCTACTTGTATGTGTATTTTTTTACTAAATATAAATATTATGTTTTTTGTCACCAAAAAGGGAACGTCATAAAACTTAAATAAAATATTAACCGAGATAAACCTAAGTATTGTGAAATTTGTTCGTGAAACCAAAACAAAAAGATTCATTAGCTAGGAAATAATTAAGTAGAGCTTCGTGAAACAGGCTGTAAGACGGCGCAAGCCAGACAGTGTCAGGAAATCAAAGCTAGGTAAATCGTCAAAAATCAAATGTCTAAACGAATGGGGTGTCAGGCAAAGCTTTTTTTGTAGATGTCGCTAGCGGCACTGGTAGCTTGTCTACACCTATGACTGATCGTTTTTTAAATTTATTTGTAGTTTTACATTTTTATAACAGAGAAATGAATTTTAACTTAACGTTACCTACCTTAAAAGACGAATTAAGTAAGCGAACACCGTCTTTAAAATAAAAAAAAAGGTTGAATTAATAGAACGGCAATTTTGAGATCACCATATCTTTGCTTTCGCTTGGAAATCTCGATTTGTACACTTAAAAGCTGCTCACTTCTGCATAATATCCAGAAAATTATAAATTTCGTAATAAAAATACAAGTTTTCTATGCAACTGACAGTTATATTAGGTGCCATCTATCATGCGCCATCTATCATGATAAAAAGTTAGTGACACACCCCATTAGTCTATAACAGAGCATTGCCAGTTATAGTCGTGTTCGACGTAGTACATTTTAAAACTTAGTATTTGGAAATATACGTCGTTTTGTTATTAATAATACGAAACAATAGGTACCTACTATTGTGCAAGTCACGCCTGTCGCACGATACCTAATAAGGCTGTGTTCACGTAGCTCACTTTAAGCTCTAGTGTACATGTCTATATAATCTGTGGCTATAGTGTTTTACGCGCTGTGTAGGATTCGCAGCGTGCTTAGAAAATATTAATGACGTGCGAAACTTTATTAAACGTTCATATGGCGCTATATTTTCAACAAACGCTAGTGTTGTCCAATCTTGGTCTGGCAAAGCAATGCCAATGCAAGACCAAGAGCCTCGCAAGACTTGTTCATATTTTTTTCCTAATTTGTATATTTTACCAATATAACAATTGTTATATTTTGATATTCAGTTAACAATATTTAAAATAATAACAATAATATTAATACTATGCAACGTAGACAAAAGAGCATTAGGAACACAATACAGTAGAAGGCATAAGACCACAAAACTATAAAAATGAGTTTTCCGCCAAAAGCATGTCAATAAATTCTGACAGGTTATAAAAAGCATTATTTTGGAAAACATTTTAAAATATAAAATAGTATGTCTGTAAATACCTAACCATAGCTATAGTTGTTTGAATTACATTTGAGTATAAAATAGAATAAATATATCAATTAACGTGTAAGATATCAGTTTTGAAATGTCACACTGAGTGTTCATGTAGCTATTTTATGCTTAGAACATTTTAGGCGCCGAATGCAACATTAACATATACATTGTGAAGCACTCGCAGTTCCTACATGAACACACTGAAGACTGCGGGGGTCAATCGTGTATAAATACCCATTCTTATTTTAGATTATACATAATGTAATTACTAATATGTATATGTTTATTTAGAATTGCACCTACCTTATGTACCTACTTACTGCTCTCGTTGTCCCGAAGGTTTGACCGTCATAGAATGTCTAGCGGACCGCCTTTGTACTTTGTGCAATTAAGTTTAAATAAATATTAATTAAATATATTGAAATAAATATTTTACCTAAAGTTTTATTTTTTATTATACTTACCTTTATTTTAGGTATTTTAGAAATACAGTGTTTATATTGTAATGTATAATTATTTCAATAAAATACATTTAAAAAATATGTGTTTTTCTTCAGCAAACCTTAGATATCATTACCTACAGCTCCTAGAACACAGTGTCCTAGACCTCTACTGTTGGAGATGAGCGTTCCAGAACATATCTGAATAATTTGGCCTACACTCGCCACGTTGGCCAGACGGCTAGGCGGATTTACAAATTTGCCGCTAGGCTATTAAATTTTTGCCGCCTCTACTGACCATTCAAATTCAATACGTTAGTTTAGTTTACAATCATAGTATATACATTTATAATGAAATTGCAACTTTATGATTTGAGTTCTATCGTCATTATTATTACACCGTTATTAGTATGATTGAACTAGGGGATAGTTGTGTCAGTTTCTAGATTATTTTTATTGCTGTAAGATAAAATGAAAGCATTAAAACAATATTAAATGAAAATTCTAAAAATTAACAGATTTGAGGCCCTGTATGTATACTATATTACAAGCATTAAGTTGCAACTTGTAAGGTCACATGTCGCAGTATAAGAAAAGATGTAAGAAAACCTTTACTTCTCTTCTCTACCATACCAGAAGTATTTACTACACTCGCTTGAGCACTCTCTTCTCATTCTTCTTTTTAATTTTCTTCTGCAACGCCTGTATTCATAGCATAAAGTATCTAATGCCCTGTAACAGGCTCTAACGCAAAATCTGCGCCCATTTCTTTTTAAAAAGTAATAATTATTGTATCTAAGAGATTTCCCGCCATTTTCGTTTGAAGTAAAATCAAGATAGTCTGTGTTTGTATCAATTAAATCCTGGATTAAGTAATTTTGATCAAATGCTTTCTGTAATTGTTAAAAAACTTAATTAATTCATTTATTTGTTCAATGATAATTAAATTATATTATTATTGTCCTGACCAGGAATCTCCGCGTCCAAATCCACTGACTTAACCGCTAAACCACAAATGCAGTTTAATTGAATTACTGTTTTTTTTTTTTTTTTAAGACGGTAAATCGCAAAATCGCCTGACGATACGACCCCAAGGAGGTCGCATGCCCGAATCATCGTGAGGCCTCCTAAGGAGACCCCAAGGCGCCTACGGACTAAAACCCTATAAACCGTCTCTCTCTCACTGTTGGCCCTTCGTGCCTTAACAGCTAAGTCTGAGTCGTGGCTACGGAGTGAAGCACTCGTTGGCCGTGAATTACTTACACAAAGAGTAGTAACAATCACAAATGAAATTATACTAAGAAAATACATAATGTGTAGGTATTGTACGAGTATAATTGGGTTTATACATATATGCATTTGATTGAAGTGTAGTATTTGATTTGATTTTTAATTAGTTTGATTTTACGTATAACAAATTACCTATACCTTATTCAAGATAGCAAAAAAAAAATGTAAACAAGAAAACAAGTGGTTATCAATCAGTTTTTGTAATATGCTTGATGACTTTACTGCCTCTGTGGTCTAGTGGTTAAGTCTGTGGATTTAGACTCGGAGGTACCGGGTTCGATTCCTGGTCGGGACACAATAATCTTTATTAATTTAAATATTTAATTCAATTGTGATATTTCCCTTGCGACTTGCCACTTATCATGAACGGTTGTGATGATACTTTACTTTTTTACAGTTGGTATGAAGAAGCCATTTCTTTTTCATGTTTGTTTTATGTAGATAAGTATTCGTATGGTTATATGTAAGTATATACTTGTTATTTATTTAAAAATATATATTTTATTTTATTGGTTACTAGCGGATGAACAGCGTCGCGGATCCAACTATGTGACTCGCGACACATTGTTGAGTTTAGGCCCCGTTCATCGCTGCAGGAATTATGGAGTGAATTGTAGTGCAGCGCGCCTCGATGGCTGCCTGGTGGTTCTAGGGATGTGGCAGTGGGTGCGGCCAATTCCATATTTTTAATATCAATTCATGGTCCGTGCCACCCCATATCCTATGCACGGCTATATTCTGGAGTACTGTTGGGTGCCTGTCGGGGCGCGTTGTGCTGCATAATTAATTGTGTAAGTTGTATCTGTTTTGAGATGAATAAACATATTTCTTTCTTTCTTTCTAAAAGTTGTTTGTTTCTATCAATAGAATGAAATAATATCAAGGTATAATATATAAATACCCGTTGTATTTATTATTGAGATGTAGCTAATTTATAACTAAAATTTTTTTTTTACACATTCAATAAATTAATATTTAATAACTTAATAAAAAAACATAGGAATGTTGCTTTTACTCATTTTGTGGTATAGTAATACAACAAGTAAAAAACCTATTTTATTTTAAGCTGTTTGTTTACATAAAACTTTTTGCTATTGCAAATATAGAATAGTATTTTTGCTCAATTTTACCCGAGGCCTTTTGTGTATTTCTCATTGAGACGGCTATAATTTTGTTTTTCTTTAAATTACACAAATAATTGACATTCAATATTTAACCATCATGTTGAGCTTTGTCTATAGTTTTTAGTGTCTATGATTTTCTTTCCGCACATGGCACAGATCCCCTTCTTATAAGCACACGCCTGGCAATAGTGTGAACCTACTTGGTGTACCTTAGTTCTGCATATTCTGAAATTAAATAATAAAACGAAACTGTGTTAAAAACCCATGGAATACTGGTCTTCAGCTTAATCTTTAGGCCACTTCGCTGATTTGTCTTCCAAAAGCAGGAGTATAGTCATTTAAAATTTAAATAATCAGGTAACAAATGCCTTTAATAGGTTTAAGTGAATTAAGATATTTTGTAAGAAGCCAAAACTGAGACTGTGGTCTAGCGCTTAAGTCCGTGGATTTAGACGTGAAGGTATCTGGTTTGATTCCTGGCCGGGACACAATAATTTATTTGTGACATTTTCCTGAGTTTGGTACACTAGAGACATTGACGACCTTGCCATTCATCATGATGGGCCTATAGTAAATTCTTGGAACACTAGTTGGCATGATATCACTCCTAAACTGTAAATACTTTCCATGGAATTACCATATCAGGTACCAGGTCCATTCTATGTAGGGGACATTTATGGCTAATATTGCTTCCCAATCAAATATTGTACGATTCAACTTTTTAAACTTTCGCGCACATTCATAATAGATATTTATAATTTTAACGGGTCTTTACGCGATTTACCTTAGAGACATATTTCTCCTGACGTTTCAGCCAAGTTGCATTGGCCGTGGTCGCGGGTAGACTGAAGCTATGCAGTGTAGTCTCGTACATACTGGGCGGCAGATGTAAACCTACCCACTTATCACGTTTAAAAGTTTTTAGAAATCACGACACACGACACTTACAATATCCTTGGTGACACCGATTGTCACTATTACCCTAGAATAGTACGTGAAGCGATCGAAATAAAGAAACACAAAAATTTCAATCGAGAGGGGGGTTATAAGCTATCTTCATCGTGGAATCCAGTAATCAATAGGTTTCGACGCCGGGAAAAATCGCCCGGTGTCGCCAAGGATATTGTAAGTGTCGTGTGTCGTGATTTCTAAAAACTTTTAAAAGTGATAAGTGGGTAGGTTTACATCTGCCGCGCAGTATGTACGAGACTACACTGCATAGCTTCAGTCGACCCGTGACCAAAGCCAATGCAACTTGCCTGAAACGTCGGGAGAAATATGTCTCTAAGGTAAATCGCGTAAAGACCCGTTAAAATTATACATATCTATTGTACGATTCTCCAAAAGACGTCTTGGAAGCTCATAGAGAATTTCAATAATAATGAGGACTACAGAAATGAGAATAGAAAAGAAACACGAACTAGGCCAGCGTAGTGGACTAGAGGCGAAAGAGAGGTACTTACTTGCATTCTTGAAACTTAGATGTATAAGGATTAAATCTGGCTTTTTTGGCGGTTAAAGCCTTATTTTCTCCAATTTTTCGACCACCAGACTCGTTAGTGTTTCTTGCACCAACCTTCCAAGGGTCTGGAATAATTACTTTGCCCAATTTACTTTGACATTTTTCGCAAACCATTTTCGTTCAAATCCAAAATATAACCTCAAAAGTATAAATAGATATACAAAATAACAAGGTTTGTAACTATAATTAACATTTACAAAAGATTGTAGGTACATTAACTATTCATTTAACAATAAATATAGATTTAAAATAATACTTTACTGCAAAAATAGTCTGGGTTGCAAGACAAATCTGTGGTGTTTACGTTTGCTTTGACAGTATTTTTTTATATATATATTTTTTAATTTACTTACGTCTCTTGAATGCAAATCTAAGCGGAAAGTCTTTCGCGCCATTTTGCGCGGAGATGTCAAATGCAAGTTATTGTTTTGTAAATTAATTTACTGTGGATATTGTTGATCAAAAGTGGTGTTTTTTGTTTAATAATGTGCTACAATGAAATTAGTTATGGAAAACGATAAATTGTACTTTGAATATAGTGCACAAGTTGCAGTTTGTTTTTTTGTGGTTTTCCTGCGCTGTAAACTCCCATATTTTACCCGACGTGTTTGGGCTATAACGCCGCGAGTGACTCCAAGAAAAGCATCAAATTCTGCAAGATCTGGAATTTTATGATAACATAACTCATAAGAAAGAAAGATCTATTACGTCAGACTTGGCTGTATGGGCTAGACCCTTACCTTTCCCTATCTCCTCATTGATCATTCATCGGGAGAAGAGAACACAAAAAAAAACTAGGAACTATTCCTGTGCCTAGTATTGCCCGCGGGGGTAACATAGATAGAATAAAATAGTCAAAAAGGAAGAATACTTAAAAATAACGTTATATTAAATAAAAACAATTGTTTAATTAAAAAAATATATATAAGGCTGAGTTGAAACAAAATTATGTCTCTGTAATTGCAACGATTGAAGTGAAAAATGGCATCAATTGTTGGCGGCTGACGGCTGAGCTTCAAAGTACAAAATTATAGGAGAAATGAATTATAAAAGTATTAACAGTGACACATTTATAGGATATTGCACCGAAATGTAATTGTAACGATTAAAGTAAAAAATGGCGCAAATGTATCAGTTTCATTTTAAAGGTCAACCGTCAGCTGGTATCGACGCCATTTTTTTCAGTTTTATTTTATTTTATAGACATTATTTATTTGCTATGCTATGTTCGATTCGTTCGATATGTGCGTTTCTTTTACCGAATTTTGTATGAAAACCATAGACAAACGCCTAGTCGAATGACTTTCAAAGCGAAATAAAGTCAAAAAAAGGGCTTAAAGCGACAATTCAAACATAGGGTTTATACATTATTGCTATGTTTAACTGTAACTATTTTTAACTATTTTCTTCATGCTTTCTGTTATTTGATCCAGGCCACTTTTTAGTTTTTATATAACCTGATTCATGATCTCTGTTTGTATTCCAAATTTTAAATAAATAAATAAATGTTCGACTTGAAATCAAAGCTTGATTTTTTACCGAATTTTGCTTAACCCTGCGTTTTTCTTGTCGCTTTTTCCCCACTTTTTCGCTTTGAAAGTATAAATATGAAATATAAATATATTATTCGGGTTGATTGTCATTAGAATTTTGCCCACGCATGCTATTTTCGAACAATTTATATAAAACAGGTGGTAATTGTGGTATATTTTGTGGCAATTGTAAATTATTGTCTTTGACGAAACTACCACCGTTACTATCAATAAATTGTGAAGGTTGTAAATTTTGTCCTAAACCTTGCGGATAATTGGGTAAAATGTGTTTTTTGATAGGCAGATAATCTTGCTGGTTAATGTGCGACAATGGCAGGCGATTTGGTTCGCGATTCACGATTTCCGGATAATATTTCTTGGCTTGATCGTATATTTGGCGAATTTGTGCAGTCGTTAAATGATTGTTGGACTGGAATAGATGCGGTGGTTGGTTCTTGGAGTAGGTCTGTGGATTAACAACATATTATTACATAACTAACTATATTTAACTTATTATAATTTATATTTTATTACTATTTAAAGGACAATATTTATATGACACTACCGCTCTTACCCAGCGACCACTGTCAAGAGCGATGTGGTTGAAATCCTACAAAGATTTACAACACCACCGTTCCCGTACCTCAGAGACCACGTTAGGCTGTCGTCGGTCTCGGTTCCACTAATACCAACTTGTGGAATCGTTAATAAATTGACATCACACCCTCGCCAACCGGCCAGCGTGGCAGATTAGACAATTGTTTTGAGAGAGCCATCTAGGGTTCTACGAGTATATATGACTTTTGTCTATGTTATCGAAAAAGTGTTGCCATGTTATAAAATTACTGCCGTTTTGGGAGTTATAAGCATTGTTTACCCTTTCCCTATATACACATATACCCCAGTTCATCTTACAATATTTGCTAAGATTCCGTACTAGTATCTACTTTAAAAACAAAAGTACCTAATAACTTACCTGCTGATTATTTACTAGCTGTAAAAAAAAAACATATTAAAATAATCTACTTTACCCTGTGTTTGAGTTGTCGCTTTAAACCCGTTTTTCTCTTCAATTCGCTTTGAAAGTCATTCGACTTTGTGTTGCTCTATGGTTTTAAAAAAAAATTGGTAAAAAAAAACAAATTTTTATTTGCTTTCAAGTCAAACATATCATTTGTCTGTCTGCTTTACTCCGGTAAAGCTTTCCGTGTTCAACTTGGTGCTCCTGAGTTTTTGATGCCGTCAAATAACCAAAGACAAGGACGCGGGTTTCAGAGCGAACGACGCCACCGATTTTACTGCGAATGCTTTTATCCAGGGTAATGGAAAGGAGTGAAGGAACAGCGCCTTTCCTCGACTGTACAATTACGCACTTTCTTCGGACACATGTCACGGCGTGGAGAAACATCCATAGAGCGCTTGGTAGTCCAGGGGAAAGTCGACGGCAAGAGGATGCGTGGTAGGTCTCCGATGAGATGGACCGATCAGGTGAAGGTTGCAATGGATTATCCCCTACATGAGTGCACTAGGAAAGCCGGGGTCCGAGAGGAGTGGCGACGGCTTGTTAAGCGTGCCACTAGCACTCCAATGGCGACCACGACCACTCTGCCAAGAGTGTAGCGACTAACAAGAAGTGGAAAGCAAATTGTCCGTGATCGTAAATGTTCGTTTTTGATGGTTTTCGAAACAGATGACGTTTTTTATAGCATCTTCTGCACAAATACAAGAATTTTCCTTAAAGTCTATACCGGTGGATTTTTTGTTTGACTTTACCTATTTTATAAAAAGTGCAACTTACTTCATCCAAATCAAAATAGTCAGAACTCTGAAATGTAAAAAGACATTTGATTTAATATTTGATACCCACACGGCTTTAACTGCTTCCGTGGTGTAGCGGTTAAGTCTGTGGAATTAGGCGCGAATTAGGTTCGATTCCTGATCGGGAAACAAAAATTTAACTTTTAAGACAACTTTTGCTTCAATAAACGATTTTACTAAATTTTAATTTAAAACTGCCTCCGTGGTCTAGCGGTTAAGTCCGTGGTACCGGGTTCGATTCCTGGTCGGGACACAAAAATATTTATTAATGTAAATAAATACATTTAATTAATATTTAATTTGTTTGTGATATTTCTCGAGTTTGGTACGCTGGAGACATCGACCACTTGTCATGATTATAGTAAAGTTGGCTAAATGTGAATCCGCTTATTTATAAGCGTGGTTTCTGACCACCCCGAAAGGGAAACGGTCGTGATGATACTTTACTTTTTACTTTTACTAAATTTAAATTGTAAATAATTTAAAGAAAAAATAAAATAAATATAAACTAAACCTAATAAAAAATAAACTATAAGTAAAAAATGTCCTCTAGACACGATTCTTCAGTGATAGTGCCAAGAAGACTGGCAACATTTCCCCCTTGTATAGCTAAGCTAATATGTTGGCAGAAATAATTGCCAGCTTTCCTGTCTCCAGACTTTTCCGTAAACCGTTTGGACAACTCCTTGGCCATATAATAAATCGGCTCCTTGGGACATATAATAAAGTCAAAATAATAAATGCTATATATATATGTAATATACATATATTGATATACAAAAAATATAATAAAATAGAATAATAGTATTTTTATACATAAGGTTATATTCTGATTTATATGTAGTTTAGTTTTATTTATAATGTGGCTCACAATATACTCTAAATTGTAAGATTTTTATACATTAGATAGCGAGCTTAAAAAGACGCGGGCATATTTGGACAATATTTATATATTTAAGTATCATCACGACCGTTTCCCTTTCGGGGTGGTCAGAAACCACGCTTATAAATAAGCGGATTAACATTTAGCCAACTTTACTATAGGCCAATCATGAAAAGTGGAAAGCTCGTCGATGTCTCCAGCGTACCAAACTAGAGAAATATCACAAATAAATTAAATGTATTTATTTACATTAACATAAAACTAAACTAAAAATACCTATGAAATTAAAACTATTCTACAAAATAAACTAAGGGCTTACCACCAGGGAAGGTACCTAAAACGCTCGCCGCATTTCCTCTTTGAATTATAATGGAAATATTCTGTTTTAGGTAGTTATGGCATTTGGGATCGCCACACTTAGGTACCCACCTAAAACGTTCGCCGCATTTCCTCTTTGAATTATAATGGAAATATTCTGTTTTAGGTAGTTATGGCATTTGGGATCGCCACACTTAGGTACCCACCTAAAACGTTCGCCGCATTTCCTCTTTGAATTATAATGGAAATATTCTGTTTTAGGTAGTTATGGCATTTGGGATCGCCACACTTAGGTACCCACCTAAAACGTTCGCCGCATTTCCTCTTTGAATTATAATGGAAATATTCTGTTTTAGGTAGTTATGGCATTTGGGATCGCCACACTTAGGTACCCACCTAAAACGTTCGCCGCATTTCCTCTTTGAATTATAATGGAAATATTCTGTTTTAGGTAGTTATGGCATTTGGGATCGCCACACTTAGGTACCCACCTAAAACGTTCGCCGCATTTCCTCTTTGAATTATAATGGAAATATTCTGTTTTAGGTAGTTATGGCATTTGGGATCGCCACACTTAGGTACCCACCTAAAACGTTCGCCGCATTTCCTCTTTGAATTATAATGGAAATATTCTGTTTTAGGTAGTTATGGCATTTGGGATCGCCACACTTAGGTACCCACCTAAAACGTTCGCCGCATTTCCTCTTTGAATTATAATGGAAATATTCTGTTTTAGGTAGTTATGGCATTTGGGATCGCCACACTTAGGTACCCACCTAAAACGCCCGCCGCATTTCCTCTTTGAATTATAATGGAAATATTCTGTTTTAGGTAGTTATGGCATTTGGGATCGCCACACTTAGGTACCCACCTAAAACGTTCGCCGCATTTCCTCTTTGAATTATAATGGAAATATTCTGTTTTAGGTAGTTATGGCATTTGGGATCGCCACACTTAGGTACCCACCTAAAACGTTCGCCGCATTTCCTCTTTGAATTATAATGGAAATATTCTGTTTTAGGTAGTTATGGCATTTGGGATCGCCACACTTAGGTACCCACCTAAAACGTTCGCCGCATTTCCTCTTTGAATTATAATGGAAATATTCTGTTTTAGGTAGTTATGGCATTTGGGATCGCCACACTTAGGTACCCACCTAAAACGCCCGCCGCATTTCCTCTTTGAATTATAATGGAAATATTCTGTTTTAGGTAGTTATGGCATTTGGGATCGCCACACTTAGGTACCCACCTAAAACGTTCGCCGCATTTCCTCTTTGAATTATAATGGAAATATTCTGTTTTAGGTAGTTATGGCATTTGGGATCGCCACACTTAGGTACCCACCTAAAACGCCCGCCGCATTTCCTCTTTGAATTATAATGGAAATATTCTGTTTTAGGTAGTTATGGCATTTGGGATCGCCACACTTAGGTACCCACCTAAAACGCCCGCCGCATTTCCTCTTTGAATTATAATGGAAATATTCTGTTTTAGGTAGTTATGGCATTTGGGATCGCCACACTTAGGTACCCACCTAAAACGCCCGCCGCATTTCCTCTTTGAATTATAATGGAAATATTCTGTTTTAGGTAGTTATGGCATTTGGGATCGCCACACTCTTGAAAAATTGGTTTACCCAGCTCTTTTATGAATTTGTGGGTATCAAGAGAATATACCCCCATTGTTTCAACCCCAAATGCCACAAAGTTATAATTTTGTTTAATGCGCTTAATAATAATATTTGATGTGCTTTTTAAATTCGGCTGTATGAGCAGCCGAACCGGCCATTTTTGATGTAGAGAAAATGTGGCAAGCGGCAAAGGTACCAACACAGGTGGCATCCCAAACAAGACATCTACCCTCACTCCATGGTACAAGAGACATACCATCCGGCCTTTTACCATCACTACATATTTGTGTCCCGACCAGGACGATTTCTGAACCTCCGAGTCTAAATCCACGGAAGCAGTTTATCTATTTAAACAAGTTAAAATAATTGATTTACGTACAAATCCTTTCTCGCGAAACGCCGAAGCAATCGAAAAACAAACGGTCAAGATTGAAAGAATTTCCATTTTGTTTTTGGTATATGACAACCACAAATGCAAATTAAAACCTAACTAAAATCAACTCCCACCTATAAAATAGACGAATAATAAAAAAATAATCGATTATCATGCTTCATAATTGCTAACAAGTTAATTTTGCAATCAATTTGTTACTTCGTAGAATATTTAACATACCTTTGATACAATCAAATACGATAAAGCAAATGAGGCATTAGGTAATTGTCATTTTCATACATTTTTTTTTAAATAACTGACAGACTGCGCAACGCAAATAACCCTATGGCACAATGGAAAACAAACGTAGGCCAAACGTCAATTGATTTATCTTAATCATGTGAGTGTCACTGAAGATACCACATTAATCAAGTTTCAGTAAGGCGACAACCAGACGCCATATTGTGGAAAATAAAAAAATCAAAACGAATCGACGCGACGTACTGTGACACCGCGCCCACCTGATGGTAAGCGGTACGCAAGGTCCAAGAATGGAAGCAACTGACGCCAGCCTCAGACGACCGACATCAGTCCCTACCACTATGCCGGCCTATAAAGATGCTTCTACACATCGTTTGAAGTACTCCAGGTTATAGTAATGGGGAAACACACTGCCTGGGAGAGCATTCCACATCTTCAGCGTGCGACAGATGTAAGATTCTCCAAATTTGTATGTGGATGTATATTTTGGCCTGTGCGAGTGGTTCGGTTGCGGAATAGAGAAGAAGGGATATGGTTGTGGAGCTCTTCAGAACATTCACCGTAGTATAGCGCTCAGGGAGGCCACATCTCGGCGAAGCTGCAGCGATTCGAGAGTTTTAAACACTGTAGTATCGTCGACTATTATATTAAAAAATGGAAACACGCACAATGTGTATCTGCAACTCCAGGGCAGAGGCACTCGAAGGAGCTAATCGTGGGCTACTCAGGTAAGTACACGATCAAAGCCCTTCAGCTATGCAAACCTAAATTAAGAACTCTCACTAGAGCCCTAACTGGTCATTGTAAATTAAACAAGCACATGTTCACCATGGGCTTGGTAGAAATACATAAGTGCAGATTCCGTCGCGAGGTGTCTGAGACACCTGTCCATCTCCTTTGCGACTGTTATGCCCTGCATCACAAGCGTAGCACCAACTTGGGTGCTCACAGTTTAAGCCCCGCGGAGGTGCGACGCATCGCTCCTAAGTCCATACTAAGGTTCCTTGAAGCCGTAGGGCTAGTGAACGAACTATAATCTAGGGAGGTCACAATAGATCACTACTGGTCACAGTGACTTGGAGACGAATAGTCCCACCCTATTTCACAAATAATAATCGTCGACTATTCGAATAGCCCGCCTCTGTTGGACATTGAGAGCATCTGTAAGGTACTTAGCGGAATCATCCCAGTGCCATATTGAGTGCGGTATTATCGAATAGGTATTTGAAATCATGTTGAGGTTTTTCTATCATTTTTCATTTCGAGTGACCATTTAGCATTTATAAGTACATCATAATAGAATGTATCACTAACTTTTTATCACTATAGATGGCGCATTATGAACTGTCAGTCGCATAGAAAACTTGTATTTTTTATTCCGAAATTTATTATTATCCAGATATATTGTCGAAGTGAGCAGCTTTTAAGTGTACAAATCAAGATTTCCAAGCGAAATCAAAGATATGGTGTTTTTTTTTTTTTTTGAGATAGAGGATATGTGGCGAAAGGTAGGTGGCATTCCAGACAAGTCATCTTCCCTCACTCCATGGAGACATACCATCCGGCCTTTTACCATCACTACGTGATAGACCTGTTGGTTCAAGGACGGACGGTATTTTAGCGGACCATAAACTTCGCTTTAAAAAATCATTTAAGGCTTGGTGTCTAGAGATTTTTATTTAGGATTTCAATATTAATACTAAGGATAAAAAAACATTTATTCGAAAAAAATATTTACAAAATATAAAATAAAGTTAATATTAACACTAAGGATCGGGATATAAGTCCCGTCCGTGTGGAATGGTGGCAAGAACGCTGGCTGCATTTTCCCGCTGAATTGCAATACTGATTCTTTGGGCAAAGAAAGAGCGCCCTCTTGTCACCGGAAGAGACAAGACGCGGACAAGAATTGCACTTGGACTCCATGGGCCCAGAGTCTTTACAGCAAACGGCATAAATATGTAATCTTTTAATATACTTACAGATTTAGGATTAAATAAAACAATATTTTTGTTTAAAAGATTTATTTTGAGCAAAATAATGTGGCAAATATTTTGTACCTAATAGTAACAACTAAAGCATTTTGTTCCGCGTCTATCTAACCGTGCTTTGCGCTTTGTCTTCTTTCAAGTCGAACACAGCATTATTGTGTTCAAAATCATTTGGCCTATTAAAAAGTAAGCCTGAGTCGATTATACCGTACCAGCTTACGCCTAAAACTGGTACATTCGATGCCATTTTTTTTTTTTTTTTAATCAACTTAGGCTAAAACTTTCAAAATTCTTGTTAAGTATTTTAAAATAACATAATTGACTAATTTAGATTATTTTTATATATATTTTATTTTTAACAATAAAAATTAAACCGTTTTTTTAAATATATTAATTTAATATTAACTGACAAAAATAATAAAAAAAACGATTAATTTTATAAAATTAAAAAAACAAAAACAGCACGATACTTACATAAATATAATAACCAAAGTAATAATGTCATTTATTACGTAAGACAATTTAGGAGAGGACTCGACGTCTTATTTTTTCTTTTAAGGCAGTGACCTCTCGATAACCTCGTAAGACCAGAAAAATGCGCAAAGGTAAGAAGACCACAGAAGAGTAATTATACTTTGTAAATCGTGGGCATTTAAAAACAAGAAAAACTATAAAATAAAATTAAAGCTTATTATCAGCCTTTGTCCCGAAGCTCTACTTAATTATTTCCTAACTAAGGAATCATTATTTTTAAGTTTTACGAGCAAATTTCACAACACTTAGGCCGCGTTCGTTTTAAGAAATGTTAGCATGAAAATACCACTTTTTTACCACAATTCGTTCGTTTAATAAAAATTCTAACATTTGATGCTAATTTCGTATGTCAGTACCATGTTAAAAGGAGGGTTATTGATGTTTTTTTTTTTTTTTTATATATAATGGCATTTGTTCAATTTGCCAGTGTCAAAGTTAGGGAAAGACGGGTTAAATAAATAGGACTTAAAAAATTTGGAACAGGATCAAAAGAGTAAATACAAAAATGGATAATTAATAGAAAAATACATCATAATATACAAAAATAAGAGAATAAGTAATGGATTATATATATAGGATAGGTATATTTATATTTTAATATTATTATCTACAATAAATGAACCAATTATAGTTATTGATGTTACTTTTTGACAGATGTCATTTAACATAAGAAATGGTTTGTTTACATTGTTGTATACTTTATAGTTTATATTATATTTGTTTAAAATGTATTTTCAACGATTTTATGTAATAAATTCAAAGACTATAATAATATCATATGTGTTGGATGCCATGGTATGACAAATATAATATTTGTTAATATTTTACTTAAACGTTCCGTTTTTTATAATAAAATAAATAAATATTTAGTAAATAATACATATATAATTGTTCAAAATAATAGAATATGGATTATTTTATGACAGTTTCCTTTTAAATTATTTCTTAAGTAATTCTCAAGATATGTTTGTAAAACCTGTTAATTTTTACTAAACTAATAATGGGGTGTATCAGGCAAAGCTTTTTGTAGATGCCGCTAGCGGCACTGGTACCTTGTTTACACCTTTGACGCATCATTTTTTAAATGTTTTTGTAGTTTTTTTTATTTTTATAACAGAAAAATTTATTTAAAATTAACGTTACCTACCTTAAAATACGAATTAAGAAAGCGAACACCGTCTTTAAAAAGAAAAAAGGCTAAATTAATAGAACGGCAATTTTGAGATCACCATATCTTTGATTTCGCTTGGGAATCTCGATTTGTACACTTAAAAGCTGCTCACTTCGACATAATATCAAGAAAATAATAAATTTCGTAATAAAAATACAAGTTTTCTATGCAACTGACAGTTATATAAGGTACCATCTATCATGCGCCATCTATCGTGATAAAAAGTTAGTGATACACCCCATTAAGTACAAAAAATACGTTCGCGAAACTGGCTGTATATGTATTATTTTTTTCCTTTAGATTCTTAGTTAGTACGTATTGAAAACTCAGACACTCATGACAGACATCAGACCCTAACACTATGCTGGCTTGACCAGGCATGGCAGCAATTCGAGCCTGATCCCGTAACGACTGGATACACTTTACTGGGTTTATCGGCACGAATGGTGGATACTTCTGGGCAATTGACCACCACCAGTCCGCTTACCACCTATTTGTTGCTCTCGTTGAAAGTATGTGCTATTTACAATGATATCAAATGCTAATGTTTACTTTCAAGAAGAACTAATATAGAAATAATACCGCTTGAAACAAGACTTACCTAAATTTTTTTTTTTTTCTTACATAGGGAGGGGGGAACGGTCAAACACTGTTAAAATCGTCTTGCGTAATGAATGGCCCTTTACACAAAAAATACTAATTTATTTATTGACTATCTTCGCGGTTAAGTCCGTGGATTTAGATTCGGAGGTGCCGATTTCGATTCCTGTCCGGGACACAATAATTTATTTAATTTATTTGTGGTTTATCTCGAGGTTGGTAAGCAAACTTGCCACTTGTCATGATAGGCCTATAGTAAAGTTAGCTAATTTCTTCCCCGCTTCTTTATATGGGATACGATTGTGATGATACTTTACTTTACTTTTAGTTGTGAAAAATAGTATTATCACGACCGTATACCTTGCGGAGTGGTCAGAAACTACGCTTTTGTAAGGAGCGGGTTCATATGTAGCCAACTTTATTATAGGCCCATCATGGCAGGCGGTAAGCTCGTCGATGTCTCTAGCGTACCGACTCAATAAGTGACACATTTTTTTTTTGTATTCTTGACCATGAATCGAGCTCAGCACCTCTGCGTTCTATTTTTTATTTAATCTACGACATATACAAATAATAAATATATTTCCAGACAGGTCACACAGCGCCATCTAGTGTCCTTGGTAAGCTACGAGGCTTGTGTTACGGCAACTAGATGGTTGATAAACTACATATTATACTTTTTTTTTGTAAATATATACATATTATACATATATAACAAACAAACATATATACCCAGACCGAGACAAATTATACAATGTACAACTTGCCCCCGTTTATTGAAATAAAATTAATTAATGGTAATGCATTGTTAGTCCTTTTTATCCAAGTCGATTATGGATCTCGGCTCAAATGTATTGTCTATTATTAACTTTGATATGGCACTTCTCGAGGCGAATTACTTCTTTGTGTTTCAGTATAATCTTTTGTTACTGGTTGATCATAACTAACATCTGTTGCTGGGTAACTTACTTCATTTCCAGTTTGGTCATATTCTGTGGCTGGTTGGTCATAGGTAACTTCAGTTGGTTGTTGGTCATAGCTAACTTCATTTGGTTGTTGGTCATAACTAATTTCATTTCCAGGTTGATCATAATTAACATCCGTTGCTGGTTGATCATAATTGGCTTCTGTCGCTGGCTGATCATAACTAATTTCATTTCCTGGTTCATAATTAGCTTCTGTAGGATATTGTTGATCTTGCGGATACGTTTGATTGTCATATCCTTCAGCATTATAATCATACTGTGCATTAGGATCATATCCTTCATTGTATTGGTAATTGTCGCCATATTGATTGGGATCGTACTGTTCTTGATATTGAGAGGGTTCTGCTGGATAATTCGTATCTTGGACATATTGTTGATCTGTATATTGAGTGTTATTTGCATCTTCAGTATGTGTTCTAGGCTGTGCTTGATTATTATCATTCAGTTTTTTAGAACTGTCGGCGTGGTCACTGTTGAGTCCTTGATTAGGATTGTACTGTTCTTCATATTGAGGAGTTTCTTCTGAATAATTCGCATCTTGGACATATTCTTGATCTGAGTATGTGTTATTTGTATCTTTTGTTTTAGCATGATTATTATCCTTTAGTTGTTTAGGACTGTGGTCACTGTTGAGTCCGTTCGCTCCGATACTGTTTGAAGACTGTCTACTGATTTCGGCGTTTCGGGTGGTGTCGGGTCTGGGATCGTCTGGTCCGGTGTGGGTAAGGACATCATCGCTTCGATGGCTTGTGGGCGCGTGCGTGGTAGGTGCTAAAATTATTAAAATTATATTACTTTTGGGCTAATTTTTAACATACGCGAAATGACACTAAAACTGTACATGACCAAGAGACTAAGGCTCGGATTAATAGTACAAATGTCAAAAGTGTATTTTTTTCTATATATCAACTGTAACTTTATATACAGATATTGAATCATAAAATTCAGATAAAATTGTGTGAAGTGTATGGATAAGTAAATGTTATTTTAGATTGTTATTGTTGTTTTAAATTACAATATTGATACTACTAATAAAGGTTTTGAATTTGATAATCTGAGACACTATGAAGAGCATCATTTAAAAATAATGAGGTATTAAAAAATATGTAGTGTGTAACATAGCAATAGAAAAAATAAATTTAATAATAATAGTAAAGTATCAAAACCTAAAATAACCTACAGGAAATTAATGAGAGTAGTAAAGCTTAAAGAGTTAGCCACATGTAAGCTTCGAAATATTTATCAAATGACATTTCTTAACTGCAGTTTCTTATTAATATACGAGTATATATATATATATATTTCTATTGATCTAATGATTACTGAAGTATATGTTGTTTTTATAATTTTATTAAATAATTATCATCTACCAGTTACCTTGATAAATACTAGGTTGTGGTGTAGAATCTGTTGGCTGCTGGAGCGACCTTCCCAGATTGTCTACTTTATGTTGGAGAGAGGCCATTTCTTCCCTGATGACAATCACACAAGCACACACGTGAAAACACAAGGAAAAAACAAATCACAGTGACAATAATGAAGCAGGACGAATGTAGCGTGCAGATCAGTAAAACATTATTAATTTAAAAGTTAGATTATAAAATTGGTAGAGCTATTCACGAACGCTTCGCTAAGCTTTCCAAATTCAGAAAACAAAAGGTCACTTTTATTCTATGCTATAGCCAAACATTTATGAATAGAGCTAAAACTTTAGTAATGGAACTACAAGAATAACATTTAAACTGTATACATACTAATGCTTTCAAAGGCCACAAATTGTATTTTGTAAGCTGCATCTACATTTGCTTGCATTTCATCCTAATGAATAAACTAAATAGTAAATACCATGCATAGTACTCGTACGTATAATCCACAACATGCAATAATTTTTACACAACCTACCTTATTAGGTTCGTCATCAGAACTATCAATTCTATTAATAGATAGACTGCTAAGATTTCTGGACAAATTTCCAATACCATCTTTATATTTCTCATATTCGTAGCTGGCACGTGAATCGTCTAGTGCTTTGTATATTTGTGAGTTATACTTATTAATATATGGTGTGGATGTTGATATTGTGCGGTCGAATTCGCTATACGATGATCGACTATACGGATAGCCACTCAGTGGAGAGTAACTTCTTATTGGCAAGGCAGAGGAGGTGCAATACTTTTTATGGGAACACCAAAGACTTCGCAATTTTCTCATAAGTTCGGAGTTTCTGCAAATTAACTGAGTCTTTTCCACTCTGAAATTGAAAGCGTGGTTGATGAGGTGATTTCTAACAGTGATATGATGATGATATAAGATAAACAAATTGAATATCCGTCTTTTATAACTGTCATAACAACACTTGATAATGCTTTAAAACTAAATAAATATAATAACTCAAATCATATTATTCCTAATACTGTTAAAATATTACTAAAATTTAAAACAAAATAATGACAGTTATAAAATATCAGCAATAAAAATAATAAACAACAGTAAGCTACATTAATTTATTGCACACAGAAAATGTTATTTATTATTAAAGAATTTAACATTACTAAAACAAAATAAGCGATCCTAAATCCTTAAATTATAGTAAATTTAAATATATGTAACAATAAAGAATTAAAACCCAAACAAACAATTTTAGCAATATCAATTAAAACTTAATTAACATTTAAATCCTAACAACAAAACTATGTCAATAACATTAATAAAACACGTTTACTACAATTAAAACGATTGCAGTTATTACATTTGCATGAATTAAAAGTAGAGATTTTTGTGTTTAGCTATTTAATAATTAAATATCTTTATTTCAAGCTTTGCTTATATTTGATAAAATAATAATAAAAAGCATTATCGTATACTATGAAAATGTTAGTCTTAATTATTGAATTATGTGATCTTTATTCATCAGCCGTAGTAGCATCTATGTTATCATTTTTGATATCTTGTATTTGTTCTGTAGTATCTATTTCAGTAGGAATATTTTCAGTAGATTTAGTTACATCTGCTACTTCATCAACTGGAATTGTCATATTTTCTTTAACAGTATTGTTTACCTCTGAGGTATCATCATCTACTATTTCTCCATTTTTAATATCGTCGCTATTATTACAACAATCGATTTCTGGTTCTATTACATTTGATTCTTCAATTTTGCTTACATTTACTTCTATTTCCGATTCTGTATTTGTTTCATTTTCTATAGGAACGTCTTGATTATTGGCATCGATATTTATCTCATGTACTACTGTATCTACATTTTTATCTTCAATATCTTCGCATTTGCTTTCTATCGGTTCAGTGCTCTCAAGCGTGGAATCTAAAGTTTGTTTTAAAATACTGACATCGCCGTTAACAATTTCCATACAAACAATATTCCCTACTTTATCATCCTCTACTTCTTGTATTTGAACACTGTCAGTTCTTCGCTTCTTATCTTTCCTGGGTCTTGGTATCAATTTAACGCTAATATCAACTTTGATCGGCTCCTTTTTCTCATGTAAAAAGGGCTGTTGAATCATTAATGGTAAATTATACACGTGTTCTCCGTTGGTGTCTGTGAGATCCTGATTAGTCGTAAGTGGTCCCACAATGATAGGTGGGTGACTATTCGACAAATCGGACTCGTTTTCGGAGCGGCGTTTGGAAGATTTCCGCTGTCGACGGTCTTTGCACTTTGATCCGTCGCGCTGTGTTCTGATTGGTTCGTCTGTACGGCTGCGACTCTGCGCTCTGCCTACAACACCAATTAAAACACATCACGACTTTAGAATTTTGTATTTAGAACTTTAATTACCCGTTTACTTCGTGTTTGCTTTTCACAGTGTCACAGAGCTGATTGAAAAGATTGAAAGTGATAAGAGAAGTCAGAGAGGAATATCTATTAATTGACTGATAAACACGAAGGAAACAGGTAGTAGCCTTCTACCTAATTAAATAAAAGTTGTATCAGAAACTATTTGCTACAATGCAAAGTATTTGTCAACGTACTGGCAAGCCAGGAATATTTTTTATACATTTTTATATTGTGTTTTTTGTGTAATTAATGTCACAGTCACACTGGTTTATAAAACTTAATTTGTGCAAAACATTTCTGATTATTTAAATAATTAGGCAGATATAGATGGAAATATAAATTAACAACGTGCTAAAGAGGTATATAATATTCTTTGTGACATACATTTACCTAAACAAATCAAGTACCTACTGTAGGATACCCAATTATTGTCACTAGTATATAGTTTGAAATATTTTTGACAGGTTATATTAGATCTTAGTAAATGTCACTTAAATAATATTCGAACGTCATTTAAACACTTTATTTGAGCTTATTTAAATAATGCGTAATAGTTGAATAGTTACTGCGGCATAAACATCAATGGAGAATTCATCTCACACCTCCGATTTGCGGATGACATAGTCATTATGGCCAGTTCACTCAAGGATCTTAGCGGAATGCTGAACGGCTTAAACGTAGCATCCCAGCGGGTTGGTCTCGAAATGAACTTAGACAAGACGAAAGTCATGTTCAATGATCATGTCAAGCCGAGGCCAATCTGCATAGGAAACGACACTCTCGAAGTTGTGCAAAATTACGTATACCTCGGGCAGACTATCCAATTAGGAGCAGCCAACTTCAGCAAAGAAGCCGACAGACGCATTCAGCTAGGATGGGCGGCATTCGGGAAACTCCGGCACATCCTCTCATCGTCTATACCACAATGTTTAAAGACTAAGGTCTTTAACCAGTGCGTCCTCCCGGTAATGTCGTACGGAGCAGAGACGTGGACACTAACAGTGGGTCTGGTCCATAAATTCAAGGTCGCTCAGCGAGCCATGGAGAGAGCTATGCTTGGTGTATCTCTGGTGGATAGAATTCGAAACGTTGATATTCGTCAGAGAACGAAAGTTACAGACATAGCTTTTAAAATTAGCAAGCTGAAGTGGCAATGGGCCGGACACATCTGCCGCAGAACCGACGATCGATGGGGCAAACGGGTTCTAGAGTGGAGACCACGTACGGGAAGACGCAGAGTGGGACGACCCCCCGCCAGATGGACAGATGACCTAAAGAAGGTCGCTGGTGGGGGTTGGATGAGGGTAGCGAAAGATCGCGTTAAGTGGCGAGCCTTAGGGGAGGCCTACATCCAGCAGTGGAGAGATACAGGCTGATGATGATGATGATGAGTTGAACAACACTTTATTGTAAATTATATGAAAAAAAACGATAAAAAAATGTAGTGACAATAAATGGGTCTCAACAATTGGGTATTTTTTTGTATTTTGTAATATAGTATAAAATATAGTAGTCACTAGGGTTCAAAACCGGGAAATCGCTATCTCGAAAGTATCGGGAATTCCCGTTTCTCAGTTCAGTGAAAACGAATCAAATTTAATTTCCCGGTACTTTCGGGAATTTTATTTTAATTACGCGATTCATACTACACTTACGTTCTCTTATTTTATTAAAATAATATTTCTTGAATATTCAAATAAAGATATTATGTTTATTTATTGTTTGTTAAAAAGTTTGATTTTGATTGTTTTCTTTGAAAATTATTTAAGATAATCTTAATTTAGGTAAGACATATTGATAGTTATTATGTTTCCGTCCAAGGAAGATGACTGCTTAATTTTTACTATAATATTTAATACTTAACAAGACGATAGATTGTTTTTTTACTGATTTATAATTACTACTAACTAGGTATGAGAACAGAAAAGAGAAGGAAAATGTATATGAGAAGACTGAGTAAGTTCTGTTTATCTGTTATGTTATGTTTTGAAGCATAATACTTGTTTTATATATGATATATAGCAAAAACTACTAAGAACCAAAAATACCGAAAGAACCGGGAAATACCGGTTCCTTTACGAATAAGTACCGAAATTCCCGGTTTTCAAAAACAGAAGCGGTTCCGGAAACCCTAGTAGTCACATTCGATTCTAACAATTTTTCTACCTTTAATTTCCTCCGTCGAAAAATATTTTAATAATTTTAAGCCAATTACATTACTTAATATAAACCAACAACCTGAATCCATTTTCAAAGACATTACTTATCAAATCTATTGGTTTGTATTTTATATTGTACTTTTATGATATGGTGTTTTAGAAGGTGCTGTGAATTTAAACAATGTGTTTAACTGCTATTATTAAGACGGTTTAACGATTTTGCATCTCTCTCGCTCGCACAATCCAATATCCATAATTTTATAATATATAATTTCTAGGAAATAAAATTGCGGACATTTTAAACATATTTTTACTTTCACATACCTAAATTTAGACAGAGAAAAATAGCAATAACATGTACTAGTATTTTGACCGCCTCCGTGGTCTAGTGGTAACAAACGTTGCCGTAAACTCGGGAGGTCGAGGGTTCGATTCCCACCGGGGGCAAGTTGTACATTGTATAATTTGTCTCGGTCTGGGTGTTTATATGTATAATATGTATATATTTACAAAAAAAAAAGTATAATTTGTAGTTTATCAACCATCTAGTTTCCGTAACACAAGCCTCGCAGCTTACCACGGAAATTAGATGGCGCTGTGTGATTGTCTGGAAATATTTATTTATAAAAAAAAAAAATGATTTTTCTCAATTTTACTAATACAAATATAGTAAAAAAAGTAAAGACCGTTTCCCTTTCGGGGTGGTCAGAAACCACGCTTATAAATAAGCGGATTCACATTTAGCCAACTTTACTATAGGCCAATCATGACAAGTGGCAAGCTCGTCGATGCCTCCAGCGTACCAAACTCGAGAAATATCACAAATTAATTAAATGTATTTATTTACATTAATAAATATTTTTGTGTCCCGACCAGGAATCGAACCCGGTACCTCCGAGTCTAAATCCACGGACTTAACCGCTAGACCACGGAGGCATATATGAGAAGACAAATTTCTAAGCATTCCATGGATTCACCGTGCGGGTGCCGGGTCCATCGTGTCTGAAGAGATGAGAAGAATGGTGTCTCGGGCTTGCAACCGACAATAGGCTGGTTTAAGAAAAGGAGGCCTCCTTTTTTTCTATTGCGCGATAATACGCTCACCATCCACCATTCTACTTCTCTCCCTACCCAACCAAATACTGTATGATTCCGTTAATGCCGTCTTGGAAGCTCGTTCCATAACTGTATCTCCGGCAGACCTGCTTGGGCCCAATTCCTTCAGTAAGTGATGCAAAGATTTTGCTGGAACTCCTCTCGCACCAACTTCCACTGCGTAAAGCTGAGTCTTGAACCCATTCCTGATCATTTCTTCATATATCTCCAAAATGTCCGTAATTTTATTTCTTAGTAAGTTGATAGATTAAATTCCTCAAAGTACACTCAGACGGTAAAAATATTTGATTGTGCGAGCGAGAAGAATGCAAAGTCGATCAACCCTCCTAAAAGGATTCTAAATAATGAATGAATTCTAAATAAAAAAGCAATGAAATTGATTGAACTTAATTTAGTTTTTCTATGATCCGCGGGGTGAGGCGGAATGGACAATCATCCGGAAACTAATCGTCTAAGATCGGTTACGTCTGTCAGAAATGTCAAAAGCTAGACGGAATCAATCGTCCGAAAACGAATGCCATAGATTTGATCTTAGACGAGTCGTTTTCGGACAATTGTGCACTACGCCTCATCCCGCAAATACATTATGAACAACTGCATTCTACAAATAGGGTTTTTGAAATCACGAAAATTGATTTTATAAATTATTGGTATTCGTTTTCCGAATCGTTTTTTTTTCTAAATATTATTTTGTACATAATTTGCAAGTATTTTACTCTTTGCTTGATTAAAGCTATCAGAAACCTTTCTTGTCGTCAATTCGACAACAAAGGTGTGTAAAAAAGGTGATTCGAAAAATGAAAAGTTTTTTTTACTTTAAAAACGAGTGTTTTAATCTATGTTAATTGTGAAAATGGTCGTACTTGTGTCTACGATTGGCATCATCTAGCTTGTCGGTGAGCAAGCGACATTCTCCCGTCAGTTTCTCCATCAGACTGTTTTGGGAATGGATCATGGACTCCAGCTCAGCAACCGTCTCAGCTGCGGAACCAAATTACTCAACTTTTAGACTGTGTTATATTTTGTTATTATTTTAATTTGTTATATTTAATTTAATATAAGCATATATTAGTATAATATTTTAAAAAAGTATTTAAAAATAGATTCAGTATTTTAAAAAAATATTATAGAACCTCAAGTTGCGCAAATACGCAAGCCTTGGTACCGGTTACGAATTTGCGCCGTTTGGGCAAGACAATGGGCCCATGGGAACCTTTAGCAAGGCGCTTGGCCAATGAGTCTGGAGACAGGAAGGCTGGCATTTATTTCTGCCAGCGTATTAGCCTCGCTATACATACAAATATTGCCAGTCTCCTTGGGACTATCTCGGATGGGACGTCTCTAGAGAACATTTTTTATTTATAGTTTAGCTTATTTTTTATTTTATTATTTAGGTAGCTTTTAATTTATATTTAATGTATTTTTATTTACATAGAATAATAATAAAAAAATATATATTATGTTTTGGGACTAATTAAGTTATGTTTAGTCAAAAAAAAAACGGTTAGTAGTCAAAAATGTATAACTTTAGTGTTAGGTTAAGAATAATTTGTATTTGTTTTATTATAGTTAAATTTTAAAACAATCTGATGAATAAACTATTGAATTGATAAGCCCTTTCGCAATAATGTGACGATGCAAACTAAGAAAGGGTAAATTATAAATGTTTTGAAAATTGTAATGGAAAATGTTAGAAGAACTAATTAAATTTCAAAACATCAATAGTTCACCCATCGGAATATATTGTTTTAAAAAGCGACTGAATTGATGTTGTTCCGGTATAAAACCCTAGCCTTGGCTATCATTACTACAAAATTAAAATGCTATGTTTGTCTGTTCGCGATAAACTCAAAAACTACTGCACCGATTTTCATGCTGTTTTCACTGATGGATAGAGTGGTTCTCGAGGAACGTTTTAGTGTATAACTTGTTAAGTTGTTGTATACATTAACGACGCCTCCAACGATATTTGTTGGAGGTGTCGGAAAAAATAAGCCGTCTGAGAGCTTTCAACGTAAACGCTGCCTAAAGCCTTTGAGATTTAACAAAATAATGTATGGTGGAATTGTGTATCTTATATAGGTCTACAGAAAAGAACGCGATGGCATATGTCTATCTCTTAAGGATAACATACTACATTCATTTTAATACTTTTAAAAATGGGCAATTATAGAGCGGTAATTAGAAAGCTATTTACACAAATACTGTATTAATCCTTATCGTTTTAAATACATTAGTTAGCTTGAGGATTTTATGAAGATTATTTATTCCTTTTACACCATGCAAATTAAATGAATATTTTAGGAGATATAGCAAAATCAAAATAATGGGCAACGAAATAAATTTGGTGTTCGTAAAACAGCTAGTTATTTATATACGACAAAATTAAATCGCTTATTCATTCCGACTAAATATACTGAAACAACATCACCCCAATTCGCTAAACTTATGCGGATTAACAACAAAAGACAAATAATGTTTCGAAAGATCGTCTGGCTAAACAGTTTTATAGATCTCTCTGGTATTTCTATGTTGACTTACCATGCTTATTCTCCATTGATTCCAGGACGGAAGATATCTCCTTCTCTTTCTTATTTTTCTCAGGCGATAAAGGAGTCAGGCTCTTCATGTTTAACTGTAAAATAATCCTAATAATTATATTTGTCATACTGTGAGAGTTCTCCGCGCCATTTTGCACAGACATGTCAAGTCCAAGTTTTTTGTTTTGTTAATTAGTTTACTGTGCATATTGTTAGTCAAAAGTGGTGTTATTTTGTTTAATAATGTGCTACAATGTGAATAATTGTGGACAACGATAAATTTGACATACTGACAAGTTGCGGTTTATTTTTTGCGGTTTCCCCGCGCTGTAAACTCTTATATACCCGACATGTTTGGGCAATATTGACGCGAATAACTCCATGAAAAGCATCAAATCATGTACTCTGTTATGAATACATTACGTGTTTAGGGCTGGTGTATTCTATATATATAAATGTTAAAAGAACTTACAAAAAAGTGTGCGTTTGTTTTGATTAATCAATTTAACATTAGATTCCACAAGATATGTATATATATATTTATTCTATATATATAAATGTTAAAAGAACTTACAAAAAAGTGTGCGTTTGTTTTGATTAATCAATTTATCGTTAGATTCCACAAGATATGTATATATATAATTCGATACCTCCTTCTCTAAGGTTGCAATTTGTTCAGCCAACCGTAGATTTTCGCGTCGAGAGTGAACCAAGTCTGCATCAGCTCGGTCGAGACGTTGACGAAGCGACTGTATCTGTAAATACATTGTTTATCGCAATAAAATAGGCTGAAGAGACTAGCTGTTCAAGCCATAAAAAAAACTAATGTCACTGTTGTAAGTCGTCGCTTTAAGCGCATTTTTTTACTTTATTTTGCTTTGAAAGTCGTGCGACTTGGCTTTTGTTTATGGTTTTCATACAAAATTCGGTAAAAAACGCAAGTTTTGCTTTATATGCTTAAGAAATGTGCCGCGCTTAGTGTACATAAAAAAAATGATAACGCTCAAAGCACGATTTCAAAAAAAAAATTTTAAATGGAAAAAAGTTTTTTTAACTTTTATCGACAAAAGTAGATAGTTACTAGAGACCTAAACAAAATCCAGGCAGGGGCAGCTGCCTTCCCCCCCCCCCCCCCCCCCCGCCCCTGGATACGCCCATGAAGCGAAATAGTATCTCTGGTTCTTTACCTCAGAATTAAGTCGATTAGCTTCATGCTTGGCCTGTCGCTGATGCCGTTCCAGAGCTAAACGTGCACTCGCCAACTCTTCTTCTAAAGATGCCTTTTCAGCATGAGCCTGAGCCAAGTCGGCTTGCAGATTGGCTAAAAACAAAGACATGAAATCCAAGATGGAGTAGCTAGTAGAATCGTCTTAGAATTTAATGGACCTAATTACGCAACTAGACATATCGACTAGGCTATCCACCATATGCCTTCGTCGGATACTCCAGTACTTCGGACACATTGCCAGAAAAGGAGGAGATAACCTGGAGAAACTTTTCGTTACTGGCAAGGTGGAAGGAAAGAGACCGAGAGGCCGAAGTCCGGTACGCTGGTCCGACCAAATCCGCTCCACCACCAACACTAGCGTCCATGATGCTGTGCATGCCGCCGAAGACAGGAACGGGTGGCGTGCTATCATCAAGACGCACACCAATTCAAACACGACGCAAGGAGGAGTTACGCAAAAAGGCAAGAAGAGTAGTGGTAACAACACAACCGTTCCCGTGCCTCGGAGAGCATGTTAAGCCGTCGGTCCCGTTTCCACTAATACCAACTTGTGGAATCATTAATAAATTGTCATTAAATATTGACATCAGAACCTTGCCAACCCATCTGGCCAGCGTGGGAAGTACACTTTGGCCTACAGGCCAAATTCTCCAATTCCTGGAAGGCCCATCTCCAACAGTAAAGGTCTCTGTGGTTCTAGGGGTTTTGTACAATAAAGTTTTAAAAAAATATACTCACAGGACTTGTTCTTCAGTTCCATCTTAATTTCCTCGACTGCCGAAGTCTTCAGAGACAGTTCTCTCTTCAGATCATTCTCTTCACGACGCTGACGTTCTAGTTCCAACTGAAAACATATATATTAATAAAAACAAAGATTTTAATTTTCCTTTATTAGTGTACTCAAACAAATTTCAAGGATTCACCGTGCGGGTGACAGGTCCATCGTGTGTGGGTAAGAGATGAGAAGAATAGTGTCTCAGTGAGGCCTCTTTTATTATTTTATTTCACAACAAGACTCTTACGATTCACGATACTGCTCCTCTCCCTACCCAACCAAATACTGTATGATTCCGTTAATGCCGTCTTGGAAGCTCTTTCCATAAATGTATCTCCTGCAGACCTGCTCAGACCCAATTCTTTCCGTAAGTGGTGCAAAGATTTTGCCGGAACTCCTTTCGCACCAACTTCCACTGCGTAAATCCGTTCCTGAACATTTCTTCTGTGAGATATTTATTCGACTTCATGTTGTGGTCTTTTGGAATATTTGATTTCCACGGAACGGTAAGTTCAATAAACATAACTTTTTTTTTTTTTAAATAAATATTTAAATATTTCCAGACAGGTCACACAGCGCCATCTAGTTTCCGTGGTAAGCAACGAGGCTTGTGTTACGGAAACTAGATGGTTAATAAACTACATATTATACTTCTTTTTTTTTGTAAATATATACATATTATACATATAAACACCCAGACCGAGACAAATTATACAATGTACAACTTGCCCCCGGTGGGAATCGAACCCACGACCTCCCGAGTTCACGGCAACGTTTGTTACCACTAGACCACGGAGGCGGTCAACTTATATTATAACTGTTTTCAAATTCCGAGAAAATACTAAGATATCTGGCCTATATAAAAGCTACTTCATCTGGAATCCTATAATGATGTTTACATGTATCCATAACAATTTTCCAGTCTGATGCGGCGCCAAGGATCGAGTTAATGTCTAAAATGTATGTCTACAAGTGTCCGTGCAGAGCGAAGTAGACCGCTTTGGAGTCCACGGGCTTTCTTGAGTAAAAAGAGCTGGCAGATTCTCCCTAAATGAAACCATGAAACGGGCTCTTGCTACTATTGAGGTTGGAACCCATTGGATTAGTCCAGGATGATGGCAAGAGACCTGATGGTATGACGCTGATCCCCTGGGAGGGGGGACGGGCCTTAGTGTGGGATGCCACTTGTGTCGACACTTTGGCTTTGTCACACCTTAGGGGAACAGCGCTAAAAGCGGGAGCCGCAGCCGAAAGCGCAGAGTCTCGCAAGCGGCGGAAATACGTATCTATAATCGAAGAATATACGTGTCTGTGCCGTTTGCTGTAGAGACTTTAGGCCCGTGGGGTTCAAGCGCTAAAATATTTAACAAAAAACATCACCCCTCGTCTAATTGTCTACTCTGGAGACAAGAGGGCTGGTTCTTTCCTCAAGAGGTGAACCTCAGTAACTATCTACATATATTACGCGCCATCTCTAAATTAAATTACCTGTAGTTTAGCAACATTGTCATATTGAGCTGCCAAATCGTGTGAGAGCTCGTCGAAGTGGGCATTGTATCTCTCCTCAGCTGCGCTGCGTTCTTGTATGGCTCGTCTAGCTCCTTCACCAGCTAACTCACGAATCTTACCACGCTCTTTAGCTAGCTCATCCTAGGGAAAAATATTGATATTTTTTTAACTTGAAACGTACACGAGGTCCAAGAATGGGAGCCACTGCACTAACGATGTCAATCTCTACCGTTATGCCGGCCTAACAAGATGTTTTTTCACACTTCGCTTGAAGGACTGTGGGGAAACACACTTACTGGGAAAGCATTCCAAGTCTTTAACGTAGTAGGCGTAAGAATAGTGGCTACTTTGCCTTCCCTATCACCTCATTTATCATCCATCGGGAGATAAAAAAAACTTGGAGTTCTTCGCGCCATTTTGCGTGGACATGTCAAGTGCAAGTTTTTGTTTTGTAAATTAATTTACTGTGGATATTATTGGTCAAAAGTGGTGTTGTTTTGTTGAATAATGTGCTACAATGTGATTAGTTATTGAAAACGATAAATTGGACGTTAAATATGGTGTACAAGTTGCAGTTTATTTTTTGCGGTTTTCCCGCGATGCGAACTCCTATATTATACCCGACGTGTTTGGGCTATAATGCGGCGAGTGACTCCAATAAAAGCATAAAATTCTGAAACATCTGGAATTTAATCATTAACTCATAAAAAATAAAGATATATTACGTCAGACTTGGCTGTATGGGCTAGACTCTTTGCCTTCCCTATCACCTCATTTATCATCCATCAGGAGATAAAAAAACTTATGGTTATTTGATTTCTATCACTTAACTTACCTTCATACGACGGACTTCAGTTTCCAGATTATTCCTTTCATCTCGTAACATTTGTTCCACACCATCGTTGCCTCGTTTATACTTGAGGTCCAAGTCACCATCCTTTTGTTCCAAGTTTATCTTTAACTTAGAAACTTGACCTTCGAGAGAATTCTTATCTCTGTAAATAAAAAAATAAAGTATCATCACGACCGTATCCCTTGCGGGGTGGTTAGAAGCCACGCTTAACAAACAAACAAAGCTTCAATTTATATATTTTACCAAGAAGGAAAGAAACACATCTAACACACTTTATTTGTTGCAGATATTTTTTATAGGAAAAATTTAATTGTTTTTGGTATTTATGTTTGTTCTTAACAGGTTTTACCTCCATTATTCTAAATCTATTTTCAGTTAATATATCACCCTCAATTATTATAAGAATTATTTATTTTTACTAAAATTTTAATAATATGTTATATTTAAGTAGTTATTTTTATTGCATGCGTGATTATTTTTTGCATTTATTTTACATATCCAATGGTATAAAAACCCAATTGCTGGTTTTATTTTTAGTTCTACTCTTTGTTAAGCTGTGGTTCATCGAAATAAATAAACAAAAAATTATTATTATTATCATCACTAACCTAACACAGACTCCTATATAGAAAATGTTTCTGGATAACTTATCCATCACTTGTCAAGCTAGACAATTGGTTGTATCTTGGTAGATAAAAATATTACCGCGTTAGCTACTTCCTTGTTGGAAGCGATGATGACGTTCGGTGGATCGCCCACTGGCGTCGCTGTTCCTCCGATGTTCACATTTAGCAAGCTTTACTATAGGCCAATTATGACAAGTGGCAAACTCGTCGATGTGTATTGTGTCCCGACCTTATTTTTTAAAACTATTTATTAACGATTCTACAAGTTTGTATTAGTGGCATTAGTGCTGATGGTTTGACGTGGTCACCGAGGCACGGGAACGGTGGTGTTGTAAATCTATGTCATTTTTTTTACATTGTTTAAAATTACTTTTAAACAAAAGTTAATTATACGGATTCACATTTAGCCAACTTTACTATAGGCCAATCGTGACAAGTGGCAAGCTCGTCGATGTCTCCAGCGTACCAAACTCGAAAAATATCACAAATTAATTAAATATTAACTAAATTTATTTATTTAAATTAATGATACGATGGGATGAAGTTATCCAAAGGCTAGCGGAAAAATCTGGAGACAGCAAGGCTGGCAATTATTTTTTATTTATAGATATATTTTTTTATTAGGTTTAGTTCATAGTTATTTTTTTTTAATAAATTATTAATTAATTAATATTATTGTGTCCCGACCAGAAATCGAACCCGGTACCTCCGAGTCTACTCCACCGCTAGACTTCGGAGGAAATTACTTTTATTTTTTATTTCTATTAAGTACCTATTTGTTATGCGTTAGATAACTTACCTCTGCAAATTGTCAATTTGCCTTTTAAATCCATCTAGACATGTAGAGTCAACCAATCCGTTTGCAAGCTTGCGTTTATTTTCGTTGTTTTCCTCCTATAATTTATTTATTATATTTTAGGTAAGTCTTAAATAAAACTAAACTAAAAATACCTATGAAATTAAAACTATTCTACAAAATAAACTAAGGGCTTACCACCAGGGAGGGTACCTAAAACGTTCGCCGCATTTCCTCGTTGAATTATAATGGAAATATTATGTTTTAGGTAGTTATGGCATTTGGGGTCGCCACACTCTTGAAAAATTCGTTTACCCAGTTCTTTTATGAATTTGTGGGTATCAAGAGAAGGGGGGTATCCCATTGTTTTAACCCCAAAATATATTCCGAATATTCCGGTTATTCAGTGTATTGTTTTAGTTTTCGTAAAAAAGAAAATGATAATGTTTCTTTTACCTGAATCTTTTTAAGATCAATTTTAGACTGAGCAAGTTGTGCTTCCAATTCTGCGATTCTTGATTCAAAGATAATATTGGGTCCCTCAAGTTTGGTTGTACGAGTCTTGGAAGATGACCTCTTCGCTTTGGATGGAGTGATCTGAAAGGAAAAATATAACAATTGTTCTTTCGCTCCTGTTCCAACAATCAATAAAATAATCCGACACATTCTTTAGCAGATGTTTAGATACTTTTACACTATCAGCAGGTCGCCAGTGGAACTGCCTTTCACTTAACGTTCGAAAAGAAACCTCATTTAAATGTTTAAAAATTTACACAACTTACTTCTTCACAAAAAGCAAGACGACTTCTCTAAATTGGTATAATATTGTGTGTATTTAATATTTATTTATTATGCATTATACAAAAATAATATTTTTATACGAAGTAGATACAAAAATAGAAATAAAATAGATTAAAAAACTAATTATAAATACAAAAAGGCCGGTTTGGCTGCTCAGCCGAATTCAAAAAGCACATTAAACAAAGTTATAACTTTGTGGCATTTGGGGTTGAAACAATGGGGGTATATTTTCTTGATACCCACAAATTCGTAAAAGAGCTGAGTAAACGAATTTTTCAAGAGTGTGGCGACCCCAAATGCCATAACTACCTAAAACAGGCTATTTCTCTTTCTTTTTTTTTTTTTTTTTTTTTTTTTTTTTTTAATACTAGCACGACATGTGACCCTGCGCCCACCTGATGGTAAGTGGCGCGCAGGGTCCATGAATGTTAGCAACTGGAATCAGACCCTTATATCCGACATCAGTCCCTAACACTATGCCGGCTTGACTAGATGCCTTTTCACACTTCGCTTGAAGGACTCCAGGTTATAGGAAAGTGGAAACACAGAGGCTGGAAGAGCATTCCACATCTTTATTGTGCGACAGATGTATGAGTCACCAAATTTATAGGTACGCGAAGGGATAGTGACTACGGTGTGTGGGTGCATATTCTGACCTGTGCGTGTGGTTCCGTTGCGGAATGGAGAGGAAGGAATTAGGTTATAGAGCTCTTCAGAGCACTCACCATAGTATAGCCGGTAGAACACGCTCAGAGAAGCTACATCTCAACGAAGCTGCAGGGATTCGAGAGTTCCAGATATAGTGGCATCGTCCACAATTCGAACAGCTCGCCTTTGTAGGACATTGAGAGCATCTGTGAGGTACTTGGCTGAACCATCACAAAGGTGTGAACAGTATTCCACGCATAATTCAACGAGGAAATGCGGCGAGCCTTTTAGGTACCCTCCCTGGTAATAAGCCCTTAGTTTATTTTGTAAAATAGTTTTAATTTCATAGGTATTATTAGTTTAGTTTCATTTATAATTAGTTTTTAATCTATTTTATATTAATATTTTTGTATCTACTTCGAATTTTATTATTTAGGTAGCTTTTAATTTATATTTAAAATCTTGATTAAATTATAAATAAATCTAGGTATATATTACCTTGCTATCACTATCAAGTCCAGTGCTATCATCAACATCATCAGTCTCGGATCCATTGTAGTTGTATGTGTGGAACATTCGAGAGATCATCTTATTCTTCTGAGCTTCGTGAAGGTTTTCATTCTCGGAGATCACCTCCTTCACTTTTCCCAGCAAATTGTTCAGCTCATCCTGAGGTATAAATTATGTCATCATCATTGCTTTTAGAACTCTAGATAATCACTATTTAAGATTAACTTTCCAGTAGTCCATTCTGTTACTAAATGTAAGGGATTTTCAAAAAAAGTTATTTAAGCTATTGATACTAAAGGTATACTATTCAAATAAGGATTTTTTCAGTGGTGTACTTGAGTAGGATAATAATATCATAATAAATCTTTGACATAATATAAGTAGGTACTTAATTGACATGTAATTTATTGTTCCATTTAATTTAATTTGTTTTTATTTTTATGTATAGGTGTGTTAAATACTATATAAATGTAAATATTTTGACGCTGCATGACGGCAGGATACGCCGGAAAACTACTACTACTAGCCACATTATGTACCGTATTCTAGAAAATAAATGTTTTGATTTTGATTTTGATTTTAAGCGCAAACGTTATTATTGGATTTCGTTATTTATTACGTCAGAGGTTGCGTCATAATTCCAAAATATTATAAAATTCTCAACTCTATAACAGATGACTTCTACGTGATCCGCCACAAGAAAATGGCCTCACTGCTGCAGCGCCTGAGAAGTAGTCACAGCAGTGTTCTGAAAACCATTGCTGCACGGTTTGACTGTCATCCATCCATGTCTGCCATCCAAGAACACTGGATGGAGACAGTTATCAGTTGTAATAATCCAAGTAAATAGTAATAAGGTACTAACAATAGTAACATAGTTTTAGTAAGAACATAGGTTTATTGATATTGATATTTTCTTGCACAGCAGAACCCTTTTCAAGAAATTGTTATTGGATTGTTTGGGGGGCGAGGACAGGGGGTCAGTTAGGGAACTTGAACTTGAATAGTGCAAATGGTGTCATACCTCCTTCCTTCCTCTTTCTTATTTTCCTTTTTTTTCCTTTTTTCCTATTTATTATTATTTCCTATTAAATCTTTGTTTATTGATAATAAATATATAATGTTAATGTAATACATTCACATACACACTATACACTTTACACACTCATTCATGAGAAGGCCTTATTCTCCAGAAATATGTTCTGGAAAGCCAAACTCCAGCAGTGGAGTTCAACTATTAATTCTAAGAAAATTTCTTCCAGTCGAAAAGGATCGATCTAGAATGTTACCCTCAGAGTTGAGGGTATTAGAGGACATGACGCGATGCAAGTGTGACGTCACTGCGCCGACACCCACCCATACTGGCATAGGTAAATATTAATCCTATGTTCGATTTGTCACTGTAAGCGCTTTTTTCCACTTTATTACGCTCTGACAGCCGTTCAGGTATCATTTCCAAGCGCTTTGTGTTTTTGGCGACGCCGAATAACCAAAGACAAGGACGCGGCTTCCTTTTTATTTACACACTTTCCTTTTTATTAACACATAGTACTTGATGTGTTTATGGCAATTTGTGACATTTTGATTATTTATTTGTTTTGTTTCATTATTATTATTATATATTTTTTGGACGTAATTTTTATTTCAGTTTGTGTTTAATAATTTAATATTTATGTTTGTATTTAATTTAATGTTAAATTCGATTCAAAATTACATGTAATTTACTTATAGATCAGATTATAAATGTATTTTAAAAGGTGAAATCCTTTGGTTTGGCATGTAAATTTTTAATTGTATTGCTTTGTAAAATGTATTGCTGTTTTGGATTTTCTTAATAAATAAATAAATAAGTAATACAATGTTACTAACTACTAACGAGCTCTATATTATTTTATGAACTTTTGTTTGAAATAAACGTGTTTTTATTATTATTATTATAAGCGCTCGACCTTGACAGCGGCCGTGCAAATATCAACCTTAATAGCGTGATATATATATAGTCAACGGCTTCCATTATATAACGTCTGCTTATGTAACAGAATAGGGCTGCAAATCATATTTTAACTGTTGTTATTCAAAAAATAATATTCACAAATTTGAAATAAGAATTATAAACTACTTAAATAAATAGCGGTGGTGGCTCGGTTGTAAGAACGCGTTCCTTAAATCCTACAAAGGTCGGTTCAAACCCACCCGCCATGTACCAATGAGAAATACACGTTTCGTACATTTGTCATAGATTTACAACACCACCGTTCCCGTGTAAGGAGAGCACGTTAAGCCGTCGGTGCCGGTTCCACTAATGCCAACTTGTGGAATCGTTAATAAATTGTTATAAAAAATTACATCATGTCCTCGCCAAGCCGTCTGGCCAGCGTGGCGAGTGAAGGCCAAATTCTCCAGTTCTGGAAGGCAGTTCCAGCAGTGGAGGTCTAGGATGTTCTAGAGGCTGTAATAAATGATGAATGAATGAACATAAATATAATTAAACACCTATAAACTAAATCTAATAAAAAAATTAAATATAAATTAAGAATGTCCTCAAGAGACGTCCAATTAGAGATAGTCCCAAAAAGACTGGCAACTATAGATTCGAGACGATAGGACCATGGGGACCCTCAGCCAAGCGTCTGACCAAGGAGTTGTCCTAACGGGTGACGGAAAAGTCTGGCAATTACATATTTATGTCAACGCATTAGCTTAGCTATAGTGGAAATGTTCCCTTCTTGGGACTATCCCTAATGGGTACATCTAGAGGTAAAAAAGGAAAGTATCATCACGAAAGTATCCCTTCCGGGTTAGACCGATAGTACCACGTTCTTTTTTTTTCTAAATTAGCGGGTTCACATTTCGTCAACTTTACTATAGGACCATCATGACAAGTGGCAAGCTCGTCGATGTCTCTAGCGTGCCAAACTCGATTAATATCACAAATAATTTATTAAATATAACCTCGGAGCCCAAATCCACGGACTTAACCGCTAGACCACGGAGGCAGTATAGGCAAGTATCTAGAGAACATTTTATATTTATAGTTTATTTTTATTATGTTAGTTTATTTAATTAAGTTTTTTATTATACTGTATCAATAAATAAATTAAATAATATTTTTATTATATAATTTATATAATTCCAGGCGACCTCGTCAAGCACGGGAAGTGCGGCGGTTTCTGCTGAGAACCTCAAGTTGCGCTAATACGCCAACCTCAGTACAGGTTACGAATTTGCGACGTTTGAGGTCGAGACGATGGTCGAGATATGGCGCGGTGGTGGCTCAGTTGTAAGAACGCGTTCCTTGAATCCTACAAAGGTCGGTTCAAACCCCCCCGGCATGTACCAATGAGAAATGCACTTTTCTCACGTACATTTGTCATAGATTAACAACACCACCGTTCCAGAGCACGTTAAGCCGTCGATCCCGGTTCCACTAATACCAACTTGTGGAATCGTTAATAATTTGTCATTAAAAATGGACATCATATCCTCGCCAGCGTGGTGAGTGTAGGCCAAATTCTCCAGATATATGTTCTGGAAGGCCCATCTTCAGCAGTGGAGGTCTAGGACACTGTGTTCTAGGGGCTGTAATGATGAATGATGAGGTCGAGACGATGGGCCTATGGGGACACTCAGCCAAGCGTCTTGCCAAGGAGTTGTCCAAACAGCTAACGGAAAAGTCTGGGGACAGAAAAGCTGGCAATTATTTCTGCCACGTGCTTAGCTATACAGAGGGGAAATGTTGCCAGTCTTCTTGGGACTATCACCGAAGGATCGTTTCTAGAGGACATTTTTTACTTATAGTTTATTTTTTATTTGGTTTAGTTTATATTTATTTTTTAACTTTTAATTATTTATACAACAAAACATAGATTTTTACTTTTTTTTTTAATAATAATAAAATAGTACCCTGCAATACTGGCTTTCTCTTTCCAATTGTTCAATGTATTCTTCTTGTTTCTGTATGAATAGAACTACATCTGGATTTGTGGCTGCCGGATCGCTTACTGGGGCCGGTGGTGGTGGCACTAAAATATTAAATTTGTTTATAATGTCAGTAGGTAAGTGTTGTTTTAAGCGGTGTTATTTTTATGTAAATATCACTATGGCAAATTTACAATATTAGTCCTCCTTGAAAGTAAAAATTGGCATTTACGAGTAATATAATTGCAAATGGCATTTACTCGTACTTTCAACGGGAACAACCAATAGGTGGTATAGGCGGACTGATGGTGGTATTTGTATCCACCGTTCGTGCCGAATAAACCAGTAAAGTGTATCCACACGTTTTGGGATCAGCGTCCCAAACTCTGGAAATATCAAAATTAAATAAAATGTGTCGACACCCTCGCCGCGTCGCATCTCAGGGAGACAGCGCATAAAGCGGGAGCCGCGGCGGAAAATGCGGAGTCCACCAAGCGGCGCAAGTATGTAAGTACCTATATAAAAAAATTACATATTTGTGCCGTTTGCTGCAGAAACTCCTGAGTCCAAGCGCAAAAAGTTTTTAAAAGACAACACCGCGTCTTGTCGTCTCCTCCGGTGACAAGAGGGCTGGCTCTTTCTTCGCCCAGATAATCAGTATTGCAATTCAGAGGGGAAATGCAGCCAGCGTTCTTGCCACCATTCCACGCGGACGGGACTTATATCCCTATCCTTAATATTAATATTATTTTATATGTTTAATGGGTGGTGAATCAGCAGAGCGTGGAATAAACACAACTTCTATGGAACTGTTTATTATTTAAGATACAAATTACACTGGATATATTTCTTATTAATAGCGTCTGCGTGGCGTCTGCACACCGATACAATAGAGGACGCGCACATACTTTCTATATTTCTAGGCACAGACAATTAGACAAGATAATTGTCTTTGTGCAGGTGGTATAATTCCAATAATGTTGTAAATATTTTTTTCGAACAAGTGTATATTTAATTATATATTATTATATTAAACTAAATATTAATTTATTTAAATTAATAAATATTATTGTGGGACAGGAATCGAACCCGGAGGCAGTATGATGAGCATACAAGCATAACACTTACCAGTTTGAGAAGATGGTGGTATATAATTTTTAAGGCTGTCGGCATATAGTGTTGTGTATTTTGTAGTGAGACGAGGTCTTGGTTTGTATTCGGACAGCGGCCCATACGATCCGTACTTTTTATCAGCTGTATCGCCGTCCGATTCGTCAAGGTTCTTTATTGACGGACTGCCGTAACTGCGAAGCTATTTTTGTAAATACAAAAATATAATAAACAATTTATAAGATTATTAGGTTTTAAATCTAAAAAAATGCATTTTAGTGGCTAATCACTAATTCTTTTTCATTGCAATAGCTGTATCAAGTTTGCTAATGACTGGGTTTTTGAACCTTTTTAAGTTTATATTAAATTATTTACAAGGTAATTTATCTGGTAATGCATAGTTGAAATTGCACGTATAATAAATATTGTGGCCAATAGCTGTAGAATTTACATACAATAAAAAAAAATTACAATCTATGCCTATTAAATGTTTAAGCATAAAATACTTACACTTGGCGCGTAATTTCCAGACAAAAAGTATCTTAATTTGGACACGGCCTCCTTATAGGCCAATTCTGTGTAATCCGGAATTCTTTTCAATCCATATTCATTCATTTTGCCCGGCCTCCTATAATTATACGCATTATAACTCATGTTAGTTAAATAAATTCATAACAAAAAACAAACAGAACTAATAAAATAAAAGTAATAACATTAAATTGTTTAAAACTAAATAAAGAATTTTAATTTTCGAACACCGGAACGCCGCATTGCGCCAACTTTAATTAAAGAATGGAGAATTTGTCATTTTATCGATTTAATTTGTTGCCATGACAACGGTTGTTGGCGTAAACAATGGTTCTAGATTTTTATACCTTATGATTACGACTTGACGTGGATAATTAACTGCAGGGTTTTCATTCTATATTACATCGTCCATTGCTTTTTATTATCAAAGGAAAAAGAGATCTGTTAGTAGTTACACGCAATGTGTTTAATCTTGGCCCTCAAGCATTAAGGGCCAGGTAACCAAACTATTTATAAATAAATGTAGTAGTAGTAGTATCATCACGACCGTTTCCCTTTCGGTGTGGTCAGAAACCACGCTTATAAATAAGCGGATTCACATTTAGCCAACTTTACTATCCTCTCTACTATATGCCAATCATGACAAGTGGCAAGCTCGTCAATGTCTCCAGCGTACCAAACTCGAGAAATATAACAAATAAATGAAATATTAATTAAATGTATTTATATACATTATTATTATTATTCGATTTGATGAGCTTTTGCGTGATTTCGATTTTGACCTATTTTGTACAAGCTATAGGGCGGCTAGGCGAGCACTCAGTACAAAGTACTTTAATATGTCCCTACCTTGACTTTCTATTATTATCATTTTGCTGTAACTACATGACTGTGAATGATTGCTTTATTGTTCTGTTTATTGTTTTATAACAATTTTGAAAATTTGTCTCTATAGTTGTTTCTTTAAAAAAAAAAAATACTTTAGTGCCGTGTCTGTTGTTTCTATCTGTGGAAACTTTTTAGTGGTTTAAGTGTTTATATTTATGTCTAATTAAAATTCTGTAACCATAAGTTTTCCTAATAAAATAAAATAAAATAAAATAAAATAAAATAAAATAAAATAAAATAAAATAAAATAAAATAAAATAAAATAAAATAAAATAAAATAAAATAAAATAAAATAAAATAAAATAAAATAAAATAAAATAAAATAAAATAAAATAAAATAAAATAAAATAAAATAAAATAAAATAAAATAAAATAAAATAAAATAAAATAAAATAAAATAAAATAAAATAAAATAAAATAAAATAAAATAAAATAAAATAAAATAAAATAAAATAAAATAAAATAAAATAAAATAAAATAAAATAAAATAAAATAAAATAAAATAAAATAAAATAAAATAAAATAAAATAAAATAAAATAAAATAAAATAAAATAAAATAAAATAAAATAAAATAAAATAAAATAAAATAAAATAAAATAAAATAAAATAAAAAGACCAGATGGGCTAACCCTCGTGCCTTATAAACAAGGTAAGTCTTTGGTTTGGGATGCGACGTGTACTGACACCCTTTGTGCTAGTCGTGTTGGTGCGACACGAAAACGAGCAGGTGCAGCGGCTGAATTGGCTGCAAACGGCAAACGCAATAAGTACATAGAGTTGGCAAATCGTTACTATTTTGTGCCGTTTGCCGTAGAGACGATGGGCCCTTGGTCTGAGGACGCTAAATCGTTAATACGCGACATAAGCGTTGCCATCCGAGCGTCAACAGGTGATCCTTTGAGTAGGGAATATCTTATTCAAAGGATCAGTGTTGCCATCCAACGAGGCAACGTCGCCGGAGTCCTCGGAACATTGGGTTCATCTTCTCCTGGATTCGATGACATGTAGATTATAATCAAGATATTTGTAAGTATTTAGTTTTTATATTAATTAGGTTTATCTTTTAGTTTATTTAATTTAAGGTTTTGTTTAGTTTATTTTTAACTTTATTGTTTAGGTAGCTTTAATTTATATTTATTGTTTGTATTTGTGTATCTTACTTATAATTATATTCCTTTTAATGAAATAAAAAAAAAAAAAAAAAATAAATAAAAAATAAAATAAAATAAAATAAAATAAAATAAAATAAAATAAAATAAAATAAAATAAAATAAAATAAAATAAAATAAAATAAAATAAAATAAAATAAAATAAAATAAAATAAAATAAAATAAAATAAAATAAAATAAAATAAAATAAAATAAAATAAAATAAAATAAAATAAAATAAAATAAAATAAAATAAAATAAAATAAAATAAAATAAAATAAAATAAAATAAAATAAAATAAAATAAAATAAAATAAAATAAAATAAAATAAAATAAAATAAAATAAAATAAAATAAAATAAAATAAAATAAAATAAAATAAAATAAAATAAAATAAAATAAAATAAAATAAAATAAAATAAAATAAAATAAAATAAAATAAAATAAAATAAAATAAAATAAAATAAAATAAAATAAAATAAAATAAAATAAAATAAAATAAAATAAAATAAAATAAAATAAAATAAAATAAAATAAAATAAAATAAAATAAAATAAAATAATAAATATTTTTGTGTCCCCACCAGGAATCGAACCCGGTTTTTGACATAGTACTACTGTTGTCCAATAGGTGGCGCGCATCAGCGCTGATTTGTGGAGTGCAATAAAGATTTTAAATAAAAAATAAAAAAATAAAATCAAGTAAATAAGACCAGTATAAAACTCTAACTCGCAAAATTTCTAGTGTAGCACTGCCAGCGTTTCTGTCGTCTGTACATAGTACTGTCGAGCTCTACGGGAAAATCACAAACCCATCCTTGGGTTCCGTTGAGCCGTCGTACTTGTCAGATGCCAGAGATGCCTGGTCAGTAGCATGCCCCAATAAATCTGTTCCAAATTTAACAAAATTTCAACGACTATGGGACGAGCCGCTCTGCAAACTGGTACTGGACGATATTTTATCTTCCAGTAACACGAGAGAGCGGGCTCGCCTCATGGCCGTTTCCACTAGGGAGTCGGGTCTCTGGTTGCAGGCTTTTCCCTCAGCATCGGTTGGCACACTCCTTGATCGAAATACACTGACAATGGCGGTGTGCCTTCGTCTCGGAGCCCGGACTGTCCACCCACACCAGTGTCGGTGTGGAGAGCCCGTGGAACATCTCGGACACCATGGGCTTTCTTGCGCTAGAAGTGCTGGCCGCATTTCTCGTCACGCTGCTTTAAACGACATCATTCGAAGGGCTTTTGTCACTGCTGGAGTACCCGCGATCCTAGAACCCTCTGGGATTGCGCGGAGCGATGGCAAAAGACCCGACGGCATGACCGTTGGGCCGTGGAAACTTGGCAGGTCCCTGGTGTGGGATGCGACATGTGTAGACACATTAGCCCCATCACACATCCAGGCGACCTCGTCAAGCGCGGGAAGTGCGGCGGTTTCTGCTGAGAACCTCAAGCTGCGCAAATACGCCAACCTCAGTACAGGTTACGAATTTGCGCCGTTTGGGGTCGAGACGATGGGCCCATGGGGACACTCAGCCAAGCGTCTGGCCAAGGAGTTGTCCAAACGGCTAACGGAAAAGTCTGGAGACAGGAAGGCTGGCAATTATTTCTGCCAACGTATTAGCTTAGCTATACAGAGGGGAAATGTTGCCAGTCTTCTGGGGACTATCACTGAAGGGTCGTCTCTAGAGGACATTTTTTACTTATAGTTTATTTTTTATTAGGTTTAGTTTATATTTATTTTAATTTTTACTTTTAAGTAGTTTTAATTTATATTGTAATTATTTTATACTGTTTGTATATTACTTCAATAAGACCAGTATAATAAGTATTTGTTCTCGAGATACTAGTTTGCGGACAGACATAAATATTAATACAAGACATAAAGAGTCTTGCGACACTCAACAAGATCTCGCAAAAAAGCAAGACGAAGACCAAGATTCGACAACACTATTCTCAATGGAATAATAATATTGCGAAATTGACTCTCAATAAAGTGTAAAATAAAAAAAAGATAATTTAAGAAATAAAAGTATGTATATTATCTATGTATGTGTATTTTGTTACTATAAGTTATTTATTTATTTTAAGTGTTTTTATTAATGTTTTTTTTTATTTTTTAAAACAGCAATAAAGTGTAAAATAAAAAAAAGATAATTTAAGAAATAAAAGTATGTATATTATCTATGTATGTGTATTTTGTTACTATAAGTTATTTATTTATTTTAAGTGTTTTTATTAATGTTTTTTTTTATTTTTTAAAACAGCAATAAAGTGTAAAATAAAAAAAAGATAATTTAAGAAATAAAAGTATGTATATTATCTATGTATGTGTATTTTGTTACTATAAGTTATTTATTTATTTTAAGTGTTTTTATTAATGTTATTTTTTACGCCGAATTTAAAAAGCACATCATATATTTAAGCATTAAACAAAATTATAACTTTGTGGCATTTGAGGTTGAAACAATGGGATAAATTCTCTTGATACCCACAAACTCATAAAAGAGCTGGGTAAACGAATTTTTCAAGAGTGTGGCGATCCCAAATGCCATAACTGCCTAAAACAGAATATTTCCATTAAAATTCAACGAGGAAATGCAGCAAGCGTTTTAGGTACCCTCCCTGGTGGTAAGCCCTTAGTTTATTTTGTAGAATAGTTTTAATTTTATAGGTATTTTAGTTTGGTTTTATTTATAATTCGTTTTTTAATCAAATTTATTTTATATGTACTTCGAATAAATATATATAATAATTCTCAACTCTATAAGCGCTCGACCTTGAAGGTGTCCGTGCAAATATCAACCTTAATAACGTGATATATGTATATATAGTTAAAGGATTTCATTATAATATAATAACCTTTGCGACTAAGTAACAGAATAAAGTGCTACAGTACTTCCTTACTACTATTTTGTCAATCTAACGCCCGCTTGAAAAATAATCGTCAAAAAAAGTTTCTGAACTATGAATATAATAAATATATGCGTTTTTATATATATATATTTAATTTAATCTCACCGAATCTTGGATCGTTTGAGCTTGCCGTTGACTTCTTTGTCGCTGCCAACACTGGAGCCGCTTTTGGCTCTGTATCCACCCACTTTAGGCTTGTTAAGGTAGCTCGTAGAACCCATCTTATGTAATATTGTATTTAAAATATGTTTAATAAATTTCTAAAAAAAGATTGAGCTTACAAAAAATACCCAAATTTTATAATAGGGTTTTCAACCAATTAAAGAACCTAATTTTTATACAAATAAAGAACCTAATTTTGGAATGTAATTTTAAAACATTTATAATCAATAAAGAATCAAATTTTCGGAATGTTAATTCAAACGCGTCAGGATACGAAGAAAGTCGGGAAAATAGTGAATTTTGAAAATATAAAGTTCTGAATTTCCTGTTTTCTTTCTCTTTTCGTCTTGTGCTGAAGACTCATAAGTCTGTCTCGCTTGGCATTTTCTGACTTTTCTTTGGGATGACATAGACCAAGAGTTGCTGCAAGTTATTTATTAAACATCTTGCCTTTTTATAACGATAGATGGCGCATATTTAACCCGTATTCGCGTAGTAATGTGCACTTTTTTCTGAATTTTGCTTTATAAATGTTCTACGGATAAAAATTGTCATTTGTTTTAATTGTGGCGTGAATGGTGAGGTCTGCTGGTGAGGTAGGTTTTGTATGAATAAAATACTTAATTCTTTAACTAAGTTTAATTTGCAATTACAAACATGTCCTATCGATAACGTTACTAGGATGACTGAGGAGACCGGGCGCCTTCCTCCATGACTCAACTTAAAAGTGAATCACGGCAATGCAGTTATATTTTGTAGAATAGTTTTAATTTCATAGGTATTTTTAGTTTAGTTTTATTTATAATTAGTTTTTTAATCTATTTTATTTTAATATTTTTTTTATCTACTTCGAATAAATATATCAAAACCAAAAACGGTTCTATAGTAACTAATAATACTCGTATCGTATCGTATAATATCATGAGTGTATAGCGTGTTTGATTGTGTGCCATGTCCATGCATGCAAACATGCCCTACACCCGTATATAGTGTATGGTTTTAATATTTCATTTTATTTCGAAATTTCATATCATTTCATGTGTAAGTTTCTATGTGTGTATGTGCGTTAGTGTGTGTGATATTGTTTTATGATACTGTTATCATAATCCCATCCCAAGAGCTACTTATCTCTAATGTAAATTGCATTAATCGCTGATGGAACTTTGAATCTATTTTGTTACCATCAAGCTCCCGGCCTAAGTGCCTGGTAGTGTCTTGCGTGCAATCCGATAGACTGCAAAACGGCATTTGGTTTTGGAGGGAAAACCCATGAAACACGAACATGGCGGGTGGAGGCACTGGAAAATGTAGGTACAATTAGACAAATGAACACTGGCTTCGTAGGTACCTATTTAGAAAAATAATTATTCGCCTAACACAGCAATGATACGAAAAAATAAATGGCCGATAATGCGGTGCAAGGGAAAAATATCAGTTCTCAAAATCACAACCCAAAATCCCTATTTGGGTGGTCAGAAACCGCGTTTTTAGGCCTTTGTTTGCTCGCACAAGTCTGACTATACTTTTCAGAAATGTAGTTACTAGGAAATCTACTTACTAGGAAATTAAATTACGGAATATGTTATCTTCAAAATATAATATTTATTCGAAGTACTTAGATACAAAAATATTAAAATAAAATTGATTAAAAAACTAATTATAAATAAAAGATACTAAAATACCTATATATACGCCTTGGTTCAAAAATATGTCTACCTCACATATGCAAGTGTGGTTCTCAAGTTGATGAAATGGGTCTACACGGGCTTAATTGTCAAAAGAGCGCAGACAGATTCTCCAGACACCAAGCCTTTTAAGCCTGAGTTTATAAAGAAAAGTTTATGGTCTGCTAAAATCCCGTCCGTCCTTGAACCATCAGGTCTTTCACGTAGTGATGGTAAAAGGCCGGATGGTATGTCTCTTGTACCATGGAGTGAGGGAAGATGTCTTGTTTGGGATGCCACCTGTGTGGATACCTTTGCCGCTTGCCACATTTCCTCTACATCAAAAAAGGCCGGTTCGGCTCATGCAGCCGAATTTAGAAAGCACATCAAATATATAGCATTAAACAAAATTATAACTTTGGGGCATTTGAGGTTGAAACAATGGGGGTATATTCTCTTGATACCCACAAATTCATAAAAGAGCTGGGTAAACGAATTTTCCAAGAGTGTGGCGATCCCAAATGCCATAACTACCTAAAACAAACCTTGTACAATACCTATGACGGATCCTTTTTTAAATTTATTTGTAGTTTTTTTTTTATAACAGAAAAATGAATTTTTACTTAACGTTACCTAACTTAAAAGACGAATTAAGTAAGCGAACACCGTCTTTAAAATAAAAAAAGATAAAGATAGAACGGCAATTTTGAGATCACCATATCTTTGCTTTCGCTTGGAAATCTCGATTTGTACACTTAAAAGCTGCTCACTTCTGCATAATATCCAGAAAATTTTAAATTTCGTAGTAAAAATACAACATTTCTATGCAACTGACAGTTGTATTAGGTACCATCTATTATGCGCCATCTGTCGTGATAAAAAGTTAGTGATACACCCCATTGTGTGGTTAAGATCCTCTTTTTGTGAATGATGTAAGTGTGTGTGTGTGTATAAGAGGGTGTGTAAACTTTACATACTTTGTTATTATCGCATTCCTATTTTACTATTGACAGTAATTCCTCCGTTATATTATAGTCAAGAGACGAGAGATAGGAGATGGGAAGTGGTGGTTAAAACAGTTTTGATGTGCGTAATAACTTTCGTATAACCAATCGGTGAAGGTCGCTCTTCTACGGGTCGTGTACTATAAAGGAAAATCGGGATTTGCATAGATTTCATGATAATAAATTGTATTATCTTTTCATGTAACCAACTCATCGATCGGTGGTGCCATCCTGTATCTGGCGGCAAAATCGCGTGACTACATCGTAAATTACAACGAAATATTCTTCTGATTTTTTATTTTTTTCAGTCAATATGTTTTCCTATTACTTTTTTTTTATATACTATATACGACATGTGACCTTGCGCCCACCTGATGGTAAGTAGCGCGCAAGGTCTAGTGTTGCCCAAAGACTGGACTTGGTCTTGCATCAGAATAGGTGGACTTGGTCTCGGTCTTGGTCGTGCACTCCTAATCTTGGTGTTGCGCAAGAGTCCCGCAAGAATTCTGCGAGACTCAATATACAGGTTGTCCCAGAAGTCGACGTCAAGCCGGAATCGGGAGATAGGCGAAGTCATAATAGTTATCAGAAAAATATTTTAAAAAATCTTAGTTATATATTTAAAAAGTTATAGGTAATTTTAAAAAAATAGAGTAAATCTACACCTGTGACAGTCTTTTAACTCCTGTTGCTACAAATCTTAACTTTTCTTTAATTTTATTTTTCTTATGTAATCCTGAATAATGCATCTGTAAACTGTTGCCTAAACTGTACATTTTTATCCAGTACGTTCAGTTAAACATGGGCAAAGTATTAATTTCGAATACTTGCTTGGGAAAAAAGTGGCATTTTCTTCCGAACTAGAGCAGTTGGCTGTAAATTTTAGGCAACAGTTTACAGATGCATTATTCAGGATTACACAAGAAAAATAAAATTAAAGAAAAGTTTAGATTTGTAGCAACAGGAGTTAAAAGACTGTCACAGCGTGTAGATTTACTCGATTTTTTTAAAAATACCTATAACTTTTTAAATATATAACTAAGATTTTTAAAAATATTTTTCTGATAACTATTATGACTAGTCTGTCTGTTATTGTGTCCCGACCAGGAATCAAACCCTGTACCTCCAACTTTAAATCCACGGAATTAACCGCTAGACCTCGGAGGCATTAGGTATAGGTAGGATTTAGGTATACTAAAATAAAAATATTTGCAAACGAGCTCTCCCAAGTTCCAAATACCTAAACGTTTTTTTTTTCCATAGAAACAAAAAAATATTAAAAATTACAGACACGACGCAATTAAAATTTATTGAAAATCTAACCCGAAAAAAGTAAACACATTAGCAAAATTTCGAAAAAATTATGTGCAAGAGTCTCGCAAGACTAGGGTAGTCATATTAAAAATGACCAATCATGCAACCATATCAGTAGTCTTGGTCTTGGTCTTGCAAGAAAGCTAGCCAAGACCAATATTGGGCAACACTAGCAAGGTCCATGAACTGTCCAGCAACTGGAATCAGACACTCATGACTGACATCAGTCCCTAACACTATGCCGGCTTGACTGGGCATGAATTTATCGAGGCATTTGTTGTCGGCCTAGCTAAACGTATGTTTTACCGGGCTGACAACGGATCCTACAAGCATCTTCAGGATATCGCTCCTACTTTCGCACGGCCCCCGGAGGGAAGGCCACTACCTAGGGAGGCGCTCTTGGAGAAGAACTAAAGTAGACAAATCTAGATGACTAGATTCGTGAACCACAAGGGCGGTGTTGTAGTAGGAACAGCGCCCAGCACCAATATCCCATCCCCAACCCAGGCCCATTGAACATCCGATGACCTGATGACTCCGCTGTCTGTCTGTGACGGCAATTCGAGCCGAATCCCGAAACGTGTAGATACACTTTACTGGGTTTATCGGCACAAACGGTGGATACCTTTCCGCCCCAGCAGACTGGGCAAATTACCACTATCAGTCCGCCTACCCTATAACCTGCAGTCGTATTCCATTACCTAAGCGAAAACTTTAGATTATTGAAATAGTGGATGGATATTTACTGTTACTTTTAGTCCGAATTTTGCCGATCATAGCCGAGCTCACGTCAAAATAACGGTTTCCACAATTTAAAAAGTCATGTGACCTGTGTGATAAAAAGAGGAACATCACGACCGTTTTCCTTTTAGCCAAATTTACTACGAGCTAATCAGACTAGTGGCAAGCTCGTCTATGTCTCCAGCGTACCAAACTTGAGAAATATCACAAATAAATTAAATATTATTTATTTAAATTAATTTGGGACCCTAGCCAAGGAGTAGTCCAAACGGCTGACGGAAATCTGAAGATAGGAAGGTTGGCGCGATGTCACATGTTGAGTTCAGTATAAAAAAAATTGTTTAGATGTTTTGCTATTGGAAATTAAGTACCTAATAAACATTGTGTGTGAGAATGACAACCAATGGCCACTCTATCTTATTTCAACTCTTTGTTTACCGGCTATAAATGCTAGGCGGACTTAATGCCCGAAGACATTCTCTGACGGACAAATTCGATCAAATACAGGTGCCATCATAATGATAATACGAGAAATAAATAACTATTTAAATTAACAGCTAATTAATATATATAACTTACTAACGCTGTGTGGTGGTATTTTTTACCTAATTTTGTTTGCAAAGTCAAACACAGGGTAAATAAAACAACAAAATGTTACAAAAAAAAATATTTTATTTTTTATTAAGTTTTACAATTTAGTTTTAAAATTCAACTTAAACTAAACAGTCTCCACAAATTAAGTATACGAAAGGCAAACCCAGCGGAGCTGACAGACGTATAGCTATCTCTTTCCAACACTCAGTGTGCGAGCGAGATAGATGTATTCTGAAAGCGTCCACGAAACATCGACGACCACAATGTAAAATATCAAATCAGAAATTACCATACCTTACAGAAACTAGTTTGTGACCCAAGTGTGTATTTTTAACCGTAACGTAAGTTGTCAAATTAATGAAATGATATAATTTATTTGTCAAAAACATGGTAGGTACAGGGATGTAAATTGTTATAAGTATGTAATTATATCACATGCCTTGTTATTTCTAACATACAAATATGTATACCGGTGTGAAGTTAGCGGCCAAAAGTTTTCTGCCAACATAACTCGACCAAATTGAAAAGTCGCTATATATTTAAAAATAAATTTCATACTATTAAGCACTTTTAATTTATTATGCATCATTATTATGAGTTTTAGAATAATAAAATCAGTAATTAAAATTTAATATTTTTAAAGTATTTTAAGTATAATAGGTATTTAATCACATTAATTTGTCGACCTTAGTGTCTAGGTAATCTTTTGCCGAATAAAAACATTTATTAACCAGCATTTGTTTGACTCTTAATTTGAACCGTTTTAGTGGCAGCTCCCTTATAGTAACTGGAAGCTTATTAAATATCTTTGTTGCCATTGCATAACAATTTCGGCTATATTGGATACTTTTATAGGACAACGCGTTTTATAATTGCAATTATTCTCAAGAGTCTTTGTGGCTTATTACTAATAAACAGCAAAATAGTAAATTCCTTAAATTATCGTACGTACTAGTAATGTAATTTTAGATTCGATATTTGACATCGCAGGAGTAGAAATTGTAAAAAAAAGTTAGTATACATTATACTGAATTTTTCAAATTGCATAGAAATAATATTGAATGAGAAAATTGTATTGTTTGGGCCTCTGAATAAAAACACAGATCAACAAATTAAAAAAAAAAAAAAAACTCCGCGCCATTTTACACAGACATGACAAGTGCAAGTTTTTTGTTTAGTACATTACTTTTCTGCGGATATTGTTAGTCAAAAGTGGTATTGCTTTGTTTAATAATGTGCTACAATGTGAATAATTTTGGAAAACAATAAATTGTTCTTTAAATATGGGGTACAAGTTTAGTTTTTTTTTGCGGTTTCCCGCGCTGTGGACTCCCATATTTTACCCAACGTGTTTGAGCTATAATGCCGCGAGTGACTCCAAGAAAAGCATTAAATTCTTCTGGAATTTGATGATGACCTCATTAACTCATAAAAAGAAAGATATAATACGTCAGACTTGGCTGTATGGGCTTAGACCCTTTGCCTTCCCTATCACCTCATTCATCATCAATCGGGTGAAGACAGCAACAGAAAAAAAAAAACATTATTTATAAAAATTACCTAGGTATATAGTTTCAAATTAAGATATCATTTCTATGCGAAGAAAGTTTATTATTATTAAAAAGTAATACTCCTACAAATTAGATTAATACTAAAAAAAACATCTTAATCATTACTGTTAGTAAACTACACAACAAATAATAAAATAAAAAAACAACTTGTGTATAAATAAAAAATAAAAAAAACTTTATATTATAATGTAAATTGCACGCTTTATTTTCAAAAAGAAAATGTAAAATCATTCCAGAATATAATAGGAGTAGAGTATCATCACGGGTGGTCAGAAACCACGCTTATAAATAAGCGGATTCACATTTAGCCAACTTTACTATAGGCCAATCATGACAAGTGGCAAGCTCGTCGATGTCTAGCATACCAAACTCGAGAAATGTCACAAATAAATTAAATGCTAATTAAATTTATTTATTTAAATTATTACAGATTATTGTGTCCCGACCAGGAATCGAACCCGTGGCGGTGTGGCGTGTCCGGTGGTCGCCCCTTCCTTAGAAGGTCAATGCAGTGGTGGCACGTGTGTCGGGTCCCGGTCCGCACCCTAAGGGCCTGGTTGAGCGGGGGGATGGCTGGCACATGCGTTATGTCCGTGATCGGGTGCTGCTGTGGGGGCCTGGGACCGAGGCCGAACACGTTCAATTTATTGTTCTTAAATTAACAGAGGTTTTTGCGTTTTGTCGACTTTCGGGTTGCACATAGGCATGTAGTCTACCTTAATTCTGACTTGCCTGGTGGGATACTGCTGTACCAGGTATTGTATTCTCATAGGTACTGATAACTTTTATAAGGTTATTAATTGATAGTTATGGTGCAGTTTTGTATGTTTTATTTTGTAAATCTGATATAGCTGAGTTTTCCTTGCAGATTCCTTTCTCAGTCAGATTAAACATTAACAGGTCACTGGAATTTGCTAAGCTGCTGGTCTTCTGCTAACAGCTTACTTATTGGACCACTTTGCTGCTTAATCTTCTACTAGCAGGAGTAGAATCATTCAAAATAATTAAATTAATGACGTTTCATAAATGCCTGTAATAAATAGGTTTACGTGAATAAAGATATTTTGACTTTGACTTTGACCTAAAGTTCTACCTACCTAAGAGTCTAAGGACTTACCCGCTAGACCACGGAGGCAGTTAATATAATAATAAACATAATCTAAGTAATCATCTTTCTAATATTTTTATAAAACAAAGTCGGGTTTGTTGTTTTGTTTTTGTCATGTCTATATTTTTTTTTAATTGTACTTTTTAGTTTTTGTGTTTTAGTAAACGATGTTACCTACCTGTTGACTTCAATGCTGGTCTGATATTAAATAAAATTATTGCAGTGCCCTAAACTAAAATTACAACTGACGAAATGGCTACTATCGAAATGGACCATAGATTTTATAGTGTAAAAGAGTATCTTGAGTGCAAAACAGGTTAATTAATATATATTTTTTTGTTTTAATGTAGTTGTGATTATGATATTAGTATGTAAGTAAAGATTTGCACGCCTGCTTGCAGGTAGAATACATGTGAGTAGACCTGACTAAAGTTTTGTGACCACTGTACTGTATTTATTGCAAATAAACGATATTTCATTTCATTTCATTTCTGTAAGTAACATGTTTACTAAACTAATAAGATACCTTCTAGATTGTATATTGTATAAGATTTTGTAAACATTGCTTAATTAAATAAACACTTATAACTCGAGAACGGCTGGACCGATTTTCATGGTTTTTGATTTGATAAATTTGTCTCCGTATACAGCCCCTAGAACACAGCGTCCTAAACCTCCACTGTTGGAGATGGGCCTTCTAGAACATATACGAGTATCTGGATAATTTGGCCTACACTCGCCACGCTGGCCAGACGGGTTGGCGGAGATCTAATATCATTTTTTAATCACAATTTAATAACAAATCTAAAAGTTGGTATTAGTGGAACCGGATCCGACAGCTTAACGTGCTTTTCGAGGCACGGAAACGGTGGTGTTGTTAATCTATGACAAATGTACGTAAGAAAACTGTATTTCTTATTGGTACATGCCGGGGTTTGAACTAATCTTTCTAGGATAGGACACTTATAACCGAGTCACACTGCGCAATTTGACATTAAATGAAATATCAATTTTAAAATGTTATTTGTAAAAAACAACTGTTTGCAAATTCGCACCGTCATTTCTTCATACTTTAACGAGTGAAAAAAAACTGAAAAGAAAATTTTGACCTAAAAGAAAAAAAAAAGGAGTTCTTCGCGCCATTTTGTGCGGACATGTCAAGTGAAAGTTTTTGTTTTGTAAATTAATTTACTGTGGATATTATTGGTCAAAAGTGGTGTTGTTTTGTTTAATAATGTGCTACAATGTGAATAATTATGGAAAACAATAAATTGGACTTTATATATGGGGTTGTATATACAAGTTGCAGTTTATTTTTTGCGGTTTTCCCGCGCTGTCAACTCCCATATTATACCCGACGTGTTTGAGCAGTGGATGGTTCCGCGAGTGACTCCAAGAAAAGCATCAAATTCTGCAACATCTGGAATTTGATGATGACCTCATTAATTCATGAAAAACAAAGATATATTACGTCAGACTTGGCTGTATGGGCTAGACCCTTTGCCTTCCCTATTACCTCATACATCATCCGAGCCAGCCAAAAAATTACAACACGCGAGCAAGTCATAAATTACTCTGCATCCCTCGTTTTAAGACATCTGCGTTTCGAGGTAGTTTTAGGTACGCTGCTGTGAAAATATGGAACAACTTGCCTCCACCGCTTCGGGACATGCATTCCTTAGCAGGTTTCAGATCGGCACTCAAAAGGCATATGCTAATATTACAAAAGACTTCACAGCAACTAACCTAATCTTATTCTATTTATTAATTAATATACAATTGATTTTTTTCTTGACTATGACTTACATTATTTATCATAATATTATTTATTTATTATATTCTAATTGTATATGTAAACTGTACATTTAGTGCTCCTTCCGATTAAGTAAATGGTACTGTATATCTCTGCGACCCGTGACTCACCCAACATAAGGCATCAGCTGAAAATCAGCGCTGCAGCCTCGGCTGTAGCATATGCTGAGCTGACCACCTATTTATCGCCACACCTGTTTGTATGTTTCGGTATATAGAATAGGCTTACATTTAAATTTATTCCTTGCATATTTTAATTTTTTTGTAACCATTCTAATTGTTGTGATAAATAAAGTATTTTCTTTCTTTCTTTCTTTCTTTCATCGGGAGAAGAGAACCAAAAAAAAAAAAATTAATGCCCCCATTTTTTTTTTCTTTTTCACATCTTAAAAACCACCATCAATGACTTTGAACGAAATTTAAAAACTGATCCTTTATTTAGAATCAAAGTTTGCATTAGGACTAATACTATTTTTAATATAAAAACCGAAAAATATTCTGAGACACCCTTATAAGATATATATTATATATACTGCCCCCTATTATTTGGTTGTAGATTTCAAACCAATAATGGTTCGATTTCTTTTCAAGGCAATACGAAATTATTGATTTGTGACTTTTTTCTTATAATCTATTATGGATCCTGTTATACCAGCCTGTATATCCTTGAAAATTATAATGCAAATGGAACATTTTAATGTAAATAATTATTGGTAAAATAATACATTTTATTTACAATTTAATAATATTGTATATTAATACAATTTGCCTCGGCCTTTACTATTAAAACAAAAGAAAAGCATGTACTATAAATTACTTACACCATTTTTGTTTACGCATTGAATAATATTTAATGTATATAATAAAATAATAATTTAGAATTCATAATAATATAAAGAGGTGTATATACCGCCAAAATATATTATTTATACTTTGTCTATGGCACTAGACATCAAAGCTCGATGAGTTTGACATAAACATAATATTTACATAAACAATAATGTTAATTCTTACATTTAATACTACTGTTTGTTAGTAGCAAAGTAAAATAAAATACTGAGTCTACTTAAAGAAATAGGCTGAAAGACTTGACTTTCAAAGCCTTTAAAATTAAAAACTTACTGTTACAATTTGGCGCGAGAAGTAAAAGTTCGTAATCTGACCCGCGGTTTTACTCAATACTGGGTTTTGCTTATTCATAATACATTGCGTGTTGTCGTGAAACTAGAAACAATCTTGCTACAAAATAACATGCAATCTATAATGAAATTAGATAACCATTAATTACGAACTAGAGTTGTAAAAAAAATGTTTTTTGTTTTTATGTTTACTATATTCCACGCCAACGTATTATTTAATAACTAAATAATACAATTTCATTACAGGTAACAAACAAATCTGATAATGATTTGTTTGTTAAAATAACAGATTCGTAAATTTTTCGTTACAATATAAAATGGCGGGAAGGTACCAAAACGATTAATCGACCCATAGCCACCAGGGCCCCGATTCTCATTTTGCACGTACATGTCAAATGCAGGTTTTTATTTTATAAAATATTTAACTGCTACAATGTGAATAATTATGGAAAACGATAAATTGAACTTTATACAACCTCATATTATACCCGACGTGTTTGGGCTATAATGCCGCGAGTAACTCTAAGAAAAGCATTAAATTAAGGAACATAAAAATAAATATTACGGCAGACATGGCTGTATGGGCTAGATTCCTTTGCCTTCCCTATCACCTCATTCATCGTACAACGAGAGAAGGGAAACAAAAAAAAATATTATATAGATTAAATAGCGAAATATAAAAAAATTGCATATATTGAAGGCTTCCAAGGGTTGAAATGAGAATCAGAGCTCAGAGGTGGGATTGTAAAAAAATAATGTTAGTTATAGATTAATTACGGAATTTGTAAATGCACAAAATATCACTCTATTATTGGAATTTATTAACAACCTGTTTCACCCAGCTCGCTTTGCATTCATCAGATTCTTTCGCACAATCATTTATACTGGGAATGTTCATCTCCGTGCTAGTAGTAGGTTTCAACTCGCTTGAACGTTCAAAGCTGGCCATTTTTGTTGTTATAGAAACTGGTTTAGCAATTTGAGAAGGTTTCTTAACTGCAATTGGTTTATTACTTTTAGATAAAGATTCGATTTCCATTCTTCGTTCTAGAACGGATTTTGAAGTGCTTTTTGGAACTTCAGTAGACGATCTTTTAGTTTCAATATGTTCGCTTGCAACTTTAGTTTTACGTGTGGCTGAATCTAGGCTAGCACGTTCGAAGCTTAAACGTTTGATATGAATATTTGTATTAGCTTTATTCGTTTCACTTTTAGGCGGAATTTCACTGGGTTTTTCTGGTTTATTAGTTTCTGTGTTTTTAGGTTTAGTTATTTGTGGAGGTGTTGATTCAGATCGTGAATAACTTTGTTTAATGCTTGTGTTTCTTTTAATAGTATTTGTTTTAGTTACTTCATTGCTGTTATCTTTATAAGTAGTTTTAGTTATAGTATTGGGAATTGGTATGTTTTGCTTCTGTGTTTCTGGTAATTTAGGTTTTGCTGGTACTGGTGGAGCAATTTTTGAACGATTATTATTAACCTGAGATCTTTGCTCTTTCATTTTATCAACTTGAATTCTACTTCCAGTGACCACAATTCTTTTATTCTCTCGAAAACTGGACGTAACTGTTACAGTTTCATATTTTTTAAACGATGAACTCCGTTTTACGCTTTCAACACGAACTACTTCATTCTTTATTTGTTTCTCTTTTACTGGATCGTCATCTTGATCGGAATAAACTGCGCTATCTCTAAACACATCTTCGTCTGTAACTTGTTCGATTTTCTCAAAAGATTTTTCGTATATATTTTCATCCAAATCAATATTGATTACTTCCTCGACTGGTTTTCGATCGACTCTTGGCATTTGATACGCGCCTTCACTTGAAGATGTTACGAACGATGAGTTAGAAAATAAACTATCTGGTCTGACAGCGTTTTTGTTTATTAATACATTAACATTCTTGTTAGCTGACTTATCGCTAATCAACGTTGACGGATCTACGTAATCCGACTGTGCGATACGTGCACCTAAATTCTTACTTCCTTGCATATAAATAGGTAATTTATTTAAGCTTTGGTAAGAACTGGTATTTGACTTTGAGGGTGATAGAGTACTAGCAATTGATGATACCATGCTAATGCTTTTTTCATACTGTGGTCTTACAGCTTCAGCTTTTTGTCTATTAATATCGTCGCAACTGTGTGATAGTATTTCTAGATTATTCTTTTCGCTTTGACTTTCAGATAATGTTGTACTATTACATACGCTTTTACTTAATGGATCATTGTACACTATACTTGTGGATAAAGGACTAACATCTGTAGATGTAACAACAACTTTAATTTTACTCTTAATTGGGCTTAATCGTTCGTTCTTATTACTACTATCATCTGTCTGTTCATCACCGATTATGTTTCTAAACCTTTGTAATAAGTTCTTTGAATAACTTCTAGGATTTAAACCCGGTCGTTTTTCGCTTGTAGGCGATTTCAAATCGCTGCTTGTGCTATCCGGACTGCTAGGGTCATTTGAATTAACTTCAATTGAAGTATCCAAAGTAACTTTAGTATTCTTATTCTTGAAACGACTTAGAACATTTTTAAGCGATAACATATTACTTGTTGGTTTGTATATTTTATGTTCTGGGTGGATTATTTCAATGTCAGTTTCGGCAATCTTTTCGACCATTAAAGCTTCGCAGGATGACGTAGCTGAAATCATCAAATTGGATTGGGATACTGTTAAAAGATTTTCGTTTTTGTTTGCGTCTAAATTTATCTTTTCAAAATTATTTTTATAGCATCGATCTATTTCTTCCTCAAGTTCCAAAGTAGACTGGCTTATGTTGTGTATATTGCTTTTTTCATTTAGTTTTTGTTTAGAATTATTTTTATTAAACTTTAAGATATCTCCATCGCTCATATAGTTTTCTATATCATCAAAACTAAGATCACTTTTATCCGACGCAATAGTGAATGGTCTGTCTGTACTAAGTACCTTTCCATCGCGATTAAGGTACGTTTTATTATTAGCATTAGGTTTCGAACGAAATGTGCTTAAGTTGTTTTCTTCGCTAGTACTTGTAACTACTTGAAAGCTTCTCGGCAAAGAACCAGATTTCCTATCTCTCGATACATTGAAATGTTCTTTTTGACGACTCAACCAAATTTCTGGTGTATTTGGTCCTTGATCTGCATTCATAGGTAAATAATCACTATCGACAGTTGTCGGTTCTTTTTGTCGTTTTCTTAATTCAATTAAATTGTCATATTCGTTTATTATTGTAAGATCAGGTCTTGGTCCTCGACTTTCTACAGCTACATAATAATCTGTTGTTCGGTTTTCAGGTTTTTCAATACGTTTTACAGGGACGTCGTATATTCCATCTTCATCGTTGTCTTTTAATTTGTGTAGTTGATCAAATGATAAATAAACATAATCAGATTCTGGGGCATTCACATTTAAAGAGTGTTCTAGTCTATTAATAGGCGATTCAGCTCTGTTTATATTAGTTTCCATGCTCTGGGTAACTGTAGGTGTAATAGTTTTAATTACTCTCAAAGTTTCATAAATATGATCGTCTTCAGAATCTTGTTCCTCGTTTTGTGGACTTAGTGTTATTACTATTTTATCCCCGAAAGGCTTACGTTCTAAATTCTCTGATGTTTGTCTGCCAAACTTAGGTTTTATTTTCGTTAAGTCATTAGATCTTGATGTTGTCGGTTCAGGGTTGGAATGAGATTTTAATAATCGCTGATGTCGTCTTTGAGCTGTGTTTCTTAATTGCTGCTTTTTTAAAAGCTTTTGGAATTCTCTATTTTGCATTAACAATTGCGATATTATTTGCTCTAATGGTTCTTCTGTCTTATCCGTAACATCTTTATTAGCTGTTTCTGTTTCTATTTCTGTCCCTTCTTTAATTACATTTTGTTTGTTAAGATACTTGACTTTTTCTAATTCGTTCTTTTTAAATGAGTCAGTTTTTTCTATTAGCTTCTTATATGTTTCTTCATCAATATCTTCGTCTTTGCTTATTTGAGAAGGAACCAATAGTTTATTAGCAGGTTCTTTATTTTCTACAGCTACAGCGTTAAGACTGTCGGTTGATTCAGATATGTGCAATATATTTTCAGTAGAAACATCGGTGGATAAATCTGCGTAGAATTTAGCTGTGGTATCTGGACCATGTCGCATAGATTTGGCTCTGTTTTTCTTTAATTTTGATATTTTCTTTGGTATATTTTTGCTATTATACATTTTAATTTCGACAGATGGTTTTGTTCGAGTTTTGTCTAATTCCGGATCTGAAATGATTACTCCATCGCTGTTTCGTACTTTTTTAGTTATTTTATTAGAGCCACAATTTCTGCATTCAAATTCTATCTTTTCGCCTCCTTGTAAATCTGGTCTTTCGCTATCACTATCTAGGCTTCTTTTGGGTGTAATAATGACTGCATTTTGTGGAAGTCCTGGTTCTGATTTTCGTCTCCACGTACCAATTTTGGAAAGTTTCGATCTTTGAGGATCATCCTTAGACTTCGATCTTAAAGTATCACTTCTCTTATCCATATCGTTGAATCTAGATTTTCGTGAATGTATAGTACTATTAGAGTCAGTTACGACGATATTTTCCTTGATTTTTGCGCATTTAAGACAAGTTTTTTGAAGTCTAATATTGGAGCATGAATTATTTGTATCGGTTAGTTCTTTATTTTCAGTGTAACCTACTATATTGTCGGAGGAATGATAGCCTCTGTTTTTGTTTAGTGTAAACTCTTTGCCTACACTTTCTTGTGAAGATTTAAAGTCTGAACATTTGCATGAAAGCTTTCTTTCTAGATGTTCAGCACTTCCTGCATCTATGTAATGAAGGTACCTATCACATTCTGGACATTTTTCAAAATTATCATCGTTTTTACAACTACACTTATCTTCGATTTTATCTTTATTAAGTTCTGTTTCACAATCTGAACAAAGATCGACGTAGCAATTATCACAAGTAACATCTTGACCTTTTTCTATAGAAACCTGTGCACAATCACACTGTATATCTCTCCTAACTATTGGCATAGTAAGCTTTCTGTTCTTCTTCAATCTTCCTCTTACGCCATTTTCGAAAGATTTCCGTCGCTCCCTTTCTAGTTTTCGTTTCTCCAAGTATTCTGGAGCTGATAGCTGCTTTCGCATTGAAGCTTGAGTTATAAGGTTGTGAGACTTCTCTGCTAGGATGTCATCTGAAATAATGAGTAGTTCGTTAATTACATCACAAATTAAGATCTTATATGCAGTGGTATAACAAAATGTCTCTGACTCTATCACTGACTCCTCAATATCACCGACCATTAAAGACAGTTCTACTAACTGTTGCAGATGACTTTTTAGTTGTATAGCTCTTACCATTGACAATTTATTTTATTTTTATTTATTTTATTTTATTTGGGTAACTCACAGCTAATACAATAGATTAAATACTATGATAATGACTACAAGCTAATTAAGAGTTACCACACATAACAAAAATACAACCAAAAGTAATAAAAACTAAACCAAAAATAGTTACTCATTCATTTAGAGTTACGAAATTGGAAATTATTTTGTTCCTCACGGAATAAATGCTATCACAAAATAAGTCTATGTCTAAATTGTGACTTAGTAAGTTAAACAACGATACTGCTCTAGGTATATAACTATTTTGCCTATAATTGCTATGAGCATGAGGTACACATAGTAGGTCTGAAGCACGCAAGCAACGGACTGATGTCCTAAGACCAATCATATCTAATAATTCTGGACAGTCAATGATACCTCTGGCAATCTTAATGAGAAAAGTCAGGTCAGCTACATCGCGTCTGATCGAAAGAGGGAGGACGTGATATTTTATACAACGCTGTTCATAAGTAAGAAACTGAGAAATCGAGTAAATTTTCTCTGGATTTGTTCAATCTTACTTATGTAAATATTATAGCGTGGGTTCCATACCTGACAAGCATACTCCAGGTGGCTTCGGACATACGCGCAGTACAATACCTTGACAGTTTCATTTTCGTAAATGACTTAGACATACGCATAATACGGCTCTACCTCTAACTCTTTAGCACCACTGCCCGTTGCAGACAATACTATTGCTGTGTCACTCACACCATCGGTTGTTAAAGACAGTTAGGTATTGCCATCTATCTCTCACTTGTATGTGTATAAGTCCTACAAAATGAAAAGACACAGACTAATAACAATGAGAGTAATTATGACTTACCGTCAGTTTTGTTTTGCCCCAGCTCCATGACAAGTTGTCTAGCATGTGACGGTATAACTGCGTTGTAGTTCTCCAATATGACCCTCTTCAGTAATAAGGTCCATTCCCTCTTGTGTCTTTGTGAAGTTGCTTGGAGAGTGACTTGGGCTCGAGGACAGTCCCAAGGGATTACGTGGAAACTAAGAGGAGCTCCGGCTATGGCTTCTACTAGCATCATGTTGTTGCACTGTGGGACAAAGCATTATAATTGCACTTTTGCAGTTTTATTTTAGGTTATTTGATATGAGAGATAGAATGTCATTCTAAATAAATATATGTATCGAAAAAGTAATTGTCACTAAATATTGTAACCCTCGCCAAACCGTCTGGCCAGTAGAGCTGCCACCCCTCCGGGTTTGACGTACAGTCTACTGGTTTGAAGAGTGCATATCCTGGCTACGAATTTAAACATTGCATATCCCGGCTACGAATTTAAACATTGCATATCCCGGCCACGAGTTTAAACAGTGTATATATGGCATACGGGTTTAAAAAGTGCATATCCCGGCTACGGATTTAAACATTGCATATCCCGGCCACAAGCTTAAACAGCGTATATATGGCATACTGGTTTAAAAAGTGCATATGCCGGCTACGGATTTAAACATTGCATATCTCGGCCACAAGTTTAAACAGTGTATATATGGCATACGGGTTTAAAAAGTGCATATCCCGGCTACGGATTTAAACATTGCATATCCCGGCTACGAGTTTAAACAGTGTATATATGGAATACGGGTTTAAACAATGAATATCCGGGCTACAGAATTAAACATTGCATATCCCGGCTACGAGTTTAAACAGTGTATATATGGAATACGGGTTTAAACAATGCATATCCGGGCTACAGAATTAAACATTGCATATCCCGGCTACGAGTTTAAACAGTGTATATATGGAATACGGGTTTAAACAATGCATATCCGGGCTACATAAAGAATTAAACATTGCATATCCCGGCTACGAGTTTAAACAGTGTATATCCGCGTTACGTGTTTAAATAATGCATATCCAGGCTACGAGTTTAATCAGTGTATATGTTGGATACGGGTTTAAACAGTACCTACATATACTGGCTACCATTAAACATTGCATGTCCGGGCTATGGGTTTATACAGTGTATATCCGGATTACGGGTTTAAATAATGCATATCCGCGGTACGTGTTTAAATAATGCATATCCAGGCTACGAGTTCAAACAGTACATATGAGTAAACATGGTAAATGCATTTTAAAACTTTTTGAAACCATTTTATAAAGCAAAAGGTGTTCTATGCCTAAAATAAATAGATTTTAAAATTAAACTGGTCCTTCCAATAACAGTGTTAAGGTCTAATTATTTTAGAACAAAATCTCTAACCAAAACATGATTATAAAATCTCCGGGTCTGAGCAGAAATGGTTGCAGTCCTATTGGCCAGCGTGGCGAGTTTAGGCCATAATTTCCAGAAATATGTTCTTTAATCCATCACCAGCAGTTAATAGTTTTTTCATCAAAAAACCTTATTTATGCAAGTACCTACTATTTATTGTAGGTAAGATTTTTTTTGTTGCTCTTAAAAAACTTGGATTTTATTAAATTGAAATTTTTGACTCTTCCTACTCAAAAAGGTTGCCGACCCTTCATCATTGCAGCCCCTAGAACACAGCGTCCTAGACCTCCACTGCTGGAGATGGGCCTTCCAGAACATATATCTGGAGAATGTGGCCTACACTCACCACGCTGGCCAGACGGCTTGGCAAGAATATGATGTCAATTTTTAATGACAATTTATTAACGATTCCACAAGTTAGTATTAGAGGAACCGGGACCGACGGCTTAACGTGCTCTCCGAGGCACGGGAACGGTGGTTTTGTAAATCTATGACATGCACGTCAGAAAAGTGTATTTCTCATTGGTACATGCCGGGTGGGTTTGAACCGACCTTGTAGGATTTAAGGAACGCGTTCTTACAACCGAGCCACCAACGCGCCTTGCCGACCGTTGCTATAGACCAATCATGACCAGACACAGATATGCCTCCTTGGTCTAGCGGTTAAGGCCTTGGGATTTAGGCGCGCATTTTTTTATTTTTTTTTACACTATCATGATATGTGACCATGCGCCCTCCTGATGGTAAGTGGCGCGCAGGGTCAATGAATGTTAGCAACTGGAATCAGACCCTTATGTCCGACATCAGTCCCTACCTAGTCCACTATGCCGGCTTGACTAGATGTCTTTCACACTTCGCTTGAAGGACTCCAAGTTATAGGAAAGTAGAAACACAGAGGCTGGAAGAACATTCCTCATCTTTATCGTGCGACAGAGTCACCAAATTTATAGGTACGCGAAGGGATGGTGACTACGGTTGTGGGTGCATATTCCTTACCATGATATGTGACTTGTAAGCCAATATTCCATCTTCCCTGTTCTTAGTGATAAGCAGCATCTTGTCGAATAAAAACACGTGTCGGACCGCTTTAGCGCCGAATACTCTGAAAAATGGAAGAAAACTTGGTAACCCTTTTTATTGAATTTTATTTTTATATATTTATTAACTGCCTCCGTGGTCTAGCGGTTCATTCCGTGTATACAAAAATATTTAGTAATGTAAATAAATACATTTAAAATATTTAATTTATTTGTGATATTTCTCGAGTTTGGTACGCTGGAGACATCGACGAGCTTGCCACTTGTCATGATTGGCCTATAGTAAAGTTGGGTAAATGTGAATCCGCTTATTTACAAGCGTGGTTTCTGACCACCCCGTAAGGGAAACGGTCGTGATGATACTTTACTTTTTTTTTACTATTATTAAATAATTTAAACTATTTAAAAAAAAGAAAAAAAAAACTATGAGTAAATGTTCATTAGTAACATACAAAAAAAACTTAAGAATACCGATTTCAAGGAACCATTTGACAATTACAAGCCAATTGACAGCTGGAAGGCATGTTTGAGTTAAGGAGCCGTTGAGCGGAGCGCCATTTTGCGCGGAGATATCAAGTGCAAGTTATTATTTTGTAAATTAATTTACTGTGGATATTGTTGGTCAAAAGTGGTGTTGTTTTGTTTAATAATGTGCTACATTGTGATTAGTTATGGAAAACGATAAATCGGACTTTAAAAATGGGGCACAAGTTGCAGTTTATTTTTTGAGGTTTCCCGCGCTGTGAACTCCCATATTTTACCCGACGTGTTTGAGGTATAATCCCGCAAGTGACTCCAAAAAAAGCATCAAATTCTACAATATCTGGAATTTGATGATGACCTCATTAACACATAAAAACTAAAGAGGGACTTGGCTGTATGGGCTAGACCCTTTGCCTTCCCTATCACCTCATTCATCATCCAATACGAGTACGTACCTAAATGTCCCTTCAGCACACAGTTCGCCATACGTTGTCAAATCAGGTCCGACCCATCCATATAGAAGCGATTGGATTTCCTAAAAAAAAACAAATACTAATATTATAAATTTAAAAGATACCAACTGCCTCCGTGGTCTAGCAGTTAGGTCCGTGGATTTAGACTCGGGAGGTACCGGGTTCGATTCCTGGTCGGGACACAAAAATATTTATTAATGTAATTTAATATTAAATTGATTTGTGACATTTCTCGAGTTTGGTACGCTGGAGACATCGACGAGCTTGCCACTTGTCATGATTGGCCTATAGTAAAGTTGGCTAAATGTGAATACGCTTCTTTATAAGCGTGGTTTCTGACCATTACTGAACTGATTTTGATTCGCATAAAATTTTTATAAATTTATAAAATATCACCATGGCAAACTTACAATATTAGTTCCCTTTGAAAGTAAAAAATGGCACATACTTTTTAACAACAAATAGGTGGTAGGCGGACTGATGCCGGTAATTTCCCCAGTCTGCCGGGGCGGGGGAGTATCCACCGTTCGTGCCGATGAACCCAGTAAAGTGTATCCACACGTTTCGAGATCAGCTGCCGTTATGCCCTGACCAAGTGTTAGTAACTGATGTTATTCATCATCATCAGCCTGTGTCTCTCCACTGCTGGATATACCCCTCCCCCAAGGCTCGCCACTTCACACGATCTCCTGCCACCCTCATCCAACCCCCACCAGCGACCTTCCTCAGGTCATCCGTCCATCTAGCGGGGGGTCGACCCACTCTGCGTCTTCCCGTACGTGGTCTCCACTCTAGAACTCGTCTCCATCGTTCATCGGTTCTACGACATACATGTCCAGCCCATTGCCACTTCAGCTTACTAATTTTGAAGGCTATATCGGTAACTTTGGTTCTCCGACGGATTTCCTCGTTTCTGACTTTATCCATCAGAGAAATACCAAGCATAGCTCTCTCCATAGCCCGCTGAGCGACCTTAAATTTGTGGACGAAACCCAGTGTCAGTGTCCATGTTTCTGCTCCGTACGTCAGCATTGGAAGAACGCACTGGTTTAAAACTCTCGTTTTCAAACACTGGGGTATGTTTGATATCTTCTTATCGCAGCGCAGCTTCCCGATGTTATTCATGAGTGGCTAATTCTAGTTGCTTCATGGATGTCGCGCGCCACTTACCACCTTACGTTGGCGCAAGGTCACATGTTGTGCTAATATAAAATTCAGCTTGCTAATTTTGAAAGCTATGTCGATAAATTTATCCACTACAAAGATACTGAGCATAGCTCTCTCTATAGCTCGCTGAGCGACCTTGAACTTGTGGACCAGACCCACTGTCAGTGTCCAAATATTCTTTATGATTTTGTAAACTGCAACATGGACGTAATATCTTTCTTTTATTTATATATATATTTATTTATTTACATTTACAGCTGACAAACAAAACAATTATTGAAATCATGGACAAACAATCCTGTCGGGTTTGCTAGCCTAAAAAATGTACACAACATTGAATAATACAAAAAAAATGGTAATGATATAAAATAAAAGTTAATAGTAAAAAAATATATAAAAAATGCAATTAAAAGGAATACCTATAAAAACTAAAAGTAATAACTAATAAGAATAGAAAAGGAAAACATAATTATAACAAAATGAGATAATAACATGAGACAAAATAACTTTTTCCTAACCTAACCCGTTCCACAATTTATTATGCATAATAAATAAATAAATAAAATAAATATCTCCAGACAGGTCACACAGCGCCATCTAATTTCCGTGGTAAGCTACGAGGCTTGTGTTACGGAAACTAGATGGTTGATAAACTACATATTATACTTTTTTTTTGTAAATATATACATATTATACATATAAACACCCAGACCGAGACAAATTATACAATGTACAACTTGGCTCCGAAGGGAATCGAACCCACGACCTCCCGAGTTCACGGCAACGTTTGTTACCAGTAGACCACGGAGGCGGATGCATACCTACCGACAATCAATTTAGTGAGGTTATATATATATATATATATATGTGTGTGTGTGTGTGTGTGTATATATATATATGCTATTTTAATTTTTAGCTTTTATACTGTACCTGTACTCTAACAGAATGTTCATGTTTCCTTTTCATGTCGTCAATATGCTGAGCAATCGATGTCATCTTTAGCAACGCAAACTCCGTGTCGCGACACGCACATAGCTTTACCACATTCTGAAAAGAATAATAATAAAATTAAATATTGTTCATATGAAATTTTCACGGCGTTGTCAAAACAGAACGTCAACACCTTGGGAGACAAGAGGGCTGGGCAATATTTAGGCCAAAGGATCAGAAGCGGGAAAGTATCCTTGGAACTTTGCCCATTGGCAGCGATTTGGAGCAATTTTTTAATTTATAATAATTTTATTTTGTTTTTTCTTTATTTAGTTTTTATTTATTAAGTAGGTTTATTTTTATTAATAGTAATTTATGTTTTAAAATGTAAGTTTTTAATTAATAATTTAGTTGTTTTTTTTAAAATCATTGTACCTTACATCCTACGAATAAATATCTTACTATATACATAGTAAATATATATATATACTTACCATATATTTTATTCATCATCATTACAGCCCCTAGAACACAGCGTCCTAGACCTTCACTGCTGGAGATGGGCCTTCCAGAACATATATCTGGAGAATTTGGCCTACACTCGCCACGCTGGCCAGACGGCTTGGCGAGGATATGATGTCAATTTATTAACGATTCCACAAGTTGGTATTAGTGGAACCCGGACCGACAGATTAAATTGCTCTCCGAGGCACGGGAACGGTGGTGTTGTATCTATGACATGTACGTAAGAAAAGTGTATTTCTAATTGGAACATGCCGGGTGGGTTTGAACCGACGACGGGTGATAGTGAAGGCAAAGGGTCTATACAGCCAAGTCTGACGTAGTATATTTTTCTTTCTTATGAGTTAATGAGGTTGTAATCAAATTCCAGATGTTGCAGAATTTGATGCTTTTCTTGGTTTAGCTCGCGGTATTATAGCCCAAACAGTTCACAACGCATAAATGCAAAAAACTGCTAATTGTGCCTCCAATTTATCGTTTTCCATAATTATTCACATTGTAGCACATTATTAGACAAAATAACACTACTTTTCATTAATAATAATCACAGTAAACAATTTACATAAAAAAATGGGCTTGACATGTCTGTGCAACATGGCGCGAAGAACTCTTCGAATGAAACTGATTAAGAAGTCAGCATTAGTCCTTTATAAAAACATTGTCGCATAATAAAATATATTAAATTATTTCAATGCTGTAAGTTACGCTATTATCAAACTTTTTGGCAACGGAATTTTCAACGCAGTCGGTTTTTTTTTATTTAATTTATTATCTTCATTTATTTTATACTTTTTAGTTATTGCTGTCATATCTTCAGTGACGAATCGATTGACGTGAGAATTATCAAAATCGGCCTACGCGTTTGGTCTCCAGTGTGCCACAAAGGAACAAACATATAAGACATAACGCTTCTTTGCGCCGCACAGTCAGGTAAAAAGGGAAAATTATACCTGCAAAAGCAGATGATACTTCAAAATCCTCTGCACGGGCTTCAGAAGATAAGATGCTAACGGCAACGGATGTCCCAAAGCGACTTGTCGTTCTCTAAAGATCCTCGCACTATGAGGTCTAGATGCCAGTACTGCTAGCCTTTCCATGGTTCTAGGGTAACCGGTGCAATAGGACGTGTAAACAGTAAAGCCAGTGTTGTGATCCACGAAGCACTTGGCAATGCTAATGGCTTCCAAACGACAAGTGTTGAGCTCTTCGCAGAGTGATCTGGAATTATAAAAACATAATAATATAAAAAACATAATTAAGAAGTTATAATTATAGACAAGCTATAATATCTTACTGCTAGTGCAGGAAGGCTTATAATCTAGTAAATAACATCAATTAGAATTTAATAAAAATATCAAATAACAGTAGATGCAAGGATGAAATGCCAGTGACAAAATCTGCTATCGACAAGTTGAAGAAAATATAAAGGAACCGAAACGTTACCAAAGCCACTAAAATCCGTCCGGTTACAACTCTTGTATTCCCTGTTTTTATCTGTAACCTGCAGAGGACCCGACGCGAATGAGATAAAACTTATTAATGCTCTAGAGATGTGGTGTTGGCAGACTATGTTGGACATATCATGGACGGAGTTCCGAACCAAAAAATCCATACTGGAGGAAGTGGAGATCAGACAACGCCTTTCCTCGAATACACAATCACGCATTCTCACTTTCTTGGACACGTCGACACGTCCAGGGTAAAGTCGGAGGCAAGAGGGTGCATGGTCTCCGATGAGATGGACTGACCAGGTGAAGACTGCAATAGATCATCCTCTACTATCGCGACTAACATAGGTGTAAAGAATAAGCGAATAAAACCAGCATGTAAAATGCAAAATAGTGGGTATAAAACTAAATGTTATTGTTCATATTCATCTAAAACGTGGTCATAACTATAACAAATATAATAATATATGTAGTAAGAGTAATTTAAAAAAAAAACCTATAAAAGGTGGTCCAGAACAACTTTACAAGTTCAAATAACAGGATTTTTTATGTTTATGTTCATATATTTCGTAATTCTCAATTGCCAAAGTTATCTTTAAAGTAATAAAACATTAATCTACACCATAAACTGTTTATTTATGGCCATTTTTATTACCTCCATTTAGAGTACTACAACGCCGTTTTTCTTCGTAACACAAATACCAAAATTTTAATGTAACATTCCTGAATTCCTATTAGAAACGAAAACAGCTACCGATTTTTATACAAGAAGATAGATAAGTTCAGAATAGGTTCAGCTATGCATCAAGACTGTTAATTCTTAGAGAAAGACATTGCAAAGTATGCATTTCAGTGACAGAGGAGGGATATATCTAGCTAGCCTCAGTTTAGCAAAACATTTCTAAATAGAGCTATATAGACGTAGTTAAATTAAGGACCCAAGCAAACCTTATAAAAAAAATGCATAAGTATATATTTATTTATTTATCTATTAAAAATTTATTGCATAAAATATACAAGGGACGGACTTAATGTAGAACATTAAAGACTAAAGGTAGGTGCAATTAGAGAAATATAATATGAATAAATATATAACCATATACTATAATAAACTGAATACTAATAATATATACACACAACGTTTTATTAATACACTAGGTACATTACATATCAATAATACATACACTACATATACTGAATAAACTGAATTAGTTGTTAAGAGCTATTTAAATAATATGAATATACTATTTTTCATATTAGTAGAATAAATATCCTGTCTCGGTGATCCTGAATTCCTCGGAAGAGAAATTTATTTCCGAACTATGCTTATAACGTATCAGTTTCAATCTAGATCTAATTCCATAATTCCCACAATTTGAATTAATATAATTTGATCTGTGCCTAGCATTTGAAAATGTTAACCACAATCAAGATCTTATTTCATAGGTTATTAAATTCGATACCTATTACAATCAAAATTTATCTCTAACATAAATATACAATATTGTAGTGAAATAATAGTTATCAGCATGATTTATTGATTTCAGTTTATACATTGGGCTACCTCAGGGTAATATTTTTGGACCACACTTATTTTTAAAAAATATCCAACCTGGATATTATTCTATCAGACTCAGCCAACAACTATAAGGTAAAAACATACGCCTTTATATTAAACAATGAGGTTTTTTTCTTAAATACAAGGCTTTGTTTTAAGGTTTCCATTCCGTTATATTATACAGACATAATATGTCAGAAAACACTAAAATTCGCACAATAAGTCGTTTGGTGTGAATGTCGTAAAAACAATGGTCTTCGGTTGTAAAATAGTTACGACTCGACGCGACAGAGAACCTTACGCAGAACTTTTAGTATTTTTTAAAGCTTTTGTTAGTTCTTTAGTTGTTTTTCTTTAGTGTGACTTTGACGAGTGTTTTTAAACTTGACAGTATTATTTCCATTAGTAAATATTTAAGTAAATTGGATTGAGATTTATTCGAAGTTAATTATAATACATTAAATATAAATTAAAAGCTACCAAAATTATAAAATTAAAAATAAACTAAACTATAAATAGAAAATGTCCTCTAGAGACGTCCCATCCGAGATAGTCCCAAGGAGACTGGCAAGGCAACTTTCCCCTCTGTAAGCGAGGCTAATACGTTGGCACAAATATTTGCCAGCCTTCCTGTCTCCAGACCTTTCTGTCATTAGTAAATTATAATGTATTTATAACTCGTTATTATTGAATACGTCCTTAAGGTTAGCAGGCAGAAAATGTCTGACGACACCTGTCGAATGTCTAACCCTTTGTACTTTAATGCAATAAAGTTTTTAAATAAAATAAAATATAAAATAATTAAAAGTCAACAACTCATTATAATCCTAAACTACTTATAAGATAAGAAACTACATATAGAAAGAAAGTTTGTAGGTCAACATTGACAAACTACAGCGGCGAACTATTAACTAGTGTCTTCACTCTGATGCGACGACTCAGACTTAGCTGTAAAGGCACACAGGGCCAACAGTGAAAGAGAGACGGTTTATAGGGTTTTAGTCCGTAGGCGCACTCCTTGAGTGTTCATACAACAAAAGAGATCAATTATTAGAATATTGTTTAATTTAAAAGCCAGAACCACAGTACGAAATTATTTTGTTGATGCCAAGATTATGACAGTCACGTCTCTGTATGTATATAGTTGCTTACAGGAGGTTCATGCGAAAGCTAATGAACTTCCAAAAATCTCTAGTTTGACTAAGTATAACCTAAGAAACAAGAATGAAATCTATATAAGGCAAGGAGAAAAACGTTTAAGCAAGGTTTGTCGTTGAAAATTATAATTACAATAAACTACCTGAGATTATAACTAGACTACAACCAAGTGAATTTAAAACAAAATTGAAACTCTTTTTCCAAAACAATGCTTTTTATAACCTGACAGAATTTATTGACATGCCTTTGAGGGAAAATTCGTTTAAATACTTGCATAGTTTCCTTCTACTGAATTATGTTTCTAATGCTCCTTTGTCTACGATGCATGGTATTAAAGGCATTATTGTTATTTTTTTTTATTTGTTAACTGACATACCAAAATATAGATGTTATATAGGTGAAATATACAAAATTATGAGATGAGTTGGGCATGCGAACCACAACCTGTGATTCGTATCATTGATGATTAGATTAGATGGGCACCATTTGTCAATGTTTTTAAACAATTAAGTAGTCACTAACTTGTTTCTTAATAAGCAGGAGCACACTGCATCCAGTACACATTGAATATTTGGCACGCAATATGTTTTTTATTTTTTTTATTTCAATCTATTTATTTACTTTCCAATACATATAACTTATTACATAGCCTGCCAAACTGTAACCAGTTTGTTGGCGGAGACAATTACTCTCGAAGCTTAATAAGTTTTTTTGGAGGGTAGGTGTGCAAGACAAGACGTAAAAATTTAATAGTGATTACAAATAAAAAGTTAAAATAGTAATAATAGTAAAAAGTTATGTTATATTTGGTGATTATCTTCATCTAATTTACATGCAATAATATATTTGTAAAAGTCTGCACTTATCCTGTCGGTAAATATCGAACTTCAAGTGACAATACGAAATCACAATGACAGAGAGAATCGAGCAACATCAACAACAATTGGAGGAAAAACTGGCGAAGAGAATGGCCGAGTTTGAGCAACAGCTTTCAGACATGAAGGACAACCCTCACCATGAAAGTCCTAAAGTTGAGGAGCTGGCTCGGGAGTTCCAAAAATTTAAAACTGAAAAGATGCTGTCACTCCTGAGGCAGCAGATATCCCAGCTTCAGGCTGCTGTGGACCAGATGGAGACCAGGGATCGAAGCAATTGCTTGTTGTTGAAAGGCATCCCAGAAAAACAAGATGAAAATGTGTTCCTAACAGTGGCGGAGGTGTTGCGTGAAAGACTCAGCATTACAGATATCAATCTACAGTCCTTTCGAGCTTGCTACCGCATTGGAAGGAGTAACGAGGCTGCTACGCGGTCTATCCTTGTTCGATTTTGGGATTATCGCATGAGACAAACAGTCTGGACCAATAAAACTAAGTTTAAGGGTTCTCCTTTTAGTTGCTCGGAATTCCTTATTAAAGCTAGACAGCTATTGTTTGTGGAGGCACGAAGAACCTTTGGTGTTCGTGATTGCTGGACGCAGGATGGCACCATTGTGGTGAAACTCCCCGATGGTGCAAAACATAAGATTCTGCATCGTTCAGATCTAAATGACTTGATGGCTGCCTGTAATAAAACTGACCCGGCCCCTTCATCTACTCATCAGGTTCTATCTCAGCAGGTTCCAAAGGAGAGGGTTAGGAGAGCAGCAGCCAGAAGATAGTGTGTCTAGAAAGTTATTAGCTAAATGTTGTGGTCTGTGTCCTTAATTTACATTTGAATGGTGTTATCTTTGCGTTGTATTGCCACCTTAGGTTTGTTAATGTAAGTACTTTCAGTGTTGTTAGATTAGACGGAGTTGCTGTATTTGATTCCTGGTTGAGAACACTGTATTTAACTGTGACTTTTCTTAAATCAGGCACTAAGACAATAACTAGCATGCACATGATGGCATGATAAGTTTGGTAAAGTTGGTTAAATAAAGATTTATAAGTATTGGATCAACCTGTCGCAAGTGGTACAAATTATACTGATGACTTTACATCTACTGCAAATTGATCTAACTCTAACTAACTGGTTTGGAGTGTGGCCGGCTATATTAAACTTGTATTAGAATGATTTTCCTTTTTATTTACATTTATACACATAATCATTGTTTAGTCTGGTAGAAACCCTTTTCTGAGACGGTCAAGTGTATCTTAGTTTGGTTTGGTATTGTTATTGTTTTACATCACATCACTTTCTGTATCAGCATCATACTGTCACTTTGTTAAGTTCTCCTTTTGCCTAGATAATGCATGTTTAAAGAATAAACTTAAATGGTAAATTTTAATGATGTTTTCGGGTTCCATCATGTGAGGTGATGGGTGCTGATGTGGAGAGGGTATATGCAGGATAATGGTACACTATATTTGTGTGATATTTTATTTAATATTTTTTTATGTACCTATTGTCAACACATGCAGTACACAAGCTTTAGGTGGCAAACACAACATTAGGGTGTAATGGGCAACTATGTTTGTCTGTAACAAATAGCCCGCATAATGAACAATCAATTAATAATGCAATGCAGCACATATTTCACCAAAGATAACCTAACCCAGACCAATGTAAATTGTAATTAATAAGGAATTTTAAATAACAGGGCCGCGTTCGGTACGGACTAAAAAGTGCTTGTTTACATTTATTTTGTAGGTACATTGCGTGATTATTTGTTTTTAGTTTACATTATTAGTGAACCCGCAGTGTACAGCGTGATTGAACAGTTCGGTGACGGTTTTGAACGCAAAACTATTGTTTTTATTTTTAAATTAAGTATTGGCATAGATTCTTACTGTCCGTTCAGAATTTGTTTCATTTTATAACTTGTTTTTGTTTTGTCTTACATTGTAGTTTTAGTATTTAATTTGATAAAATTCATATCAATGCCAATGCTTTATGTAAATTTTATCTGTATAATGTAACTTTAGTATTGTTTTAACGATAAATCTGATAAATCATCGCCAACCGGCAGGATATGCAGTAAGATTAGTTTTTATCTATTAGTCTAATATAATTATTTACAATATATTTAGATATATATATATATATATTATTTATATACTTTACTTACAACTTAAAATATGAATTTATATAGTGAGGATGACTCTTTTTATTCCGTTTCAAGTAGCACATCTGGTGATTCCTTTCACGATGTCGAAGTTAGTTTAGATTCCGTTCACGATGCCGAAGTTAGCTTAGATATCTTATTAGACAATGAATTTTCCCCATATAAAAAAAACTTTAACCTATGTCACATTAATTCTCAAAGCGTGCCAGCGCATTATTCCGATCTTTTATCTACTTTCACTTCTCCAAATTTAATTGATGCTATTCTTATATCTGAATCTTGGCTTAAACCTTCTCTTGCTTCTACTTCTTACTCTCTTCCAGGTTATATTCTTATCAGGAACGATCGCACAGGCGCAAATGGAGGTGGTGTAGCCATATATTTACGCGCGGATCTGTCATACAAATTAATATGTTCCTCACCTAACCAGTATTCGGCCTCTATTGAATATTTATTTATAGAAATACAGTCTTTGGGAAGTCGAGTGCTGGTTGGAGTAGTGTATTGCCCTCCCTCCATAAACTACTTCGCTCATTTTGAAAGCGTTCTTGAGGAGTTGGTACCCCTTTATACTCATCACGTCATCATGGGCGATTTCAACACCTGTCTCCTAGATGACCGTCAGGTTGGCAAATCCAGGTCGTCTAAACTACTCAATGTCACTTCGTCAGTTAATTTATCTCCTCTGCCGTCTGGCCCAACTCATCATCTAGCTACAACATCTACTCTCCTCGACCTCATATTTACATCACGTCCTGATGTTGTTGCCAGCCACGGTCAACTCCTTGCTCCCTTCTCCCACCACGATCTCGTCTTCGCCTCGTACAAAGTGAGACCACCTAGGTATCGCCCGCCGACAGTAGTGATGCGTCATTATTCTCGAATGAACATGACTAAACTGCGGGAAGACGCAGCTCGTATTGATTGGGATTCCTTACTTACTGCCAATAAAATTGAAGATATGGTAGACATATTTAATCGCGAGCTGCTCAAGCTGTATGATGCTCATGCTCCACTTCGACCCACAAAATTAAAGCGGGCACCTGCTCCATGGATGACGGAGGATGTACGAATGGCAATGAAGAGACGAGACCGTGCTTACCGAAAGTATAGACGGAACCGCTGTGATGATAATCTGTCTGCGTATAGGGTTGCGAGGAACCGCTGCAATCAGGTATGCAGAATTGCCAAACGTCACTACTTCTTTGAAAACATAACCAACAAATCTTCTTCAAAAATATGGCAATTCTTCAATTCACTAGGGCTGGGGCGCTGTCGCGGTCAAGTCAATCTGGGTTCTGTGACACCTGATCAACTTAACGCTCATTTTTCTGCTGCTCCAGTGCTGGACAGTGTTGTAAAAACTAGTACCTTGGCCGAGATTGCTGAGATGTGCATGCCTGATGATGTTGAACCATTTTACCTGACAGAGGTTTCTAGTGATGTTGTTCTTAAGACGATAACCTCAATAACTTCCAAAGCAGTAGGATGTGATTCCATAAGTCGTGTTATGATCATTACCATAATTGACCTCCTTTTACCTATTTTATGTCATATTATTAATTTTTCCCTTACTTCTGGTCAATTTCCCTCTCAATGGCGCAAAGCTTATATTATCCCACTTCCGAAAATTTCTTCACCTACACTTCCTACCCATTTTAGACCAATATCAATTTTACCTTTCTTATCTAAAGTCCTTGAGTCTGTTGTCCATAAACAGCTGTCCCAATTCCTAGGTGTTAATGATCTTTTAAACCCCTACCAGTCTGGTTTCCGTTCTGGTCATAGCACAACTTCAGCTTTACTTAAAGTAACTGAAGACATCAGAATAGGCATGGATGAAACTAAAGTAACTGTACTTGTACTCATTGATTTCACAAATGCCTTTAATACAGTGGATCCTGATTTGCTTATCTCTATATTGTCTCGTCTTAGAATCTCACCGGATGCTCTGTCATGGTTTTCTCAATATCTTCATGGTCGTCAGCAACAGGTACAGGTTGATCAGGTGTCATCGGAGTGGTGCGACTTGGACACGGGCGTACCTCAAGGTGGCATTCTTTCCCCACTGCTGTTTTCTTTATTCATTAATGCCATTACGTCACTTATTCATTGCCACTACCACCTGTATGCGGATGACTTACAGCTCTATGTGCAGACAGATGTCGACACCCTTAATAGTGCAATAGCTTGGCTTAACTCAGATCTATTTAATATCAGCTCATGGTCGAAACGCTTTGGAGTAGTTGTCAATCCGACCAAGTGTCAAGCAATAGTAATAGGGAGTTCCCGACAGCTATGCAAAGTTGATCTTAGTTCTGTCGACCCGGTACGGTTTGACAACGTTCCAATTCCGTTTAGTAGCGAAGTAAAGAATCTAGGTATTTACCTAGATTCCAACCTAAGCTGGACAACTCAGGTGAAAAACACGAGTCGTAAAATTTTTTCTTCACTGCACTTTCTCAATAAACTCAAAAACTTTCTGCCGATAAAAGCTAAAATAACCCTAGCCCAAAGCCTTCTCCTTCCTCTTCTCGACTATGGTGACGTGTGCAGCGTTGATATCTCAGAGGTATTGCTTAACAAGATGGATCGGTTACTTAACGCATGTATCCGGTTCATCTATTGTTTACGTAAATATGATCATATATCTGAGTATCGCGCTAGGTTGAAGTGGCTGCCAATTCGGTGTCGCAGGAATCTTAGAGTACTTTGCTTACTATTTTCTGTTCTGAATGAACCTGCGACACCGAAATACCTCAAGAACAGCTTTGCCTATCTCTCTTCGTTCCATGATAAATCTCTTCGATCCTCTCACAACTCTCTTCTTTCGATCCCTTCGCATAACTCTAGTTTCATTTCAAACTCATTTGTCGTTGTAGCGACAAATTTGTGGAACAATTTGCCTCCTAACATCAGGCAAGTAACCACCAGATCGCTATTTAAAAAAATGGTCTATTCGCATTTCATTTCCCAACAAAATTTGTAAGTATATTATTATGTATGTATGTATGTATGTGTAGGTTTATGTATTAGTATTTAGTTTATTATATGTATATTTGTATGTATGTATGTATATGAAGTTGTATGTATGTGGCTAGTTATTAAATAATACTTTTGATATTTATATTTAATATTTCAGCACCTACTTTCCAGTAAATAGTTTAAAGTTTTCCCAATGGTTGGCTATGATAAAATGTCTTGCGGCATTAAAGCCCGCCTTTGTCTTTGTACAATAAAGTATTAAATAAATAAATAAATAAATAATAAATATTTATAGTAGGTACCTAGATAAAAAAGATGCGCGGGCGCGAGCCACTATCCGCCCGCGCGCCAACCCCGTCCGCCTTCATTTAAGTCTTTAAATATTTTTTAAGTGTTTATGTATATGTTCATAACACTTGCATGTAGTTTATGTAATTGCTTGGTATGTAGTGTATATATAAATTAGACTATTATTATTAGATTGTTGCTCCCTGCTCATAATCTCTCACCATCCCAAAGGTTAGTTGTCAGAGAATGCCTAACAGGCATTGAACTCGCCTATGTACCTAATTTTAAGTTTTGGTGCAATAAAGAATTTAAAATAAATGAAATTATGCGAATGTCCGTCCGTCTTTAATATTTATAACTAAGAAAGGACGTCTATTAATTTATTTAAACAATTATAATATTAATTTAAGTTATAGATTTTGTGCGTTTGAGATTTTACTCCAAAAATATCGGGTCAAGTTCAATACCCAAAATGAATTTGCTAAAACTCCGGCATTAGATTTTGTTCGTACAAAACTCTCCCCCATATGTGCGAGGGTGTTGAATTAATGTAGGGGTCGTGTTTAGGGGATCTACTTTTACTTCAATAATAATAGGCATATTTTGTCTAAAATTATACTTTCTTTTTTTTGTAAATATATACATATTATACATATAAACACCCAGACCGAGACAAATTATACAATGTACAACTTGCTCCCGGTGGGAATCGAACCCACGACCTCCCGAGTTCACGGCAACGTTTGTTACCACTAGACCACGGAGGCGGTCAATATATTAACCTAGTTAATAAAATTGCAGCTGTGTTCTGCCATGAGGCGTACAAATATTGTATATATATATATATATTGTAAAGATACATGATTATATAATTACACAATTATATAATTCTTGTTGTGGTCAAATTAAAATTAATATTTAGATGTCAATTTGGGTCATTTATCATTCATCATCACGACCGTTTCCCTTTCGGGGTGGTCAGAAACCACGCTCATAAAGAAGCGGATTCACATTTAGCCAACTTTACTATAGGCCAAGAGACAAGTGGCAAGCTCGTCGATGTCTCCAGCGTACAAAACTCGAGAAATAGCACAAATAAATTAAATATTAATTAAATGTATTTATTTATATTCATATTTTTGTGTCCCGACCAGGAATCGAACCCGGTACCTCCGAGTCTAAATCCACGGACTTAACCGCTAGACCACGGAGTCGTTGTTGCAATATAACTTTTTTTGTCTGAATGATATGATATGTAATTACAGACTAAAATAATACAAACTAAGAAATTAAATATTTTTTAAGTCTAAGCCTTATTTTAAGAATAATATGCACCCACATACCGTAGCCACTATCCCTACGCGCACATGTAAATTTGGAGACTCTTACAGCCAGTGTGTAAAAAAATTTTTGGTTCACATATATTCCGAAATGTAAAAATCAAATGCGCGAAGTACCGTAATACGTAACGCATTTTGCAATTGTTTATTTGACACAGAAGATTTGACAAATTAAAATAAGTATCCCTGTGAAGTGTGAAAAAGCATCTTAATAGGCCGGCATAGTGGGCGCGACGTCACATGTCATGTTCAGTAAAAAAAAAAAAAAAAAAAAAACAAAAAAAAACAAAAAAAAAAAAAAAAAAAAAGTACAGTTTATACATATATAGAGGCATTGACAGAATATAAAATAAAAGGAGGCTTTGTAAAACCAGCCTATTGTCCGTTGGTCGGACCCGGCTCACGCACGGCGAATCCATGGAAGGCTTAGAAGTGTGTCTATTGATTTATTAGAAAATGTTGTGAAGGGCGGAAAAGTGATTTGTTTTTTTTTTATGCGAACTTTTAAGCAAAGTATAATCATGCTTTATCGACGTTAGGCCAAAATAAGCGTGCTTAGAGAAAAACATGCATATGGCATAATTGACGGACCCCAATAGCAATAAATTAACAGAACCGCGATCTCAAGGGGTGTATTGTGAGTTTCCCCTAGCAGAAATCCTAACAAAAAGTATTGTTCAATAAAATTTAAAAATTAATAAAATAAAAATAAAATCAGTTTTTATTTGTCACAATAATAAGAGTCAATAAAAATATATTTAAAAAATAAAACAATATAATATAGTTTCCAACATATTCGTATCTATAGAAAAATATAAAAAATATAACTGTTTGAATTCGAGAAAAAACAAGAGAAGAGAGAAGAAGGATGACAACTGGGAGTCAAAATGTCAGTGACAAAGGTCGGCTCGTCATACACAATGCCATGTTGGTACCAACACTGATGTATGGAAGCGAGACGTGGATATGTCAGAATGCGCATGAGAGTTAAAGAAGAGGTCGATGAATGTTGACGAAGCGAAAGAAGTATGTCGTGAACGTACGCAAGGGATCTGCGTGAAGATATGTATGTATGTATAGTTCATATTTTAATTAATTATACCATTTCCATCAGGTTATTATTTTTTTGACAAATCTAGTTAGTCCTGAAATTAATAAAAAATCAAAATGCCAAAGATTACCTGTTAAAAGCGTAGATATCTTCAATATTGTTAAACAGATCCACCAGCTCTTCCTCGGAGAAGACCAAACCCTTTCTCCACACATGCTGGTAACCCTGGAAATAAATTTAAAGATTTACAACTGTTGAATAATTTATTAAAATAATTAAAAATTACTTAAAAAGTAACTGCCTTCGTAATCTAGCGGTTAAGTCCGTAGATTTAGACTCGAAGTATACCGGGTTCGATTCCTGGTCGGGACACAAAAATATTTATTAATGTAATGTAAATGTACATTTAATTATTATTAAAATTATTTGTGATATTTCTCGAGTTTGGTACGCTAGAGACATCGACGAGCTTGCCACTTGTCATGATTGGTCTATAGTAAAGTTTGGCTAAATATAATCCGCTTTATAAGCGTGGTTTCTGACCACCCTGGAAGGGAAATGGTCGTGATAATACTTTACTTTACCTTTAAAAAGCTTCATGCTGCCAAAAAAGTACCGACAAGATCTCAAGACACCATGCAAATAATGACATCCTGTCAAGTGCGCTAATATCTCCTGCATCCTTGAACCATCGTGGATAGTTAGGTCAAACGAGGCCGTGCACTGGTTTGGGATGCCACATGTGTTGGACATGTTAGCAACTAGAATTAGACACTTATGTCCGACATCAGTCCCTAACACTATGCCGGCTTGACTAGATGCCTTTACACACTTCGCTTGAAGGACTCCAGGTTATAGGAAAGTGGAAACACAGAGGCTGGAAGAGCATTCCACATCTTTATTGTGCGACAGATGTATGAGTCAACAAATTTATAGGTACGGGAAGGGATGGTGACTACGGTACGCGGAGATCATCATAAATCACCACTTTATTTAATTTTGAGTCGAAACAACTTCGCTTGGCGACGGGTGTACCTTTTAGTACAGAAGATTTTGTTCAAAGGGTCAGAGGACACTACGCCCATCGGACGGACATCTCATAGGTAGTCAGGCCACGCTTATAAAGAAGCGGATTCACATTTAGCCAACTTTACTATAGGCCAATCATGACAAGTGGCAAGCTCGTCGATGTTTCCAGCCTACCAAACTCGAGAATTAACACAAATAATTTAAATATTGATGAAATGTATTTCTAAACATTAATATTTATTGTGTCCCGACCAAGAATCGAACCCGGTACCTCCGAGTCTAAATCCACGGACTTAACCGCTAGACCACGTAGGCAGTTTTTTGCTATTTATTATTTGTATAAATCTGATTGTATTATTATTTTTTATTTTTTTATTCTTAGTAAATTTATTTATTTATTTAAATGTAATGATTAAAACTACTTAAAAGTAAAAAATAAATATAAACTAAGCCTAATAAAAAAATAACTACGAGTATAAGTAAAAAATGTCCTCTAGAGACGACCCTTTAGGGATAGTCCCAAGAAGTCTGGCAACATTTCCCCTCTGTATAGCGAGGCTAATATGTTGGCAGAAATAATTGCTATAATATTTAATAATATATTAAAAGTCTTTGCCCCCTACTGTTTTTAAAGTTTGTTCTTGTCGATTTCTAATCCAGTTTTTGTATAGTTTGTGAGCAGTCGCTCTGGAACACGTTTTGCACACCCACGCAACTGCACACGTGTACGGTTTTTAACAATGTCTTTAAGTAGGCTATAACACTGCACTGGTTTAAAATTGTAAATATCTTAGTAGATTTTATTTATAATAATAATAATAATAAAAACGTTTATTGACTTAAAAACCTAGATACATCAATCAGTAAATACGGGGATCCCTGTACTATGACCCAGAAGGTCTGTGATACAGGGAGCCCCACTCTTGCTTACAAAGGTATTCGTGATCAACATGCATAATCAATAAATTTGAAAACAGTTTAGACAAGTATAATAAAAATAACACGATATAAAATCAAAAAACTACAGTATTTATAAAACTCATTGCATAAATCAAGTATGAATAAACAAATAAAATAGATAAAAATAAATAAACATATATATATGATATAAATACAATAGATAAAAATATAATATAATATATAATATAGTATATTACTAAAACAATCTTTAACAAATCTATGTCATTACTTTCAGTACTTCTTCTGTTTTTTGGTAGTCCTGCAAATACAACCATTCTGTAACGGCTTTTTTAGTACTAGCATAATTCATTCTGTAAATGTCTAACACTCTATTGATGGTATTATATATCTTTTTAAGTAAGCACGTCATTTGACATCGCCTGATCATTCTCTACCACTATGTAATACATTCTCTACTATAATTTTTGTATGTACTCGTATATATATATATATATATATATTTATAAACTCTTTATTGCACAAAAAAAAACTTAAAAGTAATGTACAAGGGCGAACTTAATGCCGAATTTTATAACAGCTAACCTTTGGGAGTGTGGTAGAGGATTGCGGGGTTTATTATAAATATACAACTACATACACTACATAATAATCGTTACATAATATTACTTAAATAATTATTTAAGTATATTATTATTTTTATTTAGTTTATGAAAAGTATTAAATATATTCATATGTATAATGTCCGTGGTCTAGCGGTTAAGTCCGTGGAGTCAGACTCGGAGGTACCGGGTTCGATTCATGGTCACGACACAATCATATTTATTAATTTAAATAAATTTAATTAATATTTAATTTATTTGTGATATTTCTCGAGTTTGGTCGCTAGAGACATCGACAAGCTTGCTACTTGTCATGATTTATTTAGTTACTTGAATGCATTTATTTACATTAATAAATATTCTTGTGTCCCGACCAGGAATCGAACCCGGTACCTCCTTGTCTAAATCCACGGACTTAACCGCTAGACCACGGAGGCGGTAGGGATAGTATGGCTGATAATAGACTGTACAGATGTACCTATATTATATTTATTATATTATATTATATTATATTATATTATATTATATTATATTATATTATATTATATTATATTATATTATATTATATTATATTATATTATATTATATTATATTATATTATATTATATTATATTATATTATATTATATTATATTATATTATATTATAATTAAGTCTAAATGAGACTGGACGTCAGTCAATAATTCCAGAGATAATCGTAGCAAGTCCATTCAAAACGCGTGCATGATAAGAAGTTACGCCTACACGCATTAGTGATGTACAAATTACAGTTATCGACACCGATAAGTTTTTTAACTAAGTGTTTTTTGTGTAAACAACACAAACCAATTTTTTATTAGTAGGTATTTGGAAATGTGTGATCATTGCTAAAGTAAGCATTTAACAATAGGTATTAACAATAAGTGAATGGAATCTGTCCATAAAAAGTACTAACCAAGAACGTATAAATTTGTACATTGATTGGGGTGAGTTAGCAAAATTCAAATCTAAATAATTAACAGAATTAACATACAATTTAAAGATATAATTAATTAAAACTAACTTAAACTAAAACAAAAAGCTTTAAGTTACATAGGGTTACAGTGGCCTGGTTTAAATGACAGTTCAACAATAAAATAATATAAGTATAATTGCAATGTTCGAAGAACAATGAAAGTTTTTGTTGTATGGACGCTTGATTTAAATACTTCCTTTGAGCCGAAGAATAGATCAGCATCGCACAATAAATCATCGAATGTCTCACATATTCTACGCTACGTAGCTCACGAGCTCCATTTTTAGTTGAGGTAAAATAAAGGTAAAATAGTCCTCGCCGAGGCCTCAAGAACTGTTTTGGTGTGAAGTAGGTTATTTTTTCAACAAGCAATTATTGTCATCACGACAAAGATTGCGCAACACCAACGAATCCGTAAGTATTCTTCTGTGTTTTAGTGACTGAATTTTACTAGTGTTAGTACTAATACTTGTCAATCCCTTAGTAACAGAACTGTCCGACATGCTGTTTCTGTACTCATTGCTTCCTGGTCGCCTGGACTGCCCTGATTTACTCGCCTTGATATCTCTAAATTATTTATTTTAAAAACTTTATTGCACAAAGTACAAAGGCGAACCTAATGCCCGAAGACATTCTCTGACAGCCAAACCTTAGGGACAAATTTGAACAATTATAGGTGCAATCATAGAAATAATAATAATACTATAATTATAAAAGTTAATTTAATAGGATTGATATATACTTACATCATATATCTTTATATATATATCATAATATCAATATACTACATACTAATAATACACATTATTATACATAAACATACATATATACTACTTACTAACGCTGTCAGAAGCTATTTAAGAAGAGTGAATCTCTAAATTATAAAAAGCTAACGTCAAAACGACACAAAATGCATTAAAAATAACTTTAATGCACCTCTAGTTATGCCCAAAATTCCTTAATTGCGAGAAAGAACTTGCAATGAACATTTCTCTCATATTGACATATTTTATTTACCTTTAAAATATTTTAAACAGAAATAACTAAAAGTTTAGTTCAAAGGATAACACAGTCACACTCAAACTACAAATTACACTCACATCCACACTGTCACAACTACAAATACATTTTACTAATAATAGCTTGCCACTTGTCATGATGGGGCTATAAAGTTAGTTAAATGTGAATCCACTTCTGTAAAAAAGCGTGGTTGTTGACTACCCCGGAAGGGTCTTGATATTACTTTTTTTACATATACAATATTTACTATATTAAAGCGTGAATTGCGTCATTTTGCAATTTAAGGAAATGACTGTAACACATTTATAAAGATAAAAAAAAAAAAAAAAACGTTTATTGGATCATAATCAAATAATTTCAGTTAGTGAGCACTGCCTTCTGGAAAAGAAATTCTGAGCTCCAGAAGGCAGTTTTCCTATATTGACACAATAAAACGATACGAGTACTTACATAAATTAATAATACAGTGCATTCCCATCCTCATTGAACATTGTTTTACTGTAACTCGGCAACTTTTAACACTATTCTTTTGTATATCTCGTTAATAAAACTATGCATATAATTAAATTGAATTGCTACTTTTATATCGAAACACAGCACACCTTCGCCGAGAGTAAACATTGAAACAAAAACTATCTGAACAAATTGTGGTAACAAACAGGCCTAAATTGTCAAACTACCTTCAATATAGTTTTTGCGCGCTGTTAACCCTAGAAACCTTGTCGTTGCAATTATGATAGTGTTTTGTTTTATATTTTTTTTTTTATTTGAGGCAAGAGAATTTAAATTTAACAGTTTCGTGACAACATTTCAACAGATGGAGATAGAAGAAGCTTGTCTGATCACCAGTCTAGTCTAGAGCTTATACCACTAGTGAGCAGCCAAAATAATAAGGGAATCTAAATATCTGCTAGTAGAGTGTCGAGGGATAGAAAAATCCATTACATCAAATCCATTGATCTCGGTGTAGGTTTTTGTAAAATAATTCTTCACTGTGTTCCTTATTATGCGTAGTTTTCTTAAGCCAATGTATTTATACCAATAAAAAAAAATATGTAGATAAGAAAGAAGGAAAGAAAAATATTTTATTTGCCACATATCAATAAACACAGCTTAAACAAATAAAGCCTGGTAGTATACACAAGATGTGTGGTGACAAATAGGGAATCAGTTCAGCATGGGGCTGCGACTCTGGGCCACAGCGCTGATTTTCGGCTAATCCCTTGTTGGGAGAGGTGTTCATAGATAAATATATACATAGATAAAGTGTGGTGTATGTACTCGTATGTATTAACCAAATACATAAAAAAATGTAAACAAAATTATAGTAAAAACAAACCACAAAATATGAAGAAGATATGATGCTACAGTAGCTGTAGGTATGTTAAAAGAGAGATTTTAGCCACGAATTTACATTTATTGACATAAATATTGTAGTTATAATACAGTTTTTATGTATATTTAGATTGTAAGCATTGTATTGATTGTAAGTGTACAGCCTCTTTAGAGCTACGATATAATTATTAACTTGACATGCGTCATTTATTTTAGTCTATAAGCTGACACGGCCTTTTTACAGCCACGAATTAATTTTAACTACCTAGTTTTAAGCAAAAACTTGTTTATGGCAACAGTGTTTTAGTCGAAGATGATGGTATAGCCGAGATGATGGGTCCACCCATAGTAGCTGCTGGTTATTTTATAATCGAAATAATAGTAAACTATGGAGAAAAAATGTATTGACAATATCCAAGTGTTGTTGTGACAACCAAAGGAAATAAATGATTTGATTTATATTTATTTTTAAAAGCAACCGCGCCGACTGCATGTCGTACAGTGGTAAAGTATACGTATATATCGATATGTTTTTTCCCATCCCTAACCCGCGATGCAGCTCGTCCAGAACAGCCCACGTGTTCAAAACATATTTATATTTAGTAACCGACACCACACACCGGTATAGAAAAGGGTACTTTATGAATGGTAATAATAGGACGGTATAGGCCATTCAAAACCGAGCTGAATTTTAAATATTTTTCGACTATACAGAGCTTTTAAGAGCAGAAAATGTACGCCATTTTTAACTTTAATTGTGACAATAGGGTTGACTATTGTAAAATAGTGTATTATACGTGTGTTTAAAAACGAGTGTTTTAATACCTAGTTATGTGCAGTTCAATACACTAATTTATCTACTCTCATACATTGGGATTGAACCTACTAAATCAAAGATAAAAGTTAAAAGAGTAAAAATTTTAAGCAAGAATAAAAAAAACACAAAATGCTATACAACAAAACGTATTGAATGGCGCCAATTTTTATTTTTTTAAATGACCATGGTACAGAATACATAAGACCTAAACAATGAAATGGCGCCAAAACCTAGCTTATGACCGCGCACGCGCTATGGCGGGCGCTGCCATAGACAAGTAATAATTGAAATCAAAACTTTTTTGTAATCGAACCTTTGCCTTAAAAAAAAGTGTTATATAATATGTATGATTACATTTTTAAAATGAAATATAACAGCTCATCAACACCTCGGGAGACAAAAGGGATGGGCAATATTTGGGCCAAAGGATCAGCATTGCCATTGAACGTGGCACTTTGCCCATTGGCAGCGATTTGGCGCAATTTTTTTATTCTGTTTTTTTTTATTTTGTTTTATTTATTACGTAGGTTTATTTTTATTAATAGTAATTTATGTTTTAAACGTAAGTTTTTAGTTTAATTATTAATTTAGTTTTTTTTTAAATCCTTTAAATTGTTTGTGATTTGTTTTGTGTGAGTATTATTATTAATAATATTAATAATAATAATACCACGATCAAGGAGATCTAATCTTTCCCAACGGAGCCGTAATGCAATTAGCCACGAAACATTACGAATCAATTAACTGATGTCTTCATTGACGACAATTTGGACGAGAAGAGTGTCGCGTTGGTATGGCACGAAGTAGGACACTGCTATGATATGCGTTCTACTGGTCGTATTTACACAGTTCATCCAAAGAATAATGAATGTCTATATTTGCGGTTGTTGCTGGTACATGTTCGTTGGCCGACATCATTTGCCTTCCATACCGCCTCCGTGGTCTAGTGGTAACAAACGTTGTCGTGAACTCGGGAGGCCGTGGGTTCGATTCCCACCGGGGGCAAGTTGTACATTGTATAATTTGTCTCGGTCTGGGTGTTTATATGTATAATATGTATATATTTACAAAAAAAAAGTATAATATGTAGTTTATCAACAATCTAGTTTCCGTAACACAAGCCTCGTAGCTTACCACGAAAATTAGATGGCGCTGTGTGATCTGTCTGGAAATATTTATTATAAATATATATCTACTGTTTACGTAAATACGATCACATCTCTGAATATCGTGCTAAGTTGAAGTGGCTACCTATTCGATGTCGCAGAAATCATAGAGTTCTTTGTATGCTTTTTTCAGTTTTAAACGAGCCTGCGACACCGCGATACCTCAAGGACGGTTTTGCCTATCTCTCATCTTTCCATGATAAAATTCTTCGCTCCTCTCACAACTCACTTCTTTCAGCCCCCTCTCATCATTCCGGATTTGTTTCAAATTCTTTTGTCGTTGTCGCCACAAATTTATGGAATGATCTTCCTGTAAACATAAGACAAGCAACTACCAGATCTTCGTTTAAAAAACTCGTATATCTACACTAACTGAAAAGCTCCTCACAATATTAGTAAGTGTATATATGTATGTTTATGTATGTATTAGTATTTAGTATATTGATATTATAGTATATATAACAATATAATATGTAAGTGTATAATTAAGCTGTTAATTGTTCTTCCTATTTTTTAAATATTTCTTTCATTGCACCTATAATAGTTCAAATTTGTCCCCAAGATTTGGCTGTCAGAAAATGTCTACGGGCATTAAGTCCGCCTTTGTACTTCGTGCAATAAAGTTTTAAATAAATAAAAAAAATTGGTTGCCTGTAAAGTCGGTATACGGGCGAAAGTTTTACGTGACAACGACTTTGAGTGGTAAAATAATTTTAATGTGAATATTCATTCGTATAGTAGGAAGAAGGATGAAATAATAGTAACAATTTAAAACATTTATTTATACAAAGAATTATATTTAAAACATTAATTTACACAAAGAATCTCGCACTGAATTTCATATTAACAAAATTTTATTTTTACCTTTACACATACATACGTATTTATATACAAATATACATACAATAACTTGCAATACATTTGCGTACAATGAAACAGCGTTTACTACAACTTAACTTGTTCCTATCTCAGTGATTTTGTTGAGGATAGGGCGATGATAGGAGAAATATGAAATGAAAGGAAGTGTTTCTGCTGTAATGTGCCTAGAAAATGTCAAGTCAATGTCTTTCACTTTTTATGTCTGTCTCTCTCGCTCTTAGGCGGGCTAACCATGCCCGAGTGGAAGGGACGCGTGCCTCTCACTCGCTCTCATTGTGAGCGCATAACGTGAGCGGAGCGTAACGCAGTTTCTTGAAGTGTCACCCGGCAAACCAATTTATAAGACGTTGTCACGTCAAAAAATAAATATTATTATTTATTATAAAATCATATATTTAGTTTAGCTAATAAGTAACACAACATTTAATGACTGTCATGCGGAACGAAGTTCGCCGGGTCAGCTAGTATTTCAATACAATAAATACATTATTTTAGAAATATTGCAACGTTACCTCATAGTTCATACTACGTTAGGCAATCCATCACCGTCGCTTTTATTAGCGTAATTAATTTATAATAAGTAGAGTATTTTTAAGTTGGTTAATTTCGACGCTGTCTCGTGTCTAGCTTATGTATGGTTGCTAGGCGCCGCGCTGGCCCAGTGACCCCGTGCATACTAAATTAGTTGACCTGACTTGTGGCTAAAATACGCAAATAACATCCATTCACAGAATATGCCCACATACTGTAGTCACCATCCCTTCGCGTACCTATAAATTTGGTGACTCATACATCTGTCGCACAATAAAGATGTGGAATGCTCTTCCAGCTTTCCACTTTCCTATAACATGGAGTCCTTCAAGCGAAGTGTGAACAGGCATCTAGTCAAGCCGGCATAGTGTTAGGGACTGATGTCGGACATTGTTTTTTTTTTTAATAAATATTACCAGACAGGTCACACAGCGCCATCTAGTTTCCGTGGTAAGCTACGAGGCTTGTGTTACGGAAACTAGATGGTTGATAAACTACATATTATACTTTTTTTTTTTGTAAATATATACATATTATACATATAAACACCCAGACCGAGACAAATTATACAATGTACAACTTGCCCCCGGTGGGAATCGAACCCACGACCTCCCGAGTTCACGGCAACGTTTGTTACCACTAGACCACGGAGGCGGTCATAAGTGTCTGATACCAGTTGCTAACATTCATGGACCATGCACGCCACTTACCATCAGGTGGGCGCAAAGTCACATGTTGTGCTAGTATAAACAAAAACTTTTTTTTTTTTAATTATTCATATTGCGTATGTAAGACTCCCATCCAGTGCTAACGGGACTGATGGCTGGCGTCAGTTGCTCTGCTATTTTCGAACCTCGAGTTGATTATAATCAGATGAGCTCGATTTCACATGTCGTGCTCAATAAATAATAATAGATTTTTTTTAAGCGTCCAGCATCATACATCGCGACGTACCTTGAAGCAATTATATTATATATATTTTTTTTTAAATTCATTTAGGCTTTCGTAGCAAAATTATAAATATTTTCCGTGACACATTTCATTCAGCCTCGATTAAGAGAGTATTGAGGGATAAATATAGTGTATAGATTCCAGATGTTCACTCATATTTCTTGTTTATATTTTGTTTTGCTTTATATATTTTTAGATAGTAGTATAGTCATAGTACGAGTATAAAATTGAATATTTATTGTCTTCATTAAACTTTTTAAACTTTTGCGCATATTCATAATAGTTTTTTATAATTTTAACGGGTCTTTACGCGATTTACCTTAGAGACATATTTCTCCCGACATTTCAGCCAAGTTGCATTGGCCGTGCACCTAATGGATAGTGGCACAAACCATTGGATTGAGCTGCATGACCCAAAGATACTTTCCACCGATCGTCACTATTACCCTAGAATAGTACGTGAAGCTATCGAAATAAAGAAACACAAAAATTTCAATCGAGAGGGGGGTTATAAGCTATCTTCATCGTGGAATCCAGTAATCAATAGGTTTCGACGCCGGGAAAAATCGCCCGATGTCGCCAAGGATATTGTAAGTGTCGTGTGTCGTGATTTCTAAAAACTTTAAAAGTGATAAGTGGGAAGGTTTACATCTACCGCCCAGTATGTACGAGACTACACCGCATAGCTTCAGTCGACCAGTGACCATGGCCAATGCAACTTGGCTGAAACGTCGGGAGAAATATGTCTCTAAGGTAAATCGCGTAAAGACCCGTTAAAATTATAAAAAACTATTGTCTTCATTTTAATAATTTTGTGTTTTTTTTTTATTTATATATTTTTTTGGTTTATTTAGTGTTTAATAATCATTAATTTTATTGTCTTCATGATTTTAAATTGAATATCAGTGTTAGGTTTACTATTAATTGGTTGCATTCATTTCATGCTTATGTATAATTTTATTTGTTAATTTTAAGAATGTAACCAGTTTGTAAACTAATAAAAAAATAAAAAAACATAATATGTAAGTGACAGAGTTATGGAAATGAAAAGGAATAGAGTATGTAGTAATTGTGACAAAATGAATAATAAGAATACGGAATGTAATCTTTAATGTTGCCAGTAGAAAAAAATATCTTACCAAAAATAATATAATGGTAAAAAAAGGTTGCCAAAAACCAGGCCCCAACTTTGTTGGAGCGTGCCTCAACAAAATATAATTTATTAATCATTGTGTTTTTTTTTTTTTTTATTTATTTAAAAACTTTATTGCACAATGTACAAAGGCGGACTTAATGCCCGAAGACATTCTCTGACAGCCAAACTTTGGGGACAAATCTGATCTAATTACAACATCTGATTTACCCCAGCATTAAAATATAATTAAATTAAATAGTCAATTGGTCAAGATTTATGTATGAAAGAGTTACAAAACACTATTTATACGATTAGGTTCTTTATTATGATCAGGTACTTTATTACAGACAAAACACTGAATTTCAAATTGGCGGGATAGAAGCTATGTAATTATTAAGGTTAAAAAAAAGTTTTTTGTCAATGGGGTGTATCACTAACTTTTTATCACGATAGATGGCGCATGATAGATGGTACCTTATATAACTGTCAGTTGCATAGAAAACTTGTATTTTTATTATTATTATTATTAAAATACTTTATTGCACTTTAACTTAAAAGTATGTACAAAGGCGAACTTAAAGCCATTTCGGCTTTTTCTACCAGCTAACCTTTGGGAGAGTGAGACAGTGTAATATGTGGGGTGCAATTTTAACCTTATTTAAAAATTTGAATAAACTACATAAATAGAATGTATACATAGACTACTTAAATACTTATTAATATATAGTAGATATATATGAAGATAATATAATATTATTAAGAAGAAATATTTAAATTTAAAATATACTGTTCTGCTTGTTTAAAAAGAAAGTATTAAGTTGTTTTTTAAAGATGTGAATTGAAGGAGCTTGTCTGATGGTCAGTGGAAGCTTGTTCCACTGACGAGCAGCCGATACAGTAAATGAATCTGATTACGAAATTTATTATATTCTGGATATTATGTCGAAGTGAGCAGCTTTTAAGTGTACAAATCGAGATTCCCAAGCGAAATCAAAGATATGGTGATCTCAAAATTGCCGTTCTATTAATTCAACCTTTTTTCTTTTTAAAGACTGTGTTCGCTTTCTTAATTCGTATTATAAGGTAGGTAACGTTAATTTAAAATACATATTTCTGTTATAAAAATAAAAAAAACTACAAAAACATTTAAAAAATGATGCGTCAAAGGTGTAAACAAGGTACCAGTGCCGCTAGCGACATCTACAAAAAGCTTTGCCTGATACACCCCATTGTCGTTATGCTAGGGTAAAATAAATAAAATTAATTACAGATTATGAAATCACAATATATTAACTATGAAATAAAAAAGAAATCATTACCTATGACATGAGATTATTTTTTTTATGCCCATTACTTTAAGAAAAATGGGCATCTCATTTACACCTTTTGCGGTTTGGAGAATATAGAACCGGACGTATACGAATACGCGTGTCATTCTATTTGTACCACAACCAGTACCAACAGGCTCCTAAACGTATTGGCAGATCGGTGGGACTCTCCGCTGCTGGAGCACTGGATACAGCTGCATACAGTCAAGTAGACAGCCTCCAGTAGCGGATAGTTTAAAATAAATTATTATTATTTATACTAAATATAGATAAAGTAAAATTGTTACTAACAATTTATGGATGTAAAGTCCGAAATAAAAGTTTATTATTATTATTAAATTTATTTTGCTGTAATAAACTTAATATACTACTCCGTGGTCTAGCGGTTAAGTCCGTGGATATAGACTCGGAGATACCGGGTTCGATTCCTGGTCGGGACACAAACATATTTATTAATGTAAATACCTAAATATATTTAATTTATTTGTGATATTTCTCGAGTTTGGTACGCTGGAGACATCGACGAGCTTGCCACTTGTCATGATTGGCTTATAGTAAAGTTGGCTAAATGTGAATCCGCTTTTTTATAAGCGTGGTTTCTGACGATAGGTAAACGGTCGTGATGATACTTTACTTTTTTTTTTAAACTTAATATTCACCTAATTTATCTTGCCGTTTTATTTCTCTTATTGGTTCGATTCCTGGTCGGAACACAAACATATTTATTAATGTAAATAAATACATTTAATTATTATTTAATTTAATTGTGATATTTCTCGAGTTTGGTACGCTGGATACATCGACGAGCTTGCCACTTGTCATGATTATACTATAGTAAACTATAGTAAAGTTGGCTCAATGTGAATCCGCTTATTTATAAGCGTGATTTCTGACCACCCCGAAAGGGAAACGGTCGTGATGATATTTTACTTTTTTTTTTAAACTTAATATTCACCGTTATATTTCTCTTCCACGCCTAACGTGACATTAAAACAGTTCCATTAGAAATTAAATACGCCTAAAACCGCGGATATAAAATTGGAACGAAAGAAAGATGAGATGGCATCATCAAAGATGGAGGAAGCCGCGGGTTTAAAGAAAATGTATCCGTCGAAACATTTTAGTCTCATGTTATTAATTGGATAGTTAACTTTGATTCAAATTCTGTACCAATTGACATTTAATTAAAAAGTAAAAAAAAGTAAAGTATCATCACGACCGTTTCCCTTTCGGGGTGGTCAGAAACCCCGCTTATAAAGAAGCGGATTCACATTTAGCCAACTTTACTATAGGCCAATCATGACAAGTGGCAAGCTCGTCGATGTCTCCAGCGTACCAAACTCACGTAATGTTCAATTTCATTAGTCGTATACTTTAGGTACGAGTCGACTTATCTCACTATGCATAACTGAATTATTGTCGGTAAAAACGCGATACTGAAATAACTCGATTGAACTATTTTTACCTATTTATACATTTTAATGTTACGACTAGCCCCTTTATGTACGTAGGGGTGTAAAATAAACTGTACAGTGTATAGACTCATCTCCTTATTGCATTGACGCATATGAATGTTTTAAACCAATGCGTGCAAAAATCTAATTTTTAAATTTTTAGACTCATCTCCTTTTTCGTTGACACCGCAGAATTAATCTAAATATACAATCAAATAAATATATATATATATATATATATATATATAGAATATGGAGTTTAATGATTTCAGTCTTTAGTCACATTTATTATTAAGTAACATTCAATACACTTGTATTTTCAATCTATTTTTTATTTTTTTATTGACATATTGCACCTGCCTCATATACATGTTCTCGTTGTCCCAATTTTTTTTGGTTCTCTTCTCCCGATGGATGATAAATGAGGTGATAGGGAAGGCAAAGGGTCTAGCCCATACAGCCAAGTCTGACGTAATATATCTTTCTTTTTTATGAGTTAATGTTTTCTTGGAGTCACTCGCGGCATTATAGCCCAAACACGTCGAGTAAAATATGGGAGTCCACAGCGCGGGAAAACCGCAAAAAATAAACTGCAACTTGTGTCCCATATTCAAAGTACAATTTATCGTTTTCCATAACTATTCACATTGTAGCACATTATTAAATAAAACAACACCACTTTGACCAACAATATTCACTGTAAATTAATTTACAAAACAAAAACTTGCACTTGTTGTCCCTAAGGTCTGACAGGCAGAGAATGTCAATCGACATTATGTGTTACATTACGCCTTTGTATGTTTTGCGTGATAAAGTTTTAAATAAATAAAAAAATGTATGAAAAGACCTTACCTCGACGACCTGGCGCAAATCTTCCACGTACACATTTTCAGTTTGGACAATTTCAGCACAAACTCTTTCCAACTGCGACAGACCGGACAATTCGTCCAGCGTGTGGTGGAACTCTGAAAAATGAAACAATGAATTTGGTCTAATTGAAAATGTATTTATCACAATTTGTGACAAGACATCATTGTGATTCATCCTAAACCTTGGCACGCCTTATTTTATTTGCATTTAAAAAAAAAAGATTATCTTTTAAATAAAGTCAATTACATTTAAATTTAAAAAAATCATCCTTGTTATGTTCCATTTCAAAGTTCTAACAAGATTACAATTTAAGTAGAAAAAATCCTTTAAAATCTAAAGGACTTGATTGATACAAAATCTACATATTTTATCATCCAAATAACTTAATTGCACAGTAATATATACTTAGTAAAAATAACATTAGTTGTATTAATAAAAGTATCGATACTACTATAGATAAAATAGCCCAAAATTAATAATGTCCTTTCCTTTACTTTATTGTCAAAAAAATTTTGGCGCCTTTTCTCCATTTCAGTTCGTTTATCTCACTCTTTATGGCATCCGATCCGTCCTGGGACTCCAAAGAACATGCAATAATACATAAATACAAAAAACAACCTTTTAAGATGTCTTAATAATATTAGTATAGATGTCAACTTACTCGGAATAGCCTCTGCCCTCCTTTCCTCAGCTATACTGGTCATGCCAGCATTATTCACAAAATTATTGCTTCCGATAGCCGAAGCAATATCTGCGTCACTATGATCGTCTAAACTTTCAATCGACGCCAAATACGCAGAGTTCACTCCTCCTTTATGCTGAACACCACTACTAGACGTTGAGCTGGAAGACGCAATGGAACTCATGGATAAAGGCCTTGGAACTTCAGGCGGTTGTAAACGAACATCTTTAATCGGAACGCATTTTAAATTTCCAGTTGAGCCAATCGTGTCCAAATATGCAGGTTTAGTACATTCCTTAACAAAATCCTTTCTATGTAAACTATTTGTTCCATCAGCATTCGGACTTATAATTTGAGGTTTATCAGGTGAATTTTCTTTCGAAGATAGTTTAGTATCAAATTCTCTGTCAGTGGTAATAGATAACTCAATCGATTGATCAATGTATGGCAAAGATAAAGATTCGAATGCTGTTTTATTATTCGTTGATGGTACGTCATAAATAGCTTTGTTCGTCGGAACGTCATAAGTGGCTGGTTCAAATCTAAATTCGGCTTTGAATGTTTTTGGAGGAACTTCAATTGGGACTTCACTGTGTTTTGTTTTTAGGCCGCTAGGTTGATCGTATATATCAACTGAAGACAGTATTTCTACACCAGATTGTGATATTTTTGAAGTAGCTCCAACTAAAGGAATATTGGATTTGTGCCTTAAAGAACTACGTATCGAACTAGTGGTTTTCTTTTGGAATTTCAATCCTGTTGCCGAAGTGTCTGCTGTAGAAATCATACGCTTTACATTTGGTGATAGATTGTCAAAAGCGTGTGGCGTAGTTGTTATATCAGAAACTTTGTCGTTTTTAAAACTTTTCAAATGCGATTTGTAACTTTTATGCAAAAATGTTTCACTGACTTCGCTTACAACTGTATCTGCTTCACTGATTTTACTTCGCATTGTGTATAAAGAACTTTTGTTTATTGGCAGTTTGACTTTAGGTTTTTCTGTCTCTTTCATCGCTGGTTCTGTTTCTTCAGGTTTTGGTTCAAGAGGTGGGTCGTTTCTAGCATCTTTTGCGTTTAGATCGAAATTGCTGGCTTCTGGTCCTGAGTTTGGTTCCATAAGAGAGTCATAGATGCCGATGAGTGTTGGTGTCAGGTCTGTAGTACTGCCTGTAACAAAATAAACGAAGTTAGAATTTTAGATACGATTACAGTAATTGGTTTTTAATTGGTTCATATTCTTGGCTCTTTGTTTTGGATGAATATGGTTTTCCTTGTATTTATTTTGTAATACTTAAATCGCGTAAAGACCCGTTAAAATTATAAAAACTATTAGGTACTTCATATTTGTAATTTTATTATAATTGTATTAGACATAAATAAAACGGTTTTAACATGTGGCGTAAAAGGTAAGTCTACAACATATTTTCTTAATTTAAAAACTATCATTTGATTGTGTTATTATGTATTTATAAGCTGCTGGTCTTCTGCTAACAGCTTACTTATTGGACCACTTTACTGAATTGAATCATTCAAAATAATTAAATTAATGAGTACGCGGCTTTTGTCAAAAAGACCGCTTCACGGCTTTCTGAAAAATGGCAGAAGCCATTCTCACAAGTTGCAGGCTGGCTAAAAATAAAAATGGAAATTTCTGTAATAAGGGCTATAAGCTTAAGGATCAGAGGAACAAGAAAGCGAGTGAGATGGATAGGATGTGAGGATGGAGCAGGTATGTTTGAAGGAACGAATGAATGATTAAATGTGAATGAATGTTAGATGATTTTATATATTTATTTTTCTGTATTTTTTTGTTGTTATTGTTATTTTGTTGAAATAAATTATAACGATTATCACATTAACACAAAAAAAAAAAATTAACGACGTTTCATAAATGCCTGTAATAGGTTTACGTGAATAAAGATATTTTGACTTTGACTATATATTAGTGTATAAGTACTACTTAGAAATAGGTTAACTTTTAAGATATATATTTTTTAATTAGTTATTTAACAGGGTGCTCACTATCCCAAAGGTTAGCTGTTAGAAAATGTCACTAGACATTAAGTTCGCCTATGTACATTTAAATATGTTTTTGTTTATTGTGCGATAAAGAATTAATTTGTATATCTATGACTTGTTTTTATTTTCTTTCTGTAAGCGTACTGCATTATATACTTAGTAATAAGTAAATAAGTAACAAAACACACGCGAATCACATTTATTTGCTATTGCTCCTATTTCCGATACTTATAAACTTTATGTCATCAATTGTGGGCGCCAGGTCAGAAAGTGTTAAATTACATCCAGAGTTAATGCATCTTTGAATCCTATTTATGACATTACTTGTCGTAACATTTCCGGCGATGTTTCTAAAATTTCTTATTAAATGTTTTCTTAGTTCAACTAAAGTCGATTTATTTGCGTTTAAATCGCAGGTTAGTATTAATTCAATGGTACAATGACCCTAAAGATCAATACATTATGTATTGAGACGAAACAGCGCCGGATGTCTTTCATTACGTAGGCCAAAGTTCAATGGATCATATGAAACATATATTTAGGACCAAAAATTTAAACCTATCCTCTGAATTTATAATAATAATAAAAGCGTTTATTGCAATAAATAGTAAATAACACCCGTCTTAAAACGTTTTCGCAACGGCTCCTTAGTTATTCCTTCCAGCTTTGATAGCACAGATTATATAGCTGACCCAGCGAACTTCGTATGTATGAATGTACCCTCGGTCGGTATGCCCCACAAATCAGCGCTGATGCGGTGGTGGCTCGGTTGTAAGAATGCGTTCCTTAAATATCGAACCTGATATCTCCTCGTCTAAATCCACGGACTTAACCGCTAGAACACGGAGGTAGAAGGAGTAACAACAAAAACAGAATATTAATAATTTCCTTGTCTGCGTAAAGGCAACGGCTAATTCATTAAGGAATCCTTGACCACGATGCCTAAATCGTGATAATTTGACGGTCACAAAATATTTGAGGTCAAATCGATGTAATTAAACTTAACCTTGACTTAATTGGGAAAGATGACAGAAGAGTTTTAATTCCGAAGTCCTATAATTCATAAATGTAAAAGAAGCTTGTCTGTATGTATGTCTGTCTTACACGCCTATATTACATCACAGCTCCTGGAACACCTATATGAGCAATTTATTAACGATCCCACAAGTTAGTATTACTGGAACCGGGACCGACGGCTTAACGTGCTCTCCGAGGCACGGGAACGATGGTGTTGTAAATCTATGACAAATGTACGTAAGAAAAGTGTATTTCTCATTGGTACATGCCGGGGGTATGAACCGTGAACCGACCTTTGTAGGATATTAAAGGAAAGCGTATTTACAACCGAACCACCACCGCGTCCGGGGGGGGGGACACAATAATTTATTTGCTATTTTTTTTTTTTTTTTTTTCAACAATATTGAACTTTATTTATTTATTTATTTTCAGAAAAATCACAGCTTATAACTAGGACATAAAAATTACAATATTATAAATTATTAGATCTTAAGCCAGAAAGAAAATTTCTCGAGTTATAAGCACTTACATGAAAAGCAAAACAAGACCGCATAACATGACAATATGTATGATGTATCTTATATATATATATTGTGTAAGTATATTATATAATTATAAAATATATTATTATTTCTATATGTATTTTATTGTTGTATGATATATATGTATTGTTTATTTAGTTGATAAGTATTTTAGTTTGTAATTTTAAATCATAGTTTCTAAATATTCTTATACACATGCACCCACACTCTCTTCTCACTCTCCCAAAGGTTAGCTGTTAGAAAATGCCTAGACATTAAGCTCGCCTATGTACATTGGAATGTTTTTTTTTATTTTTTTGTGCAATAAAGAATTTATCTATCTATCTATCTATATATATAGTACACTATATATATTAACTTCTTATTGTAGATAATAATCCTAAAAAAACAAAATGTAATAAAAATTGCCTAATGATGTGTATACGAACTTATAATAAATTACCTAACAAATTAAAATTGTTGGGAAAAAATGTATTTAAAAATCAAATAATAATTTGGTTAAAACAAAATATGTTTTATAATTTAAAAGAATATTTTGACAATTGTAATACCTAAAGTTTAAGCTGACAATATTGTATGAAACCTAGATGTAAGTTTTTGGACATATTTTATTTAAAAGTTTTATAAAAATATATATTAATGTTTGATATATTTGCTTGCCAATTTACTTGGCAAATATTGTTACGTTAAGTTAGTTTACTATAAGACCTGTAAATTAGACTAACATTTATGCAAATAATTTTTTTTTATCTTATCTTAACCTAATAGATAGATATGCCATCGCGGATTTTTCTGTAGACCTATATAAATTTGGTGACTCATACATCTGTCGCACAATAAACATGTGGAATGCTCTTCCAGCCTCTGTGTTTCCACTTTCCTATAACCTGGAGTCCTTCAAGCGAAGTGTGAAAAGGCATCTAGTCGAGCCGGCATAGTGTTAGGGACTGATGTCGGATATAAGGGTCCGATTCCAGTTGCTAACATTCATGCACCCTGCGCGCCACTTACCATCAGGTGGGCGCAGGGTCACATGTCGTGCTAGTATAATAAAATAAAAAATAAAAAATAATAAGATACTCAATTCCACCATACATTATTTTGTTATAAACCCAGAGGGTTTAGCCAGCTCGTTGAAAGCTCCCAGACGGCTTATTTTTTCCGACACCTCCAACAAATATAGTTAATGTATACAAAAACTTTACTAAATCATATACTAAAACGTTTCTCGAGAATCACTCTATCCATTGGTGAAAACAGCATAAAAATCGGTGCAGTAGTTTTTAAGTTTAGACGGACAGACAGACGCGGCGGAGGACTTTATTTTATTATAATATTTATTTACTTACAAAGATAATAAATAAATAAATATTTCCAGAAAGGTCACACAGCGCCATCTAGTTTCCGTGGTAAGCAACGAGGCTTGTGTTACGGAAACTAGATGGTTGATAAACTACATATTATACTTTTTTTTTTGTAAATATATACATATTATACATATAAACACCCAGACCGAGACAAATTATACAATGTACAACTTGCCCCCGGTGGGAATCGAGCCCACGACCTCCCGAGTTCACGGCAACGTTTGTTACCACTAGACCACGGAGGCGGTCTTGATTGTAGGTACCTGATTACTAAGAACGCAAATTGCTAATGGAAAAGTATTACTAAATAAATAAAACAGTCACGTGCACATTCCTATCCCACCGCTAATCAATAATTACATAATTAAACGATACATCGTGCGTAACGACAACTAATCAACAATTAACATAATGAAGAAAGATTTACAGCAGGATTTCCAAACTTTTACCCTCAACGAACTTTTTGCTTAAATACACTACGCCTTTCCTTACCAAAATGGGGATTTTAAATAAGAAAATTATATAAACTATAAAAATTTAACCCTTTCAGCACGACAAAAAAAAAGTTTGATAACTGGTCTAAAATATCATTAAAATAGTGTAAAATTCCTCTTCTAACGAATTCCCCCTCGATAATTGAAATAAAATCCATTTATACATGTTTTTTTTCTTAACTATAAAAATGTAATAAAATATAAAAAAGTTAAGTACAAAGTTAAAAGGTAAGTTAAGTAAAATATAAAAAACGGCGCCTCCGTGGTCTAGTGGTAACAAACGTTGCCGTGAACTCGGGAGGTCGTGGGCTCGATTCCCACCGGGGGCAAGTTGTACATTGTATAATTTGTCTCGGTCTGGGTGTTTATATGTATTATATGTATATATTTACAAAAAAAAAAAAAAAAAAAAAAAAAAAGTATAATATGTAGTTTATCAACCATCTAGTTTCCGTAACACAAGCTTACCGCTTACCACGGAAATTAGATGGCGCTGTGTGACCTGTCTGAAATATTTATTTATTTATTTATTTAAGTATCATCACAACCGTTTCACTTCCGGGGTGGTCAGAAACCACGTTTATAAACATTTAGCCAACTTTACTAGAAGTGGCTAGCTCGTTGATGAACGTACCAAACTCGAGATAAGAATATTTTTTTGTTTCCCGACCACCAGTATATTATAAAATATAATTATCAAATAGATGAGTGCACGAACTATCGTGGCCGTTTTTTTTTTTTTTTTTGGGATAACGCAAGCTTGGTATTGTCCGTGCTGAAAGGGATAAATTGGCGTTATCCAAAGATTCCTGCAACCCTATTTATATTATAAACTCTTTATTGCACAAAAAAACTTAAAAGTAATGTACAAGGGCGAACTTAATGCCGAATCGGCATTTTATAACAGCTAACCTTTGGGAGTGTGGTAGAGGATTTGCTGGGTGCATTATTATAAATATACAATTTACATACAATACATAATAATCGTTACATACTACTACTTAAATACATAAATATATATATATATATATATATTTGTGTATATATATATATACACAAATACGAAACCAAGCAAGTATATAGTACTGTTTACACACTATAAAAATAGTATGATAGATATAGGTACTAGGAATATCTATGTTGTTTGTTAAGAAAGTGAGCGATAAGTAGATTTTTAAATATATTAATAGACGGCGCCCGTCTGATAACCAGAGGAAGTTTGTTCCACTCTCGAGCAGCGGAAACTGTAAAAGAATCAGAATATCTGCTGGAAGAATGGGTAGGAATTTTGAGCTGATTGTTATTAGCAGTATTCTGTTACAGTCGCAAACGTTAGATTGTCAAAATAGTGAATTCTGTTATTTACCACCACTTTTAGCCCGAGTTTCTCCGATCATAGCCGACCTTACGTCAAAATAGCGTTTTCTACTATTTCAAAGGGTTCAACTTCAAAATCATTGGGAAAACGTGAATTAAATACTTAAATGGTTCGCCGCGAATTTATATTAAAGTTAACAATATTTATATTGATTAAACTAATATTATATATTCATAGCTGGGCATTAACTCGTTAATCCGTTAATCGTTAATTAACGAAGTTAACATTTTGATTAACGGGTTAACTTTTAAGTTAACTTTTTAAAATGTTAACGGACACGTTAACTTCCGTTAATATGCAGAAGTCCGTTAATCGTTAATCCAATGCCACTATTTACCGCACGGCACCGCGGTGTGGCGCAAAAAACAGGTTCAGACAAGTATGAAACGACAAGTGCCGGGCGCGGCGGCGCGTGAGACAAAAACAAAACTAGATATATTTTGCCGGCGCGTGCGAGTAAGAAAACTGCGAAGTACTAGCGCCAGTGCTTAGAGTGACGAGTGTTGTGTTTGTTGTTATTATAAATTACTGTCAGTGATAATTTGCGTGTTAATAAAGAAGAGTGCAGTGTAATTAGTTAGAGAGAAAAGTGTACTGTGCAGTGTAGTAATTAAAACTATATCATGGAAGACATGGAATCGGATTTCAGCGGTCCTGATGAGAATCCTTGGCCACATTTGACTGAGTATGTGGAATTTGTATCCAGATCGGGCCAGCAAATACTTTTTGCTTGTAAGCGTCGCTTGCCGAAAGACACCAAAATAAAAGTTCATCTATCAAGCCTGAATAATTTGAAACAACATGTAAGAAGGGTACATAAGTTACAATAGGTACAGTTTGAAGAGATTTTTAAGGCGGGCTCTAACCGAGGCAAGACAAAAAAGAGAACTCATTCTGACAATATTATATATTAACCTGTTAACTTCCAGAACCTAAACCAACAGGTTTTATAAGTTCACTAACGCAACGATATAAAAATGCAATTTTACACATATTAACGGATTAACGATTACCGTTAACTTCCGTTAATTCTTCCGAAATGTTACGCTTTAACGTTTAACGAAGCTAACTTTTTTTGTAGCGGATTAACGATTAACGAAGTTAACTATTTGATTAACGGTGCCCAGCTATGTATATATTTATATTAAACATAGTTTTTGTTCGCGCCGATCGCGATGATTCGACCAATTTTGGATGGTTAGGCGTTATTGTGATTCGTCGGTGCATAAACAGACGTCCTAATTTGTTACCCCTATACCCTTGTCCTGTCTCTTTCGCGCCGCTTCCTTTCTATATTACCCATCCCGCTCACCAGTCCAAAGGCCGGCGCTTGCGCACTGAAGAGAGGCAGTGCCTATATAACTGGCCGCGCCGCATGGTGGTCGTAATCGTCGAATCGAAATATAGTCGTAGTCGTCGCGCAGTCGTTGTCCTACAGTCGTCATAGAAGACGCTGAAGAAATCGCCGCGATCGTTGTTTTCGCCCGCATTCGCCAAACCCGCAAAATCAGTGTAAGAACAATTTATAAGTGCTGGTGCCGAGGACATCAGGTGAGTTCCTATACCAGTTTCCTTTCTAGTTTGTTTATTGCACCGATTATCATAGTATCGTCTATGTATCTAATTTGAAGATTATCGCAAATCCCGCATCTAGATACAGTCCACTAAATCCGCGCCATCATAAAGTTGGTCCTTCGAGCCGGATTGGTTCGTTTATTTTTAAATTAAAATTAGTAACCAAAAAGTTGGTTACTTCGGCCGCATATTAGTTTCGTTTCGTTTTAAATTCAAATTAGTTAAACCGCCAAAATGTCGTCAGATGCAAAATTGGAATTAAAATTAAGAAAGTTGAACGCTAAAATGTCGTCTCATTTTAGTGAAATACAATTATGTTACGATTGTATTACTCGCGATGTGAAGGATAGTGAGGAATTATCGATATTGTTTTTGTCAAGATGTTCCACGATCGATTTAATTCGTTCGGAATTTGTTTCCATGTTGGATGAGAAAGTGGACATCGAATTAGCCCTCTATCCCGATAGGGAACCGAATTATAAATCGTTAAATTCGTTCCAAGATTTGTATTCGAAAATTAAATACACGCAAAGCGGTATTCTGTCGTCGCGTAACGCATCCGTAACGAATGTAGGTAAAACCCGCACCCTTGAACACCATACAAAACTTCCTCGTCTCGAATTGTGTTCCTTTAATGGGGAAATTGAGAATTGGCCTACATTTTGCATCTGACGACATTTTGGCGGTTTAACTAATTTGAATTTAAAACGAAACGAAACTAATATGCGGCCGAAGTAACCAACTTTTTGGTTACTAATTTTAATTTAAAAATAAACGAACCAATGCGGCCGAAGGACCAACTTTTTGATGGCGCGGATTTAGTGGACTGTATCTAGGTGCGGGATTTGCGATAATCTTCAAATTAGATACATAGACGATACTATGATAATCGGTGCAATAAACAAACTAGAAAGGAAACTGGTAAAGGAACTCACCTGATGTCCTCGGCACCAGCACTTATAAATTGTTCTTACACTGATTTTGCGGGTTTGGCGAATGCGGGCGAAAACAACGATCGCGGCGATTTCTTCAGCGTCTTCTATGACGACTGTAGGACAACGACTGCGCGACGACTACGACTATATTTCGATTCGACGATTAAATACACGCAAAGCGGTATTCTGTCGTCGCGTAACGCATCCGTAACGAATGTAGGTAAAACCCGCACCCTTGAACACCATACAAAACTTCCTCGTCTCGAATTGTGTTCCTTTAATGGGGAAATTGAGAATTGGCCTACATTCTACGAAAACTTTCGCACCGTCATTCACGAAAACATAAACTTGTCGGACGGTGAAAAGATTCAATACCTAGTCGGTAAGTTAACGGGTAAGGCACAGAGTATCTGCCACGGATTCTTGCCAACCGCCGAAAACTACACAGTTCTCTGGACTACCCTCGTTAGTAAATACAACGATAAACGTCTTTTGGGTTCAACGTACTTGGATCAGTTGTTTGGTTTGCCGAACGTTAGTAGTGCGAATCCAACAAATTTAGAAAATTACATTGATAAGTTCTCGTCATTAATTTGTGCGTTAAAACAGTTAAATCTTGATAGTTTGTTGGATTTCATATTGGTGTACATTGGTTCAAAGAATGTGGACGTTGAAACCATAAAATTATTTGAACTATCGTTGTCGCAAAAAAATGCCTTGCCGTCAGTTTCGTGTTTTGTTGAGTTCGTTCGAGAACAATCTCGTGTTATGCTTCGCGCTAATAGTGCCGTGAAACTATCGCCTTCGTACAGTAGCAGGCCTGCCAAGTCAGCTGTTACAAAAACATTTGTAAGTATTCCTAATTCGCATAATAATAATTCGTGTATAGTTTGTAAAGGTATTGATCATTGTCAAGCTTATCAGTGTAGCCAATTTCTCGAAATGTCGCCTCACGATAGATTTAATTTCGTTAAACTAAACGGTTTGTGCTTAAATTGTTTAAGTGGTAAACATATCGCTCGTAGATGTAATTCGGAAAGAAGGTGTCGTAAGTGTTTAGGTACGCATCATACATTGTTACATTTCGAATCGCATAGCGCTACCCCGCTCTCGACTGCTGCGCCCGCGCTGCCGTGCGCGCCCGCTGTTCAAACGACGACCGCACTGGAGCAATCTTCCATTGCCGCTTCTTGTAGCGTTGCGCCTCCCGCAGTTTCGTTGTGTGCCATCAATGGACGTCGTGACATTAGTAATGGTCGTCAAACGACAGTTTTACTAGGCACAGCTTTGTGCAACGTTGTCGATGCGTATGGAAACATCAAACCTATTCGCGTATTGGTTGATAGTGCATCCCAACAAGATATTATTTCGGTTGCTTGTTGTGATGCATTGAAATTGCAAATAGATTCGCCGCAAATTGAGCAGATTTCTGGGGTTGGCGACATTAGCAACCCGGTTTTGGGAACCACGTCCCTAACCATTCGCTCTCGCTATGATGATGCTAGTCGTTTCACTATCCAACCCTTAGTTGTTTCTCGTATCACGAGTGAGTTACCTTCCGCGCCTGTAGATATCTCTTCTTTAGAGTATTTAAATGATTTGCCACTAGCCGATTGTCGCTACTACAACCCCGCGGACATCGATATGATTGTGGGAGCCGAGATGTTCGCTCGAATATTACGCTCCAATACTATTTCCCGCGCGTCTGGTGAGCCAGTAGCTATTGAAACATCGCTAGGATATTTGATCGTAGGCAAAGCCCCGTGCCTAGCCGGTCCTAGTGGTGGTGATGCTCGCACGTTTTCCTCTTTCGTTCCGCCCGTTAAGAAAGTTTCGCACACTTTTCGCAATTCGCACCATGTCGCAAACATGGATAGCTTTTAGTACTTTTCCTTTCGCTTTTAAATTATTTTTTTTCGCTATTCTTTTCGTCTTGATTTCTTCATTCTCGTTTATCTCGCACGCATTTCGTCTCGTACCTTCCGCACCACGTCGCACTTATTTCTTGTACCTTTCGTTTCGTGCTGCTGTCAGTTTTCTCGTTACTCGTGTTCGTCACATCGTTTCGGACAAACACGACCGCTTCGTGACGCAGCTTCTGTCACCATAAGGGATCCAAGCATCCTCCTGGTTGACACCGCCACTAGTTATTCTAGTACTTGAGGGTACAAGATGGCCAATCAACAACCCGCATTCTCTCTTGCTGGGAGGTTTTATACTTGTCGAGTTCTCCAGCATCTTGCGCGAGGTAGTGGGTTCGATTACCGTAACTCGTTGCTATATGGTTAGCTGTGAGTCGCGGGTCGTGCCTCCTCGTATTCATTTATTACGAAGTTGTTTGGCATCCCGCCGTCGGGTCGCGTCGTTGAATTGAATATATATGCCATTCAACGACCCGCATTCTCTCTTGCTGGGGGGTTCGTACTTGTCAAGCTCTCCGGCGACTCGCTTGAGATAGTTGGTTCGATTCCTGTGACTTTAGCTATATGGTTAGCTATAGGTTGCAGTTCGTGCCTCCTCGTATTCGTTACGTTTAAAGTTGATTGGCATCCCACCGTCGGTCGTTGAATCGAATACGTGTGCAATTCGACGACTCGCTTTATCTCTTGCAGAGGGGTTTTGAACTCCTCCAGTTCTCCAGCAACTCGCTCGAGGTAGTCGGTTTGATTCCCATGACTCATTGCTATATGGTTAGCTGTGAGTCGCGGGTCGTGCCTCCTTTCATTCGTTTGTTATTGTTGGAATCCCTGAAGGGAAACTTAACGTTCCTTGAAACAAAACAATTTGATTATTCTTAGACCTAATTTTAAAATAAATATTGTTATTGACGTTTAAAAACACCGCGTAAATTAGAAACACATCTCACGTAGAAATCGTTTCGTGGGCTCTTGTAAAGGAATAATTCGACCTTTACATGTTCGCAATTCTACTCGCTATCGTTCGCATCGCTTGTGAAAGAATCGTTTCATCGTTTCGTTGTAGTCACTTGTGACTTTGAATTTGTTTTATTTCGCATACGTGGGTAATGTACTCGTTTCGTGAATTTGAAGGACTGGGTCGCTTCAAGCTGGGGGGAATGTTCGCGCCGATCGCGATGATTCGACCAATTTTGGATGGTTAGGCGTTATTGTGATTCGTCGGTGCATAAACAGACGTCCTAATTTGTTACCCCTATACCCTTGTCCTGTCTCTTTCGCGCCGCTTCCTTTCTATATTACCCATCCCGCTCACCAGTCCAAAGGCCGGCGCTTGCGCACTGAAGAGAGGCAGTGCCTATATAACTGGCCGCGCCGCATGGTGGTCGTAATCGTCGAATCGAAATATAGTCGTAGTCGTCGCGCAGTCGTTGTCCTACAGTCGTCATAGAAGACGCTGAAGAAATCGCCGCGATCGTTGTTTTCGCCCGCATTCGCCAAACCCGCAAAATCAGTGTAAGAACAATTTATAAGTGCTGGTGCCGAGGACATCAGGTGAGTTCCTATACCAGTTTCCTTTCTAGTTTGTTTATTGCACCGATTATCATAGTATCGTCTATGTATCTAATTTGAAGATTATCGCAAATCCCGCATCTAGATACAGTCCACTAAATCCGCGCCATCAGTTTTATAACACACATTAGGTAAGTAATAAATCAAAAATATGGCAAATACTAAAAGAAATATATAATAGTTATTTTTTTAAATGAACGCATCGTAACGTTATTTTGCTGTCGTCTGTAGTGGAAACCTTTATACAAGAATAGGTACCAATTTTAATAGCGTTTTACACTGACAGTTCCGTTATTTAAGGGATTTCGTTATTTACGTCAGAGATTTATTTATTTATTAAAAACTTTATTGTTTAATACAAAAGGCGTATGTAATGCCGCTTGGCATTCTCTTACCATCAACCTTCGGGACAAGGAATCGAAGTTTAGGCATGGCAAAATAAAAAAAACACAAAAAAATCAATAAAAATAATTAAATCACTTATTAGTACTAGTTAAATTAAATATACGATAAACATCATAAAAATAATAATACTTAAACTACATAAAATATATATATATATATATTCTTACATACACTACATAGAGATTGCGTCATATTTACAAAATATTATTCAATTCTCAACTCTATAAGCGCTCGACCTTGACAGCGGCCGAGCAAATATCAATTTTAATAGTGTGATATATATGTATATAGTTAATGGATTTAATTTATATAACGTTTGTGACTAAGTACCAAAATAGGGCTACTGGGTTCGTGTCCTGTACCGGACGCCAGAATTACGATTATTTGAGTTTATTATATTAAATATGTATCATATTTTAAAGAGCGGTGGCAGGACCTACGGATAAGGACAATGGTAGCTTGATTGTAAAAACGCTTTTCTTTAAATCCTACAAAGGTCGGTTCAAACCCCCGGCATGTACCAATGAGAAATACACTTTCTTACGTACATTTGTCATAGATTTACAACACCATCGTTCCCGGGCCTCGGAGAGCACGTTAAGCCGTCGGTCCCGGTTTCACCACCAACTTGTGGAATCGTTTATTTTAAATACTTTATTGCACTTAAATTGTATATTTTGGGATTAATCGCCAGGCATTTTCTAACAAACAACGTTTGGGAGTGTGGAAAAACTATGTAGGTGTGGGTGCAATTTATTATGATATTGATAAACTACATACTAATAAATTTATACATAAATACATACATATATGAAATACTAAAAATAAGCCTACATACTCTAAACTATAGGTAATGAATCCCATACGAACATAAATACGGAAATAGTATCCTTTGTCAGTGATATCACTATAAAATATTTACTTGAAATTTCTTTAGTGTGAGTCATTTTGAGATCCAGGGCTGTACTCGTAATGCACAAATCAGTACAGAATTTTGAGGGCTTGTTATTCGATTCTTTATTAAGATTTAACACACATATTCTCTTTCTTAAAATCGGTATTCTTAATTGTCATTTCTCTGATAGAACCAGATAAATAATGCAGTTATTGAGTACTTATCACTTGGTAATGACCAAAGAATGAGCGAAGACAGATTGACGAACCAGATATATAATGCGAAAGTTGTGGGTGAAAGAGGCCCTGGCAGACCTGACAGACTCATGTATCACAATCAAATAAATAAAACACTAGCTGAAAGTGCACTAAAAAGCCTTCGTAACAAAAGGGCATGTATGAAGAGATTAATGAATGTCGACGAAGTTAAAGAGGTATGTCGTGATCGTGTCAAATGGCGCTCAATTGTCTCTGCCTACCCCGCAAGGGATCTGGCGTGATGATATGTATGTAACAAATACTTTTGTGTCCCGAGCAGGAATCGATACCGGTACCTCTGAGTATTAAATCCACGGAGTTAACAGCTAGACCACGAAGGCAGATATTTATAATAATGCACCCAGCAACCACACTCCTAAAGGTTAGCTGTTTTAAAATGCCTTTGCATTAAGTTCGCTCTTGTACATTAATTTTAAGTTGTTTAAGCAATAAAGAGTTTATAAAGAAATAAATAGATTTGTTTTACTAAAATCGTTATAAAAGTTACTGCTATTTTTCTGTCTAAAATTAGGTAGGTATATGAAAGTAAAAAAAATATGTTCAAAATGTCCGTAATTTTATTTCATAAAAAGTTTCTATTTCTCAAAAGTACCCTCAGGCTTGAATAATCTTTGTAAATATTAGATACCTATTAACATAAGGCAGGCATCTTAGCAGATCATCATTTAAAATACTGGTCTACTCACATTTTCTAAATAGCTCCTAACAAAATTTGTAAATTGTATATATAATGTTTATTATTGTGTAAGTATTAGTATTTAGTAGATTATACATAAGTAAGTTTATTATCTAAGTATTTATATCTAATTGTTGTGTCACTTTTACTTTCATTGCACCTACAGATGTTCTAAAGGTTAGTTAGTCCCAAAGGTTTGGCTGTCAGAAAATGTCTACGGGCATTAAGTCAGCCTTTTGTACTTTGTGCACTAAAGTTTGAAATAAATAAATAATTAATTAATATATAAATTAATTATTTTTTAATTAATAAAAAATAATTACCATGTTTAATACCTTTGTGTATCGAAATGTATTCGAAGTTAATTAATATATGTACATTAAATATAAATTAAAAGCTACCTAAATAATAAAATTAAAAATAAACTAAACTATTAATAAAAAATGTCCTCTAGAGACGTCCCATCCGAGATAGTTAAAAATAATTTGAAATAATTAAATAAATAAAATTGTGCGAGGGAGAGGGACATAAACCGACCTTTAGAATAAGTGTGTTAAGTTTTCCACTATTGCAAGTAGACCCCCAGGGTTAGGGACATGTATCTTGGACAAAACACTTGGTATGCACACCTCGGGGCTATATTTGCGAGATTAAATAAATTTCCACGCTCCATTGCGGTTTTGACACGCCATGATCGGTTAGTCAGCTTAAAGGAACGCTAGAGCTACCATACATACATACATACATATCTTCACGCCAGATCCCTTACGGGGTAGGCAGAGACAATTGAGCGCCTCTTGACACGATCACGACATACCTCTTTCGCTTCATCGACATTCATCAACCTCTTCATACATGCCCTTTTGTTACGAAGGCTTTTTAATTCTCCTTCAGCTAGTGTTTTATTTATTTGATCGTGATACGTGTGTCTTGGTCTGCCAGGGCCTCTTTTACCCACAACTTTCGCATTATATACCTGGTTCGTCAATCTTTCTTCGCTCATCCTTTCAACATGCCCGAACCATCGTAGCATGCTTTTTCTTATTTTTGTGCCTATGCTTTCTTTTATACCTACCATTTTTCGTATTTCGACGTTACGTATGTGGTCCGCCAAAGTGACGCCGCATAACCGACGCAGCGACCTCATTTCTACTGCATTAACCCTACTCTCATGCATATTCTGACATATCCACGTCTCGCTTCCATACATAAGTGTTGGTACCAACATGGCATTGTGTATGGCGAGCCGAGCTTTGTCACTTACATTTCGACTGGCGATCAGTGACCCCAGGGCACCACCATCATACATCGTTTTTAGTAAGGAATAATATAGCAATCTGAAGTAAATATGCTAATACTTCTACCGTGGATTTAGAATCGGAGGTACCGGGGTTCAATAATATTTATTAAATTAAAAATATATATTTTTAGTTATTTGTGATATTTCTTAACTTTTGACACTAGAGACATCGGATTAGTTTACAGTATTAATTAGATGATGTTAAATTTGTCTCAAAATTTATCTTAGATGTCTTCTCGATCATTAAAGTCGACACATTTCAGTTTCAAAAACGGCCCAAAAATAAACTTCCAAGCCATAAGTATCCTAAAATGTTACTTTAAAATAATCTTTGTTATTATTGGCAAAAGAGCTATTTAGATAATAATTGGTGTATGGCGTAGACATATATTAAAAAATAAAAAATGGACTTCTATATCAAGATAAAGAATATTAGGGCCAATTTAATTACCTATCGCGGTGGCTCGGTTGTAGAACGTTTATCTTAAAATTTGGATGTTGATTCGAACCTCAGGCTTATAACATAGGAAATACTCTTTACTTACATACGCAACAACAACTATAGGGTCGTCCAGGCCCGGATAATGAATAGGTCTGGGTTGGGTGGGGACATTCCCCCGTTTTTCCCGGCAGGATCTCAACGAGCAACCATCCGCCGGCAACTAAATACACACTTGGTGCAGGGCGCCGTTACTAGAGTAATAGTGCCAATGTGGCTCACGAACTAACCTTGTAGAATCGTTAATAAATAAAACTTCTTAAATTATTCATCATCATTACAGCACCCAGAACACAAGAGTCCTAGACCTCCACTGTTGGAGCTGGGCCTTCCAGAAATTTCTGGAGAATTTGGCCTACACTTGCCACTTGGTTGGTTGGTGAGGGTCTGATATTAATTTTAACGATTCCACAAGTTGGTATTAGTTGGGCCTAACACCTGTCACTGGAACGGTGGTGTTGTAAATATTTGTCAAATGTACATAAGAAAAGTGTATTTCTTTCTCATCGGTACATGCCGGGATTCAAAGCGCGTATTTTTTTATGGAAAGCGTTCTGACAACTGAGCCACCACGGCTTTTTTTTATATTTCTTTTTTACTTTTCTTGCCTCTCTTTTGAGGAGCTCCATAACCTTATCCTTTCTTCTATATTCCGCAACCGAACCACACACACAGGTCAAAATATGCATTCACATACCATACGCGTACTCATACATTTTAAGACTCTTACATCTGTCGCACGTTAAAGACGTGGAATGCTTTCTCAGCCAGTGTGTTTCTCCACACCTATGTATGACCTGGTGCCCTTTAAGCGAAGTAAAAAAGCATCTTATTAGGTCGGCATAGTGGTAAAAGTAGAGACTGATGTCGTTAGTGTCAGTGCTCCCATTTTCGGGCACCATATCACGTGTCGTGTTTAGTATTTTAAAAAAGCAGAAGTACACGGAGATCGTCATAAATCACCACTTCAATCTATTTGTAGTCGAAACGATGGGTCCAAGGAGGCTCTGGCGGTCTTTCATGAGCTTGGGGAAAAACTTCGCTTAGCAACGGGTGACCCTTTGAGTAGAGAATATTTTGTTCAAAGGGTGAGCCTCGTAGTTAAACGGGGAACACTAACGCAGCGAGTGCAAAATATTTTAGCAGAACACTACGCACTATCGGACGGTATAATATATATATTAGTTTTGTTTATTTATAATTTAGTGTTTTATATTATGTAAATATTTTTTTCCAAAAAAAATACTGATTTAATTGTGGTGAATACGCTATAGGTCTGTGGCAGTGAGTGACAGATGGGTTATGTCGAAATGTTCCAAGTTTAGGCTGAAAGTTGAGACATACGAGTAGCTTTTAAAGCACCATTTAGGGTAAGTTGGTATGGGCAGTGAGTGGAATGGGTTTCGTGAATGGTGTCTACGTACTGAGCAGAGATGTGGATACTGACAGTGGGCCCACAAGAGCTCAATGTCGCTCAGACAGATATGCACAAATTGAAGTGGCAATTTTTTTTTATTTTTTTTTTTATACGGAGCACGACATGTGACACCGCGCCCACCTGATGGTAAGCGGTACGCGAGGTCCAAGAATGGGAGCAACTGACGCCAGCCTCGGACGACCGACATCAGTCCCTACCACTATGCCGGCCTATAAAGATGCTTTTTCACACTTCGTTTGAAGGACTCGAGGTTATAGGAGTGGGGAAATACACTGGCTGGGAGAGCATTCCACATCTTCAGCGTGCGACAGATGTAAGAGTCTCCAAATTTGTATGTACGCGTAGGGATAGTGGCTACGGTATGTGGATGCATATTTTGGCCTGTGCGAGTGGTTCGGTTGCGGAATAGAGAAGAAGGGATAAGGTTGTGGAGCTCTTCAGAACATTCACCGTAGTATAGCTTGTAGAATACGCTCAGGGAGGCCACATCTCGGCGAAGCTGCAGCGATTTGAGAGTTTTGGACACTGTAGTATCGTCCACTATTCGAATAGCCCGCCTCTGTAAGACATTGAGAGCATCTGTAAGGTACTTAGCGGATCCATCCCAGAGGTGAGAACAGTATTCCACGCATGACCTTATTTGCACTTTATAAAGCATAAGCCGGAGGGCCGGACTAGGGATGACTGATATTTATCGATATCCATCATCACGACCGTTTCCCTGTCGGGGTCGGGGTGGTCAGAAACCACGCTTATAAAGAAGCGAATTCACATTTAACTTTACTATAGGCCAATCATGACAAGTGGCAAGCTTGTCGATGTCTCCTGCGTACCAAACTCGAGAAATATCACAAATAAATTAAATATTAATTAAATGTATTTATTTACAACGCGGATTTAATGCCGTTAGACATTCTCTGATAGCCAAACCTTTAGGACATTTAGACAGTATCAATTATTTTTATTTATTTATTTAAAATATTTTACATTTTTTTTATATACTACCACGACATGTGACCTTGATCCCACCTATGATAAGTGGCGCGCAAAGTCCATGAATGGTAGTAACTGTAATCAGACACTTATGACTGACATCAGTCCCTAACTCTATGGCGGCTTGACTAGCATGACGGTAATTCAAGCCTGATATCAAAACGTGTGGATACACTTTGCACGGTTTATCGGCACGAACGGTGGATATATCCCCGATCAGGCAGACTGAGCACCTTACCACCATCAGTCCGCCTACCACCTATATATTGTTCTTGTTAAAAGTATGTGCCATTCGCAATGATGTCAAATGCCTTTTTTTTCAATGAGAACTAATATTGTAAGCTTGCCATGGTGATATTTATATAAAAATAACAACGTTTAAAACAAGACTTACCTACAATTATAGTATACGCAAAGCAGTCAATGAACAAGAGAAATGCTTCAGCCTTGGCCCGTTTTCATGAATAAAATATCAGACCGCCCAAATATGGAAGCTTGATCAATATCTTTTGATGCAATACTACGGTCACTATACTATGCAACTCGTAAAATTGCGTCCTTTTCAAAATATCAGTTTTAAATGAGTTTAACACTTTTGAACCTCTCTCGCTGGCAAAAAACAACATTTTCAAAGATTAAGTGAACTTTTGGGAAATGTACGGCCGGGAAAAGTTACTTTCTGTTAATGTGGATGTCAGTGGATGATTAAAATAATCTCTGATCAATCAAATCAAATCATTTATTTCCTTTAGTTATCTTGTAACAACTTGGATATTGTCAGCACAAAAGTAAAAGTAAAGTATCATCACGACCGTTTCCCTTTCGGAGTGGTCAGTAACCACGCTTATAAATAAGCGGCTTCACATTTAGCCAACTTTACTATAGGCCAATCATGACAAGTGTTAAGCTCGTCGTTGTCTCCAGCGTACCAAACGCGAGAAATATTACAAATAAATTAAATATTAATTTACATTAATAAATATTTTTGTGTCCCGACCAGGAATCGAACCCGGTACCTCCGAGTAAATCCACGGACTTAACCGTTAGACCACTGAGGCAGTTGTCAGCACTAAAATCATATAAAACGAAAACATAAACAATATAAACAAATAGAAGTTAGGTAATCATGATTAGACCGCAACAGGTAATAATTCAGATTTATGTATGTTATAATAGCATTATATACATATATATATATATATATATATATATATATATATATATATATATATATATATATATATATATATATATAATGCTATTATAACATACATAAATCTGAATTATTACCTATTATTATAATATTAATATATATTAATAGCAATATAATATTTAGAACTTATTAAAGTATTGACAAACCCCCTTTAATAACCTCTTTAAAACAAATATATGTGTGTAAAATTTAACATTAATTATGATATAAAAATTTAACTAAAAAAAACCTACTTACAAAACTAATTTAAAATTGAAACGTATCCGCGTGGCATGGTGGCAAGAACGCTGGATTCCACGCTGAATCGCTATGCTGATTATCTTTTATTTAGTTATACGTCACATATTGGATTAAAACAATTTCATTTCCGACATACGTATTCTTAGATAAACCTGTTTGTTTTTATTGATAGAATCAAATATTAATCTAACATAAGACCATACAAAGTCACTTCGTATATATACGCGTAGAGATAGATGGGTTTGCATATTTTAGCCTGTGCGTGTGGTTGGGTTAAATACAACCTTAGTTTTGTATTAAGAATGATTCGTCTCAAAGATTTGTATCCTGATAATTGCAGTGCGTTGCAGTAGATAGGGTAGGGCATGTAAAAGGGTACAGTCGCGACTAACGGCGCCTGCGCACGATCCGTACTTCTATGGCGCCACCTATATCAGGCGAACCATGAGTTTGGGATTTTGGAGACTTCAACAGGACATTTTAAATTGGCACCAAAATAAGCTAATCATACTGATAGCCAAAACAACTAATGCATGTAATTTTGTAGGCCTCCAAAAATATATAACTAAATAAATGATGACATTTTACTTTTTTTTTTGGTTCTCTTCTCCCGATGGATGATAAATGAGATGATAGGGAAGGCAAAGGGTCTAGCCCATAAGTCTGACGTAATATATCTTTCTTTTTAATGAGTTAATAAGGTCATCATCAAATTCCAGATGCTGCAGAATTTGATGCTTTTCTTGGAGTCACTCGCGTCACCATAGCTCAAACACGTCGGGTTAAATATGGGAGTTGACAGCGTGGGAAAACCGCAAAAAATAAACTGCAACTTGTGCCCCATGTTCAAAGTCCAATTTATCGTTTTCCTTAACTATTCACATTGTAGCACATTATTAAACAAAACAACACCACTTTTAACCAACAATATTCACAGTAAATTAATTTACAAAACAAAAACTTGCACTTGACATGTCCGCGCAAAATGGCGCGAAGCCTTCCGATGACATTTTACTTTCAAATAATAAATTTAAAAAAAAACTCATTGACATGCTGATAGACAAATGCTGCTATTCAAAGCGGACCTTTTTAGAAGATAAATTGTTTGCTATAAACTAAATGTTAACATTGTTATTATTATGACGAACCGGCCACTTTGCTCTCAAATATCTGAAGTTTTGCTAGGAATTTAAAATTCAAATTTTTGAATTTAGTTATTCGTTTGTTTTCACAACATTTACATAAATTAGAGGAGCTGCGATTGAAATGTCTCCGACACCCACCATATCCCCAGACCTTGCTCCAACAGTTTACCACTTTTTTCGCAATTTGGACAATTTCTAGCAAGGAAAATAATTTATATACGATGGGGCAGTCCAAACCGCCTTCAAAGATTTTATTGATTCACGATCCCACAATTTTTTCAGCAATCGAATTAATAAACTACCTATAAAATCGATTGATTAAATATATATAAAAAGTCAATTTCATGTGTAAAGACTTAGTTTTATCGTTTATCGTTTATTTGCAATAAATACAGTACAGTGGTCACAAAACTATAGTCAGGTCTACTCACATGTATTCTACCTACAAGCAGGCGTGCAAATCTTTACTTACATACTAATATCATAATCACAACTACATTAAAACAAAAAAATATATATTAATTAACCTGTTTTGCACTCAAGATACTCTTTTACACTATAATTTTACACTACTAATATTATTATTTATAGGTTAGTATTTAAAAATTGATGTAAGAGTACATAGATATAAGAATAATTATCATTACAATATTGTATGTTATTGATAAACGGTGCGGTACGTTACGGTATAACACCTACATTATATTCATCATTCATTACAGCCCGTAGAATAACTCCATTGTTGGAGATGGGCCTTACAGAACATATATCTGGAGAATTTGGCCTACAGTCGCCACGCTGGTTGACAAGCATCTGATGTAAATTTTTATTAACGATTCCACAAGTTGGTATTAGTGGAACCGGGACCGAGACGAGGCACTCTCCGAGGCACGGTAACGGTGGTGTTGTAAATCTATGACAAATGTATGTAAGAAAAGTATTTCTCATTGGTTCATGCCGGGGGGGTTTGAACCGACCTTTGTAGGATATTAAGAAAAGCGTTCTTACAACCGAGCGTAACAGCATTATGTGCAAAGGCGAACTGAATGCCGCTAGGAATTCACTGACACCAAAACCTTTGGAACATTTAGACAGTATAGATGGTAGGTGCAATATTAAGTCAATATATACATACTGTTGAGGACAATGCCATCTAGCGATATTATTGGGAATCATTACCGATTAATTGCAGACTAGTTGCCCACTAATTGCACAACTTTATGGTAAACTAACTGACACGTTAAATATTTAATGTTAATTTTAAGACGAGACATTTTTGAATCGCGTAACGAGACGCATGTATTTTTTTACCCGATTAAACATATTTTATGGAAAGAAGACGAAGTCGTTATTATTTGAAACCTGCCTGCCCATCTGCACAGCATAACAACGCAAATAGATACCAATATTTACTTACTATTACATAACACGTACATAAATAAATACTATATATATATAATAATATTTTAGTAAGTATTATCCCGCTGCGGTCCATCTTATATTTATCTGGGAGCACTAATATCTAATAACGGTGGATGCGAGGATTAAATCAAGCTTCGAATTGCAGTTACAAGATCTGCTATGGACAAGCTGAAAAAGACGTTACCAAAGCAACTAAAATCCAGCATGGTAGAGCTCTTGTTCTCCCTACTTTTCTGTATGCTGCAGAGACTTGGATCCTACGCGAAATAGAAAAAAAATGCCCCAGAGTAGTGGTGTTGGCGAGAAATGTTGGGCATATCATGGACGGAGTTCCGAACCAACAAATGTATACTGGAGGAACTGGGAAACATAAAAAAGGCCTTTTCTTGACTTTACAATCACGTATTCTCACTTTTTTCGGACGTGTTACGGCGTGGAAAAATATCCATCGAGCGCCTGGACGTCCAGAGGAAAGTCGATGGTAAGAGGATGCGTGGTAGGTCTCGGATGAGTGGAGACAGCTTATTAAGCGTGCCACTAGCACTCAAATACTCAGAAGAAGTATTATCCCAATAATTGATACCTGCTTTATGGTTACAATATAAACGCAGTCACCATAAAATGAGAGAGTCCTTATACGTCTGATCACCATTCTAGCTTATCCCGTCTGTGAGTTACGGATATGTACATCTTTCTCACACTACAAGTTATGGTATTACCAAAAATGGCAATAGAAAGAGATGAAAGATTGTTTGAAATGTCGTGATTGTATCCTGTTTCTGCAGCGGGGATGTGTATTTTAATTTAAATGTACTGTAACCGACAAATAGAGAAATTGAAAAACTAATAATAAATTTAAACGAAAGCTTTATTTATAAATTAAATAAATCAAGATCAATGGCGATGGAGTCGCTAGAATCCCGCCATGCACTAATGAGAAATACAATCCATAGGTACCTCATATTTTAAATGGTTTAGGAGCTATGTCAGTGTGTGTGTGTGTAATGTATGTTTGTCTCGCCTTCATGCCTATATTACTAAACTTGTAAATGTAAACTTACAATATCTTTACACTACAGGGTATTTTTTTAAAGGCAATAATCCTCTGGGAATCGAATAGATTTATAAAAAAAACTCAACAGTATTACTTTAAAAAATTAAGCTTACACCATTTAGTCCTTGTAACTACATTATCAACCGTATGTAATAAAACACATTTTTTTTTTTAAATCAACTTCTATAGAGTATAATTACAAGCAGTGCTATTAGTCCACGGTATATCCCTAATTATTTAATTACCTACCTACTGGAATTCGTTACGGTACTTTATCTTAAACTGGCCATATGGCTGGAAGAAATGCAAAGACGCCTTCAAGGCAAAACAGATAAATTACCTAAAGCCAGCGAAGTATATATTAAGGTATTTTAAACAAATCTCTCATAGTAGAGGTTCTCTCACACGACCTCAAATCCTTTTGGAAGAGCCGATTTTTCTGATTGAGACCTCCACCAAGTCCTCTGGCCGCCAACCTAAGGACCCCTGACTGTCCCGCTGCCGCTGTCTTCGTCCCCCATTTTCCACTCGATGGCTCCATCGCAGACCCCTACCCCTCAGGTTGTGCCTGCAGCCGTCGAGTAGACTCTGCTTTGCATGTATGGACGTTAGCTTTTAACTTGGCGAACGAGTGCCTTCACTCCATAGTCACTTAGCTGTAAAGGCACACAGGGTCAACAGCAAAAGAGAGATGGTGTATAGGGTTTTAGTTCGTAGGCGCCTTGGGGTGAGTCAGGCATGCGACCTCTCGCGGTGGCCCCTCAGGCTGGGGTCGTATCATGAATATGCGATCTCTGTCTTTAAAAAAAATATATTTGCTTATATTACTCGTAGAAAATTTACGTGACGATAAAGATTGATAATGAAACTCTAGAACAAGTAAATTAAATTATATATCTGATCGGCAGTCGAAATGTCAGTGACAAAGCTCGACTAGTCGTACATAATGCCATGCTGGTACCAACACTGATGTATGGAAGCGAGGGGTGGATATGTCAGAATATGCATGACAGGAGAGTTAATGCAGTTTACGGAGCTGGTTCGTAATCAAATCCCCAAACCATATACAGTCCACTCATCTACCACCCCCGTGAGGGAGATGGAACAGACCCCACAGCCATTATGATACGAATTTCAGCCTTACACGATCCAGTATTGCTGATGCTAAAACCCAGGTATGTATTTGTAACTACGTCGTCGTCGTTTATGAGCTAAACTGTTTTGATGTAATAAACACGTTTATTCGATCTGATAAATTTGTTTGTATTGACGAATAAAACATTATGTAATGAATTTCAGTAAGTCTTGTTTTAAGCGGTGTTATTTTTTATATGGCCAGCTTACAATATTAGTTCTCCTTAAAAGTAAAAATTGGCATTTGACATCATTGCAAATGGCACATAGTTTTAACAAAACAACAAATAGGTGGCAGGCGGACTGATGGTGGTAATTTGCCCCGTGTGCTGGGGCGGGAAAGTATCCACTGTTCGTGCCGATAAACCCAGTAAAGTGTATCCACACGTTTCGGGATCAGGCTGGAATTGCTGTCATGCCCAGTCAAGCCGGCATAGTGTTGGGGTCTGATGTCAGTCATGAGTGTCTGATTGCAGTTGCTAACATTCATGGACCTCGGGCGCCACTTACCATCAGGTGGGCGCAAGGCCACAAAAAAAATGTAAATCCTTGGATTGTTAAAAACCCAGTAAAGTGTATCCACACGTTTCGGGATCAGGATCGAATTTCTGTCATGCCCAGTCAAGCCGGCATAGTGTTGGGTCTGATGTCAGTCATGAGTGTCTGATTGTAGTTGCTAACATTCATGGACCTCGGGCGCCACTAACCATGAGGTGGGCGCAAGGTCACAACAAAAATGTAAATCCTTGGATTGTTAAAATAATTACGTTAAACTACAAGAAGATAATATACAATCCCCTATATATACGTCTATGGTTAAATTACAAAAACACTTACGACCATCATAATAAAGTTTAAATTAACAAATATGTATAGCATCTATTGTGTTAAACAATACAAACTTAAATATACACAGTATCTCACGCGGTAATAGTCCTTATTACCAGGAGGTAGAGGGCAAATTAATGTGGTAAGAAATTGCGTGCAAAACGAGGCGAGGTATATCGGTCAATATGATAAATTATTATAGGTACGGTCAATGTAGACTAAGATTAGTTAGGACAGTCTCTGATGGACAGGATCTGATGTTCTGATATCGATTAACTATTTACTTTTGACAGATCTAAACGATCCATTGCGTCTAAAGGCGCGTTCGGGAGCTGTTAATTTTTTCACAACGCATATTTTGATCATGATAGTTTATAATATTTGTAAAGATTTATTATTACCCAACTTCGCGACGCAAAGAAGGTGTTAATCATCCTTTGTATGTACAGACAGACAGTGGAGTCATCCAGGCCCGGATGTTCAATAGGCCTGGGTTGGGGATGGGACAATCTCCCGTTTTCCCCGGCAGGATCTCCACGGGTAACTACATAGATTGGCGCCAAGCACACCCGCCATATTTAAATGTGACACTGACATTCTTATTTTAATCGGCTTAGGAATTCAACAGCCAATAGCCAACAGCCATTTTCGATTTCACTGCTAATAGATTTTTAATGGAAGGTTTTTATGATTTATTATCATAAGTAGGTATGTTTAGTCATATTTTATACTTTTTTATTTTATTTAGGGCTGTGTTGACGTGTGAATTTCTCATAATAAATCTAGCTTTTCTAATGGATTAGGGACACCATTCATGAGACCTACCGTAATTAAAAAAAAATAATACGTTCTTTGCGCCATTTAGCACGGACATGTCAAGTCCAAGTTTATCGTTTTGTAAATTAGTTTACTGTGGATATTGTTAGTCAAAAGTGGTGTTATTTTGTTTAATAATGTGCTACGTTGTGAATAATTATGGAAAACGATAAATTTTACTTTAATCTGAAACGAGTATATGGGGCCGAAGTAACACTTTGTTTTTTTACGGTTTTCCCGCGCTGTGAACTCCCGTATACCCTTCGTGTTTGGGCGATATTGACGTGAATTACTCCATGAAAAGCATCAAATTCTGCAACACTTGGAATTTGATGATCCCCAACTCGGTTATGAACTCTGTTATGAACATATATTATATAAAATTTTAGGGCTGATGTATTCTGTACAATGTCCAAGACACTTAAAAAAAAAACAGACTTCAGCAATGCGCTGCTATTTAATTAACTATAACTTAATTACAACTTAGGCCGCGTTCGTGTTATACCATTTCCAACATTTCGTAGCAACTTCATAAACCAGCGCGATATGTCGTTTTTGTTAAGAAATACCACTTTTTTTAACAATGCTTAACATTTCTTAAATAAAACGAGCGGTGATGCTACTTTTTGACAAGTGTTTTCGTTCATGTTTTATCATACCATGGCATCCAATACACGTGATATTATTATGGTCTTTGAATTTATTACATAAAATCGTTTAATATACCTTTTTAACAAATATAATAGAAAACTATAAAGTATATAAAAATGGTAAACGATCAATTTGACATCTGTCAAAAAGTAACATCAATAACCCTCCTTTCAACACGGTACTGACATACGGAAATTAGCATCAAATGTTAGAATTTTCATTAAACGAACGACTTGTGCTAAAAAAAGTGGTATTTTCATGCTAACATTTCTTAAAACGAACGCGGCCTTAGATTCTCTTATTAAAAATCAGTAACATTTAATATATTAAACCTACTGTATATTGTTGCCCCCTGAGCTTGGGTAAGCATTGAATTAAAAATAGTACGGGACACTTCATGACCACGTGCAGTAGATTCAATTTTATTTGTGCACCACCGCTGCGGTCTCACCAACTACATGGTACCTTGTCTTGGTGTGGTGTTTTTTTTTAGGACCTTCTTGTGAGACTTTGTAGCGACTCAGAAGAACATGAAGATGGCTAAGATTTTTAATTTTATTTTTATGATGTTACCGGTTTGACAATTACTTATAATTCATGCAGAATTATAAGTAATAACTTTGTTTTATTTTTTCAATACATTGTGTTTAATTTGATACAACATGTGACATGACTATACTTCATGTACTTGTGATGTAATAATAAAATTAAGTAATAGGTAAGTAAAGATTTGAGTTTACGGGTCCATACTGTAGTACTCCCCGTCTACACAATTAATCACTGGCTCCCTGTAACACCAAGTCGGCCTATATTCGATACGTCCACACTCCCCAGCGCTCCGGCGCACACTGGCGTTTGGTAGTGTGTCGTTCCCTCGCCACTTGTGTACATGAGACAATGGACTATATCTTATTAAATAGATACAAACACTACACATACATATATACACAAAATTAAATTAAATCATTAGCTTCCTATACAAGACATTTTTGTAAGAACTTCTTATAAACTACCTTGGTACCTTAAGTCAAAGTCAAAGTCAAAATATCTTTATTCACGTAAACCTATTGCAGGCATTTATGAAACGTCATTAATTTAATTATTTTGAATGATTCTACTCCTGCTAGTAGAAGACTAAGCAGCAAAGTGGTCCAATAAGTAAGCTGTTAGCAGAAGACCAGCAGCTTAGCAAATTCCAGTGACCTGTTAATGTTTAATCTGACTGAGAAAGGAATCTGCAAGGAAAACTCAGCTATATTAGATTTACAAAATAAAACATATACAAAACTGCACCACAATGATCAATTAATAACCTTTTAAATTAAGTTATCAGTACCTATGAGAATACAATACCTGGTACAGCAGTAACCCACCAGGCAAGTCAGAATTAAGGTAGACTACATGCCTATTGCAACCCGAAAGTCGACAAAATGCAAAAACCTCTGTTAATTTAAGAACAATAAATTGAACGTGTTCGGCAGAGGTCCCAGGCCCTCACAGCAGCACCCGATCACGGACATAACGCATGTGCCAGCCATCCCCCCGCTCAACCAGGCCCTTAGGGTGCGGACCGGGACCCCACACACGTGCCACCACTGCAATGACCTTCTAAGGAAGGGGCGACCACCGGACACGCCACACCATGAGAACCTGAACACTAAGAATGACCTTCGAGACACACACAAGCATAAACATAACAATTACTTCCTAAGTACCCAAATGTTGCCGTGCAATTCCGTTAACAAACTTATATATTAGTTAATAAAATAATAAATACATAATAGTAACTAAATTATACCCAAACAGAAAAACTCATAGAAATAGATAAATAAATATATAATAAACGTTATCATAAAACACACCAGAAATAACTATACACCAGACTACTCAAATTATATACCTATAGATTTATAAATTTAATAATAGGTATAAAATAAATATGTTGGAATATAATATAATATAGTAAAATATATATAAAATGAAATGAAATAATTTATTTGTCAGAAACATGGTAGGTACAGGGATGTAAATATTATATGTAATTATATTACATGCTTCGCTATTTCTAGCATACAAATATTTAGTCACATGACTTTGTCGAGCTTAGTGTCTAGGTATTCTTTTGTCGAATAAAAACATTTATTAACCAGCATTTGTTTGACTCTTAATTTAAACAGTTTTAGTGGCAGCATTATAAGGGTATAATAACTGGAAGCTTATTAAATATCTTTGTTGCCATTGAATAACAATTTCGGCTATTTTGAGTACTTTTATGCGCATATTTATAAAAAATAGATATGGTATAATATAATATGTATATATATAATGTACAAATAAACGTTTTTGTATTTTGTATTGGTGAATATTTTCCTCTTCCATGTCTGGTGGAAAAGCAACCGTAAGACGGTAAATCTTAAATAAATCATATAAAGGAATTTGTGTCACTAAACGAAGGTACTTGCACAACATCAAAACACTGTAATCTGATGCACCATTCTAGTGATGTGAAACATCGCGTAAAAAAGTTATCGATAAAATTTATTATATCATGGGTAGATCACTTGTTGTCATTGCATTTCGCCTTCGCTCTAGGCACATTCCCTTAAACAAATTCGGTTTTCTTATGAAAAAGACTGCTTCACCCAACTGTGAAGTTTGTGGTGAAGTATCTTAAGGGATTGTGCTAGGAGCCAGGGCGAAAGGCAATACCTGATCCAACATTTAAAATTTAATCCATACATAATAAATTAATAAATAATAAATAAATAAATATTTCCAGACGGTTCACACAGCGCCATCTAGTTTCCGTGGTAAGCTACGAGGCTTGTGTTACGGAAACTAGATGGTTGATAAACTACATATTATACTTTTATACTTTTTTTTTTTGTAAATATATACATATTATACATATAAACACCCAGACCGAGACAAATTATACAATGTACAACTTATACTTACTGCATTCTATAATATATATATATATTTTATATAATCTGAAACTACTTAATATTGTTAAGTTATGTGAGTACACCATTCTTTTGAATATTATTCAGCAAGCATCCAACAGAATAATAATCAAAAGAATGGTGTACTCACATAACTTAAACAGCTTCCAACAGCGTATATACGAGTAGGTGGATATCATTTGTAGTATAGTTATGTATGTATGTAAGTACTATTAGTATGTAGTATATATATTATTGATAAATATAGTTATTATTTGATAATGATCAGTCTTAAATACGTCTTCGCACCTACTCCTTGATCTAAGTTATACTTTTTATTGTCCCAAAGGTTGGCTGTCAGAGAATGTCTAGCGGCATTATGCCCGCCCCTTGTACATAGTGCAATAAAGTTTTCACATTATCACATCACATAAGCTAACACAATAAACTAAGGGCTTACCATCAGGTACCCCTAAAACGCTCGACGCATTTCTTCGTTGAATAATAATGTAAATATTGCATTATGGTTATAGCATTTCGGGTTGCCACACTCTTGATAAATTCGTTTACCTAGCTCTTTTACGAATTAAAATTATTAATAAATAATATATGTATAACTCTATAATACATACAATAAATAAATATATAAAAAAATATTTATTGCACAAAAACTAAATTAACTTAAAATTAATGTGCACAGGCGAGCTTTATGCCGTAAGGCATTTTCCACCAGCTAACCTTTGGGAGTTTTAACGGAGTGCCAAGTATTTACTAACAAAAACAATAATTTATACTAATACTTCTTAAACTACATATCATACATATTATAATACATACAAGTATATCTATAATACAATACATATAATTACATATATACAGAAATAAATAAATACACACTATAATATAGGGTTAAGGTTAAACATTAAATTCTGCAACACTTGGAATTTGATGATCCCCAACTCGGTTATGAACTCTGTTATGAACATATATTATGTAAATAAAATACGTGTTTAGGGCTGATGTATTCTGTACAATGTCCTTTAAAAAAAATGGTTAGAATCTCAAACTGTTTATAGATGTAACAATCGATTCACAGAATATTTATCGGGGAATATGGAACCGCAACAAGATTTATGTTTAGAGAAATCTGCTATCCCCGCTGGCACAGTTGCGTCATACGTCAAACAATGCAGTCAACCCCGCCAGCAGTTTAATAAGGAAGACTAAATCATACCTTCCTCAAACATTACATAAGCATACTTGTACTATTTCACTTGTCTTGGATAGGTATATTCTTGAAAAAAATTGTTAGACCTTAAGACTCGTTTCCAATTTCTTGGAGACAGTCACAACCTTCCTCTTCGGTCTGCTTCTAACAATCAGCTCAAAATTCCCCCTCACCCTTCTAGCAGATATTCAGATTCTTTTACTGTTTTCGCTGCTCGAGAGTGGAACAAGCTTCCACTAGTCATTAGACGGGCGCCTTCAATAAATGTGTTTAAAATTCTACTCATTGCTCACTTTTTAAATAAACAAAATAATTTGTCATGATAACTACAAGTACCTATGCATTATAATTTTTATTTATTTTCTTAACATATTATCGTAAATGATTGTACCTATGTAATATAATACGAGCTGTGTTTGTATATTTATACATAATATATATTTATGTTTATTATATATATTATTTTAATTATATATCATGTAAGTATTTATGTAATAGTATTTAAGTATTCTTAAGTAATTGTATGTATCTTAATGCACCCGAAATCCTCTGCCACACTCCCAAAGGTTAGCTGTTATAAAATGCCGGAAGGCATTAAGTTCGCCCTTGTACACTACTTTTTAAGTTATTTTGTGCAATAAAGAGTTTATAAATAAATGATTCATCAATCAATCAAATCATTTTATTTCCTTTGGTTGTCACAACAACACTTGGATATTGTCAATACATTTTTTCTCCATAGTTTACTATCATTTCGATTATAAAATCGATCAGCTATACCATCATCTTCGACTAAAACTCTGTTGTCATAAACAAGTTCTTGCTTAAAACTAGGTAGTTAAAATTAATTCGTGGCTGTAAAAAGGCCGTGTCAGCTTATAGACTAAAATAAATTACACATGTCAAGTTAATAATTAATTCGTGGCTCTAAAGAGGCTGTGTCAGCTTACAATCTAAATATACTTATTTATATTTATATAATTTAATTATATGTTTTATTTCCATTTCATTCGGAAGCAAAAGGTACCTAAATCAAAACTTATAGGTACCAAATCGTTTTGTCTTTCAGAATATGGTCCTTACATCTATCAGGGAGGTCTAGCAGCCACTTTCCTGCAGATTCATAGTTTCATAGGGAAATCATGTACCAGATCTAAAACGGAAATGCGATCTAATTGTTAGGTATTTTAACGTGGGAATATTGAAACTACCAAACATGTGCGATGGATCATCTCGGGATCTTGTGAAAGTACATTAACAGCGATTATGATATATTGTGCTACAGTTTCGATGCAATCAGTGTTTTTTTTTTCTAGTGGCTGTTTGGATGTACAAGATCCGTAGAAGAGTAACCTTCACCGATCGGTTATTTATTTATTTATTCAATGAACATCAATCATATTACTAAACTGCCTCCGTGGTCTAGCGGTTAAGTCCGTGCATTTAGACTCGGAGGTATCGGGTTCGATTCCTGGTCGGGAAACAAAAATATTTATTAATGTAAATAAATGCAGGTATTTGTGATATTTCTCGAGTTTGGTACGCTGGAGACATCGACGAGCTTGCCTCTTGTCATGATTGGCCCATAGTAAAGTTGGCTAAATGTAAATACTCTTTTCTGACCACCCCGAAAGGGAAACAGTCGAGATGATACTTTACTTTTACTTTAGAATTAACCAAAAAAAAGTAACTGCCCCCACGGCTGGTGGACTGGTTAGCTGGCTTCCTGCATGAGCGCAGCATTCGTGTCCTTGTGGACGGGAATGCGTCTGATCTAATGTCAGTGAACGCTGGCGTACCGCAGGGCTCTGTGTTATCACCAATACTCTTTCTTCTGCATATCAATGATATGTTGTCTCTGGGCAACACGGAAGGTATCTAGGTCCCCGAGCTTTGGGAGGTAGCCAAGTAGAGGAATCACGGCGTATTATGACGGCAGAACTGGACGACACCCTTCACAAAATTTTTTTGTGGGGTGTCCAAAATCTTGTCCAGTTTAATGCCAACAAGACCCAGGCATGCGCGCTGACGGCCAAGAAGTCCCCCTTCTCTCCTCCCCCCACTCTTCAGGGCACCACGCAGGATCTACAGCCCAGCTTCAGCATCCTCGGGGTGGAAATACGCTCAGACCTTAACCACCGGAACTACATTGAGAGCATCACCAAAACAGCGTCAAAAAAGCTCGGAATACTAAACAAGGTGAAGCGGTTTTTCCCGCCATCAATCAGACTGTTGCTGTACAAAGCACAGATCAGATCATGCGTGGAATACTGTTCACACCTTTGGGATGGTTGGATGGAAGCTTATTAAATATCTTTGTCGCCATTGCATAACAATTTCGGCTATATTGAGTACTTTTATGAGCTGGAATAATTATTCTACTAGGATAACGCGTTTTAAAATTGCAATTACCCCAAGAGTTTTAAAAAGTTCCAGGTGGCTTTTTACAAATAAACAGCAACTAAATAAACTGCAACTTCTGCCCCATATATAGAGTCAAATTTATCGTTTTCTATTATTCACATTATTAAACAAAACAACCACACTTTTGACTAACTTGGACTTGACATCATGCAAAAGGCAGGAAGTCACTCACAACAAATTTAAAAAAAGCACATCTTGACATCCATGCGCAATCGTTACCAGATTAATTAATTACTTAATTTTACTAATAATTTTGTTAATACCACTAATATTTTTAATTTAAATATTAAAGATAAGAATATTAAAATTTTTGTTCACAGAGAACAAACAGACACTGGCGCGATAATGAAGCAATAGCATAAAAACAGGTAAATAAAGTAATAAAAAATGAAAATAAGTTTAAGACTAGATCGTACCAAAACGAAGTCTCTGAAATTATAACGATTGTACTGTAATTGTAGGTAATTGCATCGATACCAGCAGACGGCTAACCTTTATTATAAAACAGATATATTGAGTGCAACTCAGCCTAAGTTAGACATTATCATAGAAATAAAAAAAACAGGTACTAATAAAAATCCGTTGGAGGTCAATGTCTCAGGTTGTAATCTCAGGGTTGCTTAGCAATAACGATATTTTTTGATGAAATAGGTGAAGTAAGTCACTACTACAAAACTAATTATGTAGATACTAATGACCATTTAAATACATTTAGACCTTGAACTAAAACCGTTGAAAACAACTTACCCAGATATTCATAAAATCCAAACAAAGATCACAAGAACACAAACGAAACGGCAATTCACAACGAGACACATTCAACATTTAGTCTAAAGCCGAAGCTTTGTACAAATTAAAAAATAAAAATAAAACACTGTTCGAAATTCAAACATGCGCGTTCCCGCGCAGATGTTTCGCGGCACTGACGACAGACGTCAATAAAATGGTGGATGAATCATTTCATAGTACTGTATTAATTATTTAAAACAGGTTCTATTTGGCGTGTCGTCATAACTGTTGGCCGTGACACATCATCTGATGAGGAATTTCTTTGGAAACAACACTATTTTGTATTTATTTGTTTATTTACTTCCTTGTTATAGTCAAGTTATATGTGGGCGAGGTGCTAGGTCTACAGACTAGTAGATAACTGTTATATTTTATTATTATAGGCAAGCAGCAAATAAATATATTTATTTTTATAACCATAGTTTTTCTCTTAGAATAATAACGCATAGAAACGAAGTACGCGCACAATAACTGAGGTAAGTTTTAATGAGCCATAACGGAGTGATTCTTGCATATTATATACACAGCATTTCGGAATTTTAATTCCAGTAAAATGACTATATTTAACAGGCACAGTGTCGGTGTGGAGAACCCGTCGGACATCTCGGACACCATGGGCTGTCTTTCTCTATAAGTGCTGACCGCATTCCTACTCACGCAGCTCTTAACGACATCATGAATGTTAGCAACTGAAGTCAGACACTCATAACTGCCATCAGTCCTTTTTCACACTTCGCTTGAAGTACTCCAAGTTATAGGAAAGTGGAAACACAGAGGCTGGAAGAGCATTCCACATCTTTATCGTACGACAGATGTATGAGTCCCCAAATTTATACGTACGCGAAGGGATGGTGACTACGGTATGTGGGTGCATATTCTGACCTGTGCGTGTGGCCGAATGCGCGGAATGGAGAGGGAGGGATTAGGTTATAGAGTTCTTCGGAGCACTCACCATAGTATAGCCCGTAGAACACGCTCAGAGAAGCCACATCTCGGCCAAGCTGCAGGGATTCGAGAGTTCCAGATATAGTGGCATCGTCCACAATTCGAACAGCTCGCCTCTGCAGGACATTGAGAGCATCTGTGAGGTACTTGGCGGAACCATCCCAAAGGTGAGAACAGTATTCTATACATGATCTGATCTGTGCTTTGTACAGCAACAGTCTAATTGAAGGCGGAAAAAACCGCTTCACCTTGTTCAGTATTCCGAGCTTTCTTGATGCTGCATCCTACGGAAATATAAACAAGTTCTTCTTCGACAAGAGAATAAGATATAATAAGTAGATAGCGTAGAAAAAAATGTAACAAATATTTTGTATGAAAATAACAACCAATGCCCGCTCTGTCTTGTATTTGATCTTTAAAGTGACACAATATTATTAGAATGACACTAGTGATTACTTAACATTGACATTTTATCGATAACAATCAGATCGCGATGACCTTATCTCTACAGAACAAAAATGTGTATCGATAATTTGGCCTTCATACAAATGTAGCCATTTCTATCCTTGATATTTGTACAAATATGTTGCAGCGAGTCCGACTTCTTTTGGCTGACTCTGAGCTCTTTTTTAAAAACAAATCCTCCAATAGTTTTGACTATTGTGAAATATGTGTTTTTTGTTTTATTATAATCTTTATTTTAGTCCAAACTTTTATTTTTCTAAATTAGTTTACTGTGGATATTGTTAGTTAAAAGTGGTATTATTTTGTTTAATAATGTGCTACGTTGTGAATAATTGAATTAAATTAGAAAAAAAAAAATTAATAGAATTTTTCCAGAAATCCGTAAGTAAATATAAACAATGGGGTGTATCAGGCAAAGCTTTTTGTAGATGTCGCTAGCGGCAACGGTACCTTGCTTACACCTATGTCGCATCACTTTTTAAATGTTTTTGTAGTTTTTTTCTTTTTATAACAGAAGAATATATTTTAAATTAATGTTACCTACCTTAAAAGACAAATTAAAAAAGTCACCGTCTTTAAAAAGAAAAAAGGTTTAATTAATAGAACGGAAATTTTAAAATTACCATTATCTTTAATTTCGCTTGGAAATCCCGATTTGTACACTTAAAAGCTGCTCACTTTGGCAATATATCCAGAAAAAAATAAAATAAGTATTCTATGCAACTGACAGTTATATTAGGTACCATCTATAATGCGCCATCTATGGTGATAAAAAGTTAGTGATACACCCCATTAAAAACGCATTTTAATTAATTGTCAAGGAGCCTATTGCCATTGCCATAAACTTATTTTGTCATATTTGTGAATAATCATGGAAAACGGTAATATGCAGCAGATAAATTGGATTTTAATTATGGGGCACGGGCACAAGTTGCAGTTTATTTTTTGCGGTTTTCCCGTGCTGTGAAATCCCATATTATAGGTACCCGTCGTGTTTGGGCTATAATGCAGCGAGACAAGAAAAGCATCAAATTCTGCAACATCTGGAATTAAATGATAACCTCACTAACTCATAACAAAGAAATATATAATATTACGTCAGAATTGGCTGTATGGGCTTAGACCCTTTGCCTTCCCTATCACCTCATTTATCATCCAACGGGAGAAGGGAACACAAAAAAGGAGTTCTTTGCGCCATTTTGCACAAACATGTCTAGTGTAATAGGTGGTAGGCGGACACCGTTCGTGCCGATATATCGTGTCTAGTGTAATAGGTGGTAGGCGGACACCGTTCGTGCCGATTTTGCACAAACATGTCTAGTGTAATAGGTGGTAGGCGGACACCGTTCGTGCCGATATATCGTGTCTAGTGTAATAGGTGGTAGGCGGACACCGTTCGTGCCGATTTTGCACAAACATGTCTAGTGTTATAGGTGGTAGGCGGACACCGTTCGTGCCGATAAACCCAGTAAAGTGTATCCACACGTTTCGGGATCAGGCACGAATTGCCGTCATGCCCCGTCAAGCCGCAATAGTGTTAGGGACTGAAATTAGTCAGTTTTATTCCAGTTGCCAACATTCATAAACCTTGCGCGCCACTTACCATGAAGTGGGCGCAAGGTCACATGCCGTGCTAGTATAAAAAAGTGATATTTTTTATTGAACAATTATAGTATTTTAATAATATTTAATTGTATATAGAATTTATTCGAAGTAATATACAACCAGTATAAAAGAATTACAATATAAAAGCTGCCAAAATCATAAAATTAAAATATAATATAAAAATCAGTATTTTAGTTAATGGTTATTGTTCAGCATGACAAAAAAAAAAAAAAAAAAAAAAAAAAATATGACAAATATATATGACAAATATATATTATCATCAGACAGACGATTCAGAATTTTGCATGGCATAAACAACTTTTACTGACAATTTATTGTCCAGGTGACTTAACTTGACCGCCCTTTAGTTGCGAAATGAACTTTTGTCTATTGTCGCGTACACAACAGCCCAACGAACGCCAACGAAGGTTATGCGTTCGCTACCACACGTTCGTGTCCCAATAATAAAATAAACAAAACAGCGGTGGTGCAGTAACGTTTTTTTTAATAATCCAATAAAGATTGATTCGAACCGCAGCATGTGCCAATAAGAGATACACTTTTCTTACGAACATTTTTCATAGATTTACAACACCACCGCTCCCGTGCATCGTAGAGCACATTAAGTCGTCGGTCCCGGATCCAGTAATACCAACTTTTGCAATCGTTGTTGGGTAACAACACAACTAGCTTAAACTTCCTTATGCTATCTAACCCAAACCTTAAAAAATTAAATTTGTTCTGGAAGGCCTATCTCCAGTAGTGGAGGTCTGGGACTCTTGTATTTTAGAGGCTATAAAGAACATTTTCATGAAAAAAAAACGTGGACTCAACAAATTAACTGACCAAGCCAACGTGTAAGGCCGATTTTTCAATTTTTTTTTTTTTGTTCTCTTCTCCCAATGGATGATGAATGAGATGATAGGGAAGGCAAAGGGTCTAGCCCATACAGCCAAGTCTGACGTAACATATCTTTCTTATTCATGAGTTAATGAGGTCATCATCAAATTCCAGATGCTGCAGAATTTGATGCTTTTCTTGGAGTCACTCGCGGAACCATCCACTGCTCAAACACGTCGGGTAAAATATGGGAGTTGACAGCGCGGGAAAACCGCAAAAAATAAACTGCAACTTGTGCCCCATATTTAAAGTCCAATTTATGGTTTTCCATAATTATTCACATTGTAGCACATTATTAAACAAAACAACACCACTTTTGACCAATAATATCCACAGTAAATTAATTTACAAAACAAAAACTTGCACTTGACATGTTCACGCAAAATGGCGCGAAGAACTCTAACCGATTTTACAATGTATAGCTATGTGGTTATGTCATTTTATCTTACTATAAACCTTTGATTAATTCTCCAACGTACAAGATTCTACGATAACATTGATGCAGACAATAATTATATTATTTCTCCACTTATTTATTACAACATAGTTTTATAATGGTTGACCTTCCATGTCAAGCCCACGCGAGTCTTGTGATCATCGGCTGAACAATGTAAGTTTTAATTATAACATACGAGTACTTCTAGTTATGGAAAATGATAAATTGGACTTTATATATGGTGCACAGGTGTCAGTTTATTTTTAGCGGTTTTCCCGCGCTCAAAACTCATGATTCCCAATATTGTACCCGACATGTTTGGACTTTAATGTCACGAGTGACACCAAGAAAAGCATCAAAGTTCATTAAGTAAAAATAAATAAAGAATATAATATTAACACAGACATGGCTGTATGGGCTAGATCCCTTTGCCTTCCCTATCACATCATTCGACATCTGTCAGGAGAAAAGTACCTAACAAAAAGAAAATTATAGGAATCCTTTGCGCTATTTTGCGCAGAGATGTCAAGTGCAAGTTTTTGTTGTTTAAATTATATTAAATTCTGCAGCATCTAGAATTTATTTATATATAAAGTTTATTTTATGCGGTTTTCCCGCGCTGTGAACTCCCATATTTTACCCACGTGTTTGAGCTATAATGCCGCGAGTGACTCCAAGAAAAGCATCAAATTCTACAGCATCTGGAATTTAATGATAACCTCACAAACTTATAAGAAAGAAAGAATATAATAAGTCAGACTTGGCTGTATGGGCTTGACCCTTTGCCTTCCCTATCACCTCATATTTTGTCAGTCAAAAGTGGTGTTGTTTTGTTTAATACTTAATGTGCTACAATGTGAATAATGATGTAAAACGATAAATTGGACTTTAAATATGGGGCACAAGTTGCAGTTATTTTTTTGCGGTTTTCTCGCGCTGTTAACTCCTATATTATACCTGACGTGTATGGGCTATAATCCGTGAGTGATTGAAAAATTGACTTGGCTGTATGCGCTAGACTCTTTGCCTTTCCTATCGCCTCATTCATCATCCATCGGGAGAAGAGAACACAAGCAAATTCTTAACATTAAGAGCTCTAAGCATAAAATAACATTTCAATACTGACATCTCTCGGAATTAAAACTGATTCCACCAATCATCAATAAGATATAGAATACCGCTATTAATTTGGTCATTTGAGTTGAAAAACCAGTAGTACAATGTCAAGGTCATAAAAACTTAAAATCATAAAACCATATTTAAAAAAATAAGTTCAGAACGCCACAAGACAGAAAACATCCCGCTTCCATTATTATAAACAAAGCCGAAAGTGTTTGCGATGTAGTGATGCGTCCGTTTATCGATTTACCGTATTCGTAGTATTTAACAACCGCATTCGCTGTGTTGCGGCCTTTCAAAAAGAGCAAACCCGGACATTTCTGTATCATCGCTATTTATTTGTTTTAATAAAATAAAACATATTTTTGGCTAGATATTATATTTAAAATTAAATAATGATACCTAAATATTTAAAGAATAAGCGTGCTATTGTTATGGCTAATTATCTTTTATAACATTTTTTATTATTGGTTAGTGTTTGTTGTAGCAAAACTTCAGCATCCGGCCCTATCGTATATTGGGCTATCTGCCGAGCAAGTTTTACCCAACCCTTTGTGTGATAGTAATTCATTTGTACGACGCGATGAAACGCTTGATACTGTCAGTGCATTGGATTGCCAATGTCAAAAAGCATAATATCTTCTTGTCATACTGGTAAAGACTAATGTAGTTGCTCCTAATCTCCCTTACTTATCATTAAAATACGTAAATACTATACTAATAAAATTTGTAGCGCTTGTTCTTACCTGTAAAAAGAAAACAGAGATTAAATATTGTAACAAAGTGTAGGTATTTCTTTATTGTTTGTTGTTGTACTTTAATAAAGTAATAAGTATTTACAATTCCTGGCTGGTTCTTATCATCATAACTGGTCAATGTGTTACGTGCGCGCTCTACCAGCGTCTTTTCGGCGAACGAGTGCCTTTACTCTCACAGACTTAGCTGTAAAAGCACAACGAGGCAACAGCGAATTAAGACGGTTATAGAATTTTAGTCCGTAGAAGCTATGGGGAATCCTAATGAGGTCTATAGTAAGACGGGCGAGTTGTATCACTAATGATTTTATAATTCTGTCTTTAAAAATAGTTATAATGTGTATGATGTTTGTATATGTATATTTATTTTTGTAAGCTTCCTTTTGTGTGACCTGGAAGTGAACTAACTCCTGTCATTCAGAATTATCTATGACAGGGTTTAGGACATCCAATCTAAATTTAAAGTGAAAAAAACATATTTTTATTATATTATTCATTATGTATTATATGTATATTTAAGTGTGTAGTTATTTAAGTACCTAACTTATCGTATTAACTGTAAGATTAAAATTTGTTAATTTTCCATCTTTCCTATTGCCTGACGCAATTACTATTTAGCTAGTAAAGAATTCCAGCTGACATTAACGCTTGCCACTGTACTTTATTTTATTATTTTAACACTAGTGAGCAACCTTTTACAAAAGAACTCTTGCCGTATTAGAAATTATCGATAAAGGCTACGTATTAACTGTAAGATTAAAATTTGTTAATTTTCCATCTTTCATATCGCCTTACGCAATCACCATTTAGCTAGTAAAGAATTCCAGCTGGCATTAACGCTTGCCACTTGCGTGCTTTATTTTATTAGTACATTATTTAATTTAAATAATAATGATTAATTTTTATTATTTTAACACTAGTGAGCAACCTTTTACAAAAGAACTCTCGCCGTATTAGAAATTATCGATAAAGGCTACCGTATACCGATGAATTTAACATCACTAGCTAAGCATAGTGCAGTCCAATGACCTCAGCAAGTCGCATATCGCACGCATGCGCCAAGCCGCGATACTGTGTGCACAGAATTTATCGACTTTGCTTGTGGGTCGATAACGGTTTTGAGATAAATTTGTAACCCATATTACATGGCATTATGCTGTTTTATGCTGTTGGGTTTTGTGGTTTTTAATTATGAATATAATGCGTGGTTTACGCATATGTTGTTTATTGCAATTTAAATATAACTTTAGCTTAGTGATAATTTAATTAAAATACAAAAAAATGTTTTATATTATTATTGTTTCTAAGCTATAGTAGGTATTTATGTATTATGTAGATAAATAAATAAGCGATGACATTGATGAATAACAAACAGTAATTTTAAAGATAAATTAATTTTATGTTTTGTTTAAGTAAAACTAATAAATATCGATATTTTATATTAAATAATAAATAAATAAATATTTCCAGACAGGTCATACAGCGCCATCTAGTTTCCGTGGTAAGCTACGAGGCTTGTGTTACGGAAACTAGATGGTTGATAAATTACATATTATACTTTTTTTTTGTAAATATATACATATTATACATATAAACACCCAGACCGAGACAAATTATACAATGTACAACTTGCCCTCGGTGGGAATCGAACCCACGACCTCCCGAGTTCACGGCAACGTTTGTTACCACTAGACCACGGAGGCGGTCATATATTGTTTCCTAGTATTGTTTTTTCTAACCACCTATTTGTTGTTCTTGTTAAAAGCATCTGCCATTTGCAATGATGAAAAATTTCAATTTTCACTTTCAAGGAGAACTAATATTGTAAGCTTGCCATGGTGATATTTATATAAAAATAACACCGCTTGAAACAAGACTTACTTAGATCTTAATCATAATAAAACTAAGTTGCAATATTTACCTCCCAAGACTCACCTACCGCGATTGAAATTAACATTATTAAATCAGGTTTCATGTTTAGTATTTTATCGTTTCAGTAATTAACCTTATTTTTAAAGATATTAAAACAATCAAAAGTAATTTGAGTCCAACAAAAACAGGTAATTGCAACATTACGTGGGTGTCTTTTGAAAGAAAAGTAATTTCTTTAAGTTTATTCAACTAATTATTTTTGTCATTATAATATATATCGATCGCCTCCGTGGTCTAGTGGTAACAAACGTTGCCGTGAACGCGGGAGGTCGTGGGTTCGATTCCCACCGGGGGCAAGTTGTACATTGTATAATTTGTCTCGGTCTAGGTGTTTATATGTAAAAAAAAAAGTATAATATGTAGTTTATCAACCATCTAGTTTCAGTAACACAAGCCTCGTAGCTTACCACGGAAATTAGATGGCGCTGTGTGACCTGTCTGGAAATATTTATTTATTATTATTATATAAAGATCCAAGGCTTTTGCTCTCTCGCTTGCACAATCCAATATCAAGTCTTAACTTTGTAGGAAATTAAATTACGGACATTTTTCGAACAAATACATTTATGGAACGAGCTTCCAAGACGGCATTAACGGAATCATACAGTATTTGGTTGGGTAGGGAGAGAAGTAGAATGGTGGATGGTGAGCGTATTATCGCGCAATAGAAAAAAAAAGGAGGCCTCCTTTTCTTAAACCAGCCAATTGTCGGTCGCAAGCCCGAGACACCATTCTTCTCATCTCTTACCCACACACGATGGACCCGGCACCCGCACGGTGAATCCATGGAATGCTTAGAAATTTGTCTTCTTCTGACCTCACATAAGATAAGAAACGGGTTCAAGACTCAGCTTTACGCAGTCGAAGTTGGTGCGAGAGGAATTTCAGCAAAGTCTTTGAACCTTTCTTTAAATGAATTGGGCCTGTTGATTATATTGAGCTTTCAAGACGGCATTAACGGAATCATACAGTATTTGTTTGGGTAGGGAGAGGAGCAGAATGGTGGATTGCGACGAACGTCTTGTTGCCTACTGCAAGTCACAAGAGACACCGTTCTTTCGTTCTCATACCCATAGGCTCTAGGCCCTTTTAGGCCTATCTCCATCAACAGAGGAATTGGACTGTGTTCTAGGGTTGAGAAAAAATATATACGAGATTTGTCAATTACTGCATTTTTTTTTAAATTTGACGTTACTCTTCAAATTTGATTCTTATAAAAATCACTATCAGCTAGTGTTTTTTTTTTTTTTTTTTTTTTTTTTTTTTTTTTTTTTTTATACTAGCACGACATGTGACCCTGCGCCCACCTGATGGTAAGTGGCGCGCAGGGTCCATGAATGTCAGCAACTGGAATCAGACCCTTATATCCGACATCAGTCCCTAACACTATGCCGGCTTGACTAGATGCCTTTTCACACTTCGCTTGAAGGACTCCAGGTTATAGGAAAGTGGAAACACAGAGGCTGGAAGAGCATTCCACAGTGTAATAATACAGAAAGTGTAGTTTAAAAAAAAACATAATAAATTAATAGTATTTCCTTGATTTCATTCACTAATGCCATCGGTGAAGATCTTCTATAACGTATCTTAAACTATAATAACAATTAATATGTAAAAACGTAAAATCATTAACTTAATAAATTGTTCTTTTGCCATCGTAATAGATAAACAAAATAAAATATTATTCACTCGAAAGAAAACAATTAAAACAACATTCACTTATTCTTTACATTTGATGATATAAAGATTATATTACGGCAGTTATGGCTGTGTAGGCCTTTACCTTCACTATTATCTCATTCATTAACCACCGGGAGAATAAAAACAATAAAGGAAGTCCTTCGCGCCATTTTGCGCGGTCATGTCAAGTGAAAGTTTTTGTTTTGTAAATACATTTACTGCGAATATTGTTGGTCAAAAATGGTGTTGTTTTATTTAATAATGTGCTACAATGTAAATAATAGTAACTTCAAGAAAACTTTCAAGTTTTGCAACATCATGAATTTGGTGATAACTCATAAGAAAGAAAGATATAGTACGTCAGACTTGGCTGTATGGGCTAGACCCTTTGCCTTCCCTATCATTCTTCTTATCTCTTTGATAATAATCGATCTTCTGCCTTCCATTTATTAAATAAATAAATAAAATATATTTATGTAAGTATTAGAATTTCAATAATATCGATAAATAGTGTGATTGCCATCCCTATGTGTAATGAAAATAAATTAAACCAAGGCCTCAAGATACGATATCCTGCGCACGTGTTTTGAATGTACAAACTGGATGCGTTCACTTTCTAACAAAAGTTATTTTATTCGAATGACCGCCGTATCCGAGTTGTATTCGAGACCGTATTGGAATGAGATCAATTTAATATATCTATAGCTAGAGCCATCAAAAACAAGTCTCGCAACTCGGTTCTTCTACCGTAAAAAGTTGTGAGATCCATGTAATACCGAGTCGGTTAATTTATAGCTTTTTAAGGTTTTTTCGCTGACCACTGCTATTACACGGGAAACGCCGTCAAACAACTAGTAGTCAGGCCCCGAGCAGGGCTATTAAAAAAAAACTTGTATAACGCAATTCATGAAGTCATGACTGTGTAAAAATTAATTTATTAACTAAAATGTGTAAAAAAGAAGAAAAAAAATTGGAGAGTGGTCCTTCGCGCCATTTTGCGCGGACATGTCAAGTGCAAGTTTTTGTTTTGTAAATTAATTTACGGTGGATATTGTTAGTCAAAAGTGGTGTTGTTTTGTTTAATAATGTGCTACAATGTGAATAATTATAGAAAACTATAAATTGGACTTTAAATATGGGGCACAGGTTTTCCCGCGCTGCTGTGCACTCCTATATTATCGTACACCCGCCGTGTTTGGGCTATACAGCCGCAAGTGACTCCAAGAAAAGCATCAAAATCTGCAACATCTGGAATTTGATAATAACCTCAATAATTCACAAAAAAATACGTCAGACTTGGCTGTATAGGCTAGACCCTTTGCCGTCCCTATCACCTCATTAATCATCCATCGGGAGAAGAGAACACAGACATCAACAGAAAAGAAATTGCTCAATCGCAGCTATCTCACTCAAAAAATAAGTATCTTACTTCAGAGGGGAAACACTGGCAATGAATTGGGCGCGATGCCACATGACAGTTTATTGGAGTTGCTATTTTTAAATTATATAATATTAAATTTTTATTTTCGTTATTTTTTTGCGTTCCATTTGGTTTTTAATGTTTATTTAATTTACTGCCTTCGTGGTCTGATATATATATATATATGTTCATGTTATTTTAGCCTAAAATAACATGAACACGCTTCAAGGAGGTTTCAAGGTACGTCACGATGTACCTTGAGTTTGACAATTCTGTTACTTGAGCGAGTGACGTGCCGAGCGTCCCTCCGTTTGACAGATGGAAGGAATAATTCAGTGGAGGAGCCATTGCAGCCTGGTGGGATTGTTCTTGGGCTTGGAGCATTTACCCCGTATGCAGGACTGTAGCCCTGGAGGACAAAACGTGCGTAGCTCAATAGGTAGCTTATATTATGGATATATGTATATTTCACCTATATAACAATCGTTATATTTTGGTATGTCAGTTAACAAATTTTAAAATAATAACAATAATTCTATTAACACCATGCATCGTAGACAAAGGAGCATAGGAACACAATACAGTAGAAGGCATAAGACCACAAAACTATACAACTATTTTAACGAATTTTCCGTCAAAGGCATGTCAATAAATTCTGACAGGTTATAAAAAACATTATTTTGGAAAAAGAGTTTCTAATAAGAAAAGTAATAACCTATTGTGCTGTGTTGTGACGTATCATACTAACCAAACCGTTTTCTGTTTTAGTGTTTGTGATTCATCGCACCCAGTTAAAATTCAAAACAATGTCACAAGATAAATACTCTTTTTTAATTAATCTATACAAACGTGGTGTTGGCACAAATGCCTTAGTGGCGATTGCCATTACTAGTCTTACTAGTATTAAAAAAAAAGGAGGAGCTTGAGGAAACGTCTATGAATACCGGTGTACGAACGTCTTTGTAATTTGTGCAATAAATATTTAAATAAATAAACAATAAGAACTTATATCTTTATTAAAATCCTTTTTAACCTGAGTAATACGACATTGATCACAAATCAGCTATTTTATATGGGTATAAAATGTCGTAAAAACATTTCCTTTATTTGTGGAATCCTGTACAATTATCCATAAATATGTAGGATTATACAAAGAGTACATATCTCGAGAAATAAATATTTTCCGTGTTATACTTTTTCTAGGCTGCCTCCGTCATCCTCGATTCCTAGTTGAAAACCATCGGCGATGTATATAGATAAGCCTATTCAACACAAAACACACTCTTAAAAACGTGCCGGTTGCTTTGTGTACCTACCAACTTTGGGGGACAATTCTCAAGCAAGGATAATGCCACATGCTTTATTCATCGGAAATTATATCACAATGCATACAAAAAGACTAGTTTTACTTGATATAAATATTAATATTAGGCGCTCTCGACGCTTGCTATATCGCGACTGTTGGTACAGCTAGCTACATGACTTCGATTGGTTTTACGGGAACGTTTTAATATCAGTGAGGCCTATGTTAAATACATCTTTATACATCGATGTTGAAAACACAATAAATATCATAATACTAAAATAAAATAACGTTAGAACTCAGAACACAAGTTCTAGACCTTCACTGTTGGACATGAGCCTTCCAGAAATTTCTGGAATATTTGGCCTACACTCGCCACGCTGGCCAGACGGGTTGACGAGGGTCTGATGTCATTTTTTAATGACAATTTATAGACGTTTCCACAAGTTGGTATTGGTGGAACCTGGATTGACGGCTTAACGTGCTCCACAGGAAATTAACGTTTATTGGATTAATAGGTTTAACTTATAAATATTTCCAATTACAAAACACAAAAAAACTTTTTTACTTTATAAGTAGTTTTTAAATAAAATATTATCCGAAATTACTGGAAAGCCCATCTCCAACAATGGACGTCTAGGACTTTGTGTTCTAGAGGCTATGACTTTTTTTTTTTATTATTGTCTTTAAAGGACATTGTACAGAATACATCAGTCCTAAACACGTAATTTATTTGCATAATATATGTTTATAACAAAGTTCATAACCGAGTTGGGGATCATCAAATTCCAGATGCTGCAGAATTTGATGCTTTATTTGGAGTCACTCGCGGCATTATAGCCCAAACACGTCGTGTAAAATATGAGAGTTGACAGCGCGGGAAAACCGCAAAAAATAAACTGCAACTTATGCCCCATATTTAAAGTCCAATTTATTGTTTTCCATAATTATTCACATTGCAGCACATTATTAAACAAAACAACACCACTTTTGACCAATAATATCCACAGCAAATTAATTTTACAAAACAAAAACTTGCACTTGACATGTCCACGCAAAATGGCGCGAAAAACTCCTCTAGAGGCTGTGATCATGAAATGTTTTTTTTTGGCAAAAACAAAAAAGAATAAAGTACAATAAAAAAAAAGTTAAAATAAGGTTCTCCAGGGAGGTCCTTAAAAATCCAAATTCCAGTAGTATTAAATAACTTGTGCCTACTATCTAATTTTATGGTGATATAAATAATATTATTGTAATAAAAACCTGACCACAAAGCATAAGTTTCAAATTTCATACCAACAACGCGACCATAAAATGTAATGAACACTCGGAAACAAAGGAAGAAAGCAATTGCTTCCTTTGCCTTGCGAATACAAAGAATATACATATATATTAAAAATATATATCTTAGGCCTTCGCGCCATTTTGCGCGGACATGTCAAGTGCAAGTTTTTGTTTTGTAAATTTATTTACAGTGGATATTGTTAGTTAAAAGTGGTGTTGTTTTGTTTAATTATGTGCTACAATGTGAATAATTATAGAAAAACGATAATTTGGACTTTATTATGTATTGCAAAATAAAAAAAATATTTATAAATATAACTATTTATTGTTATAATTTAAAAATATACCGTGTCAATTTAAGTCCGGCAAACATTCCTCTCAATCTCAGCCAGCAGTAAAATTAAAAAAAAGAAACGTCAAAAGCTTTGTTTTGGCGCTAAAAGTAGCAATACAGCGGGGATCTTGCAGTGACCAAAATATAAGCTTATGCGTTGGTCTTTGAAACTATTTTTGTTTTATTTGTAACACTAATAACGCATTTATATTTGTATCGTACTAGACCGGAATCACTATTTAATGATTCAGATTTTTTGTTTAAAAATAAATTTTGTTGATTGCTCATCCGTAAGTACGTTACTGCCAGTACAGTTGTTCTTAGGAACGTACCTAATTCGTTTTCATGCACTGTATTTAAAGGCTAAGTCGCACGGCCTCTTCACCATATTGGAGTTGGTATGAAATCTCTTATCACGACTGCCTGCAACCATTCCATACATAAACATGAAAACTTTGACATAATGTTAGTGACCAGGCAATCTTACTACTATGCGCAAGCCTAGATTCCAGTGACGTGCCAATGTTTTATCTGACTGAGAAAAAAAAAACTCAACTATATCAGAGTTACAAAATAAAACATATTCAGAACCATACCACAACGATTAATTGATAACCTTTTAAATTCAGCTTTGAGTACCTATGAGAGTGCAACCAGGTACCAGGCACGTTAGAATTAAGATAGACTACTTGCCCATGTGCAACCCGAAAGCCTACAAAACGCAAAAACCTCTGCTAATTTAATAACAATAAATTACATCCGATCACGCACGTAACTCATGTGCCAGCCATCCCCCCGTTCAACCAGGCCCTTAGGGTGCGGACCGGGACCCGACACACGTGCCACCATCACTGATTGTGAAGTCTTTTGTCTTTCTTATACGCAAAGCCTTCGTGATCTAGCGGTTAAGTCCGTGGATTTAGACTCGGAGGTACCGGGTTCGATTCCTGGTCGGGACACAAAAATATTTATTAATGTAAATAAATACATTTAATTATTATTTAATTTATTTGTGATATTTCTCGAGTTTGGTACGCTGGAGACATCGACGAGCTTGCCACTTGTCATAATTGGCCTATAGTAAAGTTGGCTAAATGTAAATCCGCTTATTTATCAGCGTGGTTTCTGCCCACCCCGAAAGGGAAACGGTCGTGATGATACTTTTATACACAAACGTATTTAAATGTAAAGGATACAGAATGAGATTTTTTACAATATCTTTTGCTGGATTTTAAATTTAGTCGAGTTGTTACCGCCAAGCTCTTGCTAGGGGGCTGGATCGATATTTCTTCCCTTTGTGTTCGTTCAGTGCTCCTAATTACTCCCAGTTGGGACGACTTTACGGTACGCCGGTTCGTCTCGGTCACGGTCAACGACATATCGATCCAGACGGCATTTGGGATTATTTTGCCGGATCTTTGAGTTCACCCAAAGATATTACTTATACCGCGAGTAACTGTTAAAAGAACAAATATTTTTTTTAGGATTCAGGTGTCATTAGTAGAACCTTTATATAAAATAGAAAAGGTCACTTTTTTATTTAAGATAAAAAATATTATCCCAAAAACCAAACACTACTGCATGGTGAATAAGGCTGCGTCTGGAAATGGGGTGTGTCACTAACTTTTTATCACGATAGATGGCGCATGATAGATGGTACCTAATATAACTTTCAGTTGCATAGAAAACTTGTATTTTTATTACGAAATTTATTATTTTCTGGATATTATGCAGCTTTTGAGTGTACAAATCGAGATTTCCAAGCGAAAGCAAAGATATGGTGATCTCACAATTTCCGTTCTATTAATTCAACCTTTTTTATTTTAGAGACAGTGTTCGCTTACTTAATTCGTCTTTTAAGGTTTTAACGCGGTCTCGACGCGGACGTGCGCTTAACGCCTGTCATCTGAACGTGCCCTTACACCAGTATTCTAAGTTACTTAAACTAATAAACATTATACAAACAGCAATTATAATTATAATGCTGCGAGTAACTTTAAGAATAGCATCAAATACTGCAACATCTTGAATTTGATAATAACCTCATTATATTATAAGAAAGAAAGATATATACGTCAGACTTGTCTGTATGGGCTAGACCCTTTGCCTTCCATATCTTCTCATTCATTATCCATCGGAGGAAAGAGGACACAAACAAAAAAAAGTAAAAATCTATTTTATATAAGAATGCTTAAAAGGTCTTTCGCGCCATTTTGCGTGGACATGTCAAGTGCAAGTTTTTGTTTTGTAAATTAATTTACTGTGGATATTATTTATTATTGGTCAAAAGGGGTGTTGTTTTGTTTAATAATGTGCTACAATGTGAATAATTATGGAAAACGATAAATTACACTTTAAATATGGGGCACAAGTTGCAGTTAATTTTTTGCGGTATTCCCGCACTGTCAACTCCCATATTTTACCCGACGTGTTTGAGCTATGGTGCCGCGAGTGACTCCAAGAAAAGCATCAAATTCTGCAGCATCTGGAATTTGATGATGGACTCATAACTACCTAGACCCTTTGCCTTCCCTATCACCTCATTCATCATCCATCGGGAGAAGAGAACAAAATTAAAAGAACAAAAAATAAAAAAAAAAGAATGCCTAAATTTAAATATTGCGTGTGTTACAAAAATGTAAGCCACAAATTCTTATTTTTTATATAATTGAATAACAAGAGAGATCCACCACGCTGGCCTAGTGTAGGTTGGACCAGTGTTTGTATATAGGTCAAAACTGCAGCTGTTCGTGCTTATAATGTAAATATCGCATTGATTTATACACGTGCAAAGAAATTCAAGATTACAGAATAGGTAGGACTATGATTTATTTAATTTAAGAGGTTTTAACGCTCTTGCTAATATTTTTATTTTATTTTATTTATTTTCATTTATTTAGGCAACAAACAGTCAATATACGCAAACAATATCACAGATAAACAAAATTGTCACTCTGCAAGATACTAAAATTGAAAACTAATAAATAATATGAACCACTAAGGGGCCCCTTTAAAGGCTTTGCCGGCACGTGACAAGTTTGAACATCTGTGTAATAAATTAATAACAATAAGAAGACATTGAGAGCCAAAAATATTTTATACATAATAGAAGTTAAACACAAATACTATGGAAAGGAGAGAAAAAAAAAACTGGATATAAAAATAAAAACAAGGATAGAGTAATAACGCAAACATGATTTAAAAGATACTTAAATTAACAGATGCTATAATAGTAATTTATAACTACTTACATACTTATAATACTAATTACACGCCACAAGGGTTGGTATGAAGGAAAGCATAGGGACAAAAATAAGGAAAGGCATGCTACGATGGTTCGGGCATGTTGAAATGATGAGCGATGAAAGATTGACGAACCAGATATATAATGAGAAAGTTGTAGGTAAAAGAGGCCCTGGCAGACCGAGACTCACATATCACGATCAAATAAATAAAACACTGACTGAAGGTGCATTAAAAAGTCTTCGTAACCAAAGGGCATGTATGAAGAGGTTAATGAATGTCGACGAAGCGAAAGAAATGTCGTGATCGTGTCAAATGGCGCTCAATTGTCTCTGCCTACCCCGCAAGGGATCTGGCGTGAAGATATGTACTAATTACGGATACAACAAACTACCAACCATCAACAGCAACCCTTGTATAAACTTTTTAAAGGTATATGTCAATAGGACGGTGCAGTGTCGAGCCTTGTTTGTCTATATCCAGCAGAGGCGAGACACAGGCTGATGATGAAGAAATAAAATAATTATAATATCAACTTTGCAAACTTGAGTAACATTTTTTATGATGTAAACTAGTTTGAAATAAAACCCGAAGCACGTTCCTACCAAGTTCCTTATGTATAACGGGTTCGCGAAAGGCCTATTTATACTGCACACTGCGGTACAACTGCGTTATAATAACGGAGATTTATGGCTTGTGTATAATTGGTAATAATTACTTCAAAGTTATTTTGTAAAATTTCTCTTTTTGTATTAGTTCCAATCCAATATATTTTTCTGGACATGAAAACTCCAATCTGTATTCATATTAATAGATACCTTAAGTTTTAAAACTAGGATTTTGGAATTGGAAATGTATATCAGAATGATTTAAATATCGTTATAAATTTCAGCAACATTAGATGACCACTTGTGAAGACTGAAGTCACCCAATTTCAATAATTGTATCAGCTGTTTTTGTATTAGTATTTTAACTGTAACCTATTGATTGATGAAATCAAAATGTCATCTACATAAGTTAAATTTTATTTTTATTTTATTTATTTATTAGGTACACACAACAGAAATGGATACAAGACATTTTTTAAATTTCAAATCTTTACAATACAGTTCCAGTACCATCTCGAAAAGCATGTGCACACAGCATGCAATTATGAAACATTTACATATATTTAAAAATAACAATACAATACCCACAGTGAGTATAGTTCATAAATATTAATTTAGTTTTAGTTTGCTCGCCGTCCACAGCATATTACTCCTTCCCAAGGGCCAGAAATAATCCACTATAGAAAGCGAACACCCAACTTTACGAATTATTATTCTATATTGCCGACCTGCGTGCTACGAAAGTTCTTCTACGACAAGAGAACCTCGTGTCAGTTTATTATCGTAAGTAAATGTTAAATTAACTAATATTGTTAAAGTTAACAAAAAATACACAGGGCATTGATTGATACAGATGGCGCTACACACATCTGCTCGATCATAGATAACGCTATTATAATTTTAAAAACACTAATTATAATATTGTCCCCATCCCCAACCCAGGCCCATTAGCCATCCGGGCCTGGACACGCGCACACCCCCGATCAGGTGAAGGCAGCCCGAGCCATGTTACGTCCTGTTATTAATTCCAGTTTGCCGCTCAGGTTGAAGGTCCAAAGACCGTCTACCATCTACAAGATGGTCATCCGTTGCTGCTAGCACCATCTTCTGGCCAAGACCAACAGGGACAAGGTCCAAAGTCAGCAAAACATATCGCACAGAGTGGTCTCCCGAGCGACGTGGTTCGTGCGTAATTCCATTATAGCTCGAGATTTGGAGATGCCTACTATTGAGGAGTTTGTCGTTTGCCTGACTAGACAACGGACACTTCAAGCATTACCAGAATACCGCTCCGTATTGTGCATGGCCCCCCGACGGTAGATGAGTTCCTAGAGAAGTACTTCTGGAGCAGCTGAAGCAGTTGAACCAAACGCCCTGAGTTCGTGAGCCACACGGGTGCTGTTATACTAGTAACAGCCCCCAGCACTAAAAGTGCATGAATTACCGGCGGGTGGTTACACGCTGAGATCCTGCCAGGGAAAACGGGGGATTGTCCTCAACCCAGGCCTATTAGGCATCCGGGCCTGGATGAATTATAAGGTTGTTGCTACATCCATTGCTCAGTAGACAGGTGGAACTATAGACTATTCCTAGAATTTTGCGATTTATATTAGTGGCGTGGGAACTTTTTAATATCAGTTAGGGCCTATCATCGATGGAGCACACACATGTGACGCTATTGCAATATCATCTTTACGACCACTATTACAATGGTTATTATTGTTTTTGTTACTGCCTCCATAGTCTAGATGTCAAGACAGTAGATTTAGTCGCCGAGGTATCGACTACGATTGTTAGTCGGGACACAATAATTTATTTGTGATATTTCCCAAGTTTGGTACGCTAGAGACATCGATAAGCTCGCCACTTCTCATGATAGGCTTATAGTCAGGTTAGCTAAATGTGAATTCGCTTCTTTAAAAATTTCTGACCACCCCTGCAAGGGATACGGTCGTGATGATACTTTATTATTTCTCCAAAAGTGACACGGCAAGTTTATACTCGTAAACCGCAAAAAGCTAGTAAAAAATAATAAAAAAATCTTTGCTTTCAATTGTGAATAGGTCTTAACTCTAAGAAAAATGTCCAACCAGCACATCTCTTTACACATAATAATTTGACCTTTATGTCTTCATACATAAGAGCAAAATTGTAACTTTGATACGTGTATATTTTAAAGTTTTTATTTTCATTATACATTGCCTGTATACATTAACTGAACACAAGCGTGGCACAGAATAAGACGCAATACGATGAAAATACAGAAACCGGGTTTCTAGAGAAAAGTACGTCTATGTATGGGTAAAAGTAGGGCAAAATACGTAGGTTTGCAGGTTCGCCCACGACTCGACGCCCTCTAAAGGTACTATAATCAATTAATAGAAATTGTAGATTGTAGATTTTTCTTACTTAATGCTGTTTACAACAAGCGAATAGAGTGGCTTAGATTGTATTTGTATATTTATATTTATGGAACCATTTTTTTTATATTACATTATTTTAGAAGTCATATTTAAGTTCAAAGTCAAAATATTTTTATTCACCTATTGGAACTGATTGTAGAAATCTTTCTTTCGTAATAATGGTCAAAAGAAATGAAGAACCTTTAAAGATGTATTCGTTACCAAATGATGTAATAAGTCGAAGCCCACCTTTTATGGACACTGTACAACTTTCAACATATCAAAAAAAAAAACAACAACTTTCTCCTATATGACAATCTTGATGTATGTACCTACACTTGTACAGTGTAGGTACATACATACAGTAGGTACTTAGAGCCGGTAATTCACCACTGCCTTATTTTTCTACTTGAGGCGTAGTTCCGAGGCTGCGTTCCCCCGTTGAACGGTGAGGCTGACCATTTCAACAAAATATTACTTAAAGTCAATTAAAGTCGCTTATTTAATTTATTGTTGACTTACCGTCATCTAGTTTTATTTTATTACAGTAAAGATGCCGTAATAAAAATTAAAAAAAAAAACTTTTGATACAAATGAAATATTATTTTATTATCATTTATTGAATAAAAAAAATAATGTTATATTTTGTAAAAAAATATTTTTGCAAGTTGGTAACACTGGCTGCTTTTTGTTTGTCTCTTAATTATTTTTTACAGACTAAAAAAAAACATGTGAAGAGTTTTTCGCGCCATTTTGCGCGGACATGTCAAGTGCAAGTTTTTGTTTTGTAAATTAATTTAAATAATTATGGAAAACGATAAATTTTGAATATGGGGCAGTTAATTTTTTGCAGTTTTCCCGTGCTGTGTAGTCCCATATTATACCCGATGTGTTTGGGCGATAATGTCTCGAGTGACTCCAAGAAAAGCATCAAATTGTGCAACATCTGGAATTTAATGATAACCTCATTAACTCATAAAATGAAAGATATACATATTGCGTCAGACTTGGATGTATGGGCTAGACCATTTGCCTTCCCTATCACCTTATTCATCATCCATCGAAAACAGAGAACGACATTTTTTTTTTTTTGCGGATTTTTGACATAAAATTTAGGAATAATTATTTTTGTAAATTGGTAACACTGGCTGCTTTTTGTTTGTATCTTATAATTATATTTTTCACAGAGCAAAATAAAACATGTTAAAATTTAGCGGGTTTTTGAATTAAGATTTAGGAATAATTATTTTTGTAAGTTGGTTGGTTTGGTAATTTTATTACAAAAGTTTTTATTTTGCATAGACCTTACTCTTACATATACGAGTATTGTCTGAAGCCGTATAAAAAACGAATATATTAAACATTTAAAACAAAGTAGAAATAGTGGAACACAAGCCAAATAAAATTTATTTTATTAATATTTTCTTTTAGATATCACACCGCATGTGTAAAGGTCATGTTACCATATTTGAATGCGTATAACGATCGTTTATTAACTAAATACAACTTTCACTCGATCATCAATGTCGTATTCATACTTTAAGCTCAAGAGAGTATTTTTTTTTTAAAGTACAGTCACTGATTGATTTTAATTCCTATTATGTCGTATTTTTGAAAATGAAAACATAGAATCTTTTTTTACGTTGATAATTATATAGTTTCGATCCCGGCGATATATGTAATTGGAGAATTATGAACACTTTGAAATCCAGTGTTTAATCTATAAATAAATAAATAAATAATAAATATTTCCAGGCAGGTCACACAGCGCCATCTAGTTTCCGTGGTAAGCAACGAGGCTTGTGTTACGGAAACTAGATGGTTGATAAACTACATATTATACATTATTTTTTTGTAAATATATACATATTATACATATAAACACCCAGACCGAGACAAATTATACAATGTACAACTTGCCCCCGGTGGGAATCGAACCCACGACCTCCCGAGTTTACGGCAACGTTTGTTACAACTAGACCACGGAGGCGCCAACATAAAGAAATAAAATAAAAATAAAAGGCGCCATAATAAAGAACCCAATCGTAAAATAGTGCTTTGTAACGATTTCATATAAAAAAAATAACCAATTGACTATTTATTTAAATAATACTTTAATGCTGGGGTAAAAGAGATGTTGTAATTAAATTAAAAAAAAAAACACAATTCATTGTTATGATTATTGAATTGTATTTTGTCGAGGTACGCTGCAAAAAAGTGAGGGGCCTGGTTTTGGGCAATCTAAGAAGAAAGAAGAAAGAAAAATATTTTATTTGCCACATATCAATAAACACAACTTAAACAAATAAAGTCTGGTAGTATACACAAGATGTCTGGTGACAAATAGGGAATCAGCTCAGCATGGAGCTGCGACTCTGGGCCACAGCGCTGATTTTCGGCTAATCCCTTGTTAGGAGAGGTGCTAATGGGTAATATATACAAATATATAGTGTGATGTATGTATGTACGCATAAAAAGATAACTAATACATTAAATAATAAAATATGTATAACAAAATTATCTTATAAACAAAATATATAATTTTAAGAAGGTATGATGCTACAGTAGCTGTTGGTTTGTCAAAAGAGAGTTTTAATATTTATTTTTAAAAGCAACCGCCGACTGCATGTCAGGCAGTGGTGGGGGTAGGTTGTTCCATATCTTAGTAGCAGCATACCTAAAGCTCCCACGGAACGCTGAGGTCTTGTATCGGGGAAGACACAGTAGTTTGAGACTGGATCGTGTGCCATATCGTTTAGGATCTTGCGGCCATGTCAGTTTATTTTATAAGTACAATGGTGAATGAAGTTTTATCACCCCAAAAAGCAAACATGCCAAATGTACCAATCTCTTTTGCATTAATTGTACAACTAACATGCAAAACGGTATAATATCCGAGTAGCCATTAATACCAGGCCTAGATAATTGATCCAAATTATGAACGTGTCATTCGCTTCACAGCTGTCCGTAATGGTGGGGCAACACTCAACGAAACTACTCGCGTAACATGGCAGATGTCTCATTATCGAAGCAAATCATTAAGAAATAAAAATAACATAAAACTTTTTTTTAACATAGCTTAGTTTAAAAATCGTCATAAATTATTCTGTCTAAGATTAGGTACATGAAAGAAGACAATTTTCCAAACATTCCATGGATTCACCGTGCAAGGGCGCCGGGCCATCATGTGCGGGTAAGAGATGAGAAGAATGGTGTCTCGGGTTTGCGACAGCAAATACGCCCAAAATGTCTGTAACTTTAATTCCTAGAAAGTAGATAGAAGAAGAAGAAATATCATCACGACCGTTTCCCTTTCGGGGTGGTCAGAAACCACGCTTATAAAGAAGCGGATTCACAATTAGCCAACTTTACTATAGGCCAATCATGACAAGTGGCAAGCTCATCGATGTCTGCAGCGTACCAAACTCGAGAAATATCACAAATAAATTAAATGTATTCATTTACATTAATAAATATGTTTGTGTGCCGACCAGGAATTTAACCCGGTACCTCATCCACGGACTTAACCGCTAGACCACGAAGGCAGTTGTTTAAGTAGATAGACTTTTCTTAAAAGTAAACTCAGACTTGTTATTTTTTCTTCGTGCATTTAAACGAGCAAGCTCGCGAGCATTTCTCGATAGTCTAAACGCATTTTATGTAATACCTAATCCCAAGCTTAACATGACACGTGTTGCGCAAAAAGTGGCTTAGTTTTTTTAGGTTTTTGAACAGATAAAAGTGGATCGGTTTTTAATTGAATTTGCGTGAACACTTATGATGTTGCTTCGGTTATACCTACTTACCTATTTGAAGTTGTTTTTTTTATAAATACCATAAGGTTTTTTCATTATATGCTATGTTGCCCCTCTTGAATGAAACACTTCTCTCAATTCATGACAGATCTCTTCGTTTGTCATACAATTCTGTTTTATATATCCCTTCTCATCACTCTAGCTTTCAGTCTAACTCATTCGCAGTAGTGGTCGCAAATCTCTGGAACAGTTTATCTGTTGAAATTCGCCAAGCACCCAGCAAACCGCGTTTAAAAAGCTGGTTTACTTTCATTACCTAAAGAGCTCCTCACAACGTATATAAGTATGTATTGTATGTAGTATATAGTAGCCAATATAGTGTGTCGTATATGTATTATTGTGTATATATTTGTATGTATGCATGTGTATTTATTTTAATATCTATGGTATGTAAGATTAAATGAATTTATTTGGCAATGTATCTTACAATCGTTTGCACCTAGCCTCATGACTGCAATGTTCTGTATTGTCCCAAAGGTTGACTGCTAGAGAATGCCCAGCGGCATTAAGCCCGCCCTTTGTACATAGTGCAATAAAGTTTTAAATAAATAAAATAAATGAAAAGTTTGACGCACAATTTGACAGACAGAAACAAAAACAAAATTTAATTTGAACGAAGCTTTTGTAAATGCAAAATCCGACAATTTCTTTGTGATTAAATTATTACAGTTTTATTCTCAAGTCTGACTGTACGTTGTAATTTAGTACGGAACATTTTTTTCTATAATTTATAAAAATACAAGGAAATAGGAAATATTTAAATTTAATATACAATAATATGTTATTATGACTGCCGACGTGGTCTAATAGCTACGGTAGGTTAAGACACGGATGTACCGTGTTTGATTCCTGATTGGGAACACAAAATGTAAATCAAATCAAATCAAATCATTTATTTTCCTTTGGTTGTCACAACACTTGGATATTGTCAATACATTTTTTTTCCATAGTTCACTATTATTTTGATTATAAAATAACCAGCAGCTACTATGGGTGGACCCATCACATCAGCTATACCATCATCTTCGACTAAAACACTGATGCCATAAACATGTTTTTGCTTAAAACTAGGTAGTTAAAATTAATTTGTGGCTGTAAAAAGGTCGTGTCAGCTTATAGACCAAAATAAATTACGCATGTCAAGTTAATAATTAATTCGTGGATCTAAAGAGGCTGTGTCAGCTTACAATCAAATATACATAAAAATTGAATTATAACTACAATATTTATGTCAATAAATGTAAATTCGTGGCTGTAAGGGGGCCGTGTCAGCTTACGATCGAAATAATAATAATTATTATAATTGGTATATGTCAACTTAATACATATTCGTGGCTGTAAAGGGGCCGTGTCAGCTTACAATATTTAAAAGAAAGGAAAAGTTTTAAACTAAATTTAATAAGTATAGCCTCGCTATACAGAGGGGAAATGTTGCCAGCCTCTAGTTTATATTTGATTTTTACTCTTTAAGTAGATTTGATTATATTCCTTTCCTTATTGTAGATATAAATCCTAAGAAAACTAAATGTAATAAAAATTTCCTAATGATGTGTATACGAACTTATAATAAATTACCTAACAAATTAAAGTTGTTGGTAAAAAATGTTTTTAAAAATCAATTAATAATTTGGTCAAAAGAAAAGATGTTTTATAATTTAAAATAATATTTTGACAATTGTAATACCTAAAGTTTAAGCTGACAATATTGTATAATAAATAAATAAATATTTCCAGACAGGTAACAGCGCCATCTAGTTTCCGTGGTAAGCTACGAGGCTTGTGTTACGGAAACTAGATGGTTGATAAACTACAAATTATACTTTTTTTTTTTGTAAATATATACATTTATACATATAAACAGCCAGACCGAGACAAATTATACAATGTACAACTTGCCCCCGGTGGGAATCGAACCCACGACCTCTCGAGTTCACGGCAACATTTGTTACCACTAGACCACGGAGGCGGTCAAAATACCTATGAATACCTACATGTAAGTTTTTGGACATATTTTATTTAAAAATTTTGGAAGCTATTTACATAAATGTATTGACGGCAGACCTGCTTAGGCAGTAAATCTATGACAAATGTACGTAAGTGTATTCGAAACTATTTTTAATGATGATATGATTTAGGATGTTAAGAAAATCGTTCTTACAACCGAGCCACCACAGACAAAGGTACTTGCCATGATAATTAGGTATTTAATTTATTAGTGACGTGTACGCCAGAGACATCGACGACCTTGTCATTGTCATAATAGGTTACAAATAAAAATGAGAAATCAGTCGTGAGCATACTAATCTGTTATTATTTTTACAAAAAAAAAAAGAATAATTAGTTATTGTCAATCAATTTATTAAATTTTAAAAGTGTAGGGTAGCACAAACGTTGAAAATGAGAATGCCTATTTTTCTTAGAGGAATGGACCCAAAAAACTGTTTTCGTGTCATAACGATTTCTTTTTTATTTCATAGTTAATATATATTTTAATTTCATAATCTATAATAATAATATTTAATCTATAATAATTGACCGCCTCCGTGGTCAAACAAACGTTGCCGTGAACTCGGGAGGTCGTGGGTTCGATTCCCACCGGGGGCAAGTTGTACATTGTATAATTTGTCTCGGTCTGGGTGTTTATATGTATAATATGTATATATTTACAAAAAAAAAAAGTATAATATGTAGTTTATCAACCATCTAGTTTCCGTAACACAAGCCTCGTAGCTTGTAACGGAAACTGGAAAAAAAAAAAAATTACCCTAGCATAACGACAATTGACAAAAACTTTTTTTTACCTTAATAATTACATATTTGATCCCGCGAATTTGAAATCCAGTATTTTATCTCTAATAAAGTACCTGATCATAATAAAGAACCTAATCGTATAAATAGTATTTTGTAACTATTTCATACATAAATATTAACCAATTGACTATTTAATTAAATTATATTTTAATGCTGGGGAAAATCAGATGTTGAAATTAAATTTACAAAAAACACACTTAATAGATATGATTATTGAATAATATTTTGTTGAGGCACGCTCCAACAAAGTTGGGGCCTGGTTTTGGGCAATCTCTTTTAAAAAGTGCAGTGCGCATGCGAGGCCAAAGCAGACAACGTCTAGACGGGAGGGTCCGCTATTACATTGACCTAATATAATAACCACGTATCAAAATGTCATGTTTAATGATCATGTCTAATCTATAAGTCGAGTATGAAGACGTAGACGAAGTTAATTCGTACAGGATTTTAGGTATATTGAAAATGACAGACATTAAAATTTGAAAATTTAAATAAGTTGAATTTGACTAAACCATTTCGTCTTTGCCCTAAAATGAGTAAGACAAACTAGAAGCTAAAAAAACATATCATATCATCTGCGGAAACTCAGTAGACATAGGACCGAGCTTTCATAATACGAAAGAAATCCATAAGAGCAATCTGTAATGTTGTTGACAGTTGCATCATCGTCATCATTACAGCCCCTAGAACACAGCGTTCCAGACCTCCACTGCTGGAGATGGACCTTCCAGAACATATATCTGGAGAATTTGGCCTACACTCGCCACGCTGACCAGACGTCTTGGCGAGGATATGATGTAAAATTTTAATGACAATTTATTAACGATTCCACGAACATTTTGTATAGGAAATGTTTTTTTAGATATTTTCGTAAATTTTCCAATATTATTAATAGTTATTCTGTTATTTGGGACGGAGACAAATTAACAAATCGAAAACCATGGAAATTAGTCCAGCGGTTCCCGAGTTATAAGTGTTCTAACAAACCTGACTTTGTTTAATATATTAAGATTTACTTATAATGCAATCTAATATGTCAGAAACCTTCCCCGATGTACACACAACATATTCCCAAAGTTTCATCCCAATCAGTTGTTTTGAAATGCACAGACATTAATCTTTATATATATATATATATATATATGTCAGTAACCTTGTTTCTCTGACGAATATCAACGTTTAGAATTTTATCCATTAAAGAAATAACAAGCATACCTTGAATTTGATGACCAGACCCACTGTCAGTGTTTATTTATTTATTTATTTAATACTTTATTGCACAAAGACAAAGGCGGGCTTTAATGCCGCAAGACATTTTATCATAGCCAACCATTGGGATAACTTTAAACACTTTACTGAAAAGTAGGTGCAAAAATAAAGGATAATAAAAAAAATATTAATAACTAACTAGATGTATAAATATATAATATAGTACGTACTAATACATACTTATATACTCGTATAAACCTACATACATACATAATAATATACTAGCTTTATTGCGATAGGAAATGCTAATAGACCATTTTTTTAAATAGCGATCTGGTGGTTACATGCCTGATGCTAAGAGGCAAATTGTTCCACAAATTAGTGGCGATAACGACAAACTAGAATTATGCGAAGGGATAGAAAGAAGAGAGTTATGAGAGGAGCGTAAAGATCTATCGTGGAACGAAGTATCTTTATGCAAAATCATCCTTGAGGTATTTCGGCGTCGCAGGTTCATTAAGAACAGAAAAAAGTAAGCAGAGTACTCTAAGATTCCTGCGACACAAAATCGGTAGCCACTTCAGTGTTCACGTCACTAATCAAAAACAAAGGACTATTTTTTTCTTTTTGAACGCCCGGTTTGTATAAAAGTCGATGTACACATAAAAGAAGATATTGCAATAGCAAATGTTAGTTGATTTTGGCAAATAGCCAGAGGGGTTTGAAAGCCGTGGCGTTGCATAAAACTAGTAACTTAGTTTTATAGTGGATTTTGGTGGATTATACAATTTGACTGCTTACACCGGAGATAATTAAATATCACAATCTAACAGACAGAATAAATTAGTGTGGAACGAACGTTGATTTTCGCTCTGACAAAGTTGTTAGTATTGATGAATAAAACATCACATATAAATTATAGTTTTAATTTCATAGGTATTTTTAGTTTAGTTTTATTTATAATTAGTTTTTAGCCGCAGCAGAGACCGGTGGTGGCTCGGTTGTAAGAACACTATACTTAAAATCCTACAAAGGTCGGTTCAAATCCCACGGCATGTACCAATGAGAAATACACTTTTCTTACGCACATTTGTCACAGATTAACAACACCATCGTTTCCGTGCCTCAGAAAGCACGTTAAGCCGTCGGCCCTGGTTCCACTAATAACTTGTGGAATCGTTAATAAAATGTCATTATAAAATTAACATCGGCCCCTCGCCAACCCGCCTAGCAAGGCGAATGTAGGCTCAAAAAAGGCAGAAATTTCTCTTCTCTCCAAAAGTGGAGATCTAGAACTCTGTGTTCTAGGGGCTGTGATAATGATTGACGGCAGACGCTTAAGTCCAATTCTTTCAGTAGCTGGTGCAAGGATATTGCTGGAATTCCTCTCGCACCAACTTCCACTTCGTAAAGCTGAGTATTGAACCCGTTACTGATCATTTCTTCTGTCAAATCATAATATTTGTTCGACTTTATGTTAATATTTAATTAAAAAAAAACGTTAACATATTTCTTTTCACACACCCACCTACCTACTACAATTTTTAAAAACAAAACCATATCGTACCAGATACTCGTAAATAACAGTTTTTTTTTGTCTGACAGGGTGTTTTGTAAAGGAAAGTACAGACATAACATAACATAAGAGACGCCTTTATCTTTTACTATGGGGGTGGTTTTATTACCCCGACGAAAGATATTAAACAGGGTTGCCAATGTTTTTTTTTGTTTCTATTCTAACTTTGGATGATGAATGTGATGATAGGGAAGGCCAAGGGATCTAGCTTATACAGCCATGTCGGTTGTAATATATTTTTTTATTCGTAAAGTTCGAGATCATGCAGAATTTAATACTTTTCTTGGAGTCACTAGCGGAATTATCGCCCAAACATGTCGGGTATTTGTGCCCCATATATAAAGTCCAATTTATTTACATTGTAGCACATAAAACAAAAAAATAACAACAATATTCACAATAAAGTAATTAGCAAAACAAAACTTAAACTTGACATGTATGTGCAAAATTGCGCGAAGAACTACCCAATGTTTTCTTATTTTTGTTCCATTCTCCCGATGAATGATGAATGAGATGATAGGAAAGGCAAAGGGTCTAGTCCATACAGCCATGTCTGACGTAATATATCTTTCTTTTAAAAAATAAAATGAAATGAAATATTTTATTTGCTAAAAAACACATGGTTACAGATTCGAGTATGGTCTCAGTTTTATAGACAACTCACATGTTACGCCAGTGACGGCATGCAAAATTTACAAAATATACAACTATTATAAAATTTAGAAACATTGGCACAGTCCTCTAAATCATAAATAATAATTATTGGTCCAATTGGTTTTGCAATGAGTTAGAGAGGTTATTTAATGCTTTTCTTTGAGTTACCCACCTATTTTTATTTTTATTTTTTGGAGTATTTTGTTAGTACGTAGGCTAACTGCTTGTACTATTCTATACATAAAAAGCTTGTTGAATAGTATCTTTAAGAGGGTTTAATGCGTTGGCATCCCTCTTGCTCGCACAGTCCAATATTTTCTAAGATTTTTCAAGTTAAATTTTATATCAATTTTCCTCTAATCTGCTAAGATAAAATATAAGGTTAATTAAAATAAAACATTTACAACTCCAACTTCAGTGAGAAGAGGCTTGTGTTGTAATAATGAAGTACATAAAAAACTAAATTGCTTGCTGGAAATATAATAACTAGTATTGAATAAAACAAGTTTTAGTTTAAAATCTTTAAATCCTTCGCACTGTTATTAAGAAATTGTTGCTATCTGGTAATTTAATTTGTTCGTTTAAATTCTGTATTATTTAGTCTGCAACACTGGTTATTATATTAATCGTTTATTTTTGAAATAATTTGCTTTCATTAAAGTTATTTTTAATTGTCTACAGCAATGATACTTTATGTGTATATTTTTTTGTTTTTAAATATACTGGTTGTTGAGCGTTAAAAATTAAAGCTAATTTTTTTGTTGTGTTGTGTTCTCTTCTCCCGATGGATGATAAATTAGGTAATAGGGAAGGGAAGGCCTAGCCCATACAGCCAAGTCTGACGTAATATTTTATTTTTTTATTAGTTAATGAGGTTATCATCAAATTCTAGCGCGCAAAAAAATTACTTCGACGTGTGCCCCATATTTAAAGAGTCCAATTTATCGTTTTCCATAATTATTCACATTATTAACTAACAATATCCACAGTAAATTAATTTACAAAACAAAAACCTGCACTTGACATGTCCGCTAAAATGGCGCCAAGGACTCCTATTTTTTTTTCTATTTATTCTTCTGTATTGATAAATGTTGCTCCATAAACTCAGTCGTATAGTACTAAATTAATTAAATAAATAAATAAATAAAATAAATATGCGCCATCTAGTTTCCGTGGTAAGCTACGAGGCTTGTGTTACGGAAACTAGATGGTTGATAAACTACATATTATACTTTTATTTTGTAAATATATACATATTATACATATAAACACCCAGACCGAGACAAATTATACAATGTACAACTTGCTCCCGATGGGAATCGAACCCACGACCTCCCGAGTTCACGGCAACTTTGTTACCACTAGACCACGGAGCGGTTAACACCTACACTATAAAATCTTATTTTGTGATGACAATAAAAATATTTTTTCTTTTATCCTTTTTTTACATTTCTCTTGCTTGTTTACTTTTATTGTTTTGTTATTTGTAATATTTTGGTACAACCCTAAGTTTGAGTGAAGTAGCGTTTAGGGTGTGGGATAGGTCGGGCTTTGCATTGCAACCGGTCGATAAACCATTCCTATTTAGTCTATGCTGTAATACTCGTATTATAGGGTACAAAAGGAATTATAAATAAACACCAAAATTAAAAAATAGGACCTGGTGGAAAATGTTGTTATGGTTCTCTTTAACTTCATGGAAAAAAAATAATTACGAAAAAACTCAAAATTGTGAAATTTAGGGGTTGGAACGGTGTTATTTGCGATTTGGACTCCTAGCGGAAAATGTTAAATACAAAAGTTGTAGATAATCAAAAAATGAAAATCTTCTGTATGCCTAGTGTGATAGTGAAGTTTCGTAAACGCAACTATAGTAGTAGAGTTTTTTTTACTGAATTTTCGATGTTCATTGCCTGTTATTATAGCCAAACTTGCAATAACACGCAATGTAAAATAAAAAAAAACGTAACTACCTACAGCAGTTACGTTTTCTGAAACTTGCATTTTACACTAAGCACACTGTATCTAACACTATCTCGGATGGGACGTCTCTAGAGGACATTTTTTATTTATAGGTTAGTTTATTTTTAATTTTATTATTTAGGTAGCTTTTAATTTATATTTAATGTACTTGTAATGTAATTAACTTCGAATAAGTTTTAGTTTTAATTTGTTTAATGCTAATTACGATTTAGTAAAAATAAACCATATATATCTAACACTTTATGACATAACCTGAAATTAGCTGTCAAAATGGCGAATAACCGTTTTATTGTGTTTAATTTTTTTCTGCCTCCGTGGTCTAGCGGTTAAGTCCGTGGAATTAGACTCGGAGGTACCGGGTTCGATTCCTGGTCGGGACACAACAATATTTATTATTGTAAATAATTTATTGTGTCATTTTCCGAGATCGGTACGCTCTGGAGACATCCGAGCTTGCCACTTGTCATAATTGGCCTGTAGTCAAGTTGGCTAAATGTGAATCCGCGAATTTATAAGCGTGATTTGAGACTATCCCGAAAGGGAAACGGTCGTGATGATACTTTATTTTTTTTTCTCGTGTACAAATGATTTAATTTATATGAAAATTTGTAAAAGTATGTCCTTTTTGATGTCTAATAAGCAAGCATATTTTTTTTGCAATTTAGAAGTCGATTGCTTTCGAGTTACACGAACAATGAGGTGTGTCACTAACTTTTTATCACGATAGATGGCGCATGATAGATGGTACCTAATATAACTGTCAGTTACATAGAAAACTTGTATTTTTATTACGAAATTTATTATTTTCTGAATATTATGCAGAATCTCAAAATTGCCGTTCTATTAATTCAACCTTTTTTTATTTTAAAGACGGTGTTCGCTTACTTAATTCGTCTTTTAAGGTAGGTAACGTTTAGTAAAAAAATACATTTTTCTGTTAGAAAAATGTAAAACTACAAATAAATTTAAAAAATGATCCGTCATAGGTGTAAACAAGGTACCAGTGCCGCTGGCGACATCTACAAAAAGCTTTGCCTGATACACCCCATTGTCTTTATGTTTTTTGTATTTTGAAAGTACCTAGTCATTTTAACCTATAAATAGTCTTCTTTAAAATGGTCTATGTAACTTTGTGGTTTATTCATCGTTAAAGCGCTTGTCTTATCTTTGGCGGTGTTCGACTTGGAAGTTTGTTACTTCAAAGCGCTGAGGCTTCAACCCAATCCAAACAGAAGATAAGTAAATTTATTACAACATCATTTTAAAGTTTATTTAATATTAGGTTTTCTTTTTAATTATTGAATATTGTAATTCGTTTATACTGTTTGTATGTTACTTCTAAAACAAATCTATAATTAATATTAAAGTAGGAAGTGGAAAAAAAAATGTCTGTAACACGGCAATTTATTTTAAAAGATCAAAATAAGTTAATAATATTAAACTTTACACATATAAAGATGAATAAATCAAGAGATGTGTATTTGTTAGTATTCATACTCAAAGATATGGAATCCGCAATTTATCTTCCATAAATTTAAAAAAAAAACTAACATTATGAATGAAAATGTGATTTCGACCGTTCCCAATTGATATCACGCTCTGAGCATCCAAATCGCGATATTTGATTCGGAACGACGCGGTCAGTGTCATATTCGTTGTAAGCGCTCTGAGCGCGATTCGGCATAAGGGGTTTGTCATCAAAAACTCATTGGAAAAACTCATCTAACGCCTGTCAAAGCGAAATTAAGTAAAAAAAAAACACGAGTTTGTTAGAATGCCTAACTATTGCAAGTTGCGATGGAAGTCCTTCGCGCCATTCTGCGTGGACATGTCAAGTGCAAGTTTTGTTTCGTAAATCAATTTACTGTGGATATTGTTTGTCAAAAGTGGTGTTGTTTTGTTTAATAATGTGCAACAATGTGTATAATTATGGAAAATGATAAATTGGACTTTAAATATAGTGCACAGGTTGCAATTTCTTTTCTCTTCCCGATGTGTTTGGGCTATAATGCCGCGTAATTCTGCAACGTCTGGAATTTGATAGTAAAGTATCATCACGACCGTTTTCCTTTCGGGGTGGCCAGAAACCACGCTTATAAATAAGCGGATTCACATTTAGCCAACTTTACTATAAGCCAATCATGACAAGTGGCAAGCTCATCGATGTCTCCAGCGTACCAAACTCGAGAAATATCACAAATAAATTAAATATTATGTAAATAAATACATTTACCTTGATAAATATTTTTGTGTCTCGACCAGGAATCGAACCCGGTATTTGATGTTAACCTCAATTACTCATAAATAAAGATAAACGAGTATTACGTCAGACTTGGCTGTATGAGCTAGACCCTTTGCCTTCCCTATCACCTCATTCATCATCCTTTGGGAGAAGAGAACACAACAACAAGACGCGATAGATCACCTAAAACTCGGCTGATTGTCAGTGAGATAATAAATTGCCCCCCAGAAGCTACTGTTCTGTTTTAGTCCGCAACTGAATAAACATGGCGGTGGTTGACCTTCTATGTTTAAATATGTATTCTCATGTTATTGAAATCGCTTCCTAGATTTTGCTGCGTTAATGCATAAACCAGAATGCACGTGTTGAATACGTATGTAAATATAGCTACGGCTTTAAGTAAACTTCGAGTAGAACAAGATCCGTAGAAGAACAACCATCACCAACGATTATTTTATTATTATTTATTTAGAAATTCTTATAGATATCTTATAGATTATAAGCTGACACGGCCCTTTTACAGCCACGAATATAATATGTTTAATTTGGACATAGCAATTATTTTTGAGATTGTAAGCGGACATGTAATTTATCAATTTATTGGACATAAATATTATACTTGTGTAGTTGTAAGCTGACACGGCTTTTACAGCCACGAATTAATATTTATGGACATAAATATCATTAGTTTTAGATTGTAAGCTGACATGGCCTTTTTACAGCCACGAATTTAATATTAAGTATCTAGCTGTAAGTAAAAAAAAAATCCTCGTTTATAATAATAAATAATAATATTTGTTTATTGAATTACTAGATTCATAGTGTTAGTAACAGAAAACCTTATAAAACTATGTTAGCACTAACCTAATAATAACCCAAGTTTTTCACATTCATCTAAGGCCAACTCCCCGCACATGCACGCCACAGCAACGAGACATGTACGGAGAGTTAAGGCTCTCAGCGACCATTCTGAGGATACTGTTGGCGCTGTCTCGCACCCGACCAAGCAGAGACCCACACTTCTTGCGCATTGTGGCATAGAAGCAATCTACTCTTGCCTCCGCAAACATACTTGATGCACTGCAGTAGCGCGGCAGCGCCATCAGTACCCTGAATGCATTATTATACTGCACACGTAGCGCATTATATTGCCTTTGTGTAAAGAAGGCCCACAGGCTGCTCGTGTAAAAGGATGTACAGTACGCTCTAAACAAGGTAACCTTTGTTGGATTATGACCAAGGAGGTCAAATAATATATAACCTTTTTACATACTAGGTATTTGTCATTTATGTTTTATATGTCATTGTCAATTTGTTAAGCTTGGAATACAAAGCTATGTAATTATAATTATTAGTTTTATTGATATATTATTATATCCTAACATGGTGACAGCGGTGATTCACGCATAATAAGTATGGACACGCAAAATACAGATGGACCCGCGGCCGCCGGACATCAAATATCGTCATTATTGACACCCCCCATATTCTCGGGGAAACCAGAAGACTGGAGCACGTTCAGCAAGCGGTTCGAGTATTATAGACATGCGTCAGGGTTGGCAGAGACTCCACAAGCACGACAGGTCAGCACTTTTATGTATATTATGGGCCAACGAGCAGATGATTTGTTAACATCGTTCAATTTAGAAAGTGAAGAAAAACTTAACTTTTTAAAAGTATTTAATAAATTTGAAATATATTATTCATCAACTTATAATAAAATACATGCTCGGGCTAAATTCAACAAATTAATCCAATCTAAAAATGAACGGATAAATGATTTTATTACAAACGTGTATGCCCATGTAGATTTATGTAAATATCCAGCGAATATTAAAGATGAATTGATACGTGACAGATTAATAGTTGGCATATATGATGAGAAACTGTCAAATACTTTACAATTAGATAAATATTATATATATTATTATAATATTATATTATATTATTAATTTATATACCGTCTGTCTGGTACATAATATATTTGTCGTCATATTAGTGTCGTCTTCAGTGTAAATAAAAGGGTAAATTAAATAAAAATACTTATAATTGTTTCGTCTTGGTCAAGTCTGAGTAAAAAGTCGTCTGTCGATGTCATATTCTAATAATCTGTCAAATAAAATAGTCCTCCAATATTGTCAGTCAAAAAGGAGGTTATAGTCTGTCAAAAGAGGTCGGGCGCGCCGCTACATTCCCACCTCCAGCATTGGAAGTCAATGCGAAGTATAGGAAGCAAGCGTCTTGTCGTCATGTCCTTGTCTGGACTTGTGTATCCGTCTGATAGTCCCTACTCATCGTCGTCAGAGTAGAGCTACCTACTGCTTGTCTGTCAGAAGCAGGAGTCGAGTCATGAAAACGTAAAGCGCCGCGTCAGGGTGGCGCTCCGTATCAGCCTCCGTGTCAGGAGCTAATCTGTCGACGATTATATAGCTGCTGATACGGTCGCCTCACTTTACGTCAACCTTGGTAAAGTCTCTACTGTCTCTAGTTTAAATTGAGTCTATTAATGAAGTCGTCAGGTTGGGTCAGGTCGAGACCCACCTCCGTGGTAAAGACCACGAGTTGGCGTCATAAGTAGTCAGTCAGTACTAAAACGTCATTAAGTCGGGACCCACTTCCGTGGCAGTGTCCACGCGTCGTCGTAAAAATAGTCAAGCAATTTGTCATAAACAATGTCAAAAACACTTAAAAATATTAAAGTATAAAAATCGTCAACTTTAATAAGTCATTGTATTGATACGTCGTGGAATATTCTTGTCCTAAAAATTTTGTCACTATTGTCATTTAATCTAGTCTTGGCATGTGTCAGCTTTTTGTCATAGCGCCGAGGCAGATCTGTCTCCCAGCGTCGTCAGTGTGGAAGCGCAGTGCTACAAGGATAGTACTTATAGTAGTCGAAACTTTATCATTCTCACAAACAGTCAAGTCGGTATTTTTGTGCCAGTCTTTATGTCGTCTGAAATGTTGTGAAAACTCAAAATAAAATTAAAATTGTCGTCTGTTGGGCTCCATCTAACACCAAGAACTCTTTCAGTCAGTTTGTCTTTTGCGTCGGTAAGAAGTTTGATACTACTTAGTGCAAGTTTGTCCGGGTGTAAATGTTGTAAAACTGCATCAGAATTTGATATAAAATTATTCATATTGAAACCTCCCAACTTGTGAATGTTTATAACATCGTCTACAAGTTGAATAGCTTCGTTCTCCGTGTCAACTGAGTCGATAAAGTCGTCCATGTAATGACGATTAACTATAGCTTCGACCGCCCTCGGATGAGTTTCTTTAAATCTTTCAGCATTGGTATTTTTAACATACTGAGCCGACGACGGTGAGCAGATTGCACCAAAAATCATGACATTCATCACATAAGTATCATTTTGCCAAATAAAGCGTAGAGAGTCCCGGTCATCAGGCCGTATCATTACTTGATGGAACATCTCCTTTATGTCACCTATTACAGCATATCTATGGCATCTAAATCCTAATAAAACACCTGATAAACTATTTAAGAAGTCAGGTCCAGATAATAAAAAGTCATTCAGAGATTTGTTATTAGTCTTCGCCGCAGCGTCAAAAACAAGTCTAAATTTATTTGGTTTATTTTGATTAAACACAGCAAAATGTGGTAAATACCATGTTCTATTAGTCTTTCTGCGTGCTTGCTCGTAGGTCAACTTAGTGATATATTGTTTTTGAATATAGTCGTCGATCTTGTCCCGGTAATGTTGTCCAAATTCCGGATATTTTATAATTTTCCTGTCAACAGAGTACAATCGCAGCCGAGCTTGTCTATAACTGTCAGGTAAAACAGAGTCGTCATACTTCCATAGTAGCCCTGTCTCCCATCGGTTATTTATCGGTTATTTTTTTTTATTCGAATTAAGAAAAATGCCGCAACCTAGAGATGTAACTACTGTAAGAAGTTTATTAGGTATGGTTAATTATCACTTAAAGTTTTTACCTGAGCTCGCTACTATTACAAAACCTATTAGAGATTTATTAAAAGTAAAGAAAGAAAATAGTCAAAAAGAAATAGTTTGGTCAGAACAATGTGAGTTATCTTTTAAGAAAATTAAAGAACAATTGGTAAGTCCAATATTATTAGCACTATATAACCCAAATAAAAAGTTACGGGTAACAGCTGATGCAAGTTCATATGGACTTGGTGCTATATTAGAACAATTCGATGACAAAGATAATATTTGGAGACCTATTAGCTACGCTTCACGAAGTTTAACTTCAACTGAAACTAATTACGCACAATTAGATAAGGAAGCCCTCGCATTAACCTGGGCATGTGAAAAATTTTATATGTACTTAATAGGTTTACCATCATTCGAATTAAGAACTGATCATCAACCACTAATTGCTATACTAGGAAGTAAACCTATTGCAGAGTTAACAGCGCGAATGCAAAGATATCGATTAAGGATGTCACAGTTTAAATATAATATTACATATATACATGGTAAATATTTGCATGCTGCAGACATGCTATCACGAGCGCCGTTGATACAAGAATTTGTAGATTCCGCAGATGATCATAAAGTTGACTTGATGGTTATGGCACAAATAAATGCCCTACCTATGTCAGATAAACTTTTAAATGATATTAGTATATCACAAGAACGTGATGATATTTGTTATATTATTAAACAATATATATATAATGGATGGCCCGAAAAGATGCTTTTGGATGATGATATAAAACAATTTTATATATACAGAGGTGATTTAGCTGTACAGAATAATCTATTGATGAAAGGTCATAGAATATTAATCCCAAAGGAATGGCAATTAGAAATGTTAAAACGTCTACATCAAGGACATTTAGGAATAGAAAAATGCCGAAAACGAGCTCGTGAGTCTATATGGTGGCCTGGAATATCAAGTAGAATAAAGACTATGGTAGATCAGTGCCCAGAATGTATTCAAAACAGAATCAATCCCACGGAGCCTTTGATACCAACACCTTTACCAACATACCCTTGGGAAATGGTAGCTATTGACTTATTTACAGCAAAGCAACAAAATTTTATGATAACTATGGATTATTTTTCAAGATTCCCGGAAGTAACAAATTTAAATTCCACCACATCTATGTCTATAATAAAACATTTAAAAGCTATATTTGCTAGATTTGGTATATCAAAAATAATCAGATCAGATAATGGCCCACAATTTGATTCGCAAGAATTTAGAACTTTTTGTAAGGATTGGGGTATAAACCACATTACCAGTAGTCCTCATGCAGCTTGGTCCAATGGTATGGCTGAAGCAGGTGTAAAAATAGTTAAAAATATTATTATTAAATCTTCTGATCCATTACTTGGGTTAATGTCATATAGGAGTACACCTTTAGAAAACGGGCATAGTCCCGCACAATTATTGTTTGGAAGAAGAATTAGAACACAAATACCAATTCAAGAAAAATTATTAGAGCCTAAGTTGCCTAACATTTTAGACTTTAATAATAAAGAACATAAATCTAGAAATATGATGAAGAATTATTATGATGCACGACATAAAGCTAGAGAAATACCAGAGTTAATGCCAGGAGATATAGTTTGGGATACAATTTTACAAAGATATGCAGAAGTAATTGAAAAACGAAAGGAACCGAGAAGTTATAATCTACACACAGATAACGGAATTAGTATTAGACGAAACATAAAACATTTAATTAATGCACATAGAGCAAATAATCGACTTTCAAATACAGAAAGGGGAGGAGGATTCAGTCACTATCCAATGTCAGATGAACACAGAGATATAAACAATCAGATGGATACAGAGACAAGTCAAGAAACTATTCTCGATAATCAAGTTGAGAGTACTACAGAAGAACCAAGTCCTTCCACATCTGGAAACATGATTCCTAATAGCTATGCAACGGTAACCCGATACGGGCGTGTAATTAAACCCTTAAATAGGTTGAACTTATAAAGAGATTTTTAGTTAAGGGAGGATGTTGGATTATGACCAAGGAGGTCAAATAATATATAACCTTTTTACATACTAGGTATTTGTCATTTATGTTTTATATGTCATTGTCAATTTGTTAAGCTTGGAATACAAAGCTATGTAATTATAATTATTAGTTTTATTGATATATTATTATATCCTAACAACCTTGACGTCATGCGAGCAACGAGCAAACCGGCGAGCAATCATATTGGCCCTAACAGCCAATGCGCGCCTCTCCCTCTCAATGTCTGCATCATCCCTGAGCCCAGACGTGACAATATGGCCAAGATATTTAAATTGTTCCACCCGCTTTAACACAACACCATTTAGTTTAGTAGGAGGAACTTCAACCAGGCAGCCACCGCTGGACTCAAATACCATGCATTCACTTTTACTAGTATTATATATCAGCCCGTGCGAGGCAGCATACTTTTCACAAATATTAATCAATGTGGCCAGTCCAGCCGGCGAGGCGCTCAGCAGTACCATGTCGTCAGCATAGCTGATATTGTTAACACAAACTCCACCCACATGACAACCGACATGTGTACTGCTGAGCTCCTACACATACAACACACATTAAAAAGCGTCGGCGACGTTAAGCCCCCTTGCCGGACTCCGCATTCCATCCTGTAGGGAACAGAGTAAGGCAACAATGTTTTAGTTATAATTATTGTATTGATGTTGGGTTCGGTCCAGCCATGGTCAATAGTATTTTTTTTTTTTTGTTTTTATTTTTTTTATTTATTGGAAATACGGAAATAAATTATTTTGATTTTGATTTGATTTGATATAGGAAAATAGTATTACGATAAGAGTTTGCTGATAGGTAGATCGAAAGCTAGCAAAGAAAACAATGAATTTAAATTACATACATACATATATTCACGCCAAATCCCTTGCGGGGTAGGCAGAGACAACTGAGCGCCACTTGTCACGGTCACGACATACCTCTTTCGCTTCTTCGACATTTATCAACCTCTTCCTACATGCTCTTTTGTTTCGATGACTTTTTAATGCACCTTCAGCTATTGTTTTATTTATTTCATCGTAATACCCACAACTTTTACATTATATATCTGGTTCGTCAATCTCTCTTCATTCATCCTTTTGACATGCCCGAACCATCGGAGCATGTCTTTCCTTATTTTTGTACCTACGCTTTCGTTCGCTGACCAAGACTCACCTATCACGATCAAATAAATAAAACATTAGCTGAAGGTGAATTTAAAAGCCATCGAAACAAACCATGTATGAAAAGGTTGATGAATGTCGAAGAAGCAAAAGAGGTATGTCGTGATCGTGACAAGTGGCGCTCAATTGTCTCTGCCTACCCCGCAAGGGATTTGGCGTGAAGATATGTATGTATGTATGAATACACGAATTACACAAGAATAGGCATTACGTCAATACAACAGAATAACTAATTCAAAGGGGAAATGCTGCTAGTGTATTGGGCACCATGCCACAAGACAGCGATTTGGAGGAGCTATTTATTTTTTGTAAGTATGTATTTTTATTTACTATGTATTATTATTATTATTTTGTAGGTTAAATTTAGATTTAGTTTTAATATAGTTTATTTAATATTGTAATTCTTTTATATTACTTCGAATAAAAATCTTTTACAGAATAACTACAATACAAATATGCATACATACATATAGAATAATGACAAGTAGCGTTACCCAGTCTTGGTCTTGCAAGACTAACCCTAGTCTAACAATTTTTTTTCATTTTGTATTTGTTTCGTGTCTGTCTTTTTTCCGGTTCAGAGGTAAAAATATCAAACCCATAAATAAATACGTTTTTGGATACATTTTGGGCAACAAGATCTATAACCATTCTGGATTTGTTTCAAATTCTTTAAACTAAATTAATTTAACAATATTACTATCTAACAACTGGATATATTTCTTCCCACGCGTATTATGTGTAGCTTCTATAGGGTGGTTTTCCATAAATCGTCTGCATGCTGTGTAGGTAAATACATTTGCTTATTGTTAGACTGATTACTTGTTCCATAATGCTCCGGGGTGGGTTTGTTTATGTAAGGGTTTCTTTGTGCCATAAATATCACTTTTTATTGTACATTGCACGCGCGCGCTTTTAATTTTATGGCGCCCTTTCCGTCATAAATAAATGAATGGACGTCTCGGGCGGGCTAATCAACTGTGAATAACACCCGTATTCTCAGACATTCCTCAAAAGGTCCTCCACTCAACATTTCCTTCCAGCTGTCAAACGAACATTAAGTTTCTGTAATGGGGTGTAACACTAACTTTTTATCACGGTAGATGGCGCATGATAGATGGTACCTAATAGAACTGTCAGTTGCATAGAAATATATATTACCGAAGTCAGCAGATTTTAAGTGTACAAATCGAGATTTCCAAGCGAAATCAAAGATATTGTGATCTCAAAATTGCCGTTCTATTATTATTTTTTTTCTTTTTAAAGACGGTGTTCGCTTTCCTAATTCGTCTTTTAAGGTAGGTAACGTTAAGTTGAATATCGTATTTCTGTTATAAAACATTTAAAAAATAACCGACAAACAAGGTACCAGTGCCGCTAGCGACATCTATAAAAAAGCTTTGTCTGATACACCCCATTGAGACGATTGAAATTAAAAATGGCGTCTCATAAACCAGCTTACGGCTGACCTTCAAAATAAAACTGTCGGATCGGCTCAATTTTTAACTTTAATCCTAATATTACAGAAAGCTTATTTTCGTTTGACAGCTGGAAGGAAATGTTGAGTGCAGGAGGCGTTGAGGAAACGACTTAAAATACGGGTGTCACACCCGTACAATAAAAAAGACCAACCCGGTCTTCGTATTGGTCCATCAGGGTCCTACTCAGCCAAATGTCTGGTCAAGGAGTTGTCCAAATGGCTGACGGACACATCTGGAGACAGGAAGGCTGGCAATTATATCTGCCAAAGTATTAGCCAAGCTATACAGAGGTTAAATGTTGCCAGTCTTCTTGGGACTATCCCTGATCTAACGTCCCTCGAGGACATTTCTTATTTATAGATAATTTATATTTGGTTTAAAGGTATTTCGTTTATATTTTTTTATACATGCACGACGTGTAACCTTGGGCCCACCTGATGGTAAGTGGCGCGTAAGGTCCATGAATGAAGGACTAGAAAAGTGGAAACACAGAGGCTGGAAGAGTATTCCACATCTTTATCGTAAGTAAAGTAAAGTATCATCGCGACCGTTTCCCTTTCGGGGTGGTCTCCAAATTTATACGTACGCGTAGCGATGGTGACTACGGTATGTGGGTGCATATTCTGACCTGTGCGTGTGTTTATAATAATAATAATAAATATTTCCAGACAGGTCACACAGCGCCATCTAGTTTCCGTGGTAAGCTACTAGGCTTGTGTTACGGAAACTAGATGGTTGATAAACTACATTTTATACTTTTTTTTGTAAATATATACATATTATACATATAAACACCCAGACTGAGACAAATTATACAATGTACAACTTGCCCCCGGTGGGAATCGAACCCACGACCTCCCGAGTTCACGGCAACGTTTGTTACCACTAGACCACGGAGGCGGTCGTTTATTTAAGTAGTTAGTATTAAGTAATATTTTTTACTCAATAATCCAAACAGTAAGAATATTAGTAAATGGATTATAGAATGAAAACTTCGTGTAAAGAATGTTATATTTTTATTACCCAAATAAGCAAAAATATAATCGTCCGTGTCCTTGAAATCCTTATTATCAAAAGTCAAACAGCAAATTAGTAACCGACCTAGAATTTTATCTTCTAGGACGTTGTAAGTACATACGTACATAAGCGCAAACATTTATGATAATTTAACGCAAATTAATGAGGTCATAAGTGCCTAAATGCTATTGTTTATTACTTATTGTAAAAAGTAAAAGTATCATCACGATCCTGACTACGATAATGGGGTGTATCAGACAAAGATTTTTGTTTTTTTTTTTTTTTGGTTCCACTTCTGATGGATGATGAATGAGATGATAGGGAAGGCAAAGGGTCTAGCCCATACAGCCAAGTCTGACGTAATATATCTTTCTTTTCAATGAGTTAATGAGGTCATCATCAAATTCCAGATGCTGCAGAATTTGATGCTTTTCTTGGAGTCACTCGCGGCACCATAGCTCAAACACGTCAGGTAAAATATGGGAGTTGACAGCGCGGGAAACCCGCAAAAAATAAACTGCAACTTGTGCCCCATATTTAAAGTCCAATTTATCGTTTTCCATAATTATTCACATTATAGCACATTATTAAACAAATTAATACCACTTTTGACCAATAATATCCACAGTAAATTAATTTACAAAACAAAAACTTGCACTTGACATGTCCACGCAAAATGGCGCGAAGAACCGCAAAGATTTTTGTAGATGTTGCTAGCGGCAATGGTACCTTGTTTACACGTATGACGCATATTTTTATTTTTATAACAGAGAATGTATTTTAAATTAACGTTACCTACCTTAGAGGACGAATTAAGAAAGCGAACACCCGTCTTTAAAAGGAAAAAAGGTTGAATTAATAGAACGGCAATTTTGAGATCACCATATCTTTGATTTCGCTTGGAAATCTCGATTTGTATACTTAAAAGCTGATCACTTAGGCATAATATCCAGAAAATAATAAATTTCGTAATAAAATTATATATATATTATAAGAATTCTATGCAACTGACAGTTATATAAGGTAAATGAAATGAAATGAAATATTTATTTGCAGAAAACATGGTAACAAACAATATTAGGTCTTATTAATATTAAATGGGTCACATATTTCGCCATAAGCATCCAAAAATTTACAACAACTGTTATAGAAGTAAAGTTACTAAAAACTTAGCGTTGCTTCTTTAGTAACTTTACTTCACAAAAACCTTTGTGTTGCTTAAAATACACATAGTATTCCTCCAAAGCATAGAAACATTCCTGAACTAGCCACTCATGCAGTACTCTGCAGAATCTTTTATAAGGCATCTCTGTCCATACCTAAACAATTATATATTTTAGCACTCATGTAGGAGGCGTTTGGTCTAAAGATTTCTAATTTAGGTACAGGCATTACTAAGGATGTGTGTACCATCTTTCATGCGCCATCTATCATGCGCCATCTATCGTGATAAAAAGTTATTGATACACCCCATTGACGTTATACACCAACTATGCCAGAGTAGTAATGTGAGATGTATGTCCGTTACAGCTATAAGCCGCGCTAACATTATAAACCAGAGGCACCAACCGTTTTATTTCGATACTGTTTTAGCTCCGTGAGCTTTGATAAATGGAACGGTTTGTTTTTTTTTTACATTAACAAGTAAAAATGGACTACAACCAATTTTTTTTTTGGTTCTCTTCTCCCGTTGTATGATGAATGAGATGATAGGGAAGGCAAAGGGTCTAGCCCATACAGCCAAGTCTGACGTAATATATCTTTCTTTTCAATGAGTTAATGAGGTCATCATCAAATTCCAGATGCTGCAGAATTTGATGCTTTTCTTGGAGTCACTCGCGGCACCATAGCTCAAACACGTCAGGTAAAATATGGGAGTTGACAGCGCGGAAAACCGCAAAAATAAACTGCAACTTGTGCCCCATATTTAAAGTCCAATTTATCGTTTTTCATAATTATTCACATTGTAGCACATTGTTAAATACAACAACACCAGTTTTGACCAATAATATCCACAGTAAATTAATTTACAAAACAAAAACTTGCACTTGACATGTCCACGCAAAATGGCGCGAAGAACTCCTCCTAAGAGTTCCGATTTCGAGGGTCCCTTGACACCTGGAAGGAATGGTTGAGTGAAGGAGCCGTTAAGGAAACGTCTTAGAATACGTGTGTTAGAATATGGGTGTTAAAGTGTCATTTTATTTATATGGAAACATAGTAAGCGGTTTGCAAATTATTGGCAACATTTATCTCTAGCCAGCTGTTGGTTATTGCGTAAACAAACATGCAATCATTGATATACACAGGAGTGGGCTTTCGGATTTTGGGATTTGTTTGTTTTAGCTTGGTTTAGCTTTACAATGTTTAAATAAATTGTATAATCATCTGGAATTTGATGATGACCTCATTAACTCATAAAAAAGAAAGATATATTACGTCAGACTTGGCTGTATGGGCTAGACCCTTTGCCTTCCCTATCATCTCATTCATCATCCATCGGGAGAAGAGAACGAAAAAAAAAATCAGAATTCTTAGTTCTCCTTTCTCCTTTAATTCTAAACTCTCCAATACTCTAAATGCATAACTGTTTAAATTTATAAATATTTCTGTTAAAAAAGTTTTTTCTGGCAACATTTCCGAATTATAAATATGTATTTTGTCAGAATTGCTGCACGCACTTTTGACATCCATAAGTCTGTCTCCTTCCTATATGAATATTCATGTGTCATGAAAATCGTTTATAATTTTGAAACGATATCTGATTCGAATCAGTTTTATAATTCCTTTATCTTTAAATGTTTTCTTAAACAAAAATAAGTAATTAAACTAACCCCTAATCGCTAATAAATTGTCATTATAATTGAACCTCACCAACTCGTCTGGCCAGCGCGCTGCAGCGATCGTGACTAGTGTAAGCCAAATTATTTAGAAATATGTTCTGAAAGTCTTCCAGAAAAAAGTTCCAGCACTGGGACGTCTAGGACTGTGTTCTACCTGATAATGATCCAGTTTATAGAACGCTTATAGTTAATCAGTCAAAGTTCGAATTACGGCATGTTATGTTCTAGGACTCGTGTTTTACTTAGAATAATGACAATAGTAAGTGTTATAGAAGTTAAGTATAATAATCCCAAAATTGCGTTCACTAATAAAATATAACTGTGAACAAAGTATTCGTCTACTTATAACAATAACAATTTCAAATCCATAACTTCCGGTTAAACAAAATACCGGTTCAAATTTTAAAATGGATGTCATTGTGCCAAGGAATCACACCTTGTTAATTTAAGTAGGTAGTTCAATACACAATAGGCTATCAGACTCTTATTGGATTCAGAATAAGGTTCAATTCATGTGGTTTAAGTATATACAAAAATGTGGTCGGTTGAACACTGTGATAATGGACAACATTCATTCCATAATTAGATTTTATCGGATGAGGGACTTGAAAATCCAGGCCAAATTGGAAATAACGAAACACTGTGCTGATTTTGACATTTTAACGTATCTTGCTTACACACACGTCGCGTCTCGTCGTTACGAATCATGTTTAGAGCGCTTAGAACGAACACATTCGTTAAATATCTACCATCAGCGAATACGAATATTCGTTGCATCACTTACCCTGTGTTTGAATTTACGTTTTTATCGCAATTTTTCACTTCTTTCAAGCCGAACATAGCTTAGTGGATCACATTCTTTCCTCTCACTGCCAAGATAGATTATAGGAAGGTGTTTTTTTTTTGTAGCAATTAAACTATCCTAAATAGGATTCCAACGAGGAAACCAATATTATCAATAGTAAGGCCACAAATAGGTAGCTTTTAATTTAAAAAGTGCTCCAAAGTGCATTCACCTACTTGATTGATTTATAAAGTGGCTTCCTACGGCTATTTCAAGGCACTTCAAGTACGCGTATAACAAGACTTGATTGTGCAGCGCCTTACCGGGAAATGGACGGAAAAACCAGTTAGCTGGGACTTCACGCCTATAGAAACCTGTGGCCCTGGTCTGTTTATTTTAAATGAAATCGTGAAAATTTACAAAATAGGAAATATTTCTATAGTTAGAAATCAGAGAGCTTACCCGAGCATAACTCTTATTATTAGATTTATCGTATTGCTATTCTCCTATATATAAAATAAATAAATAGACAGACAGGTCACACAGCGCCATCTAATTTCCGTGGTAAGCTACAAGGCTTGTGTTACGGAAACTAGATGGTTGATAAACTACAAATTATACTTTTTTTTTGTGAATATATACATATTATACATATAAACACCCAGACCGAGACAAATTATACAATGTACAACTTGCCCCCGGTGGGAATCGAACCCACGACCTCCCGAGTCCACGGCAACGTTTGTTACCACTAGACCACGGAGGCGGTCAAATTATATGTAGTATGTATGTATATTATAGTATGTATAAATTAGCTATAAATATCCCTAAATAAATAAATAAAATAAAATATATAAACTACAAAATACTATACGAATAAAAAAGCGTGGTTTCTGACCACCGCATGGTATACTGTCATGATGATATATTTTATTATTGAAAGTGGTTCACATTGACAGTGTGTTTGTTAAAGAAATCCTTTGAATAAAGAATTTGGCTAGACAGACAGGCATAACACACAGACATTTGGGTTTTAAATCACGAGGTAGTTGTAAAATGATAACACAAAAATTATTGTCACCTTTGCCAAGTTATTATATTATATGAATAATTTTAAAAAATATTTATATTTTTAAAATTATTTTTATTATAATAGTCAAGGCAAAGAAAAAAGTAGTTCATATTTATCTGAATAATCCAACTGAGTTAATTAGGTATATAGCGTGAAAATAATCGAGTATATATTTTACTCACCAAAAAAATCCTCCCAAGTCATAGAATGGTCTGAATCAGCATTTCCACCATCCATGTTCACGTGCACAAACAGTAATGTTACATATTTATATAAACATCAAACAATAAGCACTTTACGAAGTATATTATAACACCAAATAACTGACTGATAAAGCGTTTTATTTGTTGACATACAAAATAAACATCGCGCATGTAACTTTCTTCCGACGAAAACACGACCCACCCCCTATCTACTTAATCGTACACTGACATTTACGGACTCTGACGTTTGATAGTTCATTCGACAGTTGACTTCGTTGCAAATGAGTTACAAAAGTGCGCAAGATGCTGGGTGCAAATGAGTTAGATAGCTCAGGCCTCGAAAACTATAACTGTCAAATAGTTTTTTTTTAATTTGGCACAGATGTATTTTTAAAATAATTAATTTATTACTAAATAAGTATTTTTATTGGAATAATAATGTAGTAGTCAAAATTATGTTTAGCTTTATATATTTTTTAAAGCATCTATTATTTATTGGGTGTTTGAAAGTATTTGAAACCGCCATTCCAATTTTCCGACAGGTTTTTAACCAATAGCGACGCTGCATTTTGTGACGTAACATTTCTTTAATAAATCGATTTCACAACATGGCGAAGTTACAATAAAGCAGTTGGTTTTATAGAAAATTATTTAGTGAAATATATAATATACTAATTATATTTATAATATTAACTTAACTTTCTTGTAAGTGTTGTGATTGACATAGTCTGTAAGCTTTATGCGGTGTTTCACAAGGAATTTGATGAGAAAATCGAATAAATACTGTAAAAGAAAAAAATAATAATTTTCGAGTGATTATTTCTTTGTTGATTCAATTATAGTCGCATTTTGTATCACGTTCCTTATAATTTGATTTGCTAGATAATCTCATTTGAGGTTTACCAATGTTTTGTATCCGTTGCAGTGTTATTTCAATGTGAAAGAGGAAGGAAAAATGCCGCGACGATGTGTTGAATTGGAGGCTGAACTGCCAAGAAAAAAGACTAAAATTATGGAAGATGTGGGTAGTATCGATCAGAGTTTCTGTGACGACGAGGCTTTACCCCCAGGAATAGTTTTTACGGACATCCTGCAGAAAAAATGGCGAATCGGCAAACCAATTGGTAACAATTTTTTTTTAAACTTTGTTTTCTTTTCTTCAAACGTGTAATTTTAGTCCTTTTTAGCTTTTTAAATGCTAGGCATTTGATAAGCATCATGTTTTATTTATAGCATGGTATTAATTTAGTCTTTGTACTTAGCCACTTACAACTTTACAAAACTGGTTTGTGCGAATGAGATGTACCTATGTAACTAGATATCAAGTATGGTAAAACAAAGATGTAGGGACTTGAAAATAAGGAATGTATCACCTATCTGTATGATCCCGCTAATGCCGTCTTGAAAGCTTGTTTCATAAATGTATTGATGGCAAACCTATTTAGGCCAAATTTTTTCAGTAAGTGGTGTAAATATTTTGATGGAATTCCTCTTGCACCAATTTTCACCGCATAATGCTTTTACATTCTATTTACAAGTGGATTCTCTCAGTGGCAGGATTTTTGTTTACATACTGAGATCATTCAATCTGTCTAATTCACAAGTGACTCATGTTTATGTAAATTTTCCCTATTTTAGTTTTTGATAATACTAAAATAATTTTTAAGAGCTGATGTGTGATTGTTCTGTTCAATTCAATGTAATTGCGAAGGTTATGATTTGAACCCTAGCCTAAACCAATGTGAAGTTTCCTATGTACATTTATTATAGATCAATTATTGTTCCACAAATTTGTGGAATTGTTAATAAATGGCAAATTAATACATCAGACCCTGACTTGGCAAATTCTCCAAGAATATCATTTTAAGAGGCCTATGTTTAGCAATGGATGTCTAGGACCTGTTAAATTGATCTCAAGATGAAATATTTAATTAAGTAATGTCTGCTCCTTTCTGGCTTTCTTGTTTTGACACAAGTGACTTAAGTGAATAATGCATCATCCTTTATTTAATATTGCTATCTGTATTGATGTCTGGGATCCATTAGTTGCTCCCTCAGTCTCTACTGAACCTGGTGCCCAAGCTAGAGACATCTTTTTATTTCAGCTGCCAGGTCTGAGTAGCATAGCATGTTTGGATGTGATGCGAGTCACATAAGATACCTGCATGTGTATGATGTTATTACCTTTTTTTTGTTTTGATCCATGTCATAAATATAGTTCATCATCACAGCCTTGCGGGGTGGTTAGAAACCATGCTTATAAAGAAGCGGGTTCACACCAACTTTACTATAGGCCAATCATGACAAGTGGAAAGCTTGTTGATGTCTCTACCGTACCTAACTTGTGAAATATAACAATTAAATTAAATATTTAATTTATTTTAATTAATAAATATTTTTGTGTACCGACCAGGAATCCTACTAAATCCACAAACTTAACCACTAGACCATGGAAGCTGTTAATAAATATACTTGTTTTTAAAATAAGAAAAAGAAAAAATGTTAAGCTAAAGTCCAGCTTAAAAGGGCTGTAATAATATGTTTTTCTATTGTTATTTGCAGGCCGTGGAAGCTTTGGGCGCATTTACTTAGCTTCAGATGAAGTAGATACAGAAGTGACTAAACTAAATGCTAGATATGTGGTGAAGATAGAACCACACTCAAATGGACCACTGTTTGTCGAAGTACATTGTCTTATAAGGACTGCTCAGGCTGAAAAAGGTAAGAATTAAATAAACTTACAACGGATAGTAAGATGTATGTACCTAATGTATTAATAAAACGTTATGTGTATGTATTATTAGTATTTAGTTTATTATAGTATTTATTATTGTAGTTTAGATAATATTGCATATTTATTACGTAATCATATTTCTCTAATTGCACCTACCTTACGTCTTTAATGTTCTACAATGTCCCTGTCATATATGTAAATGTGGGTACTTGATTGGTTTTTATTTATAAAATGTAAATACAAGTAGGTAGTTCAATACTGAATGTAAATTGGTTCAGAACATGCTACACAGCTCAATAAAGTTATGATTACCTAATCTCGTGTTTTAAACATAATAGTGGCGACGAAGTGAAAATTAAGTGATAAAAATGGCTAAAAAATTAGTGAAATTTTGTGAGTTTAATCCACAAGTGGACAGTTGGGACAATTATATAGATCGGTTAAATTACTGTTTTGAAGCGAATGGTATAGACTGTGATGACGCGAAACGTGCAAATTTCTACACTTTAGTTGGTGCAGAAGTGTTTGAGACATTTTTGGCATTAATTACGCCAAGAAAATCTAATGATGTGACATTTGGTGAAATTATTTATATTTTAACAAAACATTATAGTCCAAAGCCTAATGAAATATCTATGTCTTTTAAATTTTACAAACGTGATCAACAATCAGGGAAATCAGCTTCTCAATATATTGCGCAACTTCGTAAATTGTGTTCCAGTTGCAATTTTACAGACTTGGAACGAATGTTGCGTGATAGGCTTGTGTGTGGTATGACAGACAGTAAATTACAGTATGAGCTGTTAAAACGTGATCACCTTGTTTATCAAGACGTAGTAGATGCTATGTTGTCATCGGAAAGTGCAGGAAAGGACATGCGCATGATACTAGGCACCGGAGCGGAGCCCCGAGCTGCCAACCCGGAGCCCGGTCATTTACTTTCCCACCCTGCAGGGGAGCCCATTGATATTAATGCCGTGCAACAGAGAACGAACGTTCGCCTTTGTTACCGCTGCGGCGACCGCCATGGAGGAGAATGCCGGTTTGTCAACACTGAGTGTCATTATTGTCACAAGAAGGGACACATAGAAAAAGTGTGCATAGCCAAAAAGAAAAGCAAAAACAATAGAAATGTCAATTACACTGAGGACAATCAGGAAATACAACTGAATGGCATATATAATGTGGACAGTCAAAGCCGAGTGCCGCCATACGAGGTAACATTACTGCTGGATGGCACTCCGGTGAAAATGCAGGTGGACACGGGAGCGAGTTTCTCCCTCATTAACGAATGTACCTGGCAGGCACTGTGCAGTGCACGCCCTCGCTCGCTGCGCCGCGCTGCCTTCACTCTACGCACCTGGACCGCCACACCGGTCGAGCTGCTCGGAGATATCATAGTACACGTCTGCTACAAGAATGTGCAATGTAGTCTTACACTTATAGTGGCTAAGGGAACAGGTCCCAATTTGCTGGGTCGTGATTGGTTGGCACCGCTTAACATTTCCCTAAATGTTAACTACATCCACGAACCTGACATGAATAATATAATCCATAAACATTCTCAAGTATTCAGAGATGGCCTTGGCAAGTACCGTGGACGACCAGTGGCAATACATCTTCAGCCGGATGCTAGACCTAAATTTATTAAGGCCCGTCCTGTGCCTTATGCCATTAAAGACAGAGTTGAACAAGAGATTGACCGTTTAGTACGAGAGGGGGTATTACGTTCAATATCCTTTTCGGAGTGGGCAACACCGGTTGTGCCAATTGTAAAGAAGTCGGGAGAGATACGCCTATGTGGGGACTATCGCAGTACGGTTAATCAGGCTACAGAGTCGGATACCTATCCTATGCCAACTGCTAATGAGGTGTTTGCCACAGTTGCCGGAGGCAAATATTTTACAACGCTCGACTTGGACAGGGCATATACACAAGTCGTTGTTGATGATAACACTGCCAGACTTTTAACATTAAACACTTGCAAGGGCCTGTACACTGTACACAGGCTCGCCTTTGGAGTGAAAGCTTGTCCAGGCATTTTTCAACGATTGATGACATCGTTGCTTGCGGGAATAGCTGGAGTAGCGGTTCTTATTGATGACATCATTATCTGTGGACGCACTGTTATAGAAATGCAAGAAAGACTTGATTCAGTCTTAGAACGCATTGAAAAGGCTGGGTTACGCCTTAACAAACTTAAATGTAAGTTTGCCAAGGAAAAGGTTGAATTTTTGGGTTATGTTATAGATGGATCAGGCATTCATCCAGCTGCTAGTAAAATGGAATCAATAATGTTAACACCAGCACCTAAAAATGTCAGAGAATTACAAGCTTTCCTTGGCTTATACAATTTTTATGAGAGATTTATACCACATAAAGCTACAATATTGGAGCCATTGCATAGACTGCTTGATAAAACACATAATTGGCAGTGGACTATGACGGAGCAGAATTCTTTTGATACTGCCAAACACTTACTTTCATTTGATACAACCCTAGTACATTATGATTTAAAGAAACCCATTACACTTACTTGTGACAGTTCAGAGTATGGTGTTGGGGCAGTTTTATCACATGTTATGGATGATGGCCAAGAATGGCCTATCGCAATGGGCTCAAGAACGTTACATACCCATGAACGTCGTTATTCACAGCTGGATAAGGAGGCTACATCTATCATGTTCGGTATCCAGAAGTTTCATAACTATCTGATGGGAAGACACTTTACCATAATTACTGATCATAAGCCGTTACTTGGTATTTTTGATCCGAAAAGGCCGATGCCCAACATGTTGTCACCTAGATTGACAAGGATAGCGATAGCTTTAACTTTACACAGTTATGATATTAAATACTTACCTGGGGTTCAAATTGGAAACGCAGATGGATTAAGTCGTTGGCCCCAACCAGTGCGTGAACAGCCTGAACAAGAACTAGGTGACATACTATTGATGGCAGAAAAACCAGAAGACTTTCCATTTGATGCAGAACAAATCGCAATAGAAACTAGAAAAGACAGCATTCTATCTCGAGTAACTCATTATGTACAACGGGGTTGGCCTTCTAAGGTCACAGATATTGAGCTTCGTAGTTTCTGGCTACATAGAACAGAATTATCATTACAGGATGGTTGCTTGCTGTTAGGTTGTCGTGTAGTGGTACCGAAAACCCTACAAGACGTGACATTACGTGTGTTACACAATACACATAGTGGAATAGTACATACTAAAGCACTAGCTAGGAGCTATATTTGGTGGCCACACATGAATGAAGATATTGAGAAGTTGATTAGTGGCTGCACAAGATGCTTGGAAAATAGACATATGCCACCCAAGACAAGTCACAATTGGGTGACTCCGGTGAGACCATGGTCACGGATACATATTGATTTTGCCGGTCCATTTGAAAACAAGAACTTTTTAATTGTTGTGGACGCATACTCTAGATGGCCAGAAGTCTGTATAGTTAATGATATGACAACAAACACTGTAAAGAAACACCTTAGAATGATGTTTGCTACACATGGTTTATGCGAAACATTGGTGTCTGATAATGGCACTCCATTTGTGTCTAACGAGATGAATGATTTTTTGGCATCAAATAAAATAAGACACATCACCACTGCACCATACCATCCAGCCACCAATGGCCTAGCAGAAAGAATGGTGCAGACGGTGAAAGACAAATTACGGAAAATGAATAATGTACCTTGGGACATTAAGATTCCAGACATGTTATTGGGACTTCGAGTGACACCATGCTCATCTACACACAAAAGTCCCTCGGAAATGTTAATGAACCGACAGCTAAGGACACTTTTAGATACTATTCATCCAGACAATTTAAAACACAAGAAAATAGAGGAACAAATTATTAATAATGCTCAAAAGAAGCATAGGGAAACTGATGTGGGACAGAAGGTGATGTATAGGAATTTTAGCAGAGGCTCAAGATGGATGCCTGGTACAGTGGTTGAAAAACAGGGACCTTCCAGCTACAGGATTAAAACTAATGATGGTACAATGGTGAATAGACACATTGATCAACTGGTTAAGACATCAGCACAGGAATCCAATGAGGGGAGGGAGGAGAGTAGGATTGAAACATCTACCACTATGGATATCCAAGATGAAGAGAGAGAGAACATAAATGATCATGAACAACCAGTTGATGATAATAGTCACGAACAGGATTTTGATGACGTTGTGCAGATCCCAAGTGCTGATCAATGGGCTGAGATGTTGGGAATCCCCGGGGACTCGGAAGTGACATATGCTGGAGGAAAGTTTAAAACTAGAGTCAGCAAGAAAAAGACTCCATATAGCAGGACTCATTATATGTTTTAATTTTAGTTTAATTTTAAATGTAGATTCTTTACCAGTAGTGCATTTGTATTGATTTTATTATTGATATGCTGAACCTATGGGGGAGGTATGTCATATATGTAAATGTGGGTACTTGATTGGTTTTTATTTATAAAATGTAAATACAAGTAGGTAGTTCAATACTGAATGTAAATTGGTTCAGAACATGCTACACAGCTCAATAAAGTTATGATTACCTAATCTCGTGTTTTAAACATAATAGTCCCTAAGGTTGGCTGTCAGAGAATGTCTAGCGACATTAAGTCCGCCCCTTGTATATATTGTGCAATAAAGTTTTAATAAATAAATAAGAGAGTTTTTCTAGGAAAATGGTGCTCTAGTGCAATATACAATAATAATTTATTGTACAGAAACAAAAACAGTGTGGGTACAAAGGTGAACTTAATCCTACAAATGCATTTTCTACCAACTAATCAACCGGTTGGTGAATGAGAATACCTACTACCACCTATTTGTTGTCCTTGTTGAACGTATGTAACAACAGCGTTAGTAGTGCATCACATGACATATAATGTGCAGCTGACTGAAGCTGAGCCAAGACCCTTGCCACATCATGCTGATTTGAATTCTAAATTGTTGTTATTTTCTCTAATTGTAATGCTTATTGATGTGGCAATAAACGTTTGTTTGTTTGTTTGTATGTACCATTTGCAATGATGTTAAATGCCAATTTTTACTTTCATAGAGAACTAATATTGCCATGGTGATATTTATATAAAGATAACACTGCTTACAACAAGACTTACTGTAAGAATAGGCAAAGGCGAGACAAACATATGCATACGTTAACACAGTATATTTTTCATTAGCAAAAAAATGTACTTGACGCAAATACTAATCAATATATTTATTTATTTTTCAGTAAAAGCATGGCGTCTACAGAACAAGCAAAAGCGTCTTGGTATGCCAATATACATAGCCAGCGGTTCATTTACAGATGTTAACACGGATTCCAAATACAGATTCCTAGTTCTACCGCGATATGATATAGATTTACACAAAATTATATCTTTTGGGCGCACCTTAGACCTAAAAAACACTCTTGTACTTGCTATACAGATTTTGGACGTATTAGAATATCTACATAGTCAAGGATATACGCATTGCGATATCAAAAGCTCGAATCTTATGCTAGGTTTTGATGGTACCAAACTAAATTTAAATCAACCAGTAATAAAAAATCAATATCAAAAAGAAATTGAAGATAAAAAACGCACAAAATCAAACAAAAATCGAACATCTAATTACTATGAAGACGAAGATTTTGTTATAAAAAACAAAAACTCTGAAGATGAAGTTGGTAAAAAAGTTGTAACACGTAAAGTGTACCATAAACCTGCTAACAAATCTAGACAATTCAACTTGCGACAAGTAAATACAGTAAACTATGAAGATATGAACAGCTCAGTTTGCTCCGATGACACTTACCAAAAGCTTCTTGATAATAAAATCAAAATATTCCATTATGATAATGTTAAGAATGCTAAAACAGCTATGCTACCTCCGTTAATTCCCAAAATTAACTTTATTAAAGAGGCGGTTCATTCTCAATCGAATGGTCAAATTTATTTACTAGACTACGGTCTGGCCTCCAAATTTGTTGATAACAAAGGCAAGCATAAAGAATTCGCTATGGATGCAAGAAAAGCACACGATGGTACAATTAAATATAGCTCTAGAGATTCACATATAGGAGCACATTCTAGAAGATCAGACCTAGAAACTTTAGGTTATAACCTTATAGATTGGCTAACGGGAACTTTGCCATGGAAGACTAAAGAAATGATCACCAACCCTGATTTAGTGCATGCACTAAAGAAAAACTTCATGAATGATATCAAAAAGCTTCTAACGACTTGCTTTAAAACTGAGAATTATCCACAGTTTTTGGAAAAATACTTGAACTATGTTACTAGTTTGGATTTTAGCGAGAAACCCGATTATAACTATTGCAAAAGCTTGTTTAAGAATGAATTCATTAACAATCGGTTCGGTTCAGACAAAGAAATGTGTTTGGACTTTACACAATCACCAATGTCTAGAATCTTGAATCGAAAGCAGAAATTTGGCAAGACATTAAACTGGTCCGGAGTTAAAAAGTGCTTAGAAAGAGAAAATATGACTTCACTTGAGAACAGCTTAAAACTAGAAATGATGAAACAGACTTTAAATTCTTCAAGCGGTGGTATAAGAAAACCTTGCACTTTGCGAAATTTTTTCGTCTCAGACGCAGATTTGGTTGCCAAACTAAAAAAATCCTTATTATCCCAAGACTTCTTCGGTAAGAAACTATCCCCAAAAAACTTGCGTTCGAATAAGCGAAATATTAAAAAACGCAAAGGGAAAAGATCAAATCGAAACAGTATTGGAAAATTTGGCAATTTTATGGGTTCTACTAAGCAATTCACTTGGGCTGAGATTTTAGCTGGCAACCCTGAGGATTTGCTTCGTAAAGATCGGAGTGCGAACGCTGAATCCGGAAGCGAAGACGAATGCAAGTATCGAATTCGGAAGTATTCGAGTTCTTCCGAGCATTTGCAAGAGTCCGTTTTGATGCAAAAAGATTATTTAAGCAATTTGAACCCTACTTATGCTATGAAAGAAGTTTTGGCAAATTTTAAGAAGAAAGGAGTTGCTAAGAAGGATGATGACGTCATAAATAAGATTGAAGGTTATACTCCAGCTATGATGAAGATTTTCAAAGCTATAGAATCCAGAAAAGCTAAAGAAGTCAAAGAAACAGTCAGTCTGCCTAGAACTACGAGATCTAACAAAATAATAAATAACAAAACACCAACTAAAAAAGTAAAAAAAATCGTGGAAAGAAAATCGTTAAGACATTTGTGTCAGGATAATTTTAATCCAGAAGTCGTAATTTCGCCGCTAACTGTGGCCAAATTCCCCAAAAATAGCAAGAAACTGGCCAAGTTACTGATACCGAAGAAAGTCTCGGAAGATACACCGGAAAAGGCGAAAGTTATTACAACAAGAAGTGAGTATATAATCTTATTAATTTCCGGTAGTTCAGCACTTGCTTAAGAGGGATTTAACGCGTTTTCATATCTCGCTCGCACAATCCAACATATTCAAAGCTTTTCAAGTCCAAGTGTATTTTTAAGATATGTATTTGTACATAGTTAAGGCAGGCTCGTATTATAGGCGCGGTGGTGGGTCGGTTGTAAGAACGCGTTCCTTAAATCCTACAAAGGTTCAGGTTATATGTTAGGAAGATTTTTTAAAATTAATTATATTCCCACTATCCAACCCGTGGCAGGTTGGAAAATGGCACTGTGAGTTCCCATTATCCAACCTGGGTTGAATAGCTAGGTTGGAAGAAGGGAATCACTCATAAAATGCTTGGCTATTAGGCCTGCCTTCATTTCATCATTAATTTCATTACATATTCACAAGGACCTAAGAATGAACACTATAAGAGAGGAAATAACCTCATACAGCCACGGGTATCAACTGAGACTCGCATCACACCCGAACGTGCTCGCCTCAGACCTGAGAGGGTCCGGCAGCATTACACACCGCAGGCTCAAGCGAAAGAGTGTCCCTGGCCTTGGTGCCAGATTTAGCAGAGACTGACTCCAATACTGACATCAATACAGATAGACATATCAAACAAAAGAGTGGCCCATTTTTACCTGTACAGAATGCCACGAATGCAGTAATCAAAGGAGAAAAAAAAAAACAAAAAAAAAATTCATTACAGCCCCTAGAACACAGCGTCCTAGACCTCCACGGGCCTTCCAGAACATATATCTGGAGAATTTGGCCTACACTCGCCACGCTGGCCAGACGGCTTGGCTAAGATATGATTATTATTATTATTGATTAATAGGCTTGCAGCGCATTGCTGATATGCCTATATCAAGCACTGGTGTAAAGTTTATTAAATTGTCAGTTATCACCATAGTCTATTTCGATTGATGTCAATTTTTAAAGACAATTTATTTACGATTCCACAAGCTGGTATTAGTGGAACTGGGACCTACGGCTTAACGTGCTCTCCGAGGCACGGGAATGGGGGCGTTGTAAATCTATAACGAATGTACATAAGAAAAGTGTATTTCTCATTGGTACATGCCGGGGTTTAAACCCACCTTTGTAGGATTTTAAGGAAACCGAGCCATTTATCAATCCTATTAAACATTATTCTGGTTTTCACAGAAAAATCAGCCACCAAACGGTGTTCTTCGAGGGAAGGTACATTTGCAGCCTCGAATTGGATACGACAGACCAGAAGTTCTACTCGTAAGAGACGTTAATTTTAAATTTAAGTTTAGATATTAATTACTTATAACATGTTGCCATAACAAATTTTTTGGTATTAAGACAGAACCCCTTAGCCATCCCGACTGGCCAGACAAAGTAGTTTTTTTTTTAATACTAGCACGACATGTGGCCGGCCGCCTGATTGTAAGTGGCGCGCAAGGTCCATGAATTCAAGCAAATCAAACCATGTGGAATCAGACAATCATGACTGACATCAGTCTCTAACACTATGCCAGCTTGACTGATCCCGAAACGTATTGATACACTTTACTGGGTTTATCTGCACAAACAGTGGATGTAAATAAAAATACATTTAATTAGTTTGTGATATTTCTCGAGTTTGGTACGCTGGAGACATCGGCGAGCTTGCCACTTGTCATGATTGGCCTATAGTAAAGTTGGCTAAATGTAAATCTGCTTATTTATAAGCGTGGTTTCTGACCACTCCGAAAGGGAAACGGTCGTGATGGTACTGTACTTTTAGAACTAATATTGTCAGTTTGCCATTGTCTTACCTTATAGTTAATCAATTAGCTATGGTCCAAATTTCAAGTCATCGAGTTACTTTCAAATCAATTACAAAATTCCTCCTGGACATACAAGAAAGCAAGTTAATAAAATGTCATTGAATGTACCAGCTGATGGTTGACATTTAAAATTTGACGCCATTTTGAACAATTACAGAATAATAATGTCGGTGCAACCCAGGCCCTAATGGTTCTGCCTTAGTACTATAAAAATAATGTTTTGTCACAAATGTAGAATTATTTTCAAGATTAGTTTTGTAAACGCAAATCTTTGCGTTAATACGACTGCATAGTGTTATCGTCTATGGTATTAAAGTGTGGCATAAACTACTCTATATTCATGATAGCAAAAAAAAATATATAAACAAACAGAAAAAAAAAAACAAATGTGTAAAATATATAATATAGCCCAATTTTACTAATATGTTTATTTCCATTCAATTTTAACATTAAATGCTGTCAAAACATGTTTTGGTATTCACCTACCGATTCAATTTCCATAAGTGGAAATAAAATAAAACATTTGACAAATCCGTATTCTACTATTCACTGGAGTTTAGTTATTATTTCAAAAACAGTATTGATGAAGACACCTAAAATAACTTAAAGCTGTGAAGGGGCCTTGTCAAAATGGATTAGTAAGTACCTTTAAATAACTAAAATAAGATTAATTTAAAATATTTTAAAGCTACGCGGCTGCAAAACGACCTTGTCATAAATGTCAAACAATAATTAAAATTATTCTAAAATAGTTACGGCTGTAAAAGGGCCTTGTCAGTGTTACCTTAAATTGACACAAAATTAGTAAAATTGGGTTGTAATAAAAAAAATAATAGCAAAAAGCTTTTTCAACTTTACATATTGTTACGATAACAATTTGCGGTACTGAGTAATGTTCAAGCATTACGTAGCAATATATATATATTTTTTTTTAATCTGTCGGGTATTTCTGCCGTACATACTCTCTTAAGTTTTCCTGGAACGTTGTTGTTATTTATTTATTTATATAGTACACACAGCAGTACATATATTATCACACACATAACATAGTATAATTATAACTATCTAATATATGTACCAATTAGGTGTCACAGCATTCACCAATATAAGAAGAAGAAATTAGAAACATATTACTGTTAAAACGAAAAAATAAATATAACAAATTTACAAAATAAAACATAAAAATTTGACTTCTAAAATAAAATTATACATTTCTTCTTTTTTAATAAAACTAATAAGGAAACATAAAAATTGCATAAATTCTGAACTTATTGTTTCTTGTTATTTGTGATCATAATTAATTTATATAGTTGCAGACATTATTCTCCTATTTATTGTATACATATATTTTTTTGCTATCTTGAATAAGGTATACTTGGCTTTTTTCCCCTAAATGAATAAGTTTGATCTTTTTTTTCCTAAAATATAAGAGTGAAGTATTATTTCTTCTTGTTTTTGGTTCTAACCATGAAGTAAATCGAAAGCCTATGATTTCTACTCATACCGTGCGTTCCAAATACCAGCGTTGAAATTTAGCCAACTTTACTATAGGCCCATCATGACAAGTGGCAGCTTTAAACGTAAAATTAAGACACACGAAATCTTTTCAAAAATCGTAATTCAAAAATTTCCATACAAAAAAAACAAAAGAATTTTGGTAATTAAAAAAAAAAACATGACGTCAACTCGTCTCCAAGGGTCCTATACTAACTATTACCGTTTCCCCGGAACCCTCACCTACTTTTTTCCCTGATGGAAAGTCCAGAATTTCGGATTTTTTCCATAGGTTTGAGCACCATACCTATACGATCCGACACTCACCCGACCGTTGGGGGTTTACATTATTAGTTATTACAGTTTTGGCCCTACATTTCTGTCAGTCAGTCAGTGGTAGCTTCGAGCTTTTTAAACGTAAAATTTAACCAGGGGCCTAGGGGTCTGGAGACCGACACGCAACAACAGATCTCCGAAAACTGTCAGTTCCATTCGAGTAAATCGAACGGACATGCATGTCGAGGGAACCTGGTACCTTCGCGTCTAATTCCACCGACTTAACCGTTAGACCACAGAGACAGTTTAATTACAAGTAAAAATTAAAATTTACTGTGGATATTATTGGTCAAAAGTGGTCTTGTTTTGTTTAATAAGGTGCTACAATGTGAATAATTATGGAAAACGATAAATTGGACTTTAAATATGGGGCACAAGTTGCAGTTTATTTTTTGCGGTTTTCCTGCGCTGTTGACTCCCATATTTTACCCGACGTGTTTGAGCAGTGGATGGTTCCGCGAGTGACTCCAAGAAAAGCATCAAATTCTGCAGCATCTGGAATTTGATGATGACCTTATTAATTCATGAAAAACAAAGATATATTACGTCAGACTTGGCTGTATGGGCTAGACCCTTTGCCTTCCTTATCATCTCATTCATCATCCATCGGGAGAAAAAAACCAAAAAAAAAAAAAAATTAAAAATAATTTAAGTGCGCAGTTTAGCACTGTTAAAATGATTATTATTTTGTTGTAATAAATAAATAAAATAAAATGTGTTTATTTCGGAATAGTATCCATAGGGGTTAGTAACATAGTGTTTGCTTATTCTATATTAGTAAAAAAGATTTACTTTTTAAATTTGCCTTGCCCTCCTGAGGCACTGGGCACATACGAGGGGCGTTCAAAATATTCTCGGTATGTGGATAAAAACAAACAAGTACGAAAAGTTTGATATTTTTATTTTTCAATATACTCCCCCCCTATGTTCATACACTTATAAGATCGATCAATTATTTTTTTTAATCCCTCATAAAAAGATTTTTTATCTTTGGTGTAAAAATGCTCCTCCACGGCCGCTTCATCGTCAGAAAATTTATTTCCACGCAGATCCTTTTTAAGATTGGGAAACAAAAAGAAGTCGCTTGGGGCTAAGTCCGGACTATAGGGTGGATGAGTAACAGTTTCAAACCCACATTCAACAATAGCTGCCTTGGCAATATGAGCAGTATGGACAGGGGCGTTGTCATGCAGAAGCAGAACACCTTTGGTTAACTTTCCTCGCCTCTTTTCTTTGATCGCATCTCTTAATTGACGTATAACGTTAGCGTAGTACTGCCCTGTGATATTTACACCTTTTTCTTTATAATCGATAAGCAAAACTCCTTCACAATCCCAAAATATTGTGGCCATGACCTTGCCAGCTGACGGGATTACCTTGAACTTCTTGGGATGAGCTGAACCCTTAATGTGCCACTGCATGGACTCCTGTTTGCTCTCTGGGTCATAATGATGAACCCAGGTTTCATCTCCAGTAACTATTTTTTGCAGCACCTCATCGGGATTTTCACCACACAGGTCGATAAAATCTGAACAGCAAGCCACACGCATATCCTTTTGAAGAAGCGTCAGCATTCGCGGAACCCATCTTGCACTTACTTTTGACATATTAAGATGGTCATGTATAATGCCATGTACGGTACCAATAGAGAGATTGGTTACTTGAGCTATAGATTTTACCTTCACTCGGCCGTCTTCCAATATAAGTTTTTCCACTTTATCGATATTTTCTTGTGAGGTAGCCACTACAGGCCGGCCAGGTCTAGGGTCATCTTCAATACTCTCCCTTCCACGCTTAAATTCGCTTGACCATTTTTGAATAGTAGATAAAGAAGGAGCAGACTCACGGTAAACACAATCCATTTCCTCTTTTATGGTTTTTTGATTTTTACCCTGTTTTGTCAAGAATTTTATGACGGATCGGTGCTCTAATTTCGTTAAAATTGTTAATTCGCTCATGGTGTTCATGTTTGTTCGGCAATTGCAGAAAAACAAAAGAAGATCTCGGTTCCAATTTTACTTTTTTTTAATGTCAATGGATGAATCTTAGCGGCCAGTAACAAATATATATATAAAAGAGGTTGTAAAGTATCAATACCGAGAATATTTTGAACGCCCCTCTTACATGTGAGAATCTACGCAGTGCACCATGATAGGGCAATCTGACTTCTCACTAACTGCCTGTAAGATGATATTGCCGCTCCCTCGTACTCTGTGCATCAACGACGCGACTCGTTTCCGCAATACCGAGTAGAAATCATCATAATGTAATGATTATGTTAACATAAAATATCTTTTTTGTTGTAATGTAATTAAAATTGTTAGCATTTTATGTTGCGCCGCTGGTAATGGAACGCACGTATAGACAAACGTGTCTATGGTTTTTGTTTTTAATTTTTAGTTTTTTTGTTTAAATACATTGGCTTTAATGTATTACATGCATTTACTAGAAAATTGTTCTAGGTCCTGTTTTTTATTTAGCTTATTTAATTCATAAGGTTATGAATTAATACAGAGAAGTGTAATGCTTATCCATCCCACCAGAGATGTGCGGAGGAAATTAGGAAAATATCTGCAGGTGAATTGGCCAGACATTTTTTTGTTTATGCCATTTTTCGTGCGGGGTAGGCAGCGACAATTGAGCGCCATTTGACACGATCACGACGTACCTCTTTCGCTTCGTCGACATTCATCAACCTCTTCATACATGCCCTTTTGTTACCAAGGCTTTTTAATCTTAGTTCGATGGACGTATGCGGTCCGCCAAAGTCTGTCTGAAATTAGGCCTAAAGTGGAAAAGTAAAGATGATGGTGTTTTTTGAAAATGTAATTAACTAAAACACCCTGTATTATTTATTACACTAGCTGATTGTGTCAAATTAATATTTTATAATGTAGTTAAGGTTCTTATGAAAATCAGATACAATGCGATATGTCAACCTAACACCATTGTATTAGACTTTAGTTTTCTTCATAATAAGTGTTTTTCATTACATAGGTACAGATTTTCAAAGAATGAATAAATTACCAAATTTTAACAACAGATTTGCAAAAGGCGAATTTATCTTTGGACATGTTCAAAGTATGCTAATGAGGGACGTCATTGGCTAAAATAAAGTGACAAGCTAACTACCAATCACTTGGCGTATATAATGTTGATTATTAATTATTTTAATCTTCCTTTCTGCAACCAGTCGTAACTCTAATTATAAAAGCCAACTCCACATTAACAGGCCTAAGTTAAAAAAAAAAATGTTCTTCAAGTTGAACCTATTTCTTGGGAAAACGTGAACCTAGCAATAAGTAGATGTTTAGAATAGTTCCTATTTAATTTTGAAGTGAAAATCCGGTAAAATATAAGTTTCTATCATAAAATAGTTTGTTTTATTTTCAACCTATTCGTAAAATTTAAAATTCAGCCCTGCATCAATCTTTTTATTATACGAGTACATTGCATGTTATTGCCTATTTTAAAACCCTAAGTGTAAAAGAACACCAGGCGCCTACTAATTAATATTGAAAACATGAAACATAATACAAGATTGAAAATGTGAGTACCTTTTCTTTAAATAATAAAAAAAAAAAATTAATTGCTGTACTAAAATGGAAGCAGCTGACCTGTATAATTAGTCCTAATATAGCATAGTCCTAGTATAGCCAGGATTGTAGTATGTTTTATTAAACGTTGTTTAACAAATGAGTTTCACATGAGCAGTGGAGGTAGTAATTAATAAAATATATAAAAATCAGAATTAGCTTATAAATACTTAACAATCATTTTGTGTTTCGACTTGTTGCTTAAAGCGCTTTTTTTGCCTAGGAAAGTCATTCGACTTCGCGTTGCTCTATGGTTTTCTCATACATTATAAAAAAAAGCCGCTTTGCCTTGCTTTCAAGTCAAACAGCATCTACAATTTTGTCTATGTTCGTCGAGTGTTAAAATTGCGAAATCGAATTAAGTAAATGAATATTTTGTTTTTAGAAACTAAAATAGCGTATTTTATTAACAGACTGTTCTTAAATTTTTTTTTTTTATTATATTCGTTATACATTGCGTGTAATCGTTAAAGTAAACGCAATCTTGATGCAAAATAACCCGCAATGAAAATATAAAACAATTTAATTCAGAAGGGAAATGCTGCTTTTGTGTTGGGCCCCATGCCACAAGACCGATTTTGAGAGCTATTTAATTTTTATTTTCTAGGTATGTATTTTTTTTAGGTTAAAATTATATATTTTATTGTGATATAGTTTATTTAATTTAAGGCTTTGTTTGAAATAAACATTAAATTAAATAGTGTTTATAATATCGCTATTAAAGACACGCAAACGCTAGTTATTATTATTGTCTATGAATTTATTTAGTTTCTTTGCCTATAAAACGACATTGTCAAGAAAAAATTGTCTATTCTTGCTAAGAGTTTCGCACGGGTCGGTCGTCATGTTATTCGAACAAATAAATAAATTATCGTAATATATAATAATAAACTTGTACATTACAGTGTTGGTGACAAGAAAGCATTATTGTTTTAATAATTTCGTTCAAGTTTTTCATAATTGAATCTGTCTGTGATATAATAGGAATATAACCTAAAAAAATAGTTTTTATTTTATATTTAAAATGGAAAGCGATAAGATAGTTATTCGAGTGGGATCCAGGAAGAGCGAGGTACGGATTCTTTAAATTACATTAAGATATAATATTTGGGCTAATAAGAAATCCGTGTTTAAGAGAACATCCTGTTTAAAAACATTATGACCTATTAATTATGTACTTAATTTGTTAATTAGTTGCCGAAAACGCTAGATAATGGATAATTACTGCAATTGCCTAATTCTAAACGATTATATTTATCCTAGAAGTAAAGTGAAAGTTGTTAAATATTCGTAAACGCTTCTTAACTGCTTCGCGTGTTTAGATCAGCCCTGAAAGGGTCACGCAACCCTTTAATCTATGTCAGATGCCCTAATGATATAACTGAAGATAACTTTAATTAATGCATTTCAGTTTTCCCGCCTTAATAACAGTAAACAAAAATGATTCAAGATTTCCTAACCTTTCTAAGCTTCAAAGGGTCCTCCAGGCCTTTAAGCTATGTCAGAAGCCTTGGTGATCCAACTGAAGATAATTTTAATTAATGCTTTCTGGTTTATTTTGATAATATTGATTATCACCAGCAGGATCTCGGCCAGCAAAGCCAAGCCAACCACCTGCTGGTACTAGAAGCTTGTTCCTGTTATTGGAATCACAACACCAGTAATTGTAGACCAGCCTAAGGTCATATCTCAATTTTGTATAAAAATACTTTCATTTTTTTTTTTTGCAGCTGGCACTCATTCAGACACACTATGTGATAAAATGTTTAAAGGAGCTTAATCCCGATGCTGAATTTAAGATTGGTTAGTATCCATCATTTTAAGTATGCTATAGACAAACCGGAGGGTTGTTGCGACAAACTGCAGCCGAACGGGGCCACCCTATAGGTTTCCGTACGCTAGCGCGTACAATGAAACTTGATTCATTCGATATAACTGTCAGTATCGTGAAGTGTTGGTCGCGAGTTTTTTTTTTTTTTTAAACGTTTTTATTAGTTTAAAGTATTATCTTAACGTGCTGCTATTGTTTTCAAGGAACTTATATGTGAACTAACCTGCATTAGTGTTATCTTAATCGTGTTTGCAGCTTTTTGGTGTTTATATCGGTAAACAAATTCTGAGTCGAGATACGTAAAAATTTGTTCTACCTCACAACTACTCGTAGACGAACTAGCGTGGAAACTGTACAAAGTGTTAAAAAATATATTGGTAAATACTACTTGCGATACTAAAATTTTGAGACAATTTGAAAATTCCCGGGTGTCCCGATTAATCCTATTCGTTGTTTTATCTGGAGTTTATCAGCGCCATCTATTATTTATTTACTGTACTACTTACTAGTCAATTAATCGATCACCGAAATGGCAAAATGTGCAGCATGCGGTCGCTTTTTGGCATCAACAGATGGCGCTAGGTGTTATAAATGTAACAAATCTCATCACCGCGCATGTGTAGCTATGGGGGAAACAGATGTAATTTCGCCTTCGTGGTTATGTCCGGGCTGCAAATGTCAGCTCCCTAAAAGAGATAACACCACGACTTCTGCGAAGGGTAATGATACCATTCATTCGCCAGCTGCTTCGATTCCCAGTGGTAACGCATCTGCCGATTTAATTAACGAAATTCGCACATTCCGGGATGAACTCCGTGCGGCAAGAACCGAGATCAAGGAATGTCGGGATGAAATCTCAAAGCTCGGTGATACAATCCAGCATTGCTTCCATAGGATTGACGACTTGGATAAACGAGTAAATGTATTGGAAACCTCCGAGCAGAATGCAGGCCATCTTGAGACTGTTATCAACGAATTGAGGACCCAAGTTAACGATCGGGAGCAAGAGTTGCTGCTTAATGATGTGGAGCTCTCTGGTATTCCCGAGGGTCCTGGTGAGAACCTGTTGCAAGTCGTCACCCTAGCGGCTAACATCCTTGGAGTCTCGCTCGACGAGCGCGACATTGTAAGCGCGGAGCGCGTGGGAGCAGTGCGACGCAATCGGCCGGACGGGGAGTCCTCGCAGTCGGATGGGCCGCGCCGTGTCGCCGTGCGGCTGACTCGCCGCGCCGTTCGGGACAGTCTCATTAAGGGCGCTCGAGTCCGCCGCGGTGCCACTACTGAGGGATTGGGCCTTCCAGGACAACCGAAGCGCTTCTACGTAAATGAGCGTCTAAGTCAGGTCAATAGACGGCTTTTTGCTAAGGCACGGGATGCCGGGCGACATTCCGAATGGAAGTACGTGTGGACAAAAGATGGAAGGATTTACGCACGAAAACAACAAGGACAATCGGCTGAGCGAATCCGAACGGAGACTGACATCACTAAGATTTTTCGTGCTTAATTTTGAGCTGCATGTTGGACTGTATAACATTTTTTTTATAACATTTTTTATTTTTCTTATCATATACGAATATCTTTTTGTGTTTGCTTTTATTTGCTTTATGTTTACTTTATACTATTGTTACTTTTTTAAATTTCGTTTTGGTGTGGTGACAAATGGAGAGCATGGAGCTCTTCGCGTCACTTATATTTTATTTGGGAGATGTTTATTATCCTTTTTGATAGGTAGGCAAGGTTCAGTTTCACTATTTTTAAATAATATTTTATTTCTGAAAAGTACAGTTTTATGTCGCCTTTTATACTATGGCACAATTTTTAGTACTCTTTATTTTGGTATATTCTATGTAACTAAGTTTAGCCTGGGATTGCGAATTATTTTTTTATTGTGTTTAACCGAACAAAAAGTAAACAATCAATTTTTATTCGATAGGTGTGGCTATATTTTTTGTGTAATTTTATGTAAAGTAATACACTTTATTTACCCAATTAAATATGAATTTAGTTTGTTATATTTATATTACAATGAATAGAAGTAAATACTTTAAAGTTGGTTTATGGAACGCAGGATCGTTGGGGACTCGTCATGACGAGTTTATAGTGGCCGTCTCGCGTCACGGGGATGACATAGTTGCCATTAATGAAACCTGGTTGAGACCGAACGAGGAGGGTCGTGCGCCTGTCGTGCCGGGCTACCGTCTGCGGCACGTGCCCAGGCCGGCCGGGGTGAGGTCACGCGGGGGTGGGGTGGGCTTTTACGTAAAGTGCGGGGTGACCGTGCGAACACGACCGCACCCCGCCAGCTCCGTGGAGCAAATGTGGGTCAGCACCACTGTTAATGGTACCAAACTCATTGTAGGTACAGCTTATCGCCCGCCTTGGATGGATATTAGAACCTTTTTTGATTCCTTAACCGACTCCGTTACCTCATTCTCATGCTACGACAACATTGTAATCCTCGGAGATTTCAACATAGACCTCCAAAACACGCACAGTGGCAAGACTCACGAATTTAACAGTTTTCTCAAATGCAGTAGCTTAACGCAAGTAGTTACTGTACCTACTCATTTTACGGATACTAGCGAGTCACTGATTGACGTGGTATGCACTGACGCCAAGACCCGTCATGTGGCGGTTGATTATATTCCTGTTTTGGGAAGTCATGCATACATTGGTGTTGAATTTGCCTTTAGGAAATTTAAGCCTTTGCCCCAGGTCATTTCGTACAGGCCTCTAAAAGACATTCTAACCAATATTTTTCAAAAAGACCTGGCTCGTATTGACTGGAGTTTTATCACGACAATGGCCAACGTTAATGATATGGTTATAACTTTTAACGACTATGTTACGCGTTTGTTTGATTTACACGCCCCAGTCAAGGTAATACAAATTAAGGAACGCTCAACACCTTGGATCACAGATAACGTCAGGCTGATGATAAAATTACGCGACAAGGCACATACCAAGTACCGTAAATCCAAGTCTACATCTAACTTACAGAATTATAAAAATTATAAAAAAATTGTAGATTCTGCTATAATTTATGAAAAACGAGCTTATTTTAACCAGCATATTAATTGCTATAGTCGTGACCCCAAGGCGCTGTGGCGTAATTTGAAGCGCTCCTTACTCCCACCGAAAAAAGATCATTCAGACTTACCTGCGCACCTCAGTGACCCCTATGTAATAAATGACCATTTTTTGAAGTTGCCTGGAAGTGACGATGTGACTATTTCACAGCTGTCCTTTTATGAATTTCATAGACGTCCTCTCACCTTCAAACTACAGCCCGTGAGCAATTCTAAGGTCTATAAAATTATTCTTGGCATCAAGACAAACGCACAGGGAATTGACCGTTTATCGCGCGACATGCTAATGCTTACCCTTCCAGAAACACTTGATGTAATTACAGCGATTGTCAATAAGTCTATTGCTACATCCACGTTTCCTGACGACTGGAAGACGGCCGTCGTAAGGCCAATTCCCAAAAATCCAAACCCTCTTGACTATAAAGACCTGCGTCCAATTAGCCTGCTACCATGCCTTTCAAAATTAGTCGAAACTATTGTTCGAGAACAGCTGACGGATTTCATAGAACAGGAAAACATATTGCCGGACAATCAATCTGGGTTTCGCAGAAATCGTAGCACAGCAACGGCGTTGCTGGACGTCACAGACAACATTCTAGCTGCAAGAGACTTAGGTCAGGGTACTCTGTTAGCACTACTAGATTTCTCGCGCGCTTTTGACTGCATCAATGTTACTCTGCTGCTGTCTAAACTATCATATTACGGCTTTGATGTTTCTTCCGTAAGGTGGTTTGATAGCTACTTGAGTGGTAGATCACAGTTGGTGGAGTTGAGAGGGCGCGAGGGATCGACTATGTCTTCTTCGTCTTTACCGGTATCACGGGGCGTGCCCCAGGGATCTATTCTCGGCCCTCTTCTCTTTGTACTCTTTAGCGCAGACATAACAAGTTGTATTAAACACTGCAAGTTTCATCTGTATGCGGACGACCTCCAAATCTACTTATCTTTTCTTCCTCATGAGACAATGTTAGCTGTAGACAAAATAAATGAAGACTTAAGTCGTGTGTCCGTGTGGTCACAGTCAAACTCACTTATGCTCAACCCTTTGAAATCAAAGTTTATGATCTTGGGCTCAAAGAATCAAGTTCTTAAGATCAAGGACTTGGGTCCTAAGCTGTTGATCTCAGATTATCCTCTAGAGCAGGTCATGGAGGCTAGGAATCTGGGTATTTTAATAGATAGCGAGCTTCGTTACGAAAACCATTTGAGCGAGATCGTTCGGAATTGCTTTTATAGACTAAAAGTTTTGTACAAGATACGCAACTACATCAGTGTCAGTATACGGGAAAATCTTTGTGAATCACTCGTCCTATCAAGATTCAACTATGCTGACACTGTGTACGGTCCTTGTTTGCTAGCAAGAACAGAACGTTTAGTTCAGCGTGTCCAGAATGCATGTGCTCGCTATTGCTACCCTATTCCACACAGATCACACGTAACTCCTTTTCTAAATCAGAATAAGCGATTAAAAATGTGCGCTCGCAGGACAGTACATTTGGCATGTTTGCTTTTTGGGGTGATAAAACTTCATTCACCATTGTACTTATATAATAAACTGACATGGCCGCAAGATCCTAAACGATATGGCACACGATCCAGTCTCAAACTACTGTGTCTTCCCCGATACAAGACCTCAGCTTTCCGTGGGAGCTTTAGGTATGCTGCTACTAAAATATGGAACAACCTACCCCCACCACTGCACGACATGCAGTCGGCGGTTGCTTTTAAAAATAAATATAAAATCTCTCTTTTGACATACCAACAGCTACTGTAGCAGCATACCTTCTTTATATTTTATAGTTTGTTTTTAAGATAATTTTGTTATACATATTTTATTTTTATTTAATGTATTAGTTATCTTTTTATGCGTACATACATACACCACACTATATATTTGTATATATTACCCACTAGCACCTCTCCTAACAAGGGATTAGCCGAAAATCAGCGCTGTGGCCCAGAGTCGCAGCTCCATGCTGAGCTGATTCCCTATTTGTCACCACACATATTGTGTATACTACCAGTCTTTATTTAAGTTGTGTTTATTGATATGTGGCAAATAAAATATTTTTCTTTCTTTCTCTTCTTTTCATCAGCACTGCTAAGTTGGTTAGAGAGGTGTTCAACGTCGATCATTTGTCAATCTTGAACTAAATCAAGTCTATACCATATTTGTCAGTGCCATAAAAATGTAAAAAAATATGCATTTTGTGGAAGGAAGCCCATTTTGACCGACTATGATTATATTAATAAAAACAATGACTAATAAAAATGTAATTATCTAAATAGTATATCAGTGCAGATAATAAAAATATACAAGTTCAAATTACATGCACTGATAAGAACCAAATTTAAATATTAAACCAGCCCATAGACTGCCGATAAAAGCTAAAATAACCCTGGTCCAAAGCCTTCTCCTTCCTCTCCTAGACTATGGTAATGTGTGCAGCGTTGATATCTCAGATGTATTGCTTAAGATGGATGGGTTACTTCTATTGTTTAGGTAGGGAGAGGAGTACAATTTTGAATGGTAAGCGTATTATTGCGCAATAAAATAAAAAGGGAGGCCTCCTTTTCAAACCAGCAAGCCCGAGACACTATTCATCTCATCCCTTACAATCCATGAAATGCTTAGAATTTTGTCTTCTCTATTGAACTAAATTGAAGTAGTGTTTAAAGTTGGCCCAATGGTTAGCTACCATAAAATAAATAAATAAAAAAATAAAATTGTTTTTTCTTAATTTTAGTTTTTAGTTGTATTTTTATTTATTAATTACTTTTATTTTTATAGTAATAGTCATTTATGTTTTAAAATCCAAGTTTTTAGTTTATTAATATTTTATTTTATTTTTTAAATTCATTGTTCCTTAATTCCTTCGAATAAAAAATATTTAACTCATAAACTCTTAAAAAAAAAGTCTTGTGGCATTAGTCTGCCTTTGTCTTTATGCAACAAATTTAATAAATAAATAGACGGCTGAAATGGGCTTCTGGAAAATACATAAAAATATAATATATATATAACTTATGACTGCCTCTGTGGTCTCGCGGTTAAGTCCGTGGATTTAGACTTGGAGGTAACGGGTTCGATTCCTGATCAGGACACAAAAATATTTATTAATGTAGATAAGTACATTTAATTAATATTAATTTATTTGTGATATTTCTCGAGTTTGGTACGCTGGAGACATCGACGAGCTTGCCACTTGTCATGATTGTCCTATAATAAATTTGGCTAAATGTGAATACGCTTCTTTATAAGCGTGGTTTCTGACCACCCCGAAAGGGAAACGGTCGTGATGATACTTTACTTTTTATAATATATACATTTTATTATTATTTGAATGTATACTCACACTGACTTACATATAGGCTGGATTTAGTGCAAGGCTGACAAATGATTGTCGATGATCGCTTCGACCATAACTACACACAGCGGGCCGACGCTCACCGAGATTAACGCACGCTTAATGGGGAGCGTTCCCTACGACGCGCGACGTCATTTATTCTGTACCGATTGGTCTAGCTTTAATTTCTTGCTATATATATAAAATTTAAAGGTAAAGTTAAAGATATTTTGATTAAAAAAAGTTATTACGATTATCGGGATGCACTAGCAGATGACTTTGCATAGAAAACTTTATAGTCGTAGTTATAATTTTTGATTATAAGTTGACACGGCCTTTATACAGCCACGAAATTATTTTGTTATTTTTTTTTTATTTGACATTAAATTATAATTATTTAGATTGTAAGTTGACACGGCCTTTATACAGCCACGAAATTAATTTAAATTTATTATAATTATACATTATGTTATAATTATTTTATATATTTATTTAGGAAATCTTACAGCTAATTTATACATATATAGGAGAAAATAGTAATACGATAAAGCCAATAATAAGAGTTTGCTGACAGATACTATAAAAGTAAGCAAAGAAAACAATGATATATTATTTAGATTATAAGTTGACACGGCTATAATGCCTCGAATTTAGGTTAAGCTACAGTACTTGTTTATGGCAGCAATGTCACTCACTTATTTCGGTCTATCCATAATTTAATTTAATCTATTATTTTAATAATATTGTAAAAAATTGTCAATATCCGAGTGTTACATGCGAACCATATGGAAATAAATATTTAGAATTGAATTGAATTGAATTTATGGGATTTAAACTCAAAATAACAAGAATCTGATCGAGATGGCATCATAAAGTCAAAATCGGTCTCATGTATGGCGTTATAGCCAGTATACATTGAATATTTGGCACGCAATATGTTTATTTGTGTATATATACGAGGGGCGTTCAAAATATTCTCGGTATTGATACGTTACAACCTCTTTTATATATATATTTGTTACTGGCCGCTAAGATTCATCCATTGACATTAAAAAAAAGTAAAATTGGAACCGAGATGTTCTTTTGTTTTTCTGCAATTGCCGAACAAACATGAACACCATGAGCGAATTAACAATTTTAACGAAATTAGAGCACCGATCCGTCATAAAATTCTTGACAAAACAGGGTAAAAATCAAAAAACCATAAAAGAGGAAATGGATTGTGTTTACCGTGAGTCTGCTCCTTCTTTATCTACTATTCAAAAATGGTCAAGCGAATTTAAGCGTGGAAGGGAGAGTATTGAAGATGACCCTAGACCTGGCCGGCCTGTAGTGGCTACCTCACAAGAAAATATTGATAAAGTGGAAAAACTTATATTGGAAGACGGCCGAGTGAAGGTAAAATCTATAGCTCAAGTAACCAATCTCTCTATTGGTACCGTACATGACATTATACATGACCATCTTAATATGTCAAAAGTAAGTGCAAGATGGGTTCCGCGAATGCTGACGCTTCTTCAAAAGGATATGCGTGTGGCTTGCTGTTCAGATTTTATCGACCTGTGTGGTGAAAATCCCGATGAGGTGCTGCAAAAAATAGTTACTGGAGATGAAACCTGGGTTCATCATTATGACCCAGAGAGCAAACAGGAGTCCATGCAGTGGCACATTAAGGGTTCAGCTCATCCCAAGAAGTTCAAGGTAATCCCGTCAGCTGGCAAGGTCATGGCCACAATATTTTGGGATTGTGAAGGAGTTTTGCTTATCGATTATAAAGAAAAAGGTGTAAATATCACAGGGCAGTACTACGCTAACGTTATACGTCAATTAAGAGATGCGATCAAAGAAAAGAGGCGAGGAAAGTTAACCAAAGGTGTTCTGCTTCTGCATGACAACGCCCCTGTCCATACTGCTCATATTGCCAAGGCAGCTATTGTTGAATGTGGGTTTGAAACTGTTACTCATCCACCCTATAGTCCGGACTTAGCCCCAAGCGACTTCTTTTTGTTTCCCAATCTTAAAAAGGATCTGCGTGGAAATAAATTTTCTGACGATGAAGCGTTGAAGACGGCCGTGGAGGAGCATTTTTACACCAAAGATAAAAAATATTTTTATGAGGGATTAAAAAAAATAATTGATCGATCTTATAAGTGTATGAACATAGGGGGGGAGTATATTGAAAAATAAAAATATCAAACTTTTCGTACTTGTTTGTTTTTATCCACATACCGAGAATATTTTGAACGCCCCTCGTATATATGTACTGCCTCCATGGTCTAGCGGTTAAGTCCGTGGATTTAGATTCGGAGGTACCAGGTTCGATTCCTGGGTCTGAGACACAAAATTATTTATTAGTGTAAATAAATACATTGAATTAATATTTAATTTATTTGTGATATTTCTCGAGTTTGGTACGCTCTGGAGACATCGACGAGCTTGCCACTTGTCATAATTAGCATGTAGTAAAGTTGGCTAAATGTGAATCCGCTTATTTATAAGCGTGGTTTCTGACCACCCCGAAAGGGAAACGGTCGTGATGATACTTTTACTTTACTTTCTATATATATGTTTATGTATATGTTCATAACTCTTGCATATATTTTATGTAATTGTTGGTATGTAGTGTATTTATAAATTAGACTATTATTATTAGATTGTTGCACCCCGCCCATAATCTCACACCATCCCAAAGGTCAGAGTGTCAGAGAATGCCTAACAGGCATTAAACTCGCCTATGTACCTAATTTTAAGTTTTGGTGCAATAATTTTTTTTTTTTAAATTGCTTATGTCCATATGACAGTACTCTGCGTCGTCCCATACTTGGTCTTCACTCTAGAACTCGTTTGCCCCGTTATCCAGTTCTGCTTTATAACCCTACTTATCAGTCGTGAAATCTATCATGTATTGATTCTTTGATACAAGCATTGGTTTGTAAGATAATCTCCAGATAAATAAAATTATCTAATTTTTTGATGTGTTCCAAATAATTCCGATAACTTACCCATACTAATATTAAATATTCGGCAAGCATCCAACACAATAATAATCAAAAGATTGGTATATACACATTACTTAAACAGCTCGCTACAGCGTGTATAAGTGGACATTGTATGTAGTATAGTTATGTATATATGTATGTATGTACGGCGCGGTGGTGGTTCGGTTGTAAGAACGCGTTATCAAGGTCGGTTCCACCCCCAGCATGTACCAATGAGAAATACACTTTTCTTACGTACATTTGTCATAGATTTACAGCACCCCCGTCCCCGTGCCTCGGTGAGCACGTTAAGCCGTCGGTCCCGGTTCCACTAATACCAACTTGTGGAATCGTTAATAAATTGTCCTAAATATTGACATCACATCCACAGTATAGGCTAAATTCTCCAGATATATGTTCTGGAAGGCCCATCTCCAGCAGTGGAGGTCTAGGACGCCGTGTTCTAGGGGCTGTAATAATAATAATAATATTAATAATAATAAATATTTCCAGACAGGTCACACAGCGCCATCTAGTTTCCGTGGTAAGCTACGAGGCTTGTGTTACGGAAACTAGATGGTTGATAAACTACATGTTATACTTTTTTTTACTAATAAATTTTATTTATTCCAGAATCGATGTCAACACTAGGTGACCGTATTCTCGACATATCTTTGCCCAAGATTGGTGAGAAGTCCCTTTTTACGAAAGACCTGGAAGACGCTCTGGCTGGAGACAGAGTAGATTTTGTTGTTCATTCTTTAAAAGACCTTCCCACTTCTCTACCTGATGGTCTTGGTATTGGTGCTGTTTTCGAACGGTAAGTTTTCGAACGGTAAGTTTAATTTAAGATTAATTTATTTTTATTTATTTATTATAAACTTTATTGCACAAAGTACAAAAGCGGACTTAATGCCGCTAGACATTCTATACTGGTCAAACCTTTGGGACAACTAAAGTAGTTACGACAAGATAAGGCAGGTGCTATCAAAACTAATAGAAAAATATTAGACTTCAATATATACTGGCGAATAAATACTAATACATACAATGGGGTGTATCAGGCAAAGCTTTTTGTAGATGTCGCTAGCGGCAATGGTACCTTGTTTTACACCTATATCGCATCATTTTTAAATGTTTTTGTAGTTTTTTTTATTTTTATATCAGATAAATGTATTTTAATTTAACGTTACCTACCTTAAAAGATAAATTAAGAAAGCGCACACCGTCTTTAACAAGAAAAAAGGTTTTAGTAATAGAACGGCAATTTTGAGATCACCATATCTTTGATTTCGCTTAGAAATCTCGATTTGTACACTAAAAAGCTGCTCACTTCGGCATAATATCCAGAAAATATAAAATTTCCTAATAAAAATATAAGTTTTCTATGCAACTGACAGTTATATTAGGTACCATCTATCATGCGCCATCTATCGTGATAAAAAGTTAGTGACACACCCCATTAGGAGTGCATTATTAATGCGTTAGGAGTGGGGATAGACTGGAGTTTAGCACCAACCCGCTGTTAGTCGCTGGTAACTCAGTACACACTTAGTGCTGGACGCCGTTACTGCTTGAAGTTAAGCCTGCAGCCGTATTTTACTTGAGTGCTTAAACGCTTATAAGCTCGGCTATCATCGGCAAAACTCGTGCTAAAAGTGACAGTAAATAACAGAGTCAATTATTTTGACAATCCAACGTTTGCGCTTATGACGGTTTAACTGTTTTGTATTCCTCCGCCCGCACAATCCAATATGGAGGCGCGGTCTTTTTGGACGTCTGTCGCGGATGATGCGGGGTGAATAATAATAATAATAAATACTTCCAGACAGGTCACACAGCGCCATCTAGTTTCCGTGGTAAGCTACGAGGCTTGTGTTACGGAAACTAGATGGTTGATAAACTACATATTATACTATTTTTTTTGTAAATATATACATATTATACATATAAACATCCAGACCGAGACAAATTATACAATGTACAACTTGCCCCCGGTGGGAATCGAACCCACGACCTCCCGAGTTCACGGCAACGTTTGTTATTGTTACCACTTTGAATAATATGATGGTGATAAAAGTGGACTGTATATGCGGGGTTGGCACAAGAACCTCACGCTGCGTACCATTGTCGGCGCCACGCGCTATGTGAGAAATGACGTCATTCTCCGCGATCTGCGGATGGAAACACTGGATGAGTTCGTGCGCCGTCTAGCCAAGGGAATGTTCGCACGGGCAGAGAGGTCAAATTTCCCACTCGTGAGAGATCTGGCCCCTCTGCACGCTAGACCTCCCGAGGTTCCACGGCGCATGGCGCGCGATTTGATAGCCTGATCACGGTGACATTCCGCGGCCTCCGCCGCGCCCGCTCGTATTAAATTTAACCTATAATAAAGGTTCCCACGCCCTGTCCGTAGTTACGTGCAGCGAATGCTATTTTTGTTAGGAGGCCAACACCTCGTTACAAATTCCCGTCTTCCCCCGGAAGGGGGGGGTCTGAGATGACTTAGTAGCTAGGGGTTGGCACACTGCTGGAAAAGGAGGTGATTAGCTCTGAGCCGGTGCCGAGCGGAAATGAAAACAGCTCAAAGGGAAACGCACGTACCTTTAACCAAACGGTGTGGGAATGTCAAATTCACACTGGCCAGTACGGCCTTTGCGGGTCCCTGTGCGTAGGGCGAGGAAAAAACAAAGGAATAGGATGCAAGCGTGCCAAAAGAAATATACAGGGATAATAATTTTACACAGATGGCGCCACCACAATATTTTCAAAGATTTTTCAAGTTTGATCGTTATTTTGAGAAATGTATTCTATCAACTGTCTAAGAAATAAAATTACGGTCATATTTTCATTTTCACCTACATTTAAGACAGAGATAAATAGCAATAACAGTGGATATAAAGATTTTCCTATATTTTACCAAAACAATTATATGATTGTCCGTAATAGTAAGTTGATAGACATTTCCCAAAAGTACGAGCGAGAGGGATGCAAAATAGTTAAACCGTCTTAAGCACAAATTTAGATTGTCGAAATAGTTAAACCGTCTTAAGCACAAATTTAGATTGTCAAAATAGTTAAACCGTCTTAAGCACAAATTTAGATTGTCAAAATAGTTAAACTGTCTTAAGCCCAAACTTTAGATTGTCGAAATAGTTAAACCGTCTTAAGCACAAATTTAGATTGTCAAAATAGTTAAACCGTCTTAAGCACAAATTTAGATTGTCAAAATAGTTAAACTGTCTTAAGCCCAAACTTTAGATTGTCGAAATAGTTAAACCGTCTTAAGCCCAAACTTTAGATTGTCGAAATAGTTAAACCGTCTTAAGCACAAATTTAGATTGTCAAAATAGTTAAACTGTCTTAAGCCCAAACTTTAGATTGTCGAAATAGTTAAACCGTCTTAAGCACAAATTTAGATTGTCAAAATAGTTAAACTGTCTTAAGCCCAAACTTTAGATTGTCGAAATAGTTAAACCGTCTTAAGCACAAATTTAGATTGTCAAAATAGTTAAACCGTCTTAAGCACAAATTTAGATTGTCAAAATAGTTAAACTGTCTTAAGCCCAAACTTTAGATTGTCGAAATAGTTAAACCGTCTTAAGCACAAATATAGATTGTCAAAATAGTTAAACTGTCTTAAGCCCAAACTTTAGATTGTCGAAATAGTTAAACCGTCTTAAGCACAAATTTAGATTGTCAAAATAGTTAAACCGTCTTAAGCACAAATTTAGATTGTCAAAATAGTTAAACTGTCTTAAGCCCAAACTTTAGATTGTCGAAATAGTTAAACCGTCTTAAGCACAAATTTAGATTGTCAAAATAGTTAAACTGTCTTAAGCCCAAACTTTAGATTGTCGAAATAGTTAAACCGTCTTAAGCACAAATTTAGATTGTCAAAATAGTTAAACCGTCTTAAGCACAAATTTAGATTGTCAAAATAGTTAAACTGTCTTAAGCCCAAACTTTAGATTGTCGAAATAGTTAAACCGTCTTAAGCACAAATTTAGATTGTCAAAATAGTTAAACTGTCTTAAGCCCAAACTTTAGATTGTCGAAATAGTTAAACCGTCTTAAGCACAAATATAGATTGTCAAAATAGTTAAACTGTCTTAAGCCCAAACTTTAGATTGTCGAAATAGTTAAACCGTCTTAAGCACAAACTTAGATTGTCAAAATAGTTAAACCGTCTTAAGCACAAATTTAGATTGTCAAAATAGTTAAACTGTCTTAAGCCCAAACTTTAGATTGTCGAAATAGTTAAACCGTCTTAAGCACAAATTTAGATTGTCAAAATAGTTAAACTGTCTTAAGCCCAAACTTTAGATTGTCGAAATAGTTAAACCGTCTTAAGCCCAAACTTTAGATTGTCGAAATAGTTAAACCGTCTTAAGCCCAAACTTTAGATTGTCGAAATAGTTAAACCGTCTTAAGCCCAAACTTTAGATTGTCAAAATTGTTAAACCGTCTTAAGCTCAAACTTTAGATTGTCGTAATAGTTAAACCGTCTTAAGCCCAAACTTTAGATTGTCGAAATAGTTAAACCGTCTTAAGCCCAAACTTTAGATTGTTTAAATCTTTTGTGCGTTTTTTTCTTTATTTTGTAATGGTTATATCTAAGCTGTTTTTCAGAAATAAAATGTTTATTTCTTTTTTTTTCTGAATTGATTTTTTAAATATATTTTAGGGAGGATCCACGTGATGCTTTGGTGCTAAGAGAAGATTTAAAAGACCACACATTAGCGACCCTTCCGCAAGGATCTGTTATAGGTATGATGTTTTGAAGTCAAAAGTTCTAAATTATTATTTTTTAATACATATATGTTTGATACACTTTACATTTAAGGGTTAAATATGACAAGCAAATCGACTGTAATTTTTAAAGGGTTAACTATTAATAGAAATAATTTACCCGTTGCCGATACCGGCATTCCTGGTACACCTGAATCAAGAATTGAAGGTTTGGATGCTGACTTGGCAACATTTATTAAATCGGAAATATCTGAAATGTTAACTACTTTACTACCAGGGTTACTAAGAACACAACTTAACGCTGCTTTCGCCCCAATGACTACTCAGTTGGCAGAATTAAGATCATCACTGGACTTCCTTAGTTCCAAATATGATGAATTCTCTGTTGAATTAAAGAGCCTCAGAACGGAGTGCGCCGAAGTGAAGAGTGAAAATGCTGTGATTAATTCTGATGTTAGAGCACTTCAAGACAAAATAAACTTCTTAGAACAACATCTTCGTGAATCAAATATTGAGGTCCATGGCATTGTGGAACATAATGGGGAGAACCTTTGCGAATTGGTTAAGAAAATTGGAGACACGGTTTCTGTTAAACTTACTGAAAACGACATATTGAGCTGTTCTAGAGTGGCCAAACTTAATAAGAATAGCAACAGACCACGTACAATTGTCGCTAAGCTCCGTAGCAGGACCTGTCGGGACGAGATTCTTTCTGGAGTTAGTCGCTATAATAAATTTAATAGAAACGATAAACTTAACTCTGTTGCTCTCGGACTAACAAACGATAGGATGCCTGTTTATGTCACCGAGCATCTTTCTCCACATTTTAAATCTCTTCACGCAGCCGCAAGACTTAAAGCTAAAGAACTGTCATATAAATTCGTATGGATCCGCAATGGGACAATACATGTTCGTAAGGACGAAAATTCAAGATACATCATAATTAAAAATCAAAATTCTTTAAATTTAATAAAATAATCATAATCTATTTCTCTATATATAGATAAACCTACTTATTAATATTTCTATTTTACCTTATTCATTTGTATTATTATTATAATTTTTTGTTTCTTTATCGAAATAAGCATATTTTATGGAACTCACTTTTTATTACCAAAATATACGTGGCATGAGAACAAAAACTATAGACATTTATAATTCTATTCTTAATTGTAACTATGACGTCATATGTTTGTGCGAGACGTGGCTGGACGATTCTATCTTCTCCTCTGAGCTGTTTGATTCCAGGTATAGGGTTTTACGGCGTGATCGCGGTAGTGAATTTAAAGCCACATATGGTAAAAAATATGGTGGCGGTGTACTTATTGCTGTCTCCACCAAACTTAAAATTCATGTCCATGATGATTGGCATACTTCATTGGAGGACGTGTGGATGTCTATTCAATTTAACGATATGTGTTTAAATATATGTGTGGTATACATTCCATCCTACATTTCTGATGAGCATTATGCTGCCTTTATAAATAGATGCGAGGAGTTAACATTATCCAACAGTAGCAATAGAACACTTATTTTAGGTGACTTTAACCTGCCTCACATTGACTGGAATATAGGTTCAAATATAGTTTGTACTTCAACCAATTTTAAGACTTCGTCCCTGGCTGATCTTCTTAGTGTCTCTGGCATCCAACAATACAACCATATTCAGAACCACAGTGGTAGGATATTAGATCTAGTTCTTACCAACCATCCAGGAATCACTTCAGTCACACCCGCTGTTCCCTTAAGTCGCGTAGACTCCCATCACATCCCTCTAGAATTCAACATAAGTCTCAAATCAGTCCCGTCATTGAGAACAAATAAATATCAGACCAGTTACTGCTTTTTTAAGACTGACTATAATATGTGTACTCAAGATTTAATTAATATTGATTGGGATAGCCATAGCATTGATATGACAAATGATAATTTTATTTTACTCTTCTATAACAAATTATGGACCGCTATTGAAAAATGCACTCCAAAGAAACCACACAAATCGTCAACTTATCCAATATGGTACTCACAATCTCTGCTTAAAGTTTTAAAAGAAAAAAATAAATACCATCGCAAATATAAAAAATATAAAAATCCTAGAGATTATGACACCTTTTCAATGCTGAGGTCACGTTCGAAGAAACTAATTAATCGATGCTTTAAGGATTACATTTCTGCGGTCGAGTCCGATCTGATATCCAACATTAAATGTTTCTGGAGATACACTAAAAATAAAAAACTGACCAACACTATTCCCAACAGCGTTCACTACGGTAACGCAACTGCTGACGAGGGTCCGAATGTAGCAAATCTATTCGCCGACTTTTTCTCGTCTGTCTACAGTACCAATGCCTCAAATAACACCTCATCACCATTAATTAAGGACCTCACAAGTGCTTACATTTTAAGTAATATCGTGATTAGTGAAGATGAGGTGCTTACCTCTCTTAAACAGCTGGATATCACCAAGGGATCCGGACCTGATGGCATTCCACCCGTATTTGCTCATCTCTGTAGGTCAGCTTTAGCTAAACCACTTTGTATAATTTTTAACAAGTCCATTACAGAAGGGGTTTTTCCTGACCTTTGGAAGATCACTAAAATTACACCAATCCATAAATCAGGTAACAGGAGTGACGTAACGAATTATCGCCCCATAGCCATTCTTTCCTGTTTTCCCAAACTGTTTGAGCGTCTTATGTACCCTCATTTATCATTTCACTTTGATAAATTTGTAAGCACACGCCAGCATGGATTCATCCACGGCCGGTCAACCAATTCAAATCTTCTAACCTATACCCAATTCATATGTAACGCATTTGAAAGAAGAACGCAAGTGGATTCTATCTACACTGATTTTTCCAAGGCCTTCGATCGAGTTGATCATGACTTGCTGTTGAGGAAAGCGGCGATGATGGGCATACATGGCAACCTTCACCGCTGGATTCGCTCCTATCTTGAAAATAGATCTCAACTGGTTTCCGTGTATGGTTACGATTCCACCCCTTTTGTTGCTGCCTCTGGTGTCCCTCAAGGGTCGATTCTCGGTCCTCTGTTATTTCTGCTATTTATCAATGACCTCCTAGCTCAGTTAGACTCCGAATGTCTTGCCTATGCAGACGATCTGAAGATATATCGCACGATCTCGAGTGAACATGATTGCTCCTTGCTTCAACGCGACCTAAACACAGTAAGCAAATGGTGCAAAGAGAATGCTATGTCGTTAAATACTAGCAAATGTCAATACATAAGTTTTACGAAGAACAAGCTCATGATTAGGTATCCTTACTCCTTGGGTGGGGTCCTATTAGAGCGCGTATCTTATATAAGAGATTTAGGTGTGACACTTGATTCATCACTGTCTTTTCGGTCTCATTATGAAAGAGTAGTATTAAAGGCAAACAAAATGCTAGGGTTTATATTCCGCACATGTCAGCCTTTCAAAAATCCGAATACACTAATCATACTATATGGCTCTCTCGTGCGATCAATTCTGGAATATTGCCCCACGGTGTGGTCTCCAATTTACCAACTACATATTAACCGACTGGAATCCGTTCAAAAACGCTTTCTAAGACTGTTGTGTGGCAAATTTGGTTTAAAGCGAAAACTAAAATCATACGAGGATAGGCTTCTGCATTATAAAATGAAAACCCTAAATGATCGTCGAAAGGTGACTGACCTATGCACGCTACACCGGATCGCTAATGGTTCCTTCGGAGAGGAATTGACCATGAGCCTGAGCTATCGTGTACCTAACCGACCTGTCCGCATACCCAGTCTTTTCCTCTTACCACGGGCTACCAACAATGTCTCGTTTAACAGCCCACTACTACGTATGTGTCGTCGTTACAATGATTTATGTTTAACCCAGAGTGAAATAGATATCTTTAACTGTACATATTCAATGTTTAAACACCACGTACATAAACTGAACCAATAAGTATGCTGATTTTATTGTTTGATTTAATGTTATTAAGAATACTTATTATTACTACTATATTATTATTGTTTTTGTGTTTATATAAATATATTTAATTTTAGTTATATATAAGATATGTATGCCAAATTGTTTACTTATATGTTTAAATTTAGATATTAATGTCTTTCTGTATTTTATTCTTAATATTGTTTACTGCATGCTGTGTACAAATATTAGGTTGGCAAACTTACTACTTATTTATATCACTGTATTTTGTCAAATGTTTTGTCTGTTAACTGTTTTTTGTACCTTAATAAATAAATAAATAAATAAACATTAAACAATTTCAAATAGTTTTGAATGTTATTGTTTTTTTACTTGTATATGGCATTAGTAACAATTTGCAGTGTCAAAGTTAAAGGAAAATTATATTAATTAACAAAAAGCATTAAAAAAACAGGAGTTCTTCGCGCCATTTTGTGTGGACATGTCAAGTGCAAGTTTTTGTTTTGTAAATTAATTTACTGTGGATATTATTGGCCAAAAGTGCTGTTGTTTTGTTTAATAATGTGCTACAATGTGAATAATTATGGAAAACGATAAATTGGACTTTAAATATGGGGCACAAGTTGCAGTTTATTTTTTGCGGTTTTCCCGCGCTGTCAACTCCCATATTTTACCCGACGTGTTTGAGCGATGGTGCCGCGAGTGACTCCAAAAAAAGCATCAAATTCTGCGGCATCTGGAATTTGATGATGACCTCATTAACTCATAAAAATGAAAGATATATTACGTCAGACTTGGCTGTATGGGCTAGACCCTTTGCCTTCCCTATCATCTCATTCATCATCCATCGGGAGAAGAGAACCAAAAAAAAAAAGCATTAAAAAACAAAATTAAGGAAATTCAGCCTGTTTAAAACAAGTTTTCTATGCAACTTACAGTTTATTAGGTACGATCTAAAAATAAATACAATTAATTTTGCAGGCACTTCATCTTTGCGTCGAACCGCCCAAATTCGTGGTTCCTATCCACAATTGACTGTGAGCGATGTTCGAGGGAATCTTAACACAAGACTTAGAAAGTTGGACGCGGGAGGACAGTACGCTGCGCTCATGTTGGCCAAGTCCGGACTCGCCCGGATGGGTTGGGAAAATAGAGTCTCCAAGGTAAGACACAAATATATTAGGTTTTAGGTAAGTGGTGGATAAAGCACCATTTTAAAGTATGTCTTACAGTGATCTATTTAAAGTTGTGTTGTAGTTTTCTTCGCAATAGTTTCCCTTTTAGCCAGGCGTGGCGAGGTTAGGCCAATATCCCCAGAAATATTCTGCAAAAAATAACAATCGTTGGAAGTTTCGCGTTTTTTGTTTTAATACAATAATTACCGTTATTTTTTTAATTTTCTTTTTTTTTTTTGGTTCTCTTCTCCCGATGGATGATGAATGAGATGATAGGGAAGGCAAAGGGTCTAGCCCATACAGCCAAGTCTGACGTTTCGATTTGATGCTTTTTTGAAGTCACTCGCGGCACCATAGCTGAAACACGTCGGGTAAAATATGGGAGTTGACAGCGCGGATAAACTGCAACTTGTGCCCCATATTTAAAGTCCAATTTATCGTTTTCCATAATTAATAACATTGTAGCACATTATTAAACAAAACAACACCACTTTTGACCAATAATATCCACAGCAAATTAATTTACAAAACAAAAACTTGCACTTGACATGTCCACGCAAAATGGCGCGAAGAACTCCTTTTTAATTTTCTATAATAATAAGAAAACTGCATTAACTGCCAGAGCGAAGGCACAGGCAACTAAGCCCATTGAGCCTGTTTCTATTTTATTTAAACTAGTAATTACGTCACATCGAATAAAATAAATACTAGTGTCAGGGTTGTTATGCTTTTGAAAACGAAAGTTTCAACCAATGCGTACTTCCAGTATTGTCGTACGGAGCAGAAACGTGGACACTGACAGTGGGTCTGGTCCACAAGTTTAAGGTCGCTCAGCGAGCTATGGAGAGAGCTATGCTCGGTATTTCTCTGATGGATAGAGTCCGAAACGTAGTATCATAGCCTTCAAAATTAGTAAGTTGAAGTGGCAATGGGCCGGACACGTCTGTCGCAGAACCGATGGAGTAGACGAGTTCTGGAGTGGAGACCACGTACAGGAAAACGCAGAGTGGGAAGACCCCCGGCCAGATAGGCGGATGACCTGAAAAAGGTAGCTGGTGGGGGCTGGATGAGGGTGGCAAAAAATCGTGTGAAATGGCTCCCCTTGGGGGAGGCCTATATCCAGCAGTGGAGAGACATAGGCTGATGATGATGAATTCTTTAATATAATCGTATGTTTTGTTTTTGAATAAATTATTATTTTATTTTATTTCAGGTACTTCCATGCTCAGAAATGTTATACGCCATTGGTCAAGGTGCCTTAGCCGTTGAATGTAGATCGGATAATGGTCGAATATTGAATATGCTGAACCCGTTCAACCATGCTGAAACATATTGCAGGGTTTTGGCTGAAAGAAGCTTTCTCAAGAGGCTAGGTAAGTAAATATTAAATCCTCCCTTTTGGACAAAAAATTTTGCATCTCTCACACAATCCAATATTTTCAAATAGTAATGAGTGTTCTTTTGAGAGATATATATTTTCTAGGAAATAAAATTACATGACATTTTGGACGACCTTGCCACTTGTCCAATAGTAAAGTTGGCCCTAATTTGAATCCGTATCAATATTTAAAAAAAAGTTTTTACCACCCCCGGAAGGTCATGATGATACTATATTTTTTCCCTCTATTTCTAAGCATTCCATTGATTCCATGCGGATCCATCGGGTAAGAGATGAAAAGAATGGTGTCCTATCCCTACCCAACCAAATACTGTATGATTCCGTTAATGCCGACTTGGAAGCTCATTATTTATTTATTAAAAAAAAAAATACAGCTTATTATATTAAACATATAAACAAAGTAGCAATAGTGGAACACAAGCCAAAGAGATTTTATATTATTTAGACAATACAATTAAAACAGAAATAAGAGTAAAATATAGTAATTAGATTCAAATTAATAGTGCAATTGAACTGTGACTAGCAAAAGAAAAAAATAATAATAATAAATAAGTGGAAACCAATAGGTTAATGATTATTTACCTAAGACAAAATGAATAAATAAGTGGAAACCAATAGGTTAATGATTATTTACCTAAGACAAAATTAATAAATAAGTGGAAACCAATAGGTTAATGATTATTTACCTAAGACAAAATTAATAAATAAGTGGAAACCAATAGGTTAATGATTATTTACCTAAGACAAAATGAATGAATGAGTGGAAACCAATAGGTTAATGATTATTTACCTAAGACAAAATGAATAAATAAGTGGAAACCAATAGGTTAATGATTATTTACCTAAGACAAAATGAATAAATAAGTGGAAACCAATAGGTTAATGATTATTTACCTAAGACAAAATTAATGAATAAGTGAAAACCAATAGGTTAATGATTATTTACCTAAGACAAAATGAATGAATGAGTGGAAACCAATAGGTTAATGATTATTTACCTAAGACAAAATGAATGAATGAGTGGAAACCAATAGGTTAATGATTATTTACCTAAGACAAAATGAATGAATGAGTGGAAACCAATAGGTTAATGATTATTTACCTAAGACAAAATGAATGAATGAGAGGCAGAAGCATAATTATACTATATATACGAGTATAGCAGTATTCGTATATTAGCAAGCAAAGAGGATTTGCAAAGTCAGTCCGGGATAAGGGTTGTCTTGATACTGCCTCCGGTGATTAGTTAGATGTATCAGAGTAGAACATGGCTAAAACGTTAATATAGACAAGTCATTTACAGTACTTTCCATAAATGTATCTGTAGACCTGCTTAGGCCCAATTCTTTCAGTGATGCAAAGATTTTGCTGGAACTCCTCTCGCACCAACTTCCACTGCGTAAAGCTGAGTCTTGAACCCGGTCCTGATCATTTCTTCTGTGAGATCATAATATTTATTCGACTTCATGTTGTCTTTAAAATAGAAAAACTAAAGTATCATCACGACCGTTACTATAGGCCAATCATGTGGCAAGCTCGTCGATGTCTTCAGCGTACCAAACTCGAGAAATATCACAAAACGTCAAGCGCCGCAAATATATAAACATTTGCAATGATTATATATTTGTGGCCTTTGCCATTGAAACCATGGGACCGTGAGGCATCGAGGCAAAAACTTTATTTAAAGAAATTTCAAAAAATCTAGTCGATGTCTCTGGTTACCCACGGGCTGGCAGCTTCCTCGCTGAAAAGATTAGTATCGAAATTCAACGAGGAAATGCTGCCAGTGTTTTGGGCACCATGCCACTGGACAATGGCCTGGAGGAAATTTTTATATTGTAAGGTTTGAGACATTAGGATGCTTAAATTTTTATTATATTTAATTTGTTATTTAGATTTAGTTTATTTTTCTAGGTTAATTAATAATATTGTAATTCTTCAAATAAATTAAATAATAATTAAATGTATTTATTTGCATTAATAAATATTTTTGTGTCCCGACCAGGAATCGAACCCGGTACCTCCGAGTCTAAATCCACGGACTTAACCGCTAGACCACGGAGGTAGTGTCTTTAAATTTTACTTGTAAAATATTTATTTGTGCAAGCGAGAGAAATGCAAAAACCTTTAAAGTAAATAATGATTTATAGGTGGTGGATGCAGCGCCCCCGTAGGTGTTTCAACTACACTAAAACCAATCGACACTCAACATAAACTGACAATAATTGGCGCCGTCTGGAGTATAGATGGAAAAACTAAAATACACCACAAATTAGAACACACATTCGACCAAATCAAAATAACCCCAAAACACAAATTAAGCCCAGAAGCCGAATATGACTGCAAAAAACTAAAAACTTCCCTAGAACCTAATAATTCAGCTGGCAACTATAATGATTTAATTACTGACAACCCCAGCAGTTGTGTCGATTTGAGAAGCGAAGAAGAAATATTAGCGCTTAAACAGTTACATTGTGGTTTAACTAAAAATTACAATTTGCTAAACGATGTAATTATTAAATGTGAACAATTGGGTATTGAATTAGCTAATGTTCTTATAGAAAATGGTGCTTTGGAAGTGATGAAGGTAACTCAAGATTTGATCGCAAGTTCTATACAAAGATCTTGACGTTTTTGTACACTTTTGTGTATTCCTAATTTTTATGTCAAAAATATATTAAATCTGAAAATATTAAGACAATCCCTGTTTTATTTTCAATTGTATCAAAATTATATTAAATTATTTTTTAATTAAAAAAAAAAAAAAAAATATATATATATTATAGGAATTTAATCTGTGCTGTCAAGGAAAAAGGAGATGAGTGAAAAATTTTAAAATTAGATTTTTGCATTCATTTGCGTCAATGCAATAAAGAGATGAGTCTATAAACTGTACAGTTAATTTTACACCCCTACGTATATGAAGGCTAGTCGTAACATTGATCGTAGAACAGTGACGGATCTGCTATATTTAAAATTTTCATGACGGCCAATCAAAGTTAAATAACTGTTTTTTTGTCACTTCTTTTTTAAGTTAATACTAGTCTCATAATAAGTGCAAACCTTCTAGATTTCATTTTGGAGCCCTTTCTAACATTTGCACTATAAATTACAGACCACAAACAATATGAAACTATACTTATATAAAAACAGATTCTTTTAAATCCAACACTGTTCTACGATCATAACGAATAAGTAAAAAGAGTTCAATCGAGTTATCTCAGTATCGCGCTTTTACCGCCAATAATGCAGTTATGCCTAGTGAGATGAGTCGACTCGTACCTAAAGTTTACGACTAATGAAATTAAACATTACGTAAATTACAACTTACTAATTATAAAAATGAGTTGTTTTCTTAATCTGCCTCTAGTGAAAAGTTCAAGTTATCCCCTTTTTCCTTGACACCACAGAAATACAAATATATCTTTTGGTACATTTTTTTTAAAAGTATCTTTATATATTAGCCCTAAACACTTATTTATATAGGTAATATATGTTCATAACCGAGTTGGGGATCATCAAATTCCAAGTGTTGAAGAATTTGATGCTTTTCAAGGAGTAATTCACGTCAATATCGCCCAAACACGAAGGTATACGGGAGTTCACAGCGCGGGAAAACCGCAAAAAATAATGTGTTACTTCTGCCCCATATACTCATAAAGAGTCATATTTATCGTTTTCCATAATAATTCACAACGTAGCACATTATTAAACAATTTAACACCACTTTTGATTTGTTTAATTTATTTGATTAATTTACTGTGGATATTGTTTATCAAAAGTGGTGTTGTTTTGTTTAATAATGTGCTACAATGTAAACCATAAATTGAACTTTAAATATGGGGCACAAGATCAGTTTATTAATTGCGTTTTTCCCACAAACGAAAAAATTGTGCCAAATTAAATATTCAATTCAATTCAAAAATTCTTTATTGCACTTAAAAATATTGTACATAGGCGGGCTTAATGACTAAGCATTTTCTAACAACCAACCTTTGGGAGTGTGGAGAGGTAACAACGAAGGGTGCAATTTATTATAATAGACTTACATACTAATATTACATATACTGAATAAATATTGGTCATATGTCAAAAAATAATGCCAAAACGGTTCCATTTATCTAATCTAACGGAGCTAAAAAAATAACACAGCTTAAACGGTTGGTGGCGCTGATTTATGCTAGGACTTTAACTGGAATGGGCTTATAATGTTAGCTTATTTTATATATATATCTTGATAACTATATTTTATTATAAACATAGATTGCTTTATTAATTTCAGTTTAGTTGTATATTTTTGACAAATAAAATGGCGGTAATAGGAAAAGGTATTTTATGTTGCACAAACTTTTTGTAATCTTGTCTGGTTCTTTATTATTTATTCCATAACTAATTATTTTTACACTAGTTTTGCAAACTTTACCTTCAAAGATAAATTATATACCTACTGTAAAACATGGCGACTTTGCGCACTTGAACTTTACGTTTTTTTAAATGTTTGATGATAATTCAATATTCAGATGGTATATTTTCCCAATTTTTTCCAGGTAATTAAAAAATACACAACCGGGCAAAGTCGCCATGTTTTACGGTAATATCTTAACTGATAAACTTATATGTTAACGTAAATAAAAATAAAATAATAATGTATTTTTAGCTTCTTCAATTCCAGGGAAGGTATTATTTAATATATTTTATTTTATTATATTTGTTAATAATCTAGTGTAATTTAAGGTTTTAGGATATGTAATGTTATATTAGATTCCAATAATACAATATACACGGTTAAAGATATAGTTAAACAGAAATTATTATTACGTTTAAATTATAACAGCCCGTCGGTCACACTCGGTCACACTCGGTCCAGGAATCTGGAGTTCTCTTTCGTTCCCCGGATGCCTAATGGGTCTGAATTGGGGATAGGGCATTCCCCCGTTTTCCTCGGCAGGATCGCAGCGGGTTACCACCCGCCGGTAATTCATTTAGTGATGGGCGCCGTTAATAGTATTACAGCATGAACATAGATGGCTAGATTCGACTGCTTCAGCTCTCCACCAGGAGTACTTCTCTAGGAAGTGGTCTCCCGTTGGGGGGCCGTGCGCAAGACGGAGCGATATTATGGAGATGCTTGAAGTGTCCGTTGTCAGTTGTCGGCCCGATAGGCCCCAGACAATTTATTTGGCCTTTACAAGCCGCAAACAAAGAGTGACACCACTTTTTCGTAACATTTGCCACTCTTTTCCCAATTAGTTACTATTTTTGTCTCTAGCACGTCCAGACACGCTTCATAAATCTCGGCCTAAATGGGCTCTGAAACGCACATGTTAAGAAGTGGTGTTGCCCAATCTTGGTCTTGCTTTTTTGCACCACCGATATGGTTGCAAGACCCAACCAAGACTTACTCTAGTCTTGGTTGGGTCTTGCGCAAGAGTCTCGCAAGACTCACAAGAAATACTAACACCCGTATTCCAAGACATCGGCTTCTTCCTCCCAGCTGTCAAACGAAAATTAGGTCTCTGTAATCGAGACGATTAAAATTAAAAATGGCGTCTAATGTACCAGCTTACGGCTGGCCTTCAAAATAAAACTGTCTGCTCGGCTCTATTTTTAACTTTCTTCTTTTTTTTTAAAACTAGATATGGCAATCGCCACTAAGGCATTTGTGCCAACATCACGTTTGTATGATTTATTTAAAAAAAAAATTGTTTATGTTTAATTAATATATAAATTAACTGGACACGGTGAATCACCAACACTAAAACAGAAAAAAAGGGGAGGTTTAGTTAGTGGGAATGCCCCCCCAGTCCTCATGCATAATGAGAAAACTACTTTCTCAGTCTGCATTTTTAACTTTAATCGTAACTAATACAGAAATGTCATTTTTGTTTGACAGCTGGAAGGAATTGTTAAGTGAAGGCGTTTAACTGCGGGATGATTATATATTTAAATTTATTAGGCATGTATTAAGTTATAATTGTTGTTAATTTTATTTGGTGATCTGTTTACGTTACTTTGTGACCTTTTAAATATATGTTTTAATCATATTTTCTTGTTTTAATTATAAATTACACCTCGTAAATACCTACTACTATAGGGCCTAGAAGATTGCGTTCCAATATTCAAAATGTTCATCTTGCTTCTACCGCTACTTTTCGAATAATGGGGTGTATCAGGCAAAGCTTTTTATAGATGTCGCTAGCGGCAATGGTACCTTGTTTACACCTTTGACGCATCATTTTTTAAATGTTTTTGTAGTTTTTTTATTTTTATAACAGAAAAATGTATTTTAAATTAACGTTACCTACCTTAAAATACGAATTAAAAAAGCGAACACCGTCTTTAAAAAAAAAAGGTTGGATTAATAGAACGGCAATTTTGAGATCACCATATCTTTGATTTTGCTTGGGAATCTCGATTTGTACACTTAAAAGCTGCTCAATTCGACATAATATCAAGAAAATAATAAATATTGTAATAAAAATACAAGTTTTCTATGCAACTGACAGTTATATAAGGTACCATCTATCATGCGCCATCTATCGTGATAAAAAGTTAATGATACACCCCGTTAAATGAATAAAGTTTAACGTGATTAGCCAAAATAACAAGCTAACCAATCATGTGGCATAGTGTATAACAAATTGTTACATATTTTGTTCTGTGGTGTTCACTTCTCCACATCTTACTTTATGTATAATCTGTGACTTCTCCCGATGGATGATGAATGAGGTGATAGGGAAGGCAAAGGGTCTAGCCCATACAGCCAAGTCTGACGTAATATATCTTTATTTTTTATGACTTAATAAGATCGAATCCCAGATGTTGCAGAATTTGATGCTTTTTTCGGAGTCACTCGCGGCATTATAGCCCAAACACGTCGGGTAAAATATGGGAGTTTAAAGCGCGGGAAAACCGCAAAAAAATAAACTGCAACTTGTGCCCCATATTTAAAGCCCAATTTATCGTTTGACTAACAATATCCACAGTAAATTAATTTACAAAACAAAAACTTACAAGTATTCGATAGAACTGGCTGCATGCCCCGCGTTCGTTTTACAGAATTTCCAACATCTCGTAGTAACTTGTGCGAAATGTTTTTTTTGTTAAGAAATACCATTACTTTTTGACATGTATTTTCGTTCATGTTATATCATACCATGGCATCCAACACACATGATATTATTATGGTCTTTGAATTTATTACATAAAATTGATTAAAATAACAAATATAATAGAAAATTATAAAGTACCTATATAACAATGTAAACAAACCATTTATTATGTTAAATGACATTAGTTAAATAGTAACATCAATAACCCTCCTTTCAACACGGTACTGACATACGAAATTAGCATCAAATGTTAGAATTTTCATTAAACGAATGACTTGTGCCAAAAAAAGTGGTATTTTCATGCTAACATTTCTTAAAACGAACGCGGCCATAGTGTACTGCTATGTGGGTTGCGGCTGCTGCATATCAGTGCGATCGTTATGATAGGCTTTGACTCTGTGTATATATATTATAGTTATCTGTAAGTTCTAATATTTTTAATATGAATCCTAGTGGTTTGAAATAAACGAATTTATTATTATTATGTAATGTGTATTTTTAAAGAATCTCGGTATTTAACTGGTTAATCTAATGATGTTCACTGGCCTCGGCCAAGTGAGCATCATGCTTATTTAACTCCAAACTTTCTGACTATACGGCAAGTATTAAGGATTGTAGCTTTTTGCAATTGTCTGTATGCTGGTCTACGTTAATAGTTTTGAGGCTGTCATGTAATGTTTTGGGTATTACTCCGGTCGTAGATACTAATATGGGTACAGTTGTCACTTTTTCTAATTTAAGTTCTATTGCAAGGTCTTGAGAATAAGAAAGTATTTAGTATTTTGACATGGCCGCGCAAAATGGCGCGATGAACTCTCATTCATATCATATCCGTTTGACTCGACGCTTTAAGCGCTTTGAAGGTCATTTATTAAGCAAAATTCGGTAAAAAAGCAAGCTTTGCTATCAAGTACAGCACATATATAACAGGAAAAATATTTTAAATTTTGGAACGCAATCTTAAAATGAAATAAAACAAGTTGTCTCTGTACTATTATTTTAAATTTTATTTTTCGCAAAATATAAAATCAAAATCCTAAAACTATAATAATAATACCTACATAACGACGACAGTATTGGCATGTAAATCAAAATGGCCGCCTCCCGCCAAATTGTGATGAAACATATTGAATTAAAATCACAGCCAATATAGACTTTGAAAATAATTTTAAAAATAAAACATTGTTAGGGATTTACAAAAATTAAATCACCTAACTTTTACCCAATCATAGTTCAAAACAATGTTCATAACTAAGTTGGGGATCATTAAATTCCAAATGTTGCAGAATTTTTATGTTTTTCGTGGAGTAATTCGCGTCAATATCGCTCAAACGCGTCGGGTTGAGAGTTCAAAGCGCGGGAAAACCACAAAAAATAAACTATAACTTTTGCCCCATATATAGAGTTAAATTTATCGCTTTCCATAATTATTAACATTGTAAGACATTATTAAAACAAAATAATACTAATTTTGACTAACAATATCCACAGTAAAGTATTTTTTTAATTTACAAAACAAAACACTTGACATGTTCGTGAGAAAGGCGAAGGAAATTCACTCCTCCGGATTTGTTACAAAAATAAAAGAATGTCTATTAACTCCCAACAATATTATTATTCATATATATATATATCCTAATCGTGCAATATTCAAGAGTAATGTGTACAAATACTATCTTTTAACTTAAAATTTTACTTTTAGCCCATTCTTCACATGACTGGTTTTATTTTGTGTACTGTTATTATATTATATATATAATCCATAATGAATAATTTATATATGTACTTGTTTATGTATTAGAATGTTATGTTATATTAAATTGTCATTTAATAATATTGCACCTACTTACCATTGATACTGTCTAAATGTCCTAAAGGTTTGGCTGTCAGAGAATGTCTAACGGCATTAAGTCCGCTTTTTCATTATATAATAATAATAATATTTTTTATTGCAAGTCGAACATAGCACCTGTGTTTGACTTGTCGCTTTAAGCGCTTTTATTCAACTTGACAATGTTCTATGCTTTTTATAGAATACAAACATTAGTAAAAAAAAAAGGAAGCTTTAATTTCAAGTCAAACATAGCAATAGTGGATATTGTTAGTTCATTGGGTTAATTTGTTTATTAATGTGCTTAAATGTGAATAATATCTTTGGTTATATAAAATTAATAAGAAATTATTACACTATAGGTATGTAATAAAAAAAAACGAAAACCAATATTATAATGAGTTTTAGTCCAGCCAAAACAAAAAAAAAAAAACTGCAAAGCATAACCTTATTGTGTTATGAGGCTGTTATAAGAATCATATTTGTTTACCCTAAGCATTGATTAAGTTTGATGATTGACAAGGCTCCAGAAGACCGGGGAGAAGACGCACTTCATGGCTCAAGAACCTCAGGGAGTGGTTCGGGATGAGAACCAGATGCTTGTTCCGGACAGCGGCCAACAGAATCAAAATCGCCTTAATGATAGCCGACCTCCGATAGGAGATGGCACCGTAAAAAGAAGAAGAGGCATTAATTAGGTTTAAACAGTGTTATAGGGGTGATGTAACACTAACACCCGTATTCCAAGACGTTTCCTCAATGTCTCCTCCACTCAAAACTTCCTTCCAGCTGTCAAACGAAAAGGATGTTACAATTAAAGTTAAAAATAGATCCAAGCCGACAAAGGTCAGTCTTAACCTGATACATTAGACGCCATTAATAATTTTAATCGTCTCAAATACAGAGATTTACACCCATATTCTAAAGACGTTTTAGCAACGGCTCCTCCACTCAATTATTCCTTCAAACACACAGATTGTATAGGATATAGATAGGTATATTTTAGACCGTGGTATCAGTTCAAAATTAGATATCTTTTTTGTACAATTTTCCCGTTATCGCAATCTTTATCTATTTCGAGGATCCGTTGGGGGAACCCGTTTGACAGCTGGAAGAAATGGTTGAGTGGAAGAACCGTCTATATATATCTATATATTGAGTTACTTGCATAAATAAATAAAACATTTATTGTAGGTAACCGTTTCGTTTGAATTACTTATGCTGTTTTCCTTTTGGGTACACACAAGACAATGGCTGAAATGTAACAATTCTTTGCAATTAAAAAAAAAAAACTATAAACAAAAACACACTGACGTCTGTTTCTAATTTTGAACTGACACAACAGTAGTTTTTTCACTACGCATGTGGGATGGGACGGGGGAGGCAGCCCGGTGGGATTGTTGCTGGGCTTGGAGCCTTTACCCCGTATGCGGGACTGTGGCCTTGGAGGACAAAGCGTGCGTAGTTCAATAGGTTGCTTGCACTATAGATATATGCTACATGTTATTTGTCCTCACTCGTAATAACCTATTGTGCTGTGTTGTGACGTACCATACTAACCAAACTGTTTTATGTTTTAGTGTTTGTGATTCACCGCACCAAGCTAAAAGTCAAAACAATGTCACAAGATAGCTACTTTTTTAATTAATCTATACAAACGTGATGTTGGCACAAATGCCTTAGTGGCGATTGCCATTACTAGTTTTACTAGTATTAAAAAAGAAGAAGAAGAACTGACACAACGGTCAAAAATCTACCTATGAACACTGTCATATATCCTGATTATCTGAGCGTTTTGACAGCTGGAAGGAATAATTGAGTCAAGGAGCCGTTGAGCAAACGTCTTAGAATATGGGTGTTATTAGTTACATCATTCTTTTAACAGGTTTATACTAGTATCATCCTTATAACACCAGTTTAAAAGATATTAATGTTTTTTTATGCTTTGGGAGACTAGGGGTTAGCGATATAGCATTGTTATAAGGGTAATATAACAGTTTTTAGTGGTGATTTATTCAACTTCCTCTACATGCAATCCACTATGCGAAACCATACTGGCTTGAAGCCGTTCAGTGACTTCAGGCAACTTCTTCAGGAGAAGGTGGAATACCGGAGCTGGCATAGTTTGTTGGAGTACCTGAAAATATACATGATGTTTAAATCCGCCCATGTAATATAGGTTACTGCAAAAATAATCCTTAAGCACCTCCAAAGTATATATCAACACAACCCTATTCCTTTCGGGGTGGTCAGAAACCACAGTTTTAATACGGTTCACATTTAGCCAACTTTACTATATACTATAATATAGATTGGGAATATAAATAAAACGCGCGGTGGTAGCGTAGGTAGAGGTTGGATCAAACCCACCCGGCTTGTACCAATGAGAAATACTTTTCTTAAGTACATTTGTCATAGATTTACAACACCAACGTTCCTGTGCCTCGGAGAGCACGTTAAGCCGTCGGTCCCGGTTTCCACTAATACCAACATGTGTATCCTTAATAAATTGGCGAATGTAGGCCAAATTCTCCAGATACATGTTCTGGACGGCCCATCTCCAGCAGTGGAGGTCTAGCACGCTGTGTTCTAGGGGCTGTAATGATGATGGTTTGAACCGACCTTTGTAGGATATTAAGAAAAGCATTCTTACAACCGAGCCACCACCGCGCCTCAAACCATGTACCAATGAGAAATACACTTTTTTATGTACATGTTCATTGATATCACTTCTTTTAAATCAAACACAAATATACCCTATGTCTGACTAGTCGATTTAAGTTTTTTCACTTTATTTCGCTTTGAAAGTCGTTCGACTTGGCATTTGTCTATTGTTTTTATACAAAATTCGGTAAAAAAAAACAAGCTTTTTGGACACGCAAGTAAGTGAGTGGATTTTGACCTTTCATTGCTTGGTACATTTTAATTTAGCGGAAGTACTTGTACTCACCCCAAGCAGTTGTTGAGTTTGTCCACATACAGCCACAGCCTGTCCGAGATGTTCCACTCCAGCCTCCAATTTACCAGCGGCCAATAGCTCTTCACCAAGTTGGATCTATTAACAAAGAAGAAAGTGTTTTTTTTTATATACTTACTAATATCGCAAATGGTATGGGGGTTATAATGGTATGATATGGGCATGTTGAAAGGATGAGGAAATAAATATTGACGAACCAGATACATAATGTGAAAGTTGAGGGTAAAAGAGGCCCTGGCAGACCAAGACTTACATATCACAATCAAATAAATAAAACACTGACTGAAGTGGTGCTCAATTGTCTCTGACAATTGTGTTGGTTGGTGGGGTTCAAACCAACCTTTATTAGATTTTAAGGAAAGTGTTCTACAACCTAGCCACCACTGCTCTCGGGCCACTACCTCTCTTCTACTAAGAATTTGCTATGATATCATTATCGCATTTGAAGTGTCAATATTCATACTGAAAACATTTATTACCTGTTGCAAGAAGAATCTCTGCATAGCCTCATGGTCATTTACGTCAGGTAGGGGACCTCCCAGGGTGTGAGAAGACTGTTGACGACTGTTTAATCTGCCTAGAATGTTAAATGATCAAACTAAAACATCAGTATAAAGTTCAGAAAGGGTTTTTTGACATATATATTTTAATATGAAATCTGCAGCTCTATTCTGTTACTTAATTGCAAACGTTATATAATGGAATCCATTAACTATATATATCACGCTATTAAAGTTGATATTTGCACGGCCGCTGTCAAGGTTGAGCGCTTATAGATTTGAGAATTGAATAATATTTTGTAATTATGACGCAACCTGTGACATAAATAACGAAATCCTCTAATAACGTTTGCGACTAAGTAACAGAATAGGCCTTCCAAAATTTTGAAACTGAAATGAAACAACCAATACATTTAAAAATCGGTTTTTAATTGTAGACCAGGCGACCTCGTCAGGCGCGGGGAGAGCGGCGTTTACTGCGGAGAACCTCAAATTGCACAAATATGATAACCTTGGTGCCGGTTACGAATTTGCGCCGTTTGGGGTCGAGACAACATGGGGACCGTCGGCGAGGCGGTTGGCCAAGGAGTTGTCAAAGCGGCTGACAGAAAGGTCTGGAGACAGGAAGGCTGGTAATTATTTCTGACAACGTATTAGCCTCGCTATACAGAGGGGAAATGTTGCCAGTCTACTTGGGACTATCTCGGATGGGACGTCTCTAGAGGACATTTTTTATTTATAGTTTAGTTTATTTTTAATTTTATTATTTAGGTAGCTTTTAATTTATATTAATTAACTTCGAATAAATATATATATTTGTTTTTAATTGTCACAAAAATAGGATTTTAAGGAAAGTGTTCATACAACCGAGCCACCACCGCTCTCTGTCATATTGCCTCTAGCATATATTTTTTTAAATGGAACTCCTGTGAGTAAACTTGCAGTACCTAAAAGCCCCAATATATGAAATGAGAAAAGAGAGTTCACTGTTTGCTTTAAAGTGTATAGAAAAAAATGCTAGACAAAGTATCATCACAACCGTTTCCCTTTCGGGGTGGTCAGAAACCATGCTTATAAATAAGCGGATTCACATTTAGCCAACTTTATTATACGCCAATCATGACAAGTGGCAAGCTCGTCAATGTCTCCAGCATACCAAACTCGAGAAATATCACAAATAAATCAAATAATAATTAAATGTATTTATTTACATTATTAAATATTTTTGTGTCCCGACCGTGAATCGAACCTGGTACCTCCGAGTCTAAATCCACGGATTTAACCGCTAGACCACCTGCTAGACAGACTACATTAGACTGTAGTAAAAGCCTCTCCTTTAAATTTTGCACTTAGGCAGTTTTCCCAGAGCACCCAAACTCCGACAGAATGTGCATTCACTTTAAGCAGTTCGGTGTGTAGGTTTCTTTACCACCATGGACCGCAGAAGTCAACCGCAAACCTCGGGGCCGTGTGCCATGCCCCTTAGTAAAGGTTAGCTGGTAGAAAAAGCCGAAATGGCTTTAAGTTCGCCTTTGTACATACTTTTAAGTAAAGTGCAATAAAGTATTTAATAATAATAATAAGTTTATACAATATAAAAGATACTAGAACCAAATATTTTAGGTTAGTACCATTTCACATGAAATTTTACGATAATATTATATGATGTAATACTAGGAATTTGAGAGTTAACAAGTACCATGGGTAAAGCTGGAAATATTATAATTTGTGAAATAATTAATGGAAATATGTAATCATAATTAACTTTGTATTAAACATAAGGTCCAAGGTCGGGTCATTATAAGACAACTTCTTACAACATTCTTATACTATAACGGATTATTATATAGGTAATATTGTAGTTAAAGTAAATCCAGATTTTCGTACTCACGTTCTCTTAACTTCTTTTTGAAGAGAGGGTCCTTGCGCCTTCGGTTGTCGAAATACACACAATAACCAAGAAATAAGGTGCCCGCAACTCCCATGGCGATACCTAAGGTCGTTCGCGATATATCCATCATTTTTATTAAAGCTACAACCGTTTCTATAAGGTTAGAAAATATTGAAAATGGAAATGCAATCGGCCATTTGTTAGCGAAGAATTGATAGAAAAAAAATGTCGAAATATATAATCTAAGAGACGTTAAACATACTTAAGGAAAAAAAAAGAAAGAGATGAATAATCGATTCGCATTTCTCTATTCAATAATAATTATAAAAATGTTTGAATAATTATGTTCTTATTTTATATAGGTATATAATTTTAATTTTTGGGCATTTAGAGACCTTGTAAATTTGATGAAATATAATAATAATTCGTATGATTTATATTTTATTTCAATTAAATATAATCGTTCAATGCCTAAAAAAAAATATATTACCAACGTAAAAAATATTATGAACATCTGATAAAAATCTAGATTTTCCCTTTATTTCCTGAAAAAGTCCTAAAAGTTTACATATATGCCTAAAGATCCTTGTAAAAAGTTCGCCTGTGAGTTACAGAGATGCCTCGTTGGTAAGTGTTATCAATAATATTTAATTTACATAGATATCACAGTCAGCCGACAAAGTGAGACGCCATCTTTCATTCGCTTGTAAGTGATTGCGGGCGTATCGTCCCCTTATTTCAATGTTTTGTTCGGTAACAACGCAAAGTTTTATGGTGAAACCGTTATAATAAGCTGGAGTATTGTTTTGCGTAACAGTATAGTGTAAAAATGAGTTTCTTCGGTTTCGGCCAGAGTGCGGATGTCGAGATAGTCTTCGACGAGGCTGACAAGCGGAAGGTTGCCGAAGTCAAAACTGACGAAGGAAAAAAGGAGAAGTTATTGTTATATTATGATGGAGAGACTGTTTCGGGGAAGGTGAATGTTACATTACGGAAGCCTGGCTCTAAGCTGGAGCATCAGGGAATTAAAGTGGAGCTTATTGGTCAGATCGAGTTATTTTACGATCGGGGTAATCATCATGAGTTTATTTCGCTTGTGAAAGAGTTGGCAAGGCCTGGAGACCTTCTGCAGCACACTTCATATCCATTCGAGTTTGCCAATGTCGAGAAACCTTACGAAGTATACACAGGCTCGAATGTTCGTTTAAGGTACTTTTTGCGAGCCACAATAGTCCGTCGGCTTACAGATGTGGTAAAAGAAATAGATATAGCTGTACACACACTATGTAGTTACCCAGATGTGTTGAATTCCATAAAAATGGAGGTTGGTATTGAAGATTGCTTGCACATAGAATTTGAATATAACAAATCTAAATATCACCTTAAAGATGTTATTGTTGGTAAAATATACTTCTTGCTTGTGCGTATCAAGATCAAGCATATGGAGATATCTATAATTAAGCGGGAAACCACTGGTACGGGACCAAATACATTTACCGAGAATGAGACAGTAGCTAAGTATGAAATTATGGATGGTGCTCCGGTACGAGGCGAAAGCATCCCTATTAGAGTATTCCTTGCAGGTTATGACTTAACTCCGACAATGAGGGATATAAACAATAAATTCTCCGTCCGATACTATTTGAACCTTGTTTTAATGGATACAGAGGATCGTCGCTATTTCAAACAGCAGGAAGTAACCCTTTGGAGGAAGAGTGATAAATGTAGACTACCCTTACATAATCCTCATAACCCGCAAGCTTTGACGGGTGGCCCAATGACCCATAGAGCTATGGAAGTTTCTAGAGATGAAAATTCAGTACAATCATCACCTCTGCATGTTGATAACACTTTTGTCCCTGTAGCCGAGAGCCCAGAATCTACTAACGGCCCAACAGAAATTGTTAATGAAAGTAAACAATTAGAAAAAGAATTATTAAGTAAATTAACAAATGATTTAACGTTAGATGATGAAGAAAATCAAGAATTTGTTGAAGAATCTAAACCTGTCAAGAAGGAAAAACCCAAGAAAACCAAGTTGCTAGAACAACCCTTATTGGCTGAAGTAGTGTTTGAAGAACCTCCTCCGCTCGAGGTTGAGGTTAAAGAGAACAAAAGTCCTGTTAAACCGCAGTTATCTGAAAAACCTCAGTTAGCTAAAAATATAGTAGTTGAACAACCCCAGATAGCTGAAAAACCTAAGTCACCTGAAAAACCCAAGTCACCCGAAAAACCCATGGTGGCTGAGAAACCTCAATTGGCTGAAAATCCTCAGTTGACTGAAAAACCCCAGTTGGCTGAAAAACCACAGATGGCGGAGAAACCTTTACTAAGTAAAGAGACTGAAGAACCATGGGCAGATGAATAGCCACAAATAAGGCTGAACTTGTTAAGAACTATTATATAAAAAAACAAAAGTTAATCATTATATCAAATCAATTATTTATTTTTATAAGTATATATTTTTATTTTAGTAAATATGTTTAAGAGACAATAACATATTAAGGGTGACAAGACTGGAATTATTCAACATTTTTGCTTCTTGGGATGTGATTGGCTGAACTAAGTCACAAGCCAACTTGATGTATAACAAAGAAAAAAAAATCCATTCTAAAACCTGCAATAAAGATAGCCAATGTTACTGTCCCTTAAACAAAATAATTTATATTTTAATTGATATAAGTCAATGGGATGTATCACTGCTTTTTTATTACGATAGATGGTACCACATATGGACCTAAATACGCAACATTAAGTAAATTTTAAAAGTCCAACATTTAGAATAAGTCGAAAATGGTATTTTTATCAGAATTATTTTTCATATTATAGATATCCTAAGGACCTGATTGGCATCATAACCCTTTCAGCACTGACAATACCAAGCGTGCGTTATGACAAAAAAATATCTATCTGTCTCCAAATTCAGCCTCAATAGATCGTGCACTCATTGCACTTAGTGATTATCTTTATTAAATTGTCAGTGTCATAAAATTTTTGTTTTGTTATTATGTCGAGTTATTATTTGTTGTTCATCATTTTCCAAGAGATACCAAAACCTCAAACTTGTAGCTCTATTTATTCAACCTTTTTAAGGCTGGTAATATTAATATAAAATACATTTATTTGATAAATAAAAGTAATTGCCCAAAATCAGGCCCCAACTCTGTTGGAGCGTGCCTCAACTAAATATAATTCAATAATCATATCTTTTTATTGTGTTTGTTTTAAATTTCATTTCAACATCTGATTTACCCCAGCATTCAAATATAATTTAATTAAATAGTCAATTGATTAAGATTTATGTATGAAATAGTTACAAAACACTATTTATATGATTAGGTTCTTTATTATGATCAGGTACTTTATTACAGATAAAACAATTGGTGGGATAGAAACTATGTAATTATTAAGGTAAAAAAAAGTTTTTGTCAATTGTTGTTATGCTAGGGTAAAATTATTAAAATTAATTACAGATTAGGAAATCGCAATATATTAACTATCAAATAAAAAAGAAATCATTATGACACGAGAACATTTTTGTGGGCCCATATCTCTAAGAAAAATGGGCATTCTCATTTTAAAACAAAAAAAAAGGTACCATTGCCATCTACTAAAAGTTTTGTGTGATACAACCCATTGTTCTACTTTATTTATATAATATCATCAATCATATGCTTTTATTTTAGTTGTCTTTACATTCTATAAGACCATTTAGTATACTTGTTTTGATAAGAACTACCATAAATTATCCAAAAAAAAAACTACTATTAGCCCGTTAAGGTAAGATTAAAATAATAATAATCTACATTTTGATATACGCCACGTGATTGGTACTTAGCTTATCACGGTTATTTCAGCCAATGCATGCCTCATACGTTAAACATGTCGAAAGTCTCTGCCTCAAATCAGCCTCAATTTTTTCTTTGGATATTTTTCCGTAATAAATAATACTTTTCCGTAATAAATAATACTTTTCTTACAAAAGTAGTATAAATTTACTCAGAATGACACAATTACACAAATGTCCTTAAGATTTATTTGGACGTAGTTACGCAAAAAGGATATATGGACCACTATTGTAAGAAAATTATTATTCAAAGGTAAGCTTATTTTTACATGTATATTTTATTATTGGCTTATAAAAGTTGTATAAGACAGTAAGGTTTTGTTTAAAATTCATTAGTCGCCTTAATCAATGTTTATTTATAGTTATTATTGTAGATATAAAAATTGTTAAAAAATACATAAAATGAAGGTAGTTATCATAATTTTAAAGAATAATATTTGTTTTTTGTATAACAAAAAAATGTCGAACTGTTTAGGTATTTTAATTTAGCTTGTGTTACAGTGGGTGATTTTTTCAAGTGGGTTTCAAGGGCAGATCCTAAATCTACAAGGAATAGCTAAAAATGTTCAGAGTAGTCTCAGGGTCGATTTTGATAAAAAACTAAAACTCGTTGCGTGAATTGGTTTGCGTCTGAATGATACTGCGCCACCAGTTCTTATCTTTGGCAGCATGAAGAGCATCATGGACGCTAGTGTTGGTGGTGGAGCGGATTTGGTCGGACCACCGCACCGGGCTTTGGACTCTAGGTTATCTCTTCCCTTTCTGGTAATGTGTCCGAAGTATTGGAGTAATTACAAAAGTAAAACTGCATCATTAGAATTTTGATTTTTTTTTATTTGAGTATGGATCCGGTTGATTTAAAAATAACTATATGTATGTATTATTGCACCACCTGATATTATGAGAATCAAATGGTGGAAAGTAACTTCAAACGAAAAACTAAAGGAAAGTGATTATTTTTCCTTTTTATTTAATAATATTTTACATCATTATATCTCGACAAACCATTAAGGATTGTTTTTAGTATTTATAAACTCTTTATTGCACAAAATAACTTAAAAAGTAGTGTACAAGGGCGAACTTAATGGTTTCGGCATTTTATAACAGCTAACCTTTGGGAGTGTGGCAGAGGATTGCGGATGCATTAAGATAATTATAATTACTTAAGAATACTTAAATACTATTACACAAATACTTACATGATATATAATTAAAATAATATATATAATAAACATAAATATATATTATGTATTAATATATAAACACACTAATAGATTGTTGGTGATTTTTTAAATAAGCCCGTTAGTTTGTCGTCATCATATGAAAATTTTTTGCTATTGTACTTTAGGATTTGGCCTTAAAGTCCCACTTTATAATTCACCCTGTAGATCTACTAAAAACAAGACATGTTTTTTCTCTAATTTATGGTAAGCTAAACTCAAAGGGCAGCATAACAGACATTGGTGATCTAACTTGAAAAAAAAAAAAAAAGTTACAGAAAGTTCCCGTAGTTATAATTAATACTTTGCCGCTATAAAATGGCTACAATAATCCGAGTAGAATGCAGGTATAGTTTTTATTAATTTGTAGTTAATGCTAAATAGGTAGCTTAATGTTATTATTAAATAAAAGCAATATTAATTTCTTTTTAGGATTTGTAATATAATATTTGTATGTATTTGAAATTGGTTCGATTCTCATAGTAAATTATTTCTTACTTTAAAAAAATAATGCAGCTCTATTTAGTAATTTGATAAACCCCAATATTTCACATATTTTCAAAACATTAATAAGCCAAAAAGGTAAATATAAAATATAATCATTTTTTTAAATGAACGCATCGTAACCTTATTTGCTGTCTATGGTGGAAACCTTTATACGAAAATACCGATTTAAAGCGTTTTACACTGACAGTTTCCGTTATTAAGAGTTTCCGTTGTTAAAAGAGTAAATATTTTTATATTATAAACTAAAATAAAAATAATTAACTACGTATTTTTTTATTTTAATTAATCAGTAATAAAAAATAAGTTATGGTGCAGAGAATTTTTCCTAAAAATATCGCCACTCATACAGAGCCTAATCAATTAGGTAGCGAGAGGTCGACGATCGCGCGAACGTTGACTTACGTAATGGGGTGTATCACTAACTTTTTTTTTAACGCTAGATGGCGCATGATACCTAATCTAACTGTCAGTTGCATAGAAAACTTGTATTTTTATTAAGAAATTTATTATTTTCTGGATCTGCCGAAGTGAGCAACTTTTAAGTGTACAAATCGAGATTTCTAAGCGAAATCAAAGATATGGTGATCTCAAAATTGCCGTTCTATTAATTAAACTTGTTTTCTTTTTAAAGACGGTGTGCGCTTTCTTAATTCGTCTTTTAAGTAGGTAACGTTAATTTAAATTACATTTTTTTGTTATAAATATATAAAACTACAAAAACATTTTTAAAATGATGCGATATAGGTGTAAAAAAAGGTACCATTGCCGCTAGCGACATCTACAAAAAGCTTTGCCTGATACACCCCATTCTTTATCTAATATCGACTCGGCTAATATCGAATACGGATGCTGGTCTATCCGAACGGAAACTGTCAATTGAAAAACGCTATTAGTGTTCATATTATTTTAATTTTAAATTCTTATTTTATTTCCTAGAAAGCTGATTGTATACAGTTTTAAGAGAACACTCAGATTTAAAAAAATCTTTTAATGTGTGCGATAGGGTGGGTCACTAACAGCCGGTTTCTTGAAACTACTTAATTCAATCATTATCTTTAAGTTTTTCTTAAGTTAATACGGGTTTCACAAACAATTTTCTCAATACTTAATTATATTTACATAGTTAAAATTACGTATATTATTTTAAATAATAGTTTTACTTTACGGAAAACAGTTTTTAAAACTACTTAATTATTTCTTATTGCTTTGTGAAACGCAAAATTGATAACTCCTCGTATATTTGTATAAATGACAGTTCCCTTCTTAATTATTTCTTAAGTTTTTCTAATGTTTGTGAAACACATTTCTTAAAAAACCTAGTTTATTTTTATTAAGAAATAATTAAGTACCAAATATACGTTCGAGAAGCTGGCTGTATAGTATGTAGAAACAAAAATATTTTCTATTGACTTGTAATAGCAATAAAAATGTGTCATAATTTTATAAGAACTAACTCAGATTTTTTAAATCACAATCTGATAATAATCTTGCTTCCGGATTTACATTGAAATATAGAAAAATAAAATGTATGTTCTTAAAACTTTAATGTTTATTTTTAGATTAAAAAAAATCTTTTTATATGAATACTATATTTTAATTAATTTAAAAAATATTTTTACAACTACTGCTGCTACTAAACGACAAACAGCCAGTTTCTCGAACGTATTTTTGGTACTTAATTATTACTTAAGTAAAAATTAACAGGTTTAGTTTTACTTAAGATTACTTAAGCACCAAAAATACGTTCGAGAAACTGGCTGTTAATCAACCAATTTTTTATATTTCTGTTAGTAAAATATTTATATTTACCCACAAATATTTTGGTAAATTATTGGTATTCGTTTGTAACACTAGACGTTATTCTAATATAAACATATTTCAAAGTGTACATGGTGTATAGTTATTATTGAGATTACTTTGGAAATACAACTAATTCATTAAAAATACCAAAACTTTTAAACTAACATGGAGACAGTTATAATAATATTTTATACCCGTTATAATAGTCCCTAATGACAACATATTATCGCTATTAGAATAATATAAAAAGTTTTTTTGACCCACTCTAGTGTGCGAGCAAGAGAGATGCGAGATGTAACAACCCTGTTAACGATACAACCCTTGTTAGATAAAAAGTCAATAGTATAAAGGAATTTTATTTTATTTATCGATTGTGTATAATACTTGTTTGAGATTAAGTATCATATTGTTAATAAAATATTTATAAATGGCTATTTTTGTTTTATCTTTTATCTGACGTCACCCCAGCGCTCGTACGTGATTGAATATTTAAAAAATTCAGTAGGATGTTGATAACAACTTTTTAGGGAGGAAACCAAAGATATTAAACGAGATGGGACAAGAGGCCGAACGGGAACAAAAGAGATTACTATTTATATGGAAATACACAAAAAAGTAAATTTCCTTGACAGTAATTAAAATCTGAAAATTATAAGCTCTCGTTCTGAGACACTAATAATAACCTAAGCACGCTTTAAGCCATCCCGAGACGTGCATAAACTGTATTGGCAAAACTTCGTGACGTCACAAATGACGTCATTCCTGTGTTTGCAATTGCTATGTTCGACTTGAAAGCAAATAAAGCTTGCTTTTTTAGCGAATTTTGTATAAAAACCATAGACAAACGCCAAGTCGTAACGACTTTCAAAGCGAAATAAAGGCCGCGTTCGTTTTATAGCATTTCCAACATTTCGTAGAAACTTCATAAACCAGCGCGAAATGTCGTTTTTGTTAAAAAAAACTTAAATAAAACGAGCGGTGAGGCTACTTTTTGACAAGTGTTTTCGTTCATGTTTTATCATACCTGGCATCCAACACACATGATATTATTATGGTCTTTGAATTTATTACATAAAATCATTTAAAATACCTTTTTAACAAATATAATAAAAAACTATAAAGTATATAAAAATGGTAAACAAACCATTTTATATGTTAATGACATCTGTCAAAAAGTAACATCAATAACCTTCCTTTCAACACGGTACTGACATACGAAATTAGCATCAAATGTTGGAATTTTCATTAAACTAACGACTTGTGCCAAAAAAAAGTGGTATTTTCATGCTAACATTTCTTAAAACGAACGCGGCCAAAGTGGAAAAAGCTCTAGAAGCGACAAGTCAAACACAGGTGCTGAGGAAGCTATAAAAGCTTCTTAAGCGAGTTTGTAAGGTATTCAAAATGTGCATCTTCTATACATAAAAAAACTATTATGGTATAAATGATCCTGTGTTTGACTTGTCGCTTTTTTTCGCTTTAAAAGTGGTTTGTTTATGGTTTTCATACAAAATTCTGTACAAAAAAAACAAGCTTTGCTTTCAAGTCGAACATAGCATAAAATTGTAATTTGGCAGTTCACGCTCTGAGCATCCAAATCGTGATGTTTGATTCGAAACGAAGGGGTAGCTCGGTATAGATGGTTGAAACCCATAGCTGTTACCTTCTATGGAGAAAGAACATCACAATACATGATTCCTATTATCTGGAATAAGCTGCACTGGTTGGCATAGAAACCTGCAGCCCTTAGTCTACTTAGTCGCAAACGTTATTAGTGTGTTTTTTACGTCAGAGGTTGCGTCATAATTACAAAATATCATTAAATTCTCAACTCTATAAGCGCTCGACCTTGACAGCGGCCGTGCAAATATCAACTTTAATAGCGTGATATATAGTTAACTGATTCCATTATATAACGTTTGGGCTTAAGTAACAAAATATTATTCGGTTAAACAGTTTAGACAGTGTAGTTGTTGAGACCCAGATGGCTAATGGATCAGGGTGGGGATAGATATATTTCTCAATTTTCCCCGGCAGGATCTCAGCCGGAATTCTGCCAGTAATTCGATTGCTTTTGATGCTAGTATAACAGCGTGTGGCCTTCAACTTTGTATGCCTACTTCAGTTCTCCTCCGTGAGCACTGCTCTAGTAAGAGACGAAGCGATATTTTGGACATGCTTGAAGTGTCCATTGTCGGCCTGATAGAACGTAGGACTATAATGATACACTTCGGCAAAATTTGCCAGAATAGTCTGTCACCTTGACGTCAGATGGCAAAGGTTTTCTCTAAAAGGTCGTCTTAAAAAGTTAAATTAATAATCCGGGTCTGGGGATCAGTAAATTTTCGCTTCGCAACAAATTGCTGTACACTTAAAGTAAGAGGATCTTAAGAAAATATTGAATTACCGGCCTAAAGTCTTCGTGGCCTTTCAGAAAACGACTTCCAAGAGGTTCGTTGCTCGAAGGTGTTTGAGGCGATGCGCCAGTGCTGTCTGAAGCATAAACCCGTGTCTCTGGTCTGCGAGGGTTACGATCTGGAGCCGAGGCAATTCGCACCGGTCACAGATAGACCACATCTCAAGTAGTTGTCGTAAGTACAGTTTTCAATTTCATCCATAGTGAGGTGAACTCTAGTCTATAAGATCTAATTTTAAATATTTTAGGACTGTGGAATTTTAGATCGGTAGTTTGTAAATACTAATTTCCACACCATGTTTCTCTTTATATTAAGTGTCAATTTTCTCTGAAAGAATATCACTTGACATGTTTATCAAACCGATCAACATGTTTTTTTTTTGATCCCCAATTTGTTTCCCGATCCGAATTAGTTTTGATCCCCATAGGCGCGTTATTCTCCGTCCATCTTCCTGTAGTCCGCCAAGGTCATCCACAGTGCAAAACTACAATGATGAATAAATAGGCTTGACATACGTCAATAATAATTATTATTTTCTTGTTGGACTTGCACGATCTAATTTTCATCCAGCGACAGCTCTTTGCTGAATGCGTGTCTGATAGTGTGTATGCTTTTTTAGTAGGTGGTAGGCGGACTGATGGTGGTAATTTGCCCAGTCTAGATTTCGTGTAGATAAACCCAGAAAAGTATATTCACACATTTCGGGATTAGGCTTGAGTTACCGTCATGCCAGCATAGTGTTAGGGACTGATTTCAGTCATGAGTGTCTGATTCCAGTTGCTAACATTCATATACCTCGCGCGCCACTTACCATCAGGTGGACGCAAGGTCAGTAGTATAAAACATAAAATGCTACATCCAGCACAGCAGCCTTGGCGAGCTATACAGCAAAATGGATGGTGGCCTTAAGATATTCTTATGGGGACCAAAAAATAATCATTTGGTTTACTAATATCCTCATGTAATTTTCTTATCTTTTCATTACCATATGTCACTGCTTGGATAATAAAATAATGTTATAAATCAAAGGACTTCAATCATCTGCTTCCTGTTTTCCAGGTACTATGGACCAGCGTCGCCATAAGGTTTTAGGAAAACGAAGTTGGATGTTCAGATTTCCTAAGACGTTTCAGATCACATTTACAGTACTCGGTCTTGGGATTTTCTTCTCCAAACCTATCTACGACATTTGCTTCGCCACGAGACCAGAGTTCGATTACTCCGAACCGCCAACAACTTTAACTCCAAAGTTCTCTAAAGTAAAAGACAATGGAATCAGTGAAACGGGCTAGAGAAAGATTTTTAAAATATCCGCTGATTTTTGGCAAATGCTCTAAACAAAGTGCTAATTATGCTCGTTGCGTGTTGTTAAAGGAGGGTTCTGTCAAGAAAGACGATTGTGTTAAGGAATTTAGTGAATTTTCATCCTGTTTAGCAGCGGCAGCCAAAGAACTTAAAACTAGAATTTAAAGAGTGTTAGCTTTAACTTTGACTTTTCCTATTGCACGTTTAACATCTTTGCCACATATTTTAACTTAGAAATCAACTATGGCTATAAGAAAAATCCTAGATTTGCCATTAAAATGGCATCTTTTGACCGGTTTTATAATACGTCTAGTTTTGATATTGTATGGAGAGTATCATGATCGTAATTTTGAGCTGCCGTTTACAGATGTGGATTACAGAGTTTTTACTGATGCAGCCAGATACGTACTTAAAGGAGAATCCCCTTACAAGAGACACACTTATAGATACAGTCCTATTATCGCATATTTAATGGTCCCAAATATTATTCTTACAGGTGTTTTCGGCAAATTTCTCTTTTCGGTTTGCGATTTGTTAGTTACTGTAGTTATAAGAAAATTTGTGGAATTGCATTTAAAAGGACAAGGAAAGTCTAAGGTTATATCTCAAGTCGCACAAATCAGCTGTTTATTCTGGCTCTATAATCCTATGAGCATAGCTATTTCAACCAGAGGCAATGCTGATTCGTTTCCCAGCATTTTTATCATCCTGTCAATATTATTTCTTCAAACCAATTTAACCACCAGTTTGGTCAAATATATCCTTTCAGGAATTTTCTTGGGCATTTCAATACATTTACGTATTTATCCCATTGTTTTTAGTTTACCAATGTATTTATCTTTGGGTGGTTTTAATAAGATCACAAGAAGTACTAGTTTAACTGATGCTATGATTGCGTTTTTACCAAATCGAAAACAGTTGCTGTTAGCTTTCAGCTGTGTGGCAACATTAGCTCTCCTGACTTATGGAATGTACATTTTGTATGGCTACGATTTTCTTTTTGAGACGTATATTTATCACCTCTTTAGGAAGGATGTTAGGCACAATTTTTCCGTGCTGTTCTATTATACATACTTGACCTATGGCCAATTTCCTTTTGACTTTGTTAAAACAATGTGTTCCGTCTGCGAAGGTATAATTCTTTTCCTTATAAGTTTGAAGTTCGGTTGCGATTCCAAGACCCTTCCATTTGCCCTGTTTTGCCAAAGTGTCGTTTTAGTAGCTTACAATAGCGTGATGACGTCGCAGTATTTTATATGGTTTTTGTCTCTACTACCTTTAATAATCCATAATTTGAAGATACCGCTATCGAAAGCGATAGCTCTAACTATAAGTTGGTTATTTTCGCAAGCATTTTGGTTATATTATGCTTACGAGTTGGAATTCAAGAGTGAGCCAGTTTTATTTATGATAGGATTCGCAGGTATCAGTTTCTTCATCACCAATACCCTTCTCTTATCTTTTATTATTAAAAACTATAAATCGGGTTATGGATATGGAAAACTTTCGGGCAAATCTGACTAAAACTTCGAATACTTAAATTTGTTTGGATCAAATGTTTACATATATTTAATCGTTTATGTTTGTAATTTCGCTATAATTACCTCAATGTTAGCATTTTATTCAATTATTACTGTTATATATACTTCACATTGTTTTGTGGGTAAAATAAAATACAGAGGGCTAATATAAATCCTTGAGGAAGGCCGTTTTTATTTGTTTTAGATTATTTTCCATGTAAATTATTACTTTGCCTTTACAATTATTAAAAAGTTGCAATAACTATTAAATTATCGTATTTATCATATAGTAAATTAAATTTAGAAAGATTTTACGATTAGTAGATCAAACGGTTTTGTCAAATCTATAAATATCAGTCATCACGAAGTGAAATGATAGATTAATTAGTTTAATTGTAGATAGTATTAAAAATGTAGTGAGTAGATATAAGTTTTCAATTAAATAAATGTTTTTATTGAATTTAACTAGTTTTTTTCTTACCTACCCAAAATACTGAGGACTTTTAAAAATCATACGAAGATCGCGAACGACCGACTCATGTGATTATTTAATGATATTTTCATTCATGCAATTAAATCACAATCTGTCGTAAACGATTTTCATTAATGTTAAATATTATTGAATGTTTTTGGATAATATTAGTAAATAACAAGGTTGAGCCGAGTTGATAAATCTTTAAAATGACATCAAAATAGTATTCCTTCCGGAATGGTCAGAAACCACGCTTTCAAAGAAGCGAATTCACATTCAGCCAACTAAAGTAAACTGCCGGCCCATCAAGACAAGTGGCAAACTTGTCGATGCCTAAAAAATAGATTATTGTGTCCAGACTAGGAATCGAATCCTGTACCTCCGCGTCTAAATCCATATACTTGACTGCTGGACCAAGGAAAATCGGCATGAAATCTGAAAAAGTATTTAAGTGGTACTGCTTTAACATCTACATAATTCAATGGTAGTAAATACAAAATTCAACAAATCATGCACGTAACTGGAGTTGATTTAAAACGAATAATCTGTAACAATGAATACAATCAAAGGTGTAACCTTAAACTTGCAAAACTGGACTCCAATCGCATCACTATAAAGATCGTAATCACTCAAAATTATGAGAATTAAATGCATCTTGATATTCGTACATAAAATGTGAGAGAGAGCGTTGTAAATTTGCGTCGAGCGAAAGAGATAGACATCCTAGGCTCCTATAGGAAGTCTAGGGCGTTCTATTGATCTGTCTGCACACGGGACGCGTAGAAGAAGCGAAAAATTTACAATTTTACAACTGTTTGCGTGAAGACCACCTGAAGAACTGAAGGTAAGAAAGATACTTTTTCTGTTATTATTTAACTATTATTCTTTAATATAAGTAGTAGGTAGATATTTTAGGATAGAAAGTACAGTGTTAAACCAATGTTAAATCAATTGCAAGCGAAGTTTAATATAAAATCAGCATTTGGCAACAATAAGAATTTCCGGTTCATGTAATCATTTACCACCACTCATTGTTAATAATACAATTGTGTTAAGTGTGGGCCAATTTGTCCAGAATTATGTTCTGAAAGGTTTATCCTCAGCAATGGAGTTCTAGGACTTTTGCCATGTTTGTTTTTTTGTGTTTTTACCTTATTTCGCTTTGAAAGGCGTTCGAGTAGCGTTTTCATCTGGGAACAAGAATCCTTGGCCCTAGATTTTCATTAACTTTGAAACCTTCTGTAAAAAAAGCTTTCTATGAGAACATGGGGTTGGTGTAGGTTTGTAATGATTATTGTCATGTTTGACTTGAGAGCAAAGCAAAGTATTCAACGTTAATTTGTATGAATACCATAAAGCAACGCCAAGTCGGAACAACTTTCAAAGCAAAATAAATTGAAAAAAAGCGCTTAAAGCGATAAGTCAAAAACTATTTATTTATATAAGTATATCGTGTTTGACTTGAAAGCAAAGTACGCTTTTTTTACTGAATTTTGCTTAAAGAGAATGAAAACGCAAAGCGAAAGAAAGTAAAAAAGCGCTTTCAGAGACAAGTCAAACATAATATTTTTTTTTTATCTGCTCGCTAGCGCGCTGTAAGCAAAAATTCCGCGCAATGCTGCCGGGGCGCTCAGTGTTCATAGAAAATTTGATAACGCAATTGGCGATACTTTCATGAAAGTAAAGTATCATGGTGATGGTCCGTGTCGCCGACGTCGTGACCGTTTCCCTTTTGGGATGGTCAGCAACCACGCTAATAAAGAAGCGGATTCACATTTAGCCAACTTTACTATAGGCCAATCATGACAAGTGGCAAATTCGTCGATGTCTCCAGCGTACCAAACTCGAGAAAAGTCACAAATAAATTTAATATTATTGAAATTTATTTACATTAATAAATATTTTTGTGTCCCGACCAGGAATCAAACCCGGGACCTCCGAGTCTAAATCCACGGACTTAACCGCTAGACCACGGAGGCAGTCTTTCATGGAATATAGGCCATAAACCGTTTCGCTGAAACCTTTGAAAGTAATTTTTAAAAATAGATAATGTACTTACCTACAATTAAATAATTTATATTTTTTTTAAAGTAAAAGTTAAGCTTATAAAAAACTGAACATTTTGTTAGCCCTTTGTACTTATGTGCAATAAAGTCTTTAAATAAAAATAAATATTTTTGTTTTATCAAATTCAATAAAATTTATATGGAGCCTCTAAGACCTACTAAACAAAAAAGTCATCAAAATAATTTTATAATTGGCGGAATGACCGCGCAATAGATGATGCATAAAGCCTTAGAAAACAAAAGGATATGGTACGAAGACACGCGTGGAACTAGCAAACTACATTTAATTTACGCACTTGAGACGATAGCAAGCGCGCTCTCTATGCATTCTGTCTTGCTCGCGTCCGACTGTGACAGATTTTGACGGCATCGTTGATGTAAGTGTGCGGACTGTGGTGTCAACGGAGCGTTTGTTCGTGAATGTCACACTTTTTTAAAATTTTCTATTTCTCTGGAATAGCGAATCATATACCCTAATATCGTGTTTGTCTATCAGTGTTTTTGTGTTCTGTGTTCGTAAGTGTATTGTTTCTTTGTAAATAAGTGTAATTACAGTGTAAGTAGTAGTATAGTAAGGCACGTTGTAATTTTAGGTTAGATTAATTATGAACGAACCGCCGGACCCCGGGGGCGGGACGTGCACTCGCCCTTCGACTCCTATATGCCCTCTATCTCCCGCTGCGTTCATTACGCTCCCCCCAGAATCTCCAATCCAGTCAGATAATTTCTTCTCTCCTCCTTCTCCCAGTGATTTTAAAAAAATAACCAAACGAAAAATGAAAGATGATAAAAAAAATAGATTCAAACATAAAAAACCAGACCAAAGTATCAGAAATCCTGCCTATACTAACTCGGACTCCTCTGACACAGAACCAACAACCAAACCCATAACTACCTCACCAAAAATGCCCCAAACTCTCCCCCGTGACAGTCCTATCTCACCTAATATTCCCCCAACTCAACCTTCTCAATTAAATAGCAGACAAAAGTATGACTCCAAAGACAAAGGACCATTTGTGGTTCATATCCAACGCATTGAACTTAACCCTACCTCTGGCACAACTATACACCCGGTTACTTTTGGGTTACTGGTGCACAAAAACCTCACAGCTGGAATATTGGAAGGAAGCATCAAAAGCATTGGCAGAAACAGAATCACAATGAGTTTTATTTCCCCCGAATACGCCAACACATTCCTAAACAGCTCATTTTTGGAGAAAAAAAAATTCAAAGCGTTTATACCTTCTTTCAGCATTACCAAAATGGGTCTTGTCCGTGGCATTCCGGCTGAGTGGTCTCCAGAAGAGATCATAGAATATGTTTCATTCCCCCAAAACTTTGCAGGTAAAGTTCTCCGAGCCCGCCGTCTTAACCATAAGACGATGGTGGATGGGAACCCGGAGTGGAAACCCTCACAAACGGTGGTTCTCACCTTTGATGGACAATCATTACCCGAAAAAATATTTGTATGCTACAATGCACTCCCAGTACAAGTTTATATATATCCAACTGTGCAGTGTTTCAATTGTTGCCGTTTCGGCCACACCAAAAATATCTGCAGATCCAAGCCTAGGTGCTTTAAGTGTGCTGAAGAGGGTCACTCGGGTGAATCCTGTCAGGTAGATGGAGAAGCTGCATTCTGCATCTCCTGTAGAGGCCAACATTACGCAATCAACAAGAGCTGTCCGGAACATCTAAGACAAATAAACATAAAATCCGTTATGGCTGAAAAATCCATATCATATGCAGAGGCATCAAAATTACAACCCCCTGTATATAGATCATATGCTGACATTACCTCATCTAGCAAGGCAGACTTTCTACCACCTCTGAGAGAACAAGGACCTCTCCGCCCAATGTCCACCTCATATAAAAAAATGGTCACTCTAAAACCTCGTAACCCATTTCCCCTACCTAAAGCATATGACAGAAACGCTCATTTCAACATTATAAGCACCCCTCCATCTCAAACCCCCAACGGATGTGCTATCAGCACACCCACCAATGACTCAACAACTGACAAACCCATAGCCGAATTTCTAACCTCACTCTTAAACTTTATAAGTACCTACTCTAAAAATACTGTACCGTCCAACGAAGCCACAAATATTCATCCATTACCCATACTAAATAATACTGGCCCCTTGTGCCCAAATCCTCCAGTGGAACTGCCAAAGCGTTAGATCTGCCTGTAAGAAGGCAGAGCTAACTGTTTTGGCAAAGCTCTATCAACCTACTATCGCTGCCCTCTCTGAGACTTGGCTTAAGCCAAAGTCGGAATTTAGACTCTCTGGCTACAACAGTGTCAGAGATGATAGACCTGATGGTTGGGGCGGCTCCGCCCTTCTCATCTCATCCTCATTTTCCTTTACTTCCATCCCTATCCCCCCCCATAACAAAGAACTCCAAATTGTTGCTGCATGTGTCAATAACATCTCATTTACATCCATATATATAGCTCACCCCACTCCTTCCATACTAACAGAATTAAAAAACATTCTTGCTACTATTCCTAAGCCCCTAATTATTATGGGAGATCTTAACTGTCACCACCGATCCTGGGGATCTGACAAAAATAACCTATGCGGCACTCTCCTTATAGAAATACTGGATGACTTAAATCTGTGTCTGCTAAATGACGGATCCCCCACATGTCGCAATAGACCCAACGAGATGGCTAGTGCCCTAGACCTTGCATTCTGCTCCCCAGATCTAGCATCTCAGGTTTCCTGGTCCATTTCTCCATCCTCCTATGGCAGCAGACACTTTCCCATTATACTCACCCTCCCCTTTGAATCCCGACCTCTTAGCAATCCCGATCCCTTACTTAAATATAAATTGGAAGAAGCTGATTGGTCACTCTATGCACAAACCCTCGAATACAAAATGACAAAACTTCCACCAATATCCACAACATCCATAAATGCATGCCTAGAGGCACTGACCCAGGCAATTTTGGAGTCTGCTGATTCAGCCTTCCCTAAAAAGAAAAAATCCACAGCAAAACCTTCATCCCCTCCATGGTGGGATCGAGAATGCACTAACCTCATAAATGCTCGCAAGGAAGCCGAATTGTTGTACAAACAAAACCTAACTATGGATAATTATGTTAATTTAAACAGAGTGATGGCTATATGCAAAAAAACATTTGGTTCCAAGAAGCGTCAAAGCTGGGAGAGATTTTGCTCCTCCATCTCTCCAGACACACCCTCCACCCTGGTTTGGAAGCAAATTAGGAGATTTCGATCAGCCTACTCCCCTCCCGGAACATCTAATATTACCAAAGAGCTGTTAGAAAGATTTAAGGACAAGATTGCCCCACCTACAGCCCCCTTTATTGACCAACTCCCTTTTACCTACACCATCCCCCCCTCAGACAGTCCCATAGACCTTCCATTTTCCCTCCAAGAGTTGAAATTCGTTTTGGACAAGGTTAAAGACTCCTCTCCTGGACTAGATGGAATCCCCTATTCCTTCCTGTCCAACTCCAAGGACAGTGCTCTCACATACTTTCTTAAATTGATCAATGCAACTGTTGACACAGGTCACATTCCCCCATCTTGGAAATCCCATCTAGTAATCCCAATCCTCAAACCCAGTAAAAACCCTGATGACCCAGATTCCTACCGCCCTATAGCCCTGTCCTCTGTACTGTCTAAAATTACCGAACACCTTGTTAAAAATAGACTTGAGTGGTTCGTTGAACATAAAATCAAATTGGCTGCCACACAATATGGTTTCAGAAGAGGTAGAAGCAGCATGGACAATCTCAGCATATTTACTTCGCAGATACGCCTTGCTTTTTCACACAACAAATACGTCATAGGGGCATTCTTAGATATCTCTGCTGCCTATGACAACGTCCAGCTCCCTGTGCTCAGGAAAAAGCTTCAACAGCTGAGTGTCCCGGAGAAATGGACTAACTTTATATTTAACCTCTTTTCCCAAAGACTGGTAATATTTCGATATCAATCTCAATCTTTCCCCCCCCGGTTAAGCTATAAAGGCCTGCCTCAAGGATCGGTTCTGAGTCCTCTTCTATATAATATATATACTCATGACTTAGAAGCATCAATTAATACAAAGTGTAAAATGCTACAATATGCTGACGATTTATTGGTTTACTCCTTGGACTCTGACATCAAAAAGGCCTCCAGTTCAATGAACCTTTCCCTAGATTCTCTTTCAAAATGGCTGAATTGTAACGGTCTGGACTTATCAGCTCCTAAGAGTACGGTGGTTGTGTTTACTAGAAGACGGAAAATACCCCCTATTCAAATCACGGTTCAAAATTGCAGAATCCCAGTAAAGACCCACACAAAGTTTTTGGGGTTGACTATGGATAACCATTTAACATGGAAAGCTCACTGTGAATCCATTGCTGCAAAATGTGAAAGAAACCTTAACATCCTGCGGTGCCTGGCCGGTGTCTGGTGGGGCGCCCACCCATACACACTCAGAATCTTGTACAACGCCATCATAAGAAGCGTCCTGGACTATGGATCATTCCTGATGGAGCCAGCTAATAAATCGGGACTCAAAAAACTAGACCTTATACAATCTAAAGCACTCCGAATCATCACTGGCGCCATGAGATCCAGCCCAGTTAATGCCTTACAAGTGGAGTGTTGCGAACCTCCCCTACCATGCAGAAGACAATACCTTGCAGACAGATTCCTCTTCCGTTCTTCTCTATTCTCCCAACACCCTCTTTTTCCCATATTGAAACAGCTGGCAGACTTGACCTCCTCCTCCCAATACTGGCTCCACAAAATTCCACCCCGACTGGTTAACAGCTTAAATAAGTTAGGAGTATTGGACACTAAAATCCATCAATCTTTAAATCTGCCTATGTTTTCACACCCATATGAGACAGTTACCTACTCTCCTGAGGTAATCCTGGATCTTGGCCTTGATAGGGATGATCCACAAGCCAACCTAAAACTCCTCAATATTATGAACACCAGATGGATGGGCTGGAATTATATTTATACAGATGCGTCAAAATTCTCGCAGGAAGGTTGTGTTGGGGTTGGTGTGTACCATGACAACTATAATATTGTAAGGAAATTGAAGTATCCTCCGGAAACAACAGTTTTTACAGGAGAATTCATTGGCATCCTGGAGGCAATCAAATATGCCTTATTATTCAAATTGCCTAAAACCATTATATTTTCAGACTCCCTCAGCTCCTTACAATCCCTAAGATCCAACCCCTTTTCTAAAAACTCTATCAACCCTATCCTCTTCCACACAAAAGAACAAATACGTAAATGCTCTCTACATGGGATGTCACTAGTACTCGCCTGGATCCCCAGTCATTGTGGAATCCTCGGCAATGAAAGAGCGGACCACATTGCTAAAGAAGCAGTCGAATGTGGGGACATTTTCCCTTATGAATTGTATCCCCATGACCTAATACTGCAACCAAAAAAATACTTATATGAATCTTGGTCAGACCAATGGCCAAGGAGCAGCAAACTAAAAGGGACATACTTCTCTCAGATACAACCATCAATTCCCATTAAACCTTGGTTCTCCAACATTAAACTAAGTAAAAAAGATACATCAACTCTGTGCCGCCTAAGATTGGGTCATTGCTGCTCTACCTCTTTTCTCGCTAAATTAAGGATTAAGGACTCATCAATCTGCGAATGTGGGCTCGATGAGGGAGACGTAAACCATATAATTTTCTCCTGCCCTTTGTATGATAGAACTATACTATTAAAGTCCCTCTACAAAGTTACACCCTTTCCTACCTCCATAGCCTCACTCCTTTCCTCTCCTAATCCTAATGTTTACATCATTATTACCAAATTCCTCAATACAAACAGTATTAACCTCTAAATAAACAACCGGGGGCACAGCATTGCATATGGGACAGATGTGGACCGTCATGGTTCCGGTCAACGGGACCATGTCCCCTTTCTCTACTCCATGCAGATTGAGAAAGTAATTTCTTCAATATGCATGGGGGATGGGAGAATGGACATGACCCAGTGAGATGGGCGCTGCGGCGGCGGCTCTGACCCCGTATGCAGTGCTGTGGCCCCGCGTGCTGAAATGTATATAATTAATTAAGTTATAGCGTGACTGTTGTGTGTGTAATGTCCACACTATTAATAACTCATTGTGTTGTGTAATATGTCTCTTGTGATGTGTTGTGACGTATCATTCCCACTAAACTACTAACCAATCCCCCCTTTTCTTTTGTTTTAGTGTTTGTGATTCACCGCGACCAGTAGATAAAATAAATATAATATATATCTATATAGAAATCAATTCACATCAATAATTCATACAAACGTGATGTTGGCACAAATGCCTTAGTGGCGATTGCCATTACTAGTCTACTAGACTAGTTTTAAAAAAAGAAGAAGAAGAAGTGCGGACTGTGCGAGTAGTTGTCTATTGGTTCTGCATTTTGTACTTAACTATATAGCGCGTGCCGTATCTTCTCCTTTTGTTTTAAAAAAAAATACTAGGTGGAAGACACTTTGGATTTAGTATATTTATAAATATTTATTTAGTCATGTACAAGTTCATATTTACATTTCAGATTTATTGAAACGAAGTCAATCAAGAAGACTAAGGGAAAAAGACTGGGGACTATTTTGGATTATTCTTGGAGCGATCAAGGCTGGAAATAAGCTGGAACGACAGTACGAATTTTTGACACATCATAATAGACGACTAAATTAAAAGTTGCAGACAAATATGATTTCATCATCACAAAGACTATAAAAATAATTAATAAAATCAGCCAACGAAATAACAAGTGTTATCAGTGCTGTAATTAATACTGAATTGACTAATTGTTTATAAAGAAATTTACTAAAGGTAGTTTTTATTTTTGTTAACGCTAAAACGCAAAGTCGTAGCTTCTAATAACCATGATTTTAAACATGGAAGTGTTTTTACCCTTTTCAAAATTGCCATTTAATTTCCATGTGTTTTTTGGCTTATTCGTTCGTTTAGCTGTTATTTACTACAACGATTTTCATGATAGAATACCGAATGCTTCAGCATCGTTTACCGACATTGATTATGTCGTCATCAGCGATGCGGCGAGGCACATATCGAACGGCCATTCGCCCTACAAACGGGACACTTACAAATGGAGTCCAATCATAGCGTTTCTCGCTTTACCAAACACTATTTACGGCAAAGACGCAGGCAAGATCATTTTCTCAATTATTGATATCATAATTACAGTTTCAGTCAAGCGTATTATTGAGCTGCAGCTTAAAAGCGATAAGAGGATTCAGAATCCTGAAGTGATTCCGGTAGTTTCTCAAAGAAGCGCGTTGCTTTGGCTTTATAATCCAATTCATGTTGGGATTTCCTCTCGAGGCAATGCTTTTTCCATTCCAACATTTTTTATTATACTGTCGTTACTGTTTTTACAACGAGGGTTTGGCAGGGGCCTTTATAAATATGCATTATCAGGCATTTTCTTGGGTATAGCAACAAACATCTATATATACCCCATATTTTTTTTATTCCCTATGTATTTGTCTTTAGGAGTTTACAGAGGGAGATTTTACGATTATTTGCCAAATAGAAAACAAATTATATTTGTGTTCAGTTGTTTGATCACTGTTTGTTACTTGCTTGGTTTGTTTTACCACTTATATGGGTATGATTACCTTGAGATAACTGTACTTAAACCTATTACTTGTCGCTATATCAAGCCGAGCTTTTCTATTTTGTTTTTTTATACTTATATAGCTGAAGATCAGTTGCCCTATGATTATGTTCGTATGTTGACATTTACTTGTCAAACTTTATCGATTTTGGTTATCGCGAAAACTTTCGCGCGGGATCCTAAGACATTGAATTTCGCCTTATTTTGTATTACGACTGTTATGGTGCTCTACAATAATATTGTGATGACGCAGCACTATGTGTGGTACATATCTCTGATTCCATTATTCGTCCATAACTTGGAGATTAGTAGCAATAAGTTTTCTTATGTTATAATGATGTGGTGTTTGGGGCAAGGGGTGTGGATGCTTTGCGCTTACGATATAGAATTTAAAGGACATCCCGGATTTATCATGATTTGGTGGAAAAGTATTTTTATGTTTTGTGGTAATCACTTTATATTGTGCTATTTTATAAATCATTTTGTCCCGGGATATGGGTATGGGAAATTGATTCGAGAAACTACTAATGCTCCAACATAGATAGTCAAATAAAAGGAGTTGCTCATTTGGCATTAACGTCCCGCTTTCCATTAGATAGGGGCGATAGCCGACTATAGAAAATATTTTTTTACCACTTTTTGTGGTTAGGTTATAATCCAGGGTTTCCCAAACTTTTAGGGGTTGAGCGGGGAGACGGCTGGCACATGCGTTATGTCCGTGATCGGGTGCTGCTGTGGCCTGGGATTTCTGCCAAACACGTTCAATTTATTGTCCTTAAATTAGCAGAGGTTGTGTTGCGGATTGATGGCTTTCGGGTTGCCACGGGCAAGTAGCCTATCTTAATTCTAACATACCACTATACCAAGTACTCATGAATAGGTGAATTTGAAAGATATTTGTGTATTTATTGTTGTTGTGTAATTCTGTATTTGTTTCATTTGTAAATCTGATATAGCTGAGTTTTCCTTTCTCAGTCGGATTAAACATCAACAGGTCACTGGAATCTGCTTACTCTTTGGACCACTTCCTTGCTTAGTCTTCCACTAACAGAAGTAGAATCATTCAAAATATTTTAAATAATGACTTGTCACAAATTCCTGTAATAGGTTTACGTGAATAAAGATATTTTGGACTTTGACCTTTTAGTTCGCGGCGCACTTACAGTTTTAATATTTAATCTCAGCGCCCGTAGTCGTTAGTACTCTAAAAAGGTATACGAACACTATGTAGATAGGCACAACAATTAAAACATTTGCAGTTTTTATATTTCCATTAAAATGCAGTAACATTTTAACAATAAGATTAAATTTTATTAAATTAAGATGACAACTATGCGAGATTGATACCGCCACTCTTATTTTTTTAGCCTTTGCGCTTTCCGTTATTCTTTTACGACGATATTTTGAACTAATACCGAACGTAAAAACTAAATTTCGTTTCCAAGACGGTACACACTTTTTGGGAAACCCTGCTATAATTAATTAAAACGCTCATATTAATAAATAATAACTATTTAACTTAGTACCTACATAAATGTTAGATTAATACTTTATGCTGCAGTCCAAAATCGAAATACGCGACTGAAAAACCTGTCCGTGTGAAGATACGGTACGACACATAACGCGTGGAACTAGCAAACTACGAACCGTATTCATTTAATGAACAGTACTTGTTAACAATCTTATTTATAATATTGCCCTTTTTATTACCCTTATTTAGCATTAAACATGATGTTTTTAAAACACGTTAAAACTGTAGAAAAAAATAATTATATAAAATTAAATCAATTTAATTATAAGACCTAAAACTAAAAGTACAGATAAAATATAATTAAGAGAGTATAGTGCTTGTAAGTATTTTTAAAGATTTTTCAAGTCTACTTTGAGAAATGTCCTACCTAGTCAATGAACTTTCATCATTCATCATTAGAGCCCCTAGAACACAGCGTCCTAGACCTCCACTGCTGGAGATGGGCCTTCCAGAACATATATCTGGAGAATTTGGCCTACACTCGCCACGCTGGCCAGACGGCTTGGCGAGGAGTCAATGAACTTACTAGTGAATAAAATTACGACATTTTGTTTTTTTTTTTTTGAAGATATATTAGGTAAATACTCAATATAAATATAAAAATAAAATTTTTAAGTAAAATATAGAGGGAAAGGAGTTATTAATGGTTTTTGCAATTTTTCTCTTTCTAATTAGGTATATTAAAGTGAACATATGTCCAAATATGACTGTAATATTCTTTTCTAGATAGTTGATAAAAATCTTTGAAAATATTGGATTGTGCGAGTAAGAGGGATGCAAGAGCGTCAAACTCTCTTAACATCACTAGTGGTGTATGTATACCTACAATATATTTAGCGCGTTCTGTATCTGCTCCTTTGACTAAATCGCGTGCTGTTTTTTACGCACACGAACGTAAAAATGAGTTTTATTACATCGTTCATAAGCGCAAAAGTAATATAATGGAATTCGTTAACTATATATATATCACGCTATTAAAGTTGATATTTACACGGCCGCCGTCACGTCGAGCGCTTATATAGTTGAGAGTTGAATAATATTTTGTAATTATGACGCAATCTCTGACGTAAATAACGAAATCCACTAATAACATTTGCGAATTAATAGGCCTGCTGGTATTCGAATTTTGAATCCTAGCATAGGAGTAATTCGCATAGACAGCAATGCGCGCTTTGTTTTTAGTGAATCTTGCTTTAAAGTGAATGAACACGCTACACACTTTCAAAGCGAAAGTATAAAAAGTGCTCAAAATCGCCAAGTAATAGGGCATGTGTGCCTACTATAGTCTTGTTCGGCTATTACTTTTAAACTCGAAAGTAAAGCAAAATTCAGTATTAATAAAAAGCGCGCTTTAAGCAGGAGCGAATACGCCTGTGTACGTTGTGTTTGACTTGTCGCTTTAAGTGTTTTTTTTTTTCACTTTGAAAATCGTTCGATTTGGCGTTTCTCTATTTTTTTTTACAAAATTCGCCAAAAAAAGCAAGATTTGCTTTCAAGTCGAACATAGCAGTAATAGAACTTTTTTAAATGCATTGTGACGACGTATTTTGAACAAAAACTGTCATAATTAGTGCTATATTTGACTTTTTTACCGAATTTTGTATAAAACCTATAGAACGCCAAGTCGAACTTTCAAAGCGAAATAAAGTGAAAAAAATCGTTTAGAGCGACAAGTCAAGAGATTCAAGTACCTACATGTCTATATAATCTGTGATTCAAGTTCATCGGTTCGTAGTTTGCTAGTTCCACGCGTAATCTATCGCACTCTTCATAGTCTGTGATCTATCGTTCCGTTTTGCCAGTACTCGTTTCTGTGCGTTATTATTCTAAGGTTGTACCGATGTAAGTAGGTAATAATTATAAAATTATACATGGATAGACGCAAAATAAAAGGCTTTAATAGTAATTAGATTGTTTTATTTAACATTAGATTAAAATCACTAAGTTATCAATCAACACATCTACTATTCGCGCTTATACCTAAATTATTTTAAATAATGTGCTACAATGTGAATAATTATGGAAAACGATAAATTGGACTTTAAATATGGGGCAAAAGTTGCAGTTTATTTGCGGTTTTCCCGCGCTGTCAACTGTCATATTTTACCCGACGTGTTTGAGCTATGGTGCCGCGAGTGACTCCAATAAAAGCATAAAATTCTGCACAATCTGGAATTTGATGATGACCTCATTAACTCATGAATAAGAAAGATATATTACGTCAGACTTGGCTGTATGAGCTAGACCCTTTGCCTTCCCTATCATCTCATTCATCATCCATCGGGAGAAGATTCATATTTTTTGTTGAACACAACACTGTTTATGCTAAATTTAGTTCGAGAATTTAAATTATTGACAGCTATAAGTCTGGTTTCAGTCAATCTCATTCTTTAGATTTCCGAACCATTATTCGCACATTAACGGAAGTGCTGGCCGCATTCCTCGTCACGCTCGCGCTGCTTTGAACGACTTCATTCGAAGGGCTTTCGTCACTGCCGGAGTACCCACAATCCTAGAACCCTCTGGGATTGTACAGAGCGATGGCATGACCGTTGGGCCGTGGAAACTTTGCAGGTGGTTTGGACGTGTGATGGGGCTAATGTGTCTACACATGTCCCATCCCACACCAGGGACCTGTCAAGCGAGGGAAGTGCCGCGGATTCTGCTGAGAACCTCAAGCAAATTCGCCAACCTCTACAGGTCTATGGGGATACTCAGCCTGGCCAAGGAGTTGTCCAAACAGCAAACGGAAAAGAATGGAAACAGGAAAGCTGGCAATTATTTCTGCCAACGTATTAGGTTAGCTATACAGAAGGGAAATGTTTTCCAGTCTTCTTGGGACTATCACTCAAGGGTCGTCTCTAAAGGTCATCTTTTACTTATAGTTTTTTTTTTTTACTTTATATTTATTTTATTTTTACTTTTAAGTATTAATTATAAATATTTTATTTGCGTTATTGTGCAATAAATTGCAATAATTTTATATTGTGCAAAAATAAAAACAATATATAAACAATTAAAGTATGTATTTATTAACATTTTAAGTATCTATTTGCTACTTTTTGGGCTCAGTTAGATTAATTTTGGTGGCGTCTTCGGCCACGGGCTCTCCTTGTGAGAATGAAGATAATTTCTTGCCGATTCTCTCGTGAACGTCGAGATATTTGGCTACACATCGGTCTAAACAGACTGATTCACCTTTGCCTGAAAGTAAAAAAATATATATATAAAAAATATGTTTAGGTATCTTCTTCCGATGGAAATAAATGAGATGATAGGGATTATCATCCAATTCAAGATGTTGCAGAATTTGATGCTTAATATTCTTTCGGACTTTGCGGATTTTTTTTGGGATATTCCCGTGCTGTAAACTCTCATATACCCTATGAAAACCCCAAAAAAATCCGCAACTTTTTAACGTCAAATTTATCGTTCAATTTATCGTTCTTTTAGATACATTACTTTTGACTACCAATATCCATAGTAAAGTTATTTTTACAATACAAAAAAACTTGCTCATTACATGTTTGTGGAAAACGACTCATAAGTCATAATAAACATAAATTTATTTAATAATAAACATATTGGTCCCAACATTTTTTTGTATCTTTGTCTTCTGTGGAACAAAAGTATACAAAAATAACCTCTTAACTAGTTATGTAATGGGGAGGGCAAAGGACGTAAGTCTAATACAGCCTAAGAAAATACCAGTCCGCACGAGTGGTTGGTAAGAGTAGTAAATTTAATAGGTACATAAAATTCAGCATATTTATATGACCGACCACCTATGTAATTATTATAAATAAATAAATATACATTTTTCAGTTTTAACCATCCTTTTAAAACAATGTCAGGGTGTTATGTTGAAATTCAGATGTAACATATAAAAAAAATGTAAAAGTAAAAAAGTAAAGTATCATCACGACCGTTTCCCTTTCGGGGTGGTCAGAAACCACGCTAATAAATAAGCGGATTCACATTTAGCCAACTTTACTATAAGCCAATCATGACAAGTGGCAAGCTCGTTGATGTCTCCAGCGTACCAAACTCGAGAAATATAAATGTATACATTAACAAATATTTTTGTGTCCTGACCAGGAATCGAACCCGGTACCTCCGAGTCTAAATCCACGGACTTAACCTCTAGACCACGGAGGCAGTTAAGTTATTAGAAGAAAAAATTGGTTAGATATAATCCACCACAAATACTACTAGTGGGCAATAACTTAGGCTATGTTTGACTTGAAAGCAAAATAAAGCGTTCAAAAGCGCTTAAAGCGACAAGTCAAACATAGGGTAGATATCAACTGGTGCAATAAATGCTATGTTCGACTTGAAAACAAAACAAAGCGTTCAAAAGCGCTTAAAACGACAAGTCAAACATAGGGTAGATATCAACTGGTGCAATAAAAGCTATGTTCGACTTGAAAGCAAAAGGAAGCGTTTAAAGCGACAAGTCAAACACAGGGTAGATATCAACTGGTGCAATAAATGCTATGTTCGACTTGAAAGCAAAACAAAGAGTTCAAAAGTGCTTAAAGCGACAAATCAAACATAAGGTAGATATCAACTGGTGCAATAAATGCTATGTTAATAAAGCAGGGCTTGCTTTTTTTACCGATTTTTTTTAGGAAAACCATAGACAAACGCCAAGTCGAACGACTTTGAAAGCGAAATAAAGTGAAAAAGCGCTTAAAGCGACAAATCAAACACAGGGTAGGTGTCAACTAGTGCATAACATAGGAAGTATTGTTTTTTTTAATTACTGCATACTTTAAAAAAATCTTATAATGCTGTTTTAGTGTTTTAATATCAGCCCCAGCATTGTTCTATGTTCCTCGTAGTTTTGACAGTAGCCATACACGTCTACTTGAAATAATAATTTTGTATATTTTTGCAAATATTGGATTTAATATCCCAAAGTTGGTATTAATATAGAATATAATTATTGTTATTTATATTACCTAATTCTGGTTCATAATATTTAACAGGTATACATTTCTGATGGCATGCGTTAACCAATCTGTTGTACATGTCCGACATCATCTCAATCTCCAACTCCTGAACCATCTGTAGCTTGGCCGGATCAATTATGGGAGATGCCATCTTAGTTATTACTTTAAATCTGAAACAAAAGTTGTTTAATTAAATAATGAGGTTTCCAGAACATATTGCTGGAATTTTTTTGCCCAATAATGTCACAATGGTAAGTGACGTAAAGTATTAAATCACAGTTTTTTTTAATAAGGCGGATTCACATTTAGCCAACTTTGAAATAGGCCCATTATGGCAAGTGGCAAGCTCGTCAATGTCGCTCTTGCATACTTAACTCAAGAAATATCACAAATAAATTATTGTCCTGACCAGGAATCCGAACCCGGTACCTTAGCGTCTAAATCCGCGCACTTTACCGTTAGACCACTGAGGCAGTGGCAATGACCAGTGGTTTTACAATTACTTATAAATAAATTATTTATTTATTTTATTTATTTCAAAACTTTATGCACTAGGTACACAGGCGGACTTAATGCCGCTAGGCATTCTTACTAGTCAACCTTAGGGACAATTTAGAGCATTTGTTATGTGAGGCAGGTGCAAAATATAATAGGAGCATTAAGATTTGTGAAAAAAAAAAAAAACAAAAAAAACAAAATAAATCAAACTTAAATACTAAATCTAATATACTATATACAAAACTATATATTAATCAGTAGGTATACACTAAATAGACTACATACTATGATTATACTCGTATATAAATAGAATACATAGGTACATATAAATAATAATACATACATATTTATATAATACAATATCATATACTTCTATATCTATGTAATGGAGCTATTTAGGAAACGTGTAAAAACCATTCTTTTAAATAACGATCTGTTTGGCGCTTGTCGGACATCTACAGGCAGGTTGTTGTCCCAAACCAAGAATTAAACCCGGTAACTCCATGTCTAAATCTAGTTTTAACCGCTAGACTAGGAGGTAGTTAATAGTAAAGAACTCAGTGCTTTTTGAGCCCAAGCATTAACCATTAAATACTAACAGCCGGTTGCAAAAAGTATAATTTAAAAAATATAAATAATGTCTTTTTAAAAATCCAAGATAATGATATAAATTGTTTACCTTAATTAATTAGAATTCAATGGTCTAGGTAGAACGGTAGACGTCAGGGTACTCTCCTTGATTAGACCTGCGCATGCGTTCATGAGATCTCATATTCTCTATACGTTTCTTCGTAACATCATTCTTGGCCAATACAAAGAAAGAAAGACCAACCACAGTAACCGCTGCCCTGGAAAATACATAAATGGTAACACTAACTACTTGGATATATTGGATGATTATGAAATTAAATTATTATTTGTAATATAAGGTGCTCTCGAAGCCATTAGTATGGTGGTATTGTAAAGTAACATCACAACCGTGATTATTACCGTTCCAGTGTGGTCAGAAACCATGCTTTTAAAAAACTGGACAAGGTCCATGAATGTTAGCAACTGGAATCATCACTCATGACTGACATCAGTCACTAACACTATGCCGGCTTGACTGGGCATGACGGCCAGCTCCTTCACTTTTATATATTATATCTATATTTTTCTATTAAGTAATAGATATAGTATATGTTCATGCTATGTTCGACTAGAAAGCAAAAAAAGCATAACTTGCTTTTTTTTATTAAATTTTGAATGAAATCCATAGACAAACGCCAAGTCGAACGACTTTTAAATTAATATAAAGCTCTTAAAGCGACAAGTCGAACATAGGGTCAGAATAGATCTATTTGGTCTGTGGTATAAGATCACAATTTTTTTTTTAGGTCTTAAATAGTTTTAAAAGTTTACAAAAAAAATGCATGGCTGTTAAATTGGACAGTCATATTATGCTGAATTAGGATAGCATGCACTAAATCAATATATTCGGTCAAATTTAACAATTTAAAATTATTAAGTTTTATAAGCTTGTATTTAAACTGAAATTGTAACTCGCATTTGTATAATTGATAATGCTAAATAAAATTAGGTTATCTGAAAAAATATACCCTTCGTGTACTTGATTGGAATGATAACATAATTAAACGTAAAGATAACATAAAAATCCATTTAAAAAGCCTTTACAACTTAGTTTAAGATACGTAGAAGTATTATAAATAGAACAATAACAAATACTCACCAAGAAATAGTAATTTTTGCAAATTTTCCAAGAGGCATAATATTTTCCCGATTTGAGGAATTTTTATTTTATTCCACTTTTTTAGGTTAGAAAATTTAGTACCATATATCAACGAGTTACATCACTTCCGGAAGTCGCTAGTGATGGAACGAAAATGGTAAATCTTGCACGAAAAAAAATGTGGGCAAAGTCCTTCGCGCCATTTTGCGCGGACATGTCAAGTGCAAGTTTTCATTTTGTAAATTACTTTGCTGTAAATATTGTTAGTTAAAAGTGTGTTTATTTTATTTAATAATGTAAATAATTATGTAAAACGATAATTTGAACTTAAATATGAGGCACAAGTTGCAGTTTATTTTTTTGTGGTTTTCCCGCGCTGTGAAATCCCATATTTACCCGACGTGTTCGGGCTATAATGCCGCGAGCATAGATATAGGATACAGAATATATACTAAATCTATGGCCGCGAGGGACTCAAAAAAAAGCATCAAAATCTGTAACATCTGGAATTTGAGGAAAAATTAATAATAACTCAAAAAAGATAGATATATTACGGCAGACTTGGTTGTATGGGCTTGACCATTTGCTCATTTATTCATAATCCATCGGAAGGAGAGAAATAGAAGAATATTACCAAGCGGGAGTTCTTCGCGCCATTTTGCGTGGACATGTCAAGTGCAAGTTTTTGTTTTGTAAATTAATTTACTGTGGATATTATTGGTCAAAAGTGGTGTTGTTTTGTTTAATAATGTGCTACAATGTGAATAATTATGGAAAACAATAAATTGGACTTTAAATATGGGGCACAAGTTGCAGTTTATTTTTTGCGGTTTTCCCGCGCTGTCAACTCCCATATTTTACCCGATGTGTTTAAGCAGTGGATGGTTCCGCGAGTGACTCCAAGAAAAGCATCAAATTCTGCAACATCTGGAATTTGATGATGACCTCATTAATTCGAGAAAAAGAAAGATATATTACGTCAGACTTGGCTGTATGGGCTAGACCCTTTGCCTTCCCTATCACCTCATTCATCATCCATCGGGAGAAGAGAACCAAAAAAAAAAAAAAGAATATTACCAAGCTTAAAGTAATTAAAAAAACTACTAGGTACTACTACTACTCGCTCGCTTTATCACTATTAATAATAATAAATTTGTCTCTCACTTGAGATAAAATTTTCTGTGAATAATAATTTAAATTTTGGAATTATACAATCTTAACTGTCACTTATGCATCATCAAAACAAAACGTGTTTTTCTTGTTACATTTCCATTTTTCACTACACAAATAACCAGAAATATGCCGAAACCTACAAAATTACACACCAAGGGAAAGGCTAAAACTATCCAAAAGCCTTGTAAAGTTGTAAAAGACGAGGTGCTGGAGGAAAACAACGATGAAGCAACCAGACAATTCCAGTTGGAACTTTGCTGGTGTATACAGAAGCTAGAGCGAACTTTGGCTGATAAGAATGGCAATGAAAAACAACGTACGTACCTTCTACCACTAAAATTGTAGTTGCAATAATAAGTAAGCAAAACGGAAATTGGAACCCCCAAAATTTTTGATAATTTCGAAGGTTCCAATATTTGGAAACTATCTTTCTGACAGATTTACTACTCACTTGCACTTTTACTACCCCTTATTTATTATTTTAGTACACAATCTAATATCAAAAAGTTAGTGAAACCATATAGGCATTTAGTTTTTTTTATAACTTAGTTTTCTAAATAATGTACTTCACTTCTTTATTATACACATCATTTGCTGTTTTGAGTTTGCTGCAGCCCTATTCTGTTACTTAAGTGCAAAACGTTATATAATGGAATCCGTTAACTATATGTATCATGCTATTAAAGTTGATATATGCACAGCCACTGTCAAAGTTAAGCAATTATTGAGTTAAGAATTGAATAATATTTTGTAATTATGAGGCAACCTCTGACATGAAACGAAATCCACTAATAATGTTTGCGATTAAGTAACAGAATGCTGGCCACTTTTTATTTCAGCCATTTGCATAGTTTATGAGCTAAGGCTAATTATCCTTATGGCCTTTTCAGTATTAGAAACGTGGAAAGTATTGACTGTATTAAAAAATAATAACCAACCCATTATACGAAAGAGACAACTCATGAGGACACATTTTGGTGACTACAGAGCAAAAATGGCAGCCGAGGAGAAGAAATTAGTTAAAAGTAAGTATCCTCATCATGGCTGCTCCTAGATGTCAGAGTCCTAGACCTCCACTGATGGAGTTGAGCCAACAAGAACATATTTCTATACCTTGTCTAATATAGGATGATAATTTTGACAGTTTATGCCTTTGATGTTTTTTTTTTTTGTAAAGTTTACTATAGATAATATTGTAGTTTATTAATGGGTACCGCCCACTTAGTAAAGCTCCTTGCAAATGAATAACCATCGACGATAGATACTTAAATTTCTCCAATGACTTATTTGCAGGTCACTATACTCAGTTCTTCATTAATATTGCACACTCCTGTGGCTCCATAGCATATTGTTTATATGAAAAAATTTAAAAAAGTTGTAAATAAAAAAACAAGTTTACATCACCTCGTCTCCAAGGGTCCTCTACAACATTAGTTTAAACACAGATAGGATCATCCGCGACAAAGTGATCCGAGGAGGGGGTTAAGACCCTCAGCATTGGGGAAAACTACGCAAGGAAGAGGAGGATATAAAATATAATATGGGGTGATTTTGTATGGTCTTACATTAGACTAGTATATTATTCTATTGATTGAACCAAAAAACTTTTCCTAAGAAACATTATTATGTCGGAAGTGACTAGAATTTTTGGCTTTTCCATGCAACCTGTTAAATTTAATATAGCCAATTTTTGGCCATTGCACCTATAATTGTTGTAATTTGTCCCCAAGGTTTGACTGTCTAAAAATGTCTTAAGGAACAATAAAAAGGATTTAAGTCCACCTATAAGTAATAATATATATTTATTAATATATTGACATATTTCTTTTATATTTTATAGATTAAGTTTAAAATTGACTGCATTATCGCTACAACTGAATACTGGGAAAAATATTGTGAACATATAAATAACAGAAGAAAACTAGATTATGCTTTAGTGCTCAAGAAATACTCAACTTAAAATACAAGATGGGAAAAGATATTGAAGTCCTTTGTGCCCCATTTTAAAAACAAACTAGGCATAAACAATAAAAATAGACTATGGTGAACATTTATTTCATCTGCGTGGGAAACGCTACTCCCGAGGTTGTGCAAAAATACGTCTACCTTGGACAAACCATCCAATTAGGAGTAGCCAACTTCAGCAAAGAAGCCGATAGATGCATTCAGCTAGGATGGGCAGCATTCGGGAAGCTACGTCACATCTTCCTACCGAACATACCAAAGTGTTTGAAGACAAAAGTTTTCAACCAGTGCATTCTTCCAGTAATGTCGTATGGTGCAGAAACGTGGACACTGACGGTAGGTCTGGTCCACAAGTTCAAGGTCGCTCAGCGAGCTATGGAGAGAGCTATGCTCGGGATTTCACTAAAAGATAAAGTCAGAAACATTGACATCCGTCAAAGAACCAAAGTTACTGATATAGCTTTTAAAATTAGCAAGCTGAAGTGGCAATGGGCTGGACACGTATGCCGCAGAACCAATGAACGATGGAGTAGACGGGTTCTGGAGTGGAGACCACGTACTGGAAGACGCAGAGTGGGACAACCCCCCGCCAGATGGACAGATGACCTGAGGAAGGTCGCTGGTGGGGGATGGATGAGGGTGGCAGAAGATCGTGTGAAGTGGCGAGCCTTGGGGGAGGCCTACATCCAGCAGTGGATAGACACAGGCTGATGATGATGATGATGATGAACATTTATTTAATTTGAATACCAGAGCTATAGTATTCGTATATGCCTTGAACAACAAATACATCTTTAAATCCAGGTTTTATTATTATTTGACAAAGTTTATTGGTACAAAGCAATATTTATTTATTTATTTTATTAATCTGGTATAAAAAGAAACTTTCCAAATAAAACTGCTGCTTGCTGACACTACTTATATACATACATAATAGGCTTAAAAATATATGCCATAAATTAAATATTTAGTAGAGTCTGGCTAATGAAAGTGGATAACGAAAAAGCGCGGCAAATTAAAAAAATATTATGTTAAATAAAGTTTCCTATCAAACAATTGACCTTCTATGTTCGGGTTATTACACTTGTTAACTATACGACAAAAAATAGAAACAATAGTGAAATGCTTTCACCGAGAAGATTATTTGTTACAAGTATCAAAATAATAAATCATATTAACCTAAGAAATTCAACACTGTGGTTTACGTGTGCGTAAACAATCTTGTTTTTGGTTGAATTCAGCTTCTTTTGCTTATTGTTTTTCTTAGAATTTGGACATCATGTCTTTCGGCCTCCTTTTTAATAGTTTTTTTCTTATTTTACATTGAGGAATTAAAAACAAAACAATTTAAATCAAATGTTTGACAACAGCTATATTGAAATATTGACACTATCACAATAGTGTTGCCATTTGAAGGTTCCCAAATAATTCGATTATCTACTTTCATTAGCTACACTATTTGTTTTGTTAAAAGAAATAGACTATAAGCTTTGCCTATTTGACTATTTAATAATATAATTATATTTTCCAGTGACGAATAAAATCAAGATCTCAGACAATCCAGCTCAAGCCAAAGCAACATTTCTAAGAAAATCCATATTTTCAACCACCGGAGATGCTTCATTTAGATTTAATTTTGACGTAAAACCAGAAGAAATAAATACAGAAAATAAATTAAACAATGATAGGAATAAAGAACCTGGTAATGATAAAGTACCTCCCATAGACAATTCTAAAAACTTTCAATTCAAATTTTCCAATTCTCAATTCAAATTCAATTTTGACAGTGCCAGAAAGTAATTCTAACCGTTTTTAAGGGGATGAACAAAATATTCCACATTTGAATTGTTATAAGTTACGTGATTGGGTGAAATAAGAATATCATAAGCTGACTGACCAATCACATGGCATATAACAAAATATTTGCATCATTTTAATCATCCTTCCAAAAACTGGCTGTAAATGTATTTATTGTAAGAATAGATTTTTTATATTTTAAGTGATAAAAACAATAAATTTCTATTTAATAATTCGCAAAAATGTCTTTTATTTCATTTATTATTTTTAAACTGTTAGGCTGAGAGAGTTCTTCGCGCCATTTTGTTTTGTTTTTAATAATATGCTATAATGTTCACCTTACGGTGCAACTACGGAAAACGATAAATTAGACTTTATATATGGTGTGCAAGTTGCAGAACCGTGAACTCTGTTCACTTGACATGTTCACGCAAAATGGCGCGAAGAACTCCCCGCAAGTTATTGTTTTGTAAATTAATTGACTGTGGATATTATTGGTCAAAAGTGGTGTTATTTTGTTTAATAATGTGCTACAATGTGAATAATTATGGAAAACCATAAATTGGACTTTAAATATGGGGCACAAGTTGAAGTTTATTTTTTGCGGTTTTCCCGCGCTGTGGACTCCCATATTTTACCCGACGTGTTTGGGCTATAATGCCGCGAGTGACTCCAAAAAAGCATCAAATTCTGCAGCATCTGGAATTTGATGATCCCCAACTCGGTTATGAACATATATTATGCAAAATAAATTACGTGTTTAGGACTGATGTATTCTGTACAATGTCCTTTAAAGACAATTAAAAAAAAAAACAATAATTGTCCTTTCAAATAAATATTAGGAATAGTTCTTAGGGAATTTACTGTTTAATATCTATATACAATAGTCAACTGTTGGTTTTCCAAAATGAATAATAAATAAATAAACGGTTTTATCTCAAAATACGTTTTATTTTTAAATAAAAAAAGAATGCGCAAATTCAGGTTTCCTCCTGAATCCATGCCTACTCGTAGGTATAGCTATTATGCAAGTAATTTAAATATTTAGGACGATAAATAAATACACTTAATTTTGACGTAATTTCTAAAAAATGAAGTCATATCGCAATAAGAACAGCATAATGAATAAGACGGAATCTTTGGCATTCCGTCTAGCTTTTGACATTTCTGACACACATTATCGATCATACTGTTTTCGGACGCTTGTGCACTCCGTCTCACCCGACAGGTGATCTTTCATGTCAGAAAACAGACTTTTTTATTATTTTTTATTTTGACTAATTTAAGTTATAATAATTCTACCCTATCCCTATAGCAAAGGACCTTCAATCGAATCTTAAGGAATCTTACTGACTGACTTACCATCAGGTGGGAGCGATGTCACATGTGATCGGTATAAAAAAACAAAACACTTTTTAATAATTATGAATACATTTATTTTCGTTTAAATATAGATTTAAAATCATAATACAAAATAGTTTAATGATAAAATGCAATTAAAATAGCTGTTAGGTGTACTTAATCAATTAATTTTATTTGTTTTTATTATTATGTATAGTTACAAGTAAAACGAGCGCATCTCGGCTTTATTTTTCTTTAATTGATAATACACAAACATGCTTTGAACAAAAATGAAAAGGCGTTAAAACAGAAATTAATAACCAACCGATTTTTGTGCTGGTTTATGATGTTGGTAGGAGATATTTTACGATGGTTTATTTAGTAGATACTAGATATTTAGAGCTGTTTTATATTATGCTACGAGATGTTTAGCGCTGGTTTATGTAGAAGCTACGAGATATTTAGCGCTGGTTTATGTATTATATACAGGATATTTAGCGCTGGTTTATGTAGTAGCTACGAAATCTTTAGCGCATGTTTATGATATTGCTACGAGATATTTTGCGCTGGTTTATGATATTGCTACGAGATATTTTGCGCTGGTTTATGATATCGCTACAAGATAATTTGCGCTGGTTTATGATGTTTGTACAATGCTATAAACCGAACGCAGCGATTGTAGTATTTATATTTGTAAATAAAATTAACACCAGTTTTAAGCCATTTTAATTGTATTTATATAATTTCATATTTGTCAGTATGGAATGTGATTTCCTGGGAATAGTCAACAGGTGTCCCATCATCCGCTTGGCCCACTTTAGTGGCCTTTAACATGGCACAGGATGTTTCCGATGTCCAGCTCACAGATAGGGGGAAGAAATCGCCAGGAATTGCTGGAGTTACTCTGGAAAGTAAAAAAAAATATATGATCCAGGCGAAACATATCTTATCTCGTGAGCTAGTGAACATTGCGCTTTGCAATGAATGAATGAAACACAAAATTCATTTCAAACAAACTCGTTTAATTTTTATTTACATACATACATATCTTCACGCCAGAAACCTTGCGGGGTAGGCAGAGACAATTAAGCGCCATTTGACACGATCACGACATACCTCTTTCGCTTCGTCGACATTTATCAACCTCTTCATACATGCCCTTTTGTTACGAAAGATTTTTAATGTGCCTTCAGCCAGTGTTTTATTTATTTGATCGTGATATGTGAGTCTCGGTCTGCCAGGGCCTCTTTCACCCACAACTTTCGCATTATATATCTGGTTCGTCAATCTTTCCTCGCTCATCCTCTCAACATGCCCGAACCATCGTAGCATGCCTTTTCTTATTTTTGTCCCTATGCTTTCTTTTATACCCACCATTTTCCGTATTTCAACGTTACGTATGCGGTCCGACGCAACGACCTCATTTCTACTGCATTAACCCTTCTGACATATCCACGTCTCGCTTCCATACATCAGTATTGGTACGAACATGGCATTGTGTATGGCGAGCCAAGCTTTGTCACCGACATTTCGACTGCCGATCAGTGACCACAGGGCACCGTAAACGCTATTTCCCGCGTTCACTTTTCTTTCAACATCCCTATCATACTTCCCAACCGCAGTGAAAACACTGCCCAGATATATAATTTCATTTACTTGTTCTAGAGTTTCATCATCAATCTTTATCGTCACGGTTGTCATCCTTCTTCTTTCAAACACTAGTACCTTGGTTTTTCTAGCATTCAAAATTTTTATTACATAGTAAAAATCTCCAGATAAACTCTTCGTGTGTGTATTTCTCATTGGTACATGCCGGGTGGGTTTGAACCAACCTTTGTAGGATTTTAAGAAAAGCGAACAGTAAGATATCTCGCCTATAGGCTGATACAACTAGTTCATCTGGGATACTATAATGATATTCAAATGATCGAGACGGTCTTGCATTTAGTGGTCAAAGTATTATTTGTAGTCAGTCCCTTTCTGGCTCGTGCAATAGAAATACTTGCTGCTTCACAGATAACACCAAGGACTTTGTCATGTATTTGGTAACGTACCCTACAAGTGTGTGTCTAGCAGTTCCTATGACAGCACCACATAATGTAGTTCTTTTCTGTAGCTTTTCCCCACCTTACCAGATTACTCTGGTGCAAGAGGACATTTCAAAAGCGTTTAGATAGAATATCAAAAAACTATTTTAGAACTTACGTAAACTCCAACGTTCCAGTTTTCTGCTGAGCTGATATAAGTGGGATGGTCCAAATTAAGTTACGCCCCTTTTGGGTGTAGCTGCCTTCCCATTGGTGAACTACCGGGGCAATGTTGCCAGATCTGGAATAAAAATGATACCACAATGAAAAAAAGCATTTTAATTTAAATTAAATACATTACTAGATTTTAACACTTGTTTGCCTGTTGACAATTTATTAAGGATTCCACAGTATCAGTAGAACCGGGACTGGCAGCTTAACGTGCTTTCAAAGCTCGGGAACGGTGGTGTTGTAAATGTATGACAAATGTACGTAAGAAAAGTGTATGTATACTACGGAGGATGTTGACTTACGGTAAAGGAATGGTGATGGTGACATTGGCAAGTTCTAGATGATCTTGTTCCAGTTCGTACTCAATGTTGACATCACACGATCCGCCTGGACCTTCGCTGGGCCAGCAGTTAACTGGAAGAAAAAAAACATAATAATAATAATATATTTATTTACCAATATACCTACACAGTACAATCTACACTTATCCCAAACAAATATTTTACCGAACAGTAAGTTCACTGCAATAAAATTTCAAAGGTGATTAGTAGTGGACCCACACAAAACACATTCATGCCTGACCAACTATGGGACCATGCAGTCGACTATCAAATCATAGTACATTAAAGTTTACAAGGTAAATACGAGATATTTAGCGCTGGCTACGAGATATTAAGCGCTGGCTACGAGATATTTAACGCTGGCTACGAGATATTAAGCGCTGGCTACGAGATATTTAACGCTGGCTACGAGATATTAAGCGCTGGCTACGAGATATTTAACGCTGGCTACGACATATTAAACACTGGCTACGACATATTAAACACTGGCTACGAGATATTTAGCGCTGCTTTATGTAGTAGCTACGAGATATTTAGCGCTGCTTTATGTAGTAGCTACGAGATATTTAGCGCTGCTTTATGTAGTAGCTACGAGATGTTTAGCGCTGGTTTATGTAGTAGCTACGAGATGTTTAGCGCTGGTTTATGTAGTAGCTACGAATATTTAGCGCAGGTTTATGTAGTAGCTACGAGATGTTTAGCGCTGGTTTATGTAGTAGCTACGAGATGTTTAGCGCTGGTTTATGTAGTAGCTACGAGATGTTTAGCGCTGGTTTATGTAGTAGCTACGAGATATTTAGCGCTGGTTTATGTAGTAGCTACGAGATGTTTAGCGCTGGTTTATGTAGTAGCTACGAATATTTAGCGCAGGTTTATTTTATTTTCTATAAAGTTGATAGACTACATTTCTCAGTACTCAAATGAATCAGACTTGATATAACTTTAAAAAAGTTGGATTGTGCGATCGAGAGAAAGCACAATTGCTAAGCCCTTTTAAATTGTTCTATGCTGGAAGACCCATCGAATTGGTGCGTTTATTGGTACATTTACTTCGTTTACTAAAGTTTGGGAATCACTTGTTTACATTTTGTCTCCGGGCCCGATGAATTAAAATATTATATCATACCAGACAGAGGAGCTAATTTGCTGTCGGAAGAGGAGTTGGCAGCCAGTCTCCACTTGAGAACCCCAACGTCAGTGTTGAGAGGAAATGGCCGCTGTGGCTGTTTCAGAGCTATAAGACCCCGGGCTCTAAATGCTTCTTTATCCACATTTGGATGCGTCTGAAATGATAGTAAATATGTAATAGCTCGGTTGTAAGAACGCGTTCCTTAAATCCTACAAAGGTCGGTTCAAACCCCCCCGGCATGTACCAATAAGAAATACACTTTTCTTAAGACACACTTGTCATATATTTACAACACCTCGGAGAGCACGTTAAGCCGTCGGTCCCGGTTCTTTTTGAACCATTTGGTTTCTGAAGGTGTTATTCGCTAAGCCATTTTGTTACTCAACTATAGACCTATACACAAGTTCTATTTGTTCGACAAATGTTCATTGCTAAGGCTGCACAGAAATATATTAAATGCAATAAATAATAATAATAATAAATATTTCCAGACAGGTCACACAGCGCCATCTAATTTCCGTGGTAAGCTACGAGGCTTGTGTTACGGAAACTAGATGGTTGATAAACTACATATTATACTTTTTTTTTTTTGTAAATATATACATATTATACATATAAACACCCAGACCGAGACAAATTATACAATGTACAACTTGCTCCCGGTGGGAATCGAACCCACGACCTCCCGAGTTCACGGCAACGTTTGTTACCACTAGAATGAAATAATTATAAACAATAAGAGGACCTACTGAATGTATCTACATCCAAAAAACCGTTACATAGCTTCTAACTTGTAATTGGCCCCAGAGCCTTCAATACTTATTGTACTTAAGTAAGAGGTGACAACATAGAAACATTGTTACATAAAAAACTCTTCACTAGGTTCATAAAATGGCTAAGTCACATGATTACACGGAAACTGAAAAACATCTAGCTGTTGTTAGGTAGTCTGGCCACACATACACACACAACTACATATACACTCATACCTACATGCCCACACAGAACAATTTTGATGGCTTGTTTGTGCTGTTATTTAGGCCGCGTTCGTTTTAAGAAATGTTAGCAAAAATATCACTTTTTTTGCACAAGTCGATCGTTTAATGAAAATTCTAACATTTAATGCTAATTTCGTATGTGAGTACCGTGTTGAAAAGAGGGTTATTGATGTCACTTTTTGACAGATGTCATCTAACATAAGAAATGGTTTGTTTACATTGTTGTATATTTTATAGTTTATATTATCATCATCATCATCAGCCTGTGTCTCTCCACTGCTGGATATAGGCCTCCCCCAAGGCTCGCCACTTCACACGATCTCCTGCCACTCTCATCCAACCCCCACCAGCGACCTTCCTTACCATCTAGCGGGGGGTCGACCCACTCTGCGCCTTCCCGTACGTGGTCTCCACTCCAGAACTCGTCTACTCCATCGTTCATCGGTTCTACGACATACATGTCCAGCCCATTGCCACTTCAGCTTACTAATTTTGAAGGCTATATCGGTAACTTTGGTTCTCCGACGGATTTCCTCGTTTCTAACGTTTATATTATATTTGTTTAAAATATATTTTAAACAATTCTATGTAATAAATTCAAAGACCATAATACATTGTCAATTGATTTGTTACTTGTCATACTTGTCAAAAAGTAGCCTCACCGCTCGTTTTTTTAAAGAAATGTTAGCATTGTTAAAAAAAAGTGGTATTTCTTAACAAAAACGACATTTCACGCTGGTTTATGAAGCTGCTACGAAATGTTGGAAATGCTATAAAACGAATGCGGTCAAAATAATAAAATAAATTGTATTTGCTGTCGACCAGACAAAACAAAATGGTATGCTACGACCTGCGGCACGGTTGCTAGCAGTGCAGGTCATTGATAATATAAAAATGTAATAGATTTTACTTAATTGGGTCAATAACATTTAATTTTATATATACTATATGTTAAATGGAATAAATAGCGAAGAAGGAATAAGATTATGGAGTCAAATAAACTAAAATAATGACATTGGATTTATACATTACCTGTAACTGCAATGGCCTTGTGTCCTTGTTATCCACCTGTACATGAATCCGACCAAATTGTTCATTGGTAATCCGTAGAGTCAAAAGTCCAGACAACTCGAAACTCTGGATATCACCATCTCGGCCACAGGTTAAACTGATTCTTTCCTCGAAACGAAGGTGGACACTGTAAAAATTATAAATGTACTAGTCTTGGTTCGGAATAGCTGATCTTTTACTCCATATCTTGGTCTTCTCAAGTATGTATATATCATCATCACCACTGCCTCCATAGTCTAGCGGTTAAGTCCGTGGATTTAGACTCGGAGGTACCGGGTTTGATTCCTGGTCGGGACGCAAATATATTTATTAAATGTAAATAAATACATTTAATTTATTTGTGATATTTCTCGAGTTTGGTACGCTGGAGACATCGACGAGCTTGCCACTTGTCATGATTGACCTATAGTAAAGTTGGCTAAATGTGAATCTGCTTATTTATAAGCGTGACTTCTGACCACCCCGAAAGGGAAACGCTTTCTCTCATCTAGAATCAAAAAATAACAACTATTCTGTTTTGATAAGATTAGTCTAGCCGGTGGCGAAAGTAGAATAAAGTCTCCAGAAATACGTTCCGAAAGACCCAGTGGAGGTCTAGGTGTGTTCTACAAGTTGTGATGATGTTGATACTTACTCCTTCTGATTAGGTTTATTCTGTTTGACAGCAGGTTGTGTGGGATTGACAGCTGCCACCGAGTCCCCCTCACTTCTCAGACGGGATACAAAGGATTCAGTGTCAGTGCCGCGAGAACCAAGCTTCATAGCAGATCGGGTTGATGGACGACTGGAAATAAAGGGTTACAATTATTATTATTATTGATTATTAAGCGAGCAGCACATTGCTGATATGCCTATATCAAGCACTGGTGTAAAGTTTATAAAATTGACAGTTATCAGTATAGTCTATTTCGATTGTCACTAACCACTTGTCCAGTTTGTTTTTAAAAGTGGAAAATCAGGAACGAAAAAGAAATAACACAATCAAAAATGGCATAAAACTCCAAAACTTTTTATTCTTACTACGGGAAGAGTAAAAGAAGCTCATTTTTTTTGCAAATGGCGTCAAGTTATTGCTACTTTGACATTTGTGAAGTAGATACTATCACTAACTGATATTATTTGATTATGATACAATAAACGTTATTTTATTTTAAATACATTACACAAACCCTTAGTTAGTTCATGCGCAAACGCGATCGCCCAATTTAACGATTTACAGTGGCACGCAAGATAGCCTAATTTGACAATTAAGTGGCCCGCAAGGTCGCTCAATTTAACGATTTACTGTGGCACGCAAGGTCGCCTAATTTGACGATTTACAGTGGCACGCATGGTCGCTCAATTTAACGATTTGCAGTGGCAGGCAATGTCGCTCAATTTAACGATTTACAGTGGCACGCAAGGTCGATCAATTTAACGATTTACAGTGGCATGCATGGTCGCTCAATTTAAAGATTAAAAGTGGTCCGTCCGCAAGTTCGTCTAATTAGACGATTTACAATAAATAATTTTGTTACTAATTTTAGCTTTTGCAACTGTTAAAAATATATAATATAATATTCATCTTACGTATCGCGAGCTGGAGGAGGAGGTGTCTTGTCGGCTAAAGCGTCCATATTTGCTGACGACATAGAAGAACTGCTCATGCTGGTACCTAGAAAGAGTAAAAAAATCTTCTATAAATCGTATGTATGTGACGTCCCTCGCACATGACCGATTCAAATCAGATTTCGTAACAAATTATAAATAGTTTCCGTGACATATGAATATTGATAATATGACAGAGACAGACTTATGGATGTCAAAAGTGCTAGAGCATGTAGTAATTCTGTCAAAATTATTATTCAAAGTACGAGAACAAAATATTCAATGTTGCCAGAAAAAAAAACTTATCTTACATGGAAATACTTAAAATGGTAACATTTATGCATTTCGAGATTTGGAGAGTTTACAACAGTTAGATTGGGGCCGAGCTGGGGCTTTGTCCTCGTGGCCAAATAATAATAATAATAGGGCCCCGTCTGCTCAGTCACGTGTAACCCACTGCAATTATGCTTTGCGTACTGTCCCCAGTATAATTAACTCTTTGTGTCGTGACGTATATTACCTACTAACAAAAACCCTTTTCTTTTTTGTTCTAGTGCTTGTGATTCACCGTCTCCAGTTAATATAAATAACTCACATAACATCTATTTATTTTAATAAAACATACAAACGTAATGTAGGCACAAATGCCTTAGTGGCGATTCCCATTACTAGTTAAAAAAAAAGAAGAAGAGTTTACAACTATCACATATTTTTAGATGTTTCCTTAATGGCTCCTCCACTCAACATTTCCTTCCAGCTGTCAAACGACAATTAGGTTTCTGTAATAGTTATGATTAGGAGCAGTTGAGGAAATTATCTTAGAATACGGGTTTAAGTCTTTGCAATCGAGACAATTAAAACTTAAAATGGCTCTATTTATAGAATATTGATTTCGAGGATCCCTTGAGGTAACACATTTGACAGCTGGAAGGAATAATCGAGTGGAATTTCTAATAATACGGGTGTATATCAATCTGTTCCTGAATAGGTTAAAACTGTGTAATCTTACCAAAAGACATCTGTGACCTCGGTATGCCTCCTCTCTTAGCAGCTTCCAGCCTTTCCTTCTGGAGTTCCTTGGCTTTTTCTCGCATACGATTAGCTGCTTCACGTTCTTGAGTCTAAAACACAATAAATAACCTAAAGTGTACAAGTTTACTCTATTATAATACATACAACATCCCTATCCTTAGTATCATTATTTATTTTATATTTTGTAAATATTTTATTGGCTATTTAAATAAAATTAAAAAAAATACATTAAATTAAGTGGAGTTTACACTGTATTGGTAAATAATGTTTTCAGAAGCCTCAAATGTGAGCAGTGTGGCAAAATGTTTGAGAAACGTGATGATCTTAAGAAGCACCAACAGACACACACTGGTAAGAATTAATATTACAAAATAATTTAATCATTTATTCAAGGTACAACAGATTAAAATTATTATATGTAGTATTTATATAGTTGTAAGAACACAAATCTCTTCTGGAAGGCCCATCTCCAACAGTGGACACAAAATATATTACAGTATAGTTTTGGACAGCAATTCAGAGCAGTGTTCACAATCTGACAATACAATTCAAATCGTCATGATCGTAGAACAGTGACGGATCTGATATATTTAACATTTTCATGGCGGCCATTCAACTGTCATTTCGACTGTTTTTTTGTCACTTTTTAAGTCTCATAATAAGTGCAAACCTTCTAGATTTCATTTTGGAACCCTTTCTAATATTTGCACTATAAATTACAGACCACAAACTATATAAAACTATATATAAATATATATGCAAAATTATGGGTATTTTTTTAAATCCGACCCTGTTCTACGATCATGACGAAATGAAATGAAATGAAATGAAATGAAATGAAATGAAATGAAATATTTATTTGCAGGAAACATGGTAACAAACAATATTAGGTCTTATTAATATTAAATGGGTCACATATTTCGCCATAAGCATGCAAAATTTTACAACTGTTATGGAAGTAAAGTTACTAAAAAACTCAGCGTTGCTTCTTTAGTAACTTTACTTCACAAAAACCTTTGTGTTGCTTAAAATACACATAGTATTCCTCCAAAGTATAGAAACATTCCTGAACTAGCCACGCATGCAGTACTGTACAGAATCTTTTATAAGGCATCTCTGTCCATACCTTTGGCAAACAATTATATATTTTAGCGCTCATATAGGAGGCGTTTCGTCTAAAGATTTCTAATTTAGGTATAGGCATTACTAAGGATGTGTGTGTGATGGAACGTTTGCCATTATTATTACTTTGTTGATACAGCTCAAAATTTGACTTAACAAATTTGCATACCTCAAAGATGTATACACATGGTAAGGTGAGTATCATATATTTTTTAAATAAAGGACGACAAGAGTCAGTCCACTTTAGACCTCCAATAGCACGAATACACTTTTTCTGTGCTATGAACAAGCTCATTATATCTACTGAATTACCCCAGATTATAATGCCGTAACGTAACAGTGAGCAGACATAGCTGTGATAGACCATGATGGCTGTGTCTGTAGATGTCACCGATTTTATAGTTTTAAGAGCATATACACAGCTATTTATTCTCTTCCGAACCGTCTCAACTTGGTCTTTCCAGTTGCAATGTTCATCTATAATTAATCCTAAGAATTTAATTTTACTGACTTGTTCTATATCTTCATTTAAATGTCTTATCTGAAATTTCCTTTTATTTGCACCATAGGTAACAAATTGCATTATTTTAGTTTTTGATAAGTTTATTTTTAAATTATTTTTAGTTAACCACTCTATAATGTTTTCCAGTGCTACATTCATATGGCTTTCCAATGAATCATGGTCTTTATTTTTAACGATTATAGTCGTATCATCTGCAAAAAGTACGCTGTCATGAACTGTAGACTGTGGCAAGTCGTTTACATAGATGAGGAATAGCAAAGGACCCAGGATACTACCTTGTGGTACTCCGTGTAAACTTATAACAGTGTCAGAGTCAAAATTTTCGACTGTATTCGACTTTACAGACAGCTTAGTAATTCGTGTCATGTGTTTACGACCTTTTATATAACTTCTAAGCCAGTCATGAGCTGGCCCACGTATGCCTATTCGGTCTAATTTGGCCAAAAGAATAGAATGATCTACGTAGTCAAATGCCTTACTCAGGTCTAGAAATAACGCTACAGCTAGAGTTTTATTTTGTATGCTTTTCAGAATATTCGCTATCAAATGGTAACTGGCCATTGTTGTAGATTTATGCTTTCTAAACCCGAATTGTTCCTTTGATAGGATATTTTCTTTATCTATAAAATCTAGTAGCCGGGAGTACATAATTTTTTCCAAAACTTTTGATATTATGGGTATTAATGTTATTGGTCTATAATTGTTCCTATCAGACTTGTTATCTTTTTTGAAAATAGGTTTTATTATAGACAGTTTAAGTCTTTCTGGAAAGATTCCTTGAATAATAGATAAATTAATTATGTGCGACAAAGGCCTGGCAATATGCAGCGCCGTTAGTTTTAAAAGGTTGGTATTAATATTATCAAATCCAGAAGACCTAGTGTTCCGAAGAGACTTAATTGTTTTAAATACTTCATCAGGTGACGTTGGATTTAAAAATATGCTTTTAAGATTACGATTAATGTTAGGAGATATGTTATGAGTTGATTTAGTGCTAGAAATATTATTATTTATAATGTCAATAAAATACTGATTAAATGAATTAGCTATGTCTTGTCCGTTTGTTAATATCAATCCGTTTTTATCAATTATATTTGTAATGTCATTTTTTTTTACCGGTACTCCTAACTTATTTTTAACTATGTTCCAAGAGGCCTTGCCCTTATTGTTTGCGTTTATTATATAGTCCCTGTTACAATGTTTTTGTGCTTCATTTATACATCGTTTTAATGTATTGGAATATTTTTTAAATTTGTTTTTACCGATTTCGGTTTTATGTCGATAGTAGATAAATCGTAACTTTCTTTTTGTTTTGCAAGATTTTTTTAACCCCTTTGTTATCCATTTTACCTTATTATTATTAAAATAATTATGTTTAATTTTAATAAATGGAAAGCATAAGTTAAAAAACAACGTAATGATATCATGAAATGAATTAAACGCTTCATTGGTATTTTCCAATTGTAGTATGTCAAAATAGGTTATGTTTTCGAGGCAGTTTATAAACTTTCTAGTGTTGTCTTTGCTAAGATCATATCGCCATTTGAAAAATGTATTAGGTGTTCTTTTATTAGGTGAAAATAATTTGAGTTCAATAGTTTGCGCTGTGTTATGATCGGATAGTCCTAAATTATGTGTTTTACCAATAACGTTTGTTACGTTGCTAAGGATATTGTCAATACATCTTTGATTTCTCGTCGGTTCTTTTATATGCACTTGAATATTATAATTTAAAATAATGTCGTTTATTATTTTAGTGTGTTTGTTATTTTTATCAATAAAGTTAATGTTAAAATCTCCACAAATAATGATATGTTTTTTCTTATGGTCCAGAAGGGACAATAAATGCTCGAAACTGTCAAAAAACGTTTTTATGCATGCATCAGGCGTGCGATAAAGACATACAATCAATGATTTCATAGATTTTATTTCTATTCCACAAACTTCAAAATGCTTTTCCATTGCTAGATTTTTTACAGAATGAAGTTCCTCACAATTTAAGTTGTTTTTACACATTATGCAAGTACCTCCTCTTTTTTTTAATTTTCTTGAAAAGCTAGTTACAAGTTTATAGTTATTAATTTTTAGGTAATGTTCTTCACCTTCCATAATGAATGTTTCGCTTAGACAGATAACATCTATACCAAATTGTAGATTTTGTAGCGTAATTTCAAGTTCATTTGCTTTGCATAGGGCTCCTGCTATATTTTGGTGAAATATGATATGCTTATGGTGTTGAGGAACGTTCTTAAATAACATAATAAATTTTAATGTCTATCAATGTTATCAAAAACTAATAATTTGTACAAATTAAACTATTTACGAAATACAACTAAAATATAAAGGTAATATATACGTATATACGCTGATGATCTTAAATTATTTTCGCGCATTACAGATAGGGATGACTGCCTAAGTAATCTTAAATTCTTCTATCTAATCTTAATCCGAAATCAACAAAATAGCTTCGTGGTGTCTAAATAAAACAATGTATCTTAACATAAAGAAGTGCAACGTCATATCTTTTACAAGAAACAGAAACCTTATCAACTATGAATACCACATTGATGGTGAACCGCTTGTGAGAGTATCTGTGATTAGGGATCTTGGTGTTACCTTGGACAGGGGTTTTGTCTTTAGAGAACATTGTGATAGCTTGGTGTCCCAATGCTATAAATTGCTCAGTTTTATTAACAGAACTACTAGAGGCTTTAAAAGTGTAGACAGTCTTTTCTATTTGTATAGGTCATTTATTTTGAGTAGGAATACGCTGCATGTATCTGGTCACCACATTATAATAATAATAATTTGTTTATTATCAGGCAACAGATGGCCCATAGATAAATACCTTACAACTAAAATACATATAAAAATAACATTAAAATTAAGTAATCTAAAGCTTCCGTATCCTTATCTTCTTGTGGTCATAGAAGTACCCATCAGGTACCGTGACCACCTTCTGAGGAGTACTAGAAGCTTCAGTGGACGGTGCCGGCGTCCCTGCTGGGGGTGGTGCAGAGGGAGTAGGCCCAGGAACATCGTTGGTGCTGCGTGAAGCAAATCCACGAATGTATTTGCGGTACACAACACCGAGCGGCCAGAATTCCTTCTTCAGGAATAAAATTATAAGACGTATGTTGCGCACGTGGAATCTGTTCAGAGGCGCTTCACGAGATTGGTTATTAGACATATGGTTATCCTAAATAGGGTGTTCGCTCTTTATAGTGGATTGTGTCTGGCCTTTGGGAAGGAGTAATTTGCTGTGGACGGCGAGCAAACTAAAACTAAATTAATATTTATGAACTATACTCACTGTGGGTATTGTATTGTTATTTGTATTTTTAAATATATGTAAATGTTTCATAATTGCATGCTGTGTGCACATGCTTTTGGAGATGGTAATGGAACTGTATTGTAGATTTGAAATTTAAAAATATGTTTTGTACCCATTTCTGTTGTGTGTACCTAATAATAATAAATAAATAAAACAGTTTTATTTTTGTTTGTTTATATTATTTTATATTCTGTATGTACTTTACGCAGATAAAGTAATTTCTACTAAAATGTCTTATGATAAATTACAATTTATTGTTATTTACTTCATCATCATCATCACGACCGTGGGTGGTCAGAAACCACGGTTATAAAGAAGCGGATTCACATTTAGCCAACTTGACTTTAGGCCAATCATGACAAGTGGCAAGCTCGACGATGTCTCCAGTGTATCAAACTCAAGAAACATCACAAACAAATTAAATATTAATTAAATTTATACGGAGGCAATTATTTACAATTTAATTATTAATTATTTGTCATTAAAAATTGACATCAGATCCTCGCAAGTTGGCTGGCCAGCTTGGCGAGTGTAGGCCAAATTCTCCAAATATATGTTCTGGAAGGATAAATGTTCTAGGGGCTGTAATGAAAATAGTGGGGGACAATGGGAGTGCCTAAAAAGTTGATTGACTAAATGCAAAGTTGAAGCAAAATGGGGACAAATCCAAATTTTAGCCATTACTATTTTTTTCACCTACATTTTGAATCAAAAACATCCCAATAAAATATGTAGATATATTTTTATTATAACTCTTAAGACATTAGTGAACTAATTACTTATATACCTTTTTTCCTAATACCTGATATTCTTTCATTTTGGACTTGCATCCTTTTTATGGCAAGGTCAACAATATATTTATTTTTTAATTTATTAAATGATATTTACCTGGCGCACAGCTTGATAAATCTTCTCTTCATGGGAGTCCATTTCCACAAAGGAACGAACCTGATATAATTGGAAAATATACATATTATTATTATTTGAAAATTTATTTACATAACTACTTGTATGCAATTGTATAACTTGACTCAGTATTACAAATCTAAATCTGAAAATACATATATATATATGTTTGGTTTGTACATTGGTTTGATAGGGAGAGGAGCATAATGATGTATGGTGAGTCTTGTTGAAAATAAAAAAAGGAGGCCTCCTTTAAACCAGCCTATGGTCGGTTGCAAGCCCGAGACACCAGTCTTCTCATCCCTTTTTATCACACACAATGGAATTTAGCAGGTAAGATTAAGGAAAATTAACAGTAAACCATAAAATAATAACATACCTGAGCCAAGTTAACACTCTCCCTATATCCGAGAGCAACAATTTCATCAAAAGCGAACAACAGATTGAAGGCTTGGTTGATGACTTCGGCCTCTGTCAGTTGGGTGCAATATTCTGGGACCTAAAAAAATATTAATTAGTTAAGGACATATGTAGTTCATTAGAGAGCTGAGAAGCACCACCTCATCATTTGGTGTCTCTCTCATTGCAACACCAGTTTGACATTTGACACTGTGGCTGCGCCTAGACTGAGGTTCCTCCAGACTGCGAGGACTCTTCCGGAGGTCTGCAGGAACGTAACGGGTCTCCTGGCCTTCCTGGAGGAGATCGGATGGCTCCGCTAAAGAAGTAAAGGTCACGCACAATGGTCCAATGGAGACTAAGTGCGGAAAAGCCACCGAAATCACAATCACAACACCGAGTTGTCACCAGTGAACCTCGCATGGTCAACACTGGCTGGGATTAAATTGTTGGATGGCCAGCATGCCCAAAGTAGGCTAATTTCTGTAGAAATATGTTCTGGAGATTTTTTCTTTTTTTTTACAATTTTCAAAACATTTATATATAACAAACCTTAAAATAAATAAACTGTATTACAACAAATACTAAATTTAATCTAAAAAATCTGGAGATGAATTCTTTAGGGTTCTGTTTAGCAGTGGAGGTCTAGGACTCTCTTGTGTGATAATAAATACTGATACTGATGTCCAGGAATTTTCTGCACTCAGACCATTGTGACCTGTGCATATCAACAGAGCCATTCTATCACCTATATATGTTATAATTAATTAAAATTATATTTTAAATATGTAAATTTGACTTACAACTCTGCTAAACAGCCGAAGCGTCTCCAAATCCTCAAGAATGTTGCTAGCCTTTGTGGTGATGAGCAGCATGTATAATTTGTCCAGGGGCTGGTATACATATCTATAAAGTTATTCTAAAGGTAAGTTATATATATTTGTTTTTTTTTTTGTAAAATATCCTCACAGATGCTTCATAAATTAACTCTAAGATTAAGTTAATTAGTTTAATATTTGCTTTAAATATTTAATTTCACTGGCTTGCCAACACACTCATACGCACTTTCCTGCTTTCCACACTTTTCTCCGCCTTCTGACTCAAGTGACTTTCCGGTGTTGCTATAAGTGTGCCCAAGACAGTGTTGCCTGTATTATTATACAAACACTACAATCAGTTTAAAGCATTTTCTGTATCAGATTTTGCTAAAAAATTAATGCTATTATTCAATTTGTCAAAATTTAAATTTGAAACATTTATAAATAAATAATATGTTTATGATTCTTATTGTTTATTAGCATAATTTATATTTCACTAATATTAAACTAATAAAAAATAGTTTAATTATGAAATGGTTAAATGTTGCACACCTTCCTATTGGACTTATCAGTGTTTGAAGAAAGTTTTTAACCATGCAAAATGCCTTGTTGGTACCAACACCTATGTATGGAAGCAAGACGTGGCTATGTCAGAATATGCATGACAGTAGGGTTAACGCAGTAGAAATGAGGTTGTTGCGTCAGATATGCGGAGTCACTTTGGCAGACACCATAGGTAACATCGAAATAGGAAAAATGGTAGGTATAAAAGAAAGCATAAGAACAAAAATAAGGAAAGGCATGCTACGATGGTTCGGGTTCGTACGAAGATTGATGAACCAGGTATATAATGCAAAATTGTGGGTATTTCCACCCACAAAAGCCATCGCCTAGCATCCAAGACTCACATTATCATGATCAAATAAATAAAACACAAGAGATTGATGAATGTGATGAAGCGAAAGAGGTATGTTGTGATCGTGTCAAGTGGTGCTTAATGGTCTGTGCCTACCCCGCAAGGGATCTGGTGTGAAGATATGTATGTATGTAAGTTTTCAACCAATGCATTTTTCCAGTAATGCCATTGGAGCAGGGATTCAATCCCTGACAGTGGGCCTGGTTCACAAGTATGGGGTTGCTCAGCGAACTTGGAGAGACCTAAGCTCTGTTTTTTTCATTTGTTAATATGACTGACATCAGACCCTAGACTATAAAGTGTGAAAGTTAGACATCCATCAGAGAACCAAAGTTACCAACATAGACTACACTTCATTGGTAAGCAGAAGTGGCAATGGAGCAGACACAGAACAGATGATCTTTAGAGTAGACGGGTACTGGATTGATGATGATGTTGATGAATTATGAAATGGATGCAGTTACGTAAAAAATAATTCATATCACAATTTTTCAGAAATTTAATTTTGAATTTTAATGAGATCCTTAGGAGGATATATCTTATATCAAAAATGATCTTTACAAAAATACCATTTTTATCATATTCTAAATGTATTAAATGTTGGATTAATCCATTGATGTATCAATAGAGAATCTAAATTCCTACTTTAATAGCCTATAACATAAAATTAACTTAATGTTGATTGTAACTTTTTTGCATAACTACGTCTAAATATTGTGTTGTAAGACTAATTATATGGAATTAGGTGGTATTTACCTAACAGATTCGGTTTCTACGAAGGTATGCTGCCTTCCTCCGGTCATGAGCTTAGGAAAAGCAGCCAGCAACCCCTCAATTCGGGCCTTCGTCATCTCCACAAACTGACGGGATATAAGAGCTAAAAAACAAATAATTTAGTCGATAATGCCAATTTAAAAGTAAACTATGTAATCTAATGGTTAAATATTATCTATTACTTGCCTTTTCCAGCTTTTGTGCATACTGTAGCTGCAATAAGCACCTAAAAAGTAGAAAAACACATTAATTTGTAAACACAACTCTTCATTAACTCGAGCTTTCAAAGGCGATATCTTGTTAAAACAAGAATATTATTAAGGTTTTTTGATTGTGATAGTAATTTTTATGCGTACCATTTTGCTAAATCATAGAATTCAACGGTATTTAGTGGAATTTATCGTAATTTTATCAAAGATTGTAAATATTTCAATACACGAAACGATTTTTTGACATTCGGCGTGATAAATGGTGACGTGTAGTTTATTGTTGCCAATTAAATATACTATTATTAAATATAATATATAATTTTTTTTTGTGTTTTTCAGTTAATTTATCAAAGTAAAATATTAAAACTATAGATTTAGGTAGTGAAAACAATTTAAATCCATGATAAAAACAATAAGAATCATAAAATAAATTATTCGTTGGACAACGAAGTTTTAAAAAAAACATTTGACTGATATAGAGTCGTTTTAGGTTTTTTAAATAACGAAACGAAACGTAACCGTTATCCGTTGTCAAACAACGTTGTGAAAACTGTCTACTTTTAATAACTATCTATTTCAATAACGTCGCGTGATCGCGAGTTAGATTAGCTACTTCCAAAACAATATAAGAAACGCATTTTACGCACTATTTACAATTTAAATTATTAAAATAAATTCTTCTTCGCGCCATTTTGCGTGGACATGTCAAGTGCAAGTTTTTGTTTTGTAAATTAATTTACTGTGGATATTATTGGTCAAAAGTGGTGTTGTTTTGTTTAATAATGTGCTACAATGTGAATAATTATGGAAAACGATAAATTGGACTTTAAATATGGGGCACAAGTTGCAGTTTATTTTTTGCGGTTTTCCCGCGCTGTCAACTCCCATATTTTACCCGACGTGTTTGAGCAGTGGATGGTTCCGCGAGTGACTCCAAGAAAAGCATCAAATTCTGCAGCATCTGGAATTTGATGATGACCTCATTAACTCATGAAAAAGAAAGATATATTACGTCAGACTTGGCTGTATGGGCTAGACCCTTTGCCTTCCCTATCATCTCATTCATCATACATCGGGAGAATAGAACCAAAAAAAAAAAAAAAATTAAAATAAATTAAAACTAATGAAATAATAAATAAAATTACAAATAAACTAAACCTAATATAAATTTGAATCTATTTTCAATTCGAATTAAACTGCCCTATTGTTAAATATGCAGAACGAAAGCAATCAAACTCGAAACTGGACTATTAAAATTAGTAATTAATATTATTAGTTAGTTATCATCACGAAAGAAATGGGACATTTGCATGTGACAAGGTCAACAATTTAAAAAATATTTTCTATTTTAATTAGTTATCTAACTTATACTTACTATATATAAGGATCATTATTCTTTGAAATTATATGCCAAACTGTTATAGGTGCAACAGACTGCAATTTTCGGTAACTTTCGGCAACTTTCTCGCTCGCACTCGGGCGAATGTGTAATGCCCTATTATTATTATTATTTCTTTAGAAAACCGGCGACAGTCCATAGTTCAGTAACATTTACATTGCGCCGTCAAATAGATAGAGTGTTATCAAAATATATAGTTATATTATAACAGTGGGTTATGAAAATAGACGGTTTTATTTCGCTGAATAACGAGCTATCGTTGTCAAGCTAAATAGATGGTTGTGCAACTATCTATGTTTATTTAGCGCTCATCTCTAGACTGATAGAAAATTGTCATTTGTGTGACGGCTGGTTATTTGCAATTATTTATTTGATTTATTGTGTTTTACTGGTTTTATTATCACAAAATTATACGTATTTTGATTAATGCATTCATGATTGCTTTAATTTTATAACAATTGAGTCTTTAACCCTTAGTATCGTTTCGCAGTAACCAAGCACTTGAAGATTGACTGGGAACCTACGACTACAAGGCGCATTTTATAGAATAAAGTCTAATAGTAAGTTAGTTTATGATAATTATTTATTGTTAAAAGGCGGTAAAAAGCTTTGGGTCACATGCTCGCAACATCAGCCTTGCTATATTAGGTTAACTAATATAATTTGCATACAATTCCAAAGTCATTTGGTTTTATAATAGTTCAACCTCTATTTCCTATTGTGTTTGGCTAACGATAAGTTTAATCAATTATAAAGGACCTTGTTATCGTACATGTGCATGTATGAAGTATATTTTTTCATTTATTGAAGTTAATCATTTATTATTGGTATAATTTTCATAGTTAATGTGTTTCTTGGTAAAATCATAGATAAGTGAGTCATAAGGTCAATTGTTGAGGTAAATTTGACTTAACTAGTACTGTATGGCTATATGCTAATATATAATGCAGTTATAGCTGTTTCATTATAAGCCGAAGCCATGACCGATTTTGATTTTGGACTATAGTGACTTGCAACAATATTTAAATTTATTTTAATTGAATATTAAAGTTCCTAATATACTTATTGGGATTGGATAATATATAAGAGAAGACAAATTTCTAAGCATTCCATGGATTCACCGTGCGGGTGCCGGGTCCATTGTGTGTGGGTAAGAGATGAGAAGAATAGTGTCTCGGGCTTGCGACTGACTGGTTAGGATGAATTTCAGGTTTACGAAATTGGTAGATTTTTGAATTAGTTTTAATAAATCCCCAAATGAGAATGCCCATTTTTCTTAGAGAAATGTTCGGTTGAGCTGGAGGATGCAAATCTTAAAAACACTCTTAAATGTTCAGAAAGTCATTTTTTTTTATTTTATAATTTAACTTATCCAATACTGCCAGAATATCCCAACTAATTTGTCAGTAAATTTTTGATTTTGTCCACAGCAGTAGGGATGTATAGACATGAAGACATGCAATTCCCGCTCCACCAGTGAGGATCGTACCCCTCTCATCCTGCACTCCGAACAAGACAACATCGATCATATTGTAAGTAATTATTTAAGATTGCAAATGAAAGAATTATTATCAAGAATTATTATTATGAAACAAAAGGGCATGTATAAAGAGGTTGTTGAGTGCCGAAAAAGCAAAAAGGTATGTCGTGATCTTAAGAAGTGGTGCTCAATTGTCTGCCTACCCTGCAAGGGATTTGGCGTGAAGATATGTATGTATGTAATATCCAAGAAAGCTGATAAATCTTTTTGCAAAGCTAGATTTAAAAGACTTTGGCATTATGAACAAAATGCCACCTATCATAATAACCTAAATAAATTATCACCCAATTTCAGAAAGCCTAATTATCTTTTAATAATTTCAACGTAAGCCTATAATTTAAACGGCTAACTGCTAATCGCTTGGGGTATATCAAAAGTTCGATCATTGATTATTTTAATTGCTGTATTATTTTTTTTATTTTATAATCTGACAAAATCGATTATACTAACCCAGTGTTTTACTTGACGCTTTTTTTTCACTTTATTTCGTTTTTAATGTCGTTTGACTTGGCATTGTCTATGGTTTCATACACAATTATTTAAAAAAAAAGCAAGATTTGCTTATGGTGAATAAACTTTACAATCAAAATATTAAATATTTTATTGTAAAAAGTAAAGTATAATTAAAGTATCATAACGACCGTTTCCCTTTCGGGGTGTTCAGAAACCACGCTTATAAATAAGCGGATTCACATTTAGACAACTTTACTATAGGCCAATCATGACAAGTGGCAAGCTCTTCGATGTCTCCAGCGAACCAAACTCGAGAAATATCACAAATAAATTAAATGTATTTATATACTTTAATAAATATTTTTATGTCCCGACCAGGAATCGAACCCGGTACCTACGAGTCGCAATCCACGGACTTAACCGCTAGACCACGGAGGCAGTTATTTTTATTTTAAATATTTTTTTGTAGATGTCGCTAGCGGCAATGGTACCTTGTTTTACACCTATATCGCATCATTGTTTAATGTTTTGGTAGTTTTTTTTATAACAGAAAAATGTATTTTAAATTAACGTTACCTACCTTAAAAGAAAAAATATAAAAAAGCACCGATTTTAAAAATAAAAAAGGTTTTATTAATAGAAGGGCAATTTTGAGATCACCATATCTTTGATTTCGCTTAGAAATCTCGTTTGTACACTTAAAAGCTGCTCACTTCGGCAAAATATCCAGAAAAATATAAATTTCGTAATAAAAATACAAGTTTTCTATGCAACTCACAGTTATATTAGGTACCATCTATCGTGATAAATAGTTAGTGATACACCCCATTTAAGGGGAAATATTGTCTTTTAATAAAAAAGAGCAATTTTTCTGTTTTAAAAAAAAAAAAACTAAGCAAAGATTACTCGTGTGTGGCTCATTGTACTATAAATCATAATCAGTAACACGCGACAATGATCTCTGCAAGAATTAGTAAAGGATTAACTGGTTCCTTGATACCTTGTGTCAATAGGAGCCCTATTCTTGTCGATTTATCGATCGATTTTCATACCTACGCTTGTCTTAAATCGATTTCACAAATACAGAGGGAGGCAGAGGCGCTACGCGTTGTCACGGCTTGCTCGAGGCGCGCGCATTTTTGATCACTCCAATTGTTTATTGTTTATGTATTATCCTTAGATGCCTATAGGAACACTTGGATTCGTCAAATTTTCATTTTTCTTATTTAATACCTATTAATATTAAGTCAATATACCTACATAAAAATGGCTGATATAGCTGGCTGTTTTTAGCAAGGGAAAGTCTGCTAATAAGGGCATAGTGCCTGAGAATAACATGCTTAATTCTAATAGTGGATAGCAGCTGTAAAGGGGCATTGTCTTATTTACCTACGCTAAAATAAAGCTAAATATTAAATGTCTAATTATTAAAAATATTATGTCAAATCTATATACCTACTTAAATATAACTAGACTACCATGAAAAGTATTTATTGCAGCTGTATTGAGGCATTGTCAGAATTAATATTAATCCTCTTAATAATGTCCTAACTAATAACTAAAAATATAAACTAAAAATACGTCTAAACACGGCTACTACTGAAACAATATGACTTATGAATATTTGGCCGTTGCGCGTCTACTTGCGGTGGTGGCTCAGTTGTAAGAACGCTTATCGGCAATATCCTACAAAGGTTGGTTCCAATCCCCCCGGCATGTACCAATGACAAATACACTTTTCTTATGTACATTTGTCATTGATTTACAGCAACAAGCTCGTAATTCCTATATCAAAAACAACACTCATGCAAAAAAGTGTATTCTGTATGGCTCCAAAAATCTACAATAAAATAAATGATGACATTATGTTACTACCTATACAACGATTTAAAAAATCACTAACGAAAATGCTAATTGACAAATGCTACTACTCTGTGCAAGATTTTCTAGAAGATTGAATAACAACATTAGATTCTTACCTTGACATTAATTAATTAATCCTATTTGTCAATTCAATTAAATTATTATACCTTTCTTTAGTTTACTATATATGTCTACTATATTTTTTTTATTTAAAAACTTAATTGCACTATGTACAAAGGCCATACCTTTAGGACATTGGGACAGTTTTCATGGTAAGTAGGTGCAATAATAGATATAAAATAACAATTTATAAAACAAATACATAAAAATAATACTTACTATTACATATACAAATACGTAAATAGGTTATTATATCATATATACAATAATACATACAAAATAAAACTACTCATGTGATGAAGGAAGCGGGACAAAAGTAGACGTCGCGTCGTCGCTCGTTGTGAAAGTGTGAAGAGAGTGGCAATACAATAGAAGTAAAAAAAAATAGTTTAAGTTAAAGATAATATTTGTACACCCCATTCTTGAATATAGCACGACTAGAAGTCTAATATCCTGAGGTAATTCATTCCATAGATTTGCGGCGACGACAGCAAACGATTTAGAGACGAAAGAGGTACTTAATTATTTAATCTTTATACACCCATGGGCTAAACAAAGTGTACCCAATTTATAACCATTGTACCATCCTATAAAATACCTATTGTTGTAAAGAAATATATGAGTTTGAATGAAACACCGTTCCCTTGGTTCGGAGAGCACGTTTAGCCGTCGGACCCGGTTCTACTAATACCAACTTGTGGACTCGTTAATAAATTGTTATTAAATAGAAGGCCCATCTTTAACAGTGGAGGTGTAGGGACTGTAATGAATGGATGGATAACACAAAATTATTTAAACTTTCGCGCACATATGAATTAGTTTTTATAATAGTACGTGAAGCGATCGAAATAATAAAAAAAACCCAAAAATTTCAATCCAGAGTAGGGGTTATAAGCTATCTTCATCGTGGAATCCAGTAATCAATAGGTTTTGACCGGGAAAAATCGCCCGGTGTCGCCAAGGATATTGTAAGTGTCGTGTGTCGTGATTTCTAAAAACTGAAAAGTGATAAGTGGGTAGGTTTACATCTACCGCCCAGTATTGTCGAGACATAGCTCCAGTCGACCCGTGACCACGGCCAATGCAACTTGGCTGAAACGTCGGGAGAAATATGTCTCTAAGGTAAATCGCGTCAAGCCCCTTTAAAATTATAAAAACAAAATTATTTAATTGTAATTTTTTGCCAACCTGCCTGACCGGCTGGACAAAAGTATGCTAATTTCATGACGGTTTCTGTTTTATAGTTTAGTAAAAATGTGCCTTTTTTTGTAAACAAGACTTAGTATGAATTTTTTATTGCACTGGAAGCAGAATAGAGTGTATTATCAATTCTTGAAAGAACGGTGGTGGCTCGGTTATAAGAACGCGTTCCTTAAATCCTACAAAGGTCGGTTCGAACCCCCCCGGCATGAGAAAAAAAAATTTCTTATGTACATTTGTCATATATTTAAAACACCATCGTTCTCGTGCCTCGGAGAGCACGTTAAGCCGTCGGTCCCGATTCCACTAATACCAACCTGTGGAATCGTTAATAATTTGTCATAAAAAATTTACATCATATCCTCGCCAAGCCGTCTGGCCAGCGTGGCAAGTGTAGACCAAATTCTCCAGATACATATATCTGGAAGGCCCATCTCCAGCAGTGGAGGTCTAGGACGCTGTGTTCTGGGGCTGTAATGATGAATGATTCTTGAAAAATTCAACATACACGATACATGAAATATACAACATGAAATAAATATGTAAACAGAGCATCAGTCAATATGGGCGATAAGGATAAATGAAAAACTAATTGCTAATCTGAACGATAAGCCGTTAAGGGAAATAAGATAAAATTAATCTATAACTAAAACCAATAACTGATCAAATAGTGTGCATCGTTCAGGTCTAATGGGGTGCATCAGGCAAAGCTTTTTGTGGATGTCGCTAGCGGCAATGTTTACATCTATGACCGCCTCCGTGGTCTAGTGGTAACAAACGTTGCCGTGAACTCGGGAGGTCGTGGGTTCGATTCCCACCGGGGGCAAGTTGTACATTGTATAATTTGTCTCGGTCTGGGTGTTTATATGTATACTATGTATATATTTACAAAAAAAAGTATAATATGTAGTTTATCAACCATCTAGTTTCCGTAACACAAGCCTCGTAGCTACGAAAATTAGATGGCGCTGTGTGACCTGTCTGGAAATATTTATTATTATTATGTAATGTGTATTCTTAAAGAATCTCGGTATTTAACCGGTTAATCTAATGATGTTCACGGGCCTCGGCCAAGTGAGTATCATGCTTCTTTAACTCCAAATTTCCTAACTATACGGCAAGTATTGAGGATTGTAGCTTTTTGCAATTGTCTGTATGTGTGCTGGTCTACGTTAATAGTTTTAAGGCTGTCATGTAATGTTTTGGGTATTACTCCGGTCGTGGATACTAATATGGGTACAGTTGTTACTTTTTCTAATTTGAGTTGGGATTTAAGCTCTATTGCAAGGTCTCTATATTTAGTATTTTTTTCTGTATGTGTAGTTATTAGATTATGAGTGTTAGGTACGGCTATGTCTATTAAATATGCTGTTTTATTTTCTTTGTTTATCAAAGTAATGTCAGGTCGGTTGTAGTGTACTGTTTTGTCAGTTATAATCGTTCTGTCCCAGTATAGTCGAATATTGTCATTTTGCAAAAAAAATATATTATTATTATTTTTTTTTTTTTAAATAATAAAATATTAATTAAACTAAAAACTTACATCTTATCATTATTACCTTTGTTGATACAGCTCAATATTTGGCTTAACAAATTTACATGCATCAAATATACACACTAATATATTATATGCGAATGAAACTTTCTATGCTTGTCTTTCTGTATTTCTATAACTGAATCGATTTTAATAAAGGTTGTTTCTTAACCAGACCAACAAAATTAAAATATTATTTGAAAAACCTTGCGCCCACCTGATGGTAAGTGGCTTGCGAGGTCCATAAATGTTAGCAACTGGAATCAGAGACTCATGACTGACATCAGTCCCTAACACTATGTCGGCTTGACTGAGCATGACGGCAATTCGAGCCTGATCCCGAAACGTGTGGATACACTTGGCTTATCGGCAAGAACGGTGGATACTTCCCAGACCCGGCAGACTAGGCAAATTACCACCATCAGTCCGCCTACCACCATACATAATATATAATACGTGTTATTAAGAATGTAGGTACACATATTTGGTATTCACAATGTAAAACTAATAATTATAAACAATTAGTAAATGAATAGGATGTTTTGTCTTTGAAAGATTTCCACCAAGTATGGCTAATTTTCACAAAAAAAAACAATAAGGAATGATGTCTATTTTTATATTTTAGCTTCCTGCATGCTCACCTGAGAAAAAAAAAAATTATAACAGAAAAATATATTTTAATTTTTTACCTACTTTAAAATATTAATTAGGAAAGCGAAAATCGTCTTTAAAAACAAAAAAGGTTTAATTAATAGAACGGCAATTTTGAGATCACCATATCTTTGATTTCGCTTGGAAATCTCGATTTGTACACTTAAAAGCTGTGAATCCGCAATATATCCAGTGTGGGGGAGATTTCCAACTCCCGTGGTAGATGAGTGGACTGTATATTGTTTGGGGGGGTTTGATGACGAGCCAGCTCTATGAAGTCCAAAGAAAGGGGCAGAAGCACTTACCTCTTCCAGCAGCAGCTGACAACGTCTCAGTGGAGTCGACCCCAGGGTTCCAGAAGAATATCAGCTCTTCTGATGCTAAAACTCTTTTCACATAAAACTAATAATCCAAGTTCCGATCTATAAATACACTCGCGTGGCTTTTCAGCAGACACTGCTGCAGCACCGAAAAATTGAGCACACACGGTGTGACGTCACCGATACACAAATTGTTGACGTCCGCCGCCGACCGAGGTTGAGGTGCGACTACCCACCGATGGGTCATAGAACTGAACTTAACATCCAGGAAATAATAAATTTCGTAATAAAAATACAAGTTTTCTATGCAACTGACAGTTCTATTAGGTACCATCTATCATGCGCCATCTACCGTGATAAAAGTTAGTGATACACCCTATTGTTGTTTTCCTTTTTTAACTTTAATATCTGACGTTACTTATTTATATAATCTGTGGTTTACGTCGTCGGTAACATACTTAACAATTTCTTTATTTAAATTATATGTTTGTTACTGTTTGTAAACCGATATCTATACCCCGTGTCGCATTGAGACTGTGTTAACAAATACGGTAATTGAATCGGTAAATTTTAAAAAAATATGTATATACAGGGTTACAGGGAAAGTAGACCTAGATCTGTTAAGGGCGTGTAGTTTGCATCTTTTCTGACTGATTCGACTATGGAACACCCTACCACAAACTTAACCGTGTTCGAGATATTCGTCATTTTTTTTTTTTAAATAAAATTTGCCGATTTTTTGGCTAAATATATTATATAGGGTGTTCCATAGTCGAATCAGTCAAAAAAGATGCAAACTACACGCCCTCAACGGATCTAGGTCGACTTTCCCTGTAACCCTGTATATTGAACGCTTCTGTTATTATTTCGATCGGAATTGAATCTATATCGGTATCACCAGAATAGGGCTCAAGTACGCATCTTTTATGGACATTAAGAGTAGTAACCGCGTACGTTTCTCACGGTCTGACGTGTTCCGACTAACAATGAAAAAAAAGTTCTATTTAAACAATAATATACCTAGGAAAAAGGTGAATACATTTGTGTTTTTTCTTTACAATCTTACATCAAGAACTCTTTATTTGTCAATTTTTTGTTCTCCTGTAATGGTGTCCGGATGTCAAAACATATTTGGGATACTGTTTGGATCATTTCCTACATTTTTACACTTGGAACCTAGGTCCTAAGGGTAACAAATAATAAAATATTGCTTTTAACCAAGCTTAATAAACAAGTATTAACGGTTTTTTTTTTTTTTTTTTTTTTTTTAATACTAGCACGACATGTGACCCTGCGCCCACCTGATGGTAAGTGGCGCGCAGGGTCCATGAATGTTAGCAACTGGAATCAGACCCTTATGTCCGACATCAGTCCCTAACACTATGCCGGCTTGACTAGATGCCTTTTCACACTTCGCTTGAAGGACTCCAGGTTATAGGAAAGTGGAAACACAGAGGCTGGAAGAGCATTCCACATCTTTATTGTGCGACAGATGTATGAGTCAACAAATTTATAGGTACACGAAGGGATCGTGACTACGGTTTGTTGGTGCATATTCTGACCTGTGCGTGTGGTTCGGTTGCGGAATGGAGAGGAAGGAATTAGGTTATAGAGCTCTTCAGAGCACTCACCATAGTATAGCCGGTAGAACACGCTCAGAGAATCTACATCTCGGCGAAGGTTTTTACAATAATAATAATTACAAATTACAATAATTCACAATTAAAACGAACTTTTAATATATGTCAATTATAGGCCTATACTAAATCTGGAGCATTGCACACAATTGTTGTTTCTATCTATGGATTTTTTTAGTGGTTTAATTTATATTTATGTCAACTTAAAATTTTGTAACAATATAAATACAATTAAGAGTATTATTATTATTTTTTTGCTGTTTTTTTTATAATAATTTATGTGTATACCTACTAACATAGTTCTAAGTTAAAATGTTACTAACAATTGTGGAATTAATTCTGAAATAAATAATAATTATTATTATTATTAATAAATTTTGCTAATACAATAAAATAAAATAACAACAAAAAAAAAAGTTTTTCTCAAATATAAATTCTTATTATTATTTAATACTACACACAAAGTAATATAATACATGCCAAAATTAAAAAATAATGTCTTTCAACAAACTAAACTGAAATAAGCAGAAAATACTTGTGTATTATGCACCCCTTATGTCGATCACAGAAGTTCATTCCACATTCGGTAAGGATTATGCTGGTGGAATGAGATTACACTGGTGATCAGACAAGCTTCTTCTATCACCATCTTTAAAAACATTTCTTTAAATTGCAAAATGACTTAATTCACGCTTTGACATAGTATTTTTTGTATTTAAAATATTAATTAGGTAAAAATAATATTTAATAATAATAATAATATATTCAATGGAATATCATTACAACTACTTAAAAGGAAAAAAAATAATAAACATAAACTAAACTTAATACAAAATAAACTATAAGTAAAAAAATTCTTTTTTTTATTTTTTATTAATAGTATTATTATATTATTTAAGTATTTGATTGCATTTTTTTTTTTATAATCATAATAATAAAAATCTTTATTGACACATTTTTTTACCTATATATAAATGTGCTCTGTCTCCTGGACTAGTTTAATGAAACAGAGTGTGTTCCAGAAGACAATTACTAATATTATTATTATTACAATCAAATAAAAATATTCTATAACATTGTTGTCATAAACAGGTTTTGTTTACAACAATTCGAGCATGCGATTATAGCTGTGTTAACTTATTACGAGTACAAAAGCTAAATTTTCATAATATTTTTATAGTATATAGTATCATCACGACCGTTTCCCTTTCGGGGTGGTCAGAAACCACGCTTATAAATAAGCGGGTTCACATTTAGCCAACTTTACTATTGGCCAATCATGACAAGTGGCAAGCTCGTCGATGTCTCCAGCGTACCAAACTCGAGAAATTTACATTAATATTTTTGTGTCCCGACCAGGAATCGAACCCGGTACCTCCGAGTCTAAATCCACGGTCTTAACCGCTAGACCACGGAGGCATTAATATTTTTAATAGGAAAAAATGTAATAACAATTCGTATTTTTCATTACATATCACATGCGTTTAGTGTAGTTAGTTTAGCCTTGTGGCAAATGTTGCAACGCAACCATTATTTATTGTGTGTTTTAGATATTAGTATCTCCACTTTGGTTGAGCCATTGAGTTTTGCGCTGAAAAATTTCACGCTCATTCGTTGTAAATGCTCTATTCTCGACTTGTTTGTCGATCCAAATTCGATTACAATTCAATTTAAATTATAGATTCTTTATTGACCACTGTCTAGGTCGTGGTCGAAGTGTAATACAACTTGATCAATCTTGGTTTCGGTCAGCTAGTCACGGTCTTGGTCTTGCACTCTTAATCTTGGTCTTCCGCAAAACTCTTCCTCTGACCTAAACATATATTTGTTACTAATTGCTCTTTCTTTCATCATCATTCTGTGATGATCAATGACATTCTGCCGCGTTCACAGGAGGCGCTGGAGGGCTATAGTTGTAATATTTTCATTTGTTGTTGCTTTTGTTAGTTGTATTGTGTGTTTGTGAAATCAATTGGGAAAATAACTTATACCCTTCTATTCGGATATTTTACGAATTCTTTTTTTAGTTTAGTGTATTTTGCTTTTCAATGAAGTTTGTATATAAGATACTTTTATCATTTGACTCTGTAACTGTAAGTATTACCTACTTTTAGTCATAGTTCTCATTATGTTTATTTTTTAAAATATTGTTACTATTATTAATTAAATTTCTTAAATATATAATGCATCATAATTAAATGTAGTTTGACATGTTACTGGGGTATTCACTTATGTTTTTTTTTTTACTGTTTGCTTCTATTGATAGAATTGGATTCAATGTGTACTCTGTTGGTGATCCTAATTAAATAAATAAATAAATTATCATCATCAGCCTGTATCTCTCCACTGCTGGATGTAGGCCTCCCCGAAGGCTCGCCACTTAACGCGATCTTTTGCTACCCTCATCCAATCCCCACCAGCGACCTTCTTTGGGTCATCTGTCCATCTGGCGGGGGGTCGTCCCACTCTGCGTCTTCCCGTACGTGGTCTCCAGTCTGGAACCCGTTTGACCCATCGATTCTGCGGCAGATGTGTCCGGCCCATTGCCACTTCAGCTTGCTAATTTTAAAAGCTATGTCAGTAATTTTTGTTCTCTGACGAATATCAACGTTTGGAATTCTATCCATTAGAGATATACCAAGCATAGCTCTTTCCACGGCTCGCTGAGCGACCTTGAATTTATGGACCAGACCCACTTAGTGTCCACGTCTCTGCTCCCTACGACATTACCGGGAGGACGCACGGGTTAAAGACCTTAGTCTTTAAACATTGTGGTATAGACGATGAGCCCTTTCTTTATGGTATCCTAAACAACCCGAAAACAAGTCCTTACCTCGTTTCCAATTCCTTTGTGACTTCCACGCCCGTTCTCTCCGCTCTTCGCACAACAATCAACTTGAAATTCCTCTTCACTCTTCCAGCAGATATTCAGATTCTCTCAGAGTTTTTGCAGCACGACAATCGAACAAATTGCCGTTGTCAATTAGTCTGACTTCGTTAGACATATTTAGGCATACTTCGTACTTTCTTAAAATAGACCGTTTCCCTTCCGGGGTGGTCAGAAACCACGCTTATAAATAAGCGGATTCACATTTAGCCAACTTTACTATAGGCCAATCATGACAAGTGGCAAGCTCGTCGATGTCTCAAGCGTACCAAACTCGAGAAATATCAGAAATAAATTAAATATTAATTAAATGTCTTTATTTACATTAATAAATATTTTTGTGTTCCGACCAGAAATCGAACCCGGTACCTTCGAGTCTAAATCCACGGACTTAACCGCTAGACCACGGAGGCAGTTATTAATATATAAAGCTTTATTAATAAAATATTTATTAATAATGCTTATTTAAGTATAATATTTATTAGGAACTTTATAATATTACCTAAATTAAAATACCCAGTGACATAGTTATTTATTGCATTATATAATACACAAGGCAATTATATAAAAATTTGGTTGGACATTAATTTTTTAATGTATATTATGTAGGTATTCTAGTACATATTTTTATTTTGTTTTTTTGTCTGTTTATTAATAAAATGTGTTGACCTATATTAAATTATATAATGATGACTAGACTTATTAGATGGGAATGTATTTTAAATAAAATCAAATTTTGCATGCCACAACAATGGCTAAATGTGCAGAGCCAACTCACTAACCATATTACCGTATGTACCACATTTAAAGCAAATAAACGATTTTGAATTTGAATTTGAATTTGCAATTAGTTTTAGTTAGTCGACCCGTGACCAGCAACTTGGCTGAACATCGGAAGAAATACATATGTCTCTAAGGTAAATCGCGTAGACCCGTTAAAATTATAAAAAAAAATATTATAAATGTGCGCGAAAGTTTAAAAAGTTTAATTATAGTTAATTTATGAAAGAAGTTTCCTCGCCAACCCGTTTGGCCAGCTTGGCGAGTGTATCCCAAATTCTCCAGAAATTTATGGAAGGCCCATTTACAACAGTGGAGATCTAGGACTTTGGGTTCTAGGGGTGTGATGAATTAAGTTTATTCATCAATACAAACAACTTGCGAGAGATTTTTTTTTAACATAATTAATAAAAAAAGTATTTTGAGATTTGAAATTTGAGTTTACTGGTCTAATATATCTTGTTCTTGGTCTTGATATTGCAAAAAAACAAGAACAAGACCAATACAGCAAGACCAAGTTTGAGCGAAACTAGTTTCGATTCGAGATCGATCAAGAATATAGACTTTAGTTTATTGTCTGTGTAAAACGCCAGAGATGTTAAACAGAATTGTAAACATTTTGAAAAAAGCAAAATATTTGAGAGTATTTATTACTGTTGCCGGATTTTAATGTTTATTTCGACAGTAGATTATGGCCATGCCAATACCCTCGTTCCGAGACACGATAATAGTAACCTAAGCACGCTTAAAGGTGTTCCGAGACGCGTATAAACTGTTTTGCCAAAGCTATGTGACGTCACAAATGACATTACTCCTCGCGCGTAGACTGGTCACGATATCGAGGTAGATCGCTCTGAGCGCTGTCAGTTTTTTGTCATTATGTCGCGCGCCATTTTCAAGTTTATTTAATATTAGGTTTTCTTTTAAATTATTTAATATTCGTTTATACTGTTTCTATATTACTTCTAAAATACTGCCTCCGTGATCTAGCGGTAAGTCCGTGGATTTAGACTCGGAGGTACCAGGTTCGATTCCTGGTCGGGAGACAATAATATTTATTAATGTAAATAAATACATTTAATTAATATTTAATTTATTTGTGATATTTCTCGAGTTTGGTACGCTGGAGACATCGACGAGCTTGCCACTTGTCATGATTGGCCTATAGTAAAGTTGACTAAATGTGAATCCGCTTATTTATAAGCGTGGTTTCTGACCACCCCGAAAGGGACACGGTCGTGATGATACTTTTTCTAAAATAAATTTATAAATTATATTTAAGTAGGAAGTGAAAAAAAAATGTCTGTAACACGGCAAGTTATTTTAAAAGACCAAAATAAGTTAATAATATTAAACTTTACACATATAAAGATGAATAAACCGAGAGATGTATATTTGTTAGTATTCATACTCAAAGATGTGGAATCCGCAATTTATCTTCCATACATTTAAAAAAAAAACTATCATGTTATGAATGAAAATGTGATTTAGACCCAAAGACTTGACCATTCCGAATTGATATCACGCTCTGAGCATCCAAATCGTGATATTTGATTCGGAACGACTCTTAGTACCATATTCATTCTAAGCGCTCTGAGCTTGATTCGGAACGAGGGGAATAATATACCTACTCGTAGTTTTAGAAATGATAGTTCATTACGAATTCCTTTTTTTTATATACTGAACACGACATATAACATCGCGCCTACCTGATGGTCCAAGAATGGGATCGATCCTTGGCGCCGCCTTGGAAAATTCTCATGGATACATTTCAACAACATTATAGGATCCCAAATGAACTAGCTGTATCAGCCTATAGGTCAGACACCTTAGTGTACCTCGGAACTTGTAAAAAAATATTTTTTTTGAACTTACCGTTCCGTGGGAATCAAATATTCCAAAAGACCACAACATGAAGTCGAACAAATATTATGATCTTACAGAAAAAATGATCAGGTTTCAAGTTTCAAGACTCAGCTTTATGCAGTGGAATTGAGAAGAAGTCTTTTCACCACTTACGGAAATAATTGGGCCTAAGCAGGCCTGAAACGAACTTCCAAGAAGACATTAACAAAATTATACAGTATTTGGTTACAGGAGGAGCAGAATGGTGGATGGTGAGCTTCTTGTTGCGCAATAAAAGAAAAAGGAGGCCTCCTTAGTAAACCCATCTATTGTCGGTCGCAAGCCTGAGACACCATTCTTCTCATCTCTCTTTCTCACACACGATGGACCCGGATCCCGCACGTGGAATCCATGGAATGCTTAGAATTTTTCTTATTCTATACAATTAAGAAAGTATAAGATAAGAATAAACAAGATTATGGAAACATTGAAATACAGATTAATTTAATAATATGTCAGTCAATAATACCTCAACAATCAGTTCCAAACTACGATCAAGGATTCAAATAGATTAATAATCACATACAAAATTACTGCGAGAAACTGGCCAGCGGACCTCTACGTACATGCTATCTCATTCTTTCTATAATATTCGAATAAACATATATGCTATTAAATATTTATAACAAAATTAAATCATTCCTCGCCAACCCGCCTGGCCAGCGTGGCGAGTGTAGGCCAAATTCTCCAGATATATGTTCTGGAAGGCCCATCTCCAGCAGTGGAGGTCTAGGACGCTGTGTTCTAGGGGCTGTAATGAATGAAAATCAAATAAACAAAATCAACCTAATTTATTGAAACATTAAGGCCGCGTTCGTTTTAAGAAATGTTAGCATGAAAATACCACTTTTTAGCACAAGTCGTTCGTTTTTTTCAGAGTCATCATCTTGTATACTGATAGTTGATCGAAGTTGGTTCCAACCGTCTATTGAATTGAGCTATTTGAATATAATATCCAGTTAAATTTAAATTTGGGAACGGATATAAGTGCCGATATATTTAGATTAAGCCAACAACGAAGTCTCGGCCTCATTTAAAAATAAATTCCCGTCGAAAAGGTCAAATCGACCCTTGTCTATTTGGCGGGAAAATTTGCAATACGCGTATGTGTGTGAGTGTAACTAACATCTTTGTTAAAATAAATCATCCATTTTTTTGGGCTATTTTTGTACTACAATGATAAAAAAAAATATTGCGACTAATTGTAATTTTAGATTTTTATAATTTTAACGGGTCTTTACGCGATTTACCTTAGAGACATATTTCTCCCGACGTTTCAGCCAAGTTGCATTGGCCGTGGTCACGGGTCGACTGAAGCTATGCGGTGTAGTCTCGTACATACTGGGCGGCAGATGTAAACCTACCCACTTATCACTTTAAAAGTTTTTAGAAATCTCGATTGAAATTGAAAATATAAGCTATCTTCATCGTGGAATCCAGTAATCAATAGGTTTCGACACCGGGAAAAATCGCCCGGTGTCGCCAAGGATATTGTAAGTGTCGTGTGTTGTGATTTCTAAAAACTTTTAAAGTGATAAGTTGGTAGGTTTACATCTGCCGCCCAGTATGTACGAGACTACACCGCATAGCTTCAGTCGACCCGTGACCACGGCCAATGCAACTTGGCTGAAACGTCGGGAGAAATATGTCTCTAAGGTAAATCGCGTAAAGACCCGTTAAAATTATAAAAATCTATTATGAGTGTGCGCGAAAGTTTAAAAAGTTTAATTGTAATTTTGTTTCAGTCTTGCGGTTTTTGTGCTATGTTTCCGTCCTGCATGTCTCTCCTATCACGTCGAGAAGACCAGCGACATGCTCGGCCTGGACAGCAGCCAGTTCTTCTCAATGTCTACGATATGTATTGGACTAATTGGTAAGTCTATATCAATCATTCATATTTGAGTGTATTAAGTTGTTTATCACGGTTGTGATTGGCTTAAGGACAAAAATCGTTACCTTTTTTATATTTTTAAATATTTTTTTTAGATTTGATTGGCTAGGATTTGTAATATTTCTTACCTAGTTCACTAGAAACATCGTCGTGACTCTTGTAACTTCGGGCCATAGTAAAGTTTTCAAAATGTGAATTCGCTTGTGATCGCATGATTTCTCACTAGAATGATCTTTGCTTTACTTTTTACGATGATAATGGCATTTACAGGTACACAGCAGGTGCTGGTTTAGGTGTGTTTCACAGTGGTGTCGAAGTGCATGGGTCTGAGTGGGCGTACGGTGGACACCCATACGCGTTCACTGGAGTCTTCGAAATCACACCAAAAGATGAACGAGAGTTGGGAGAACAATTTCGATTCAGGTTGGTCTACTTAGCACATTTTACAGTTATAACTAAACCAAATAATAACATTATACAATCACCCGTACTGTCAGTCTTCAACCGTACGTGTTCACTGCAGTCTTCGAAATCACACCAAAAGATGAACGGGAGTTGGTCGAACAATTTCGATTCAGGTTGGTCTACTTAGCACATTTTACAGTTATAACTAAACCAAATAATAACATTATACAATCACCCGTACTGTCAGTCTTCAACCGTACGTGTTCACTGGAGTCTTCGAAATCACACCAAAAGATGAACGGGAGTTGGGAGAACAATTTCGATTCAGGTTGGTCTACTTAGCACATTTTACAGTTATAACTAAACCAAATAATAACATTATACAATCACCCGTACTGTCAGTCTTCAATCGTACGTGTTCACTGCAGTCTTCGAAATCACACCAAAAGATGAACGGGAGTTGGTCGAACAATTTCGATTCAGGTTGGTCTACTTAGCACATTTTACAGTTATAACTAAACCAAATAATAACATTATACAATCACCCGTACTGTCAGTCTTCAACCGTACGTGTTCACTGGAGTCTTCGAAATCACACCAAAAGATGAACGGGAGTTGGGAGAACAATTTCGATTCAGGTTGGTCTACTTAGCACATTTTTCAGTTATAAATAAACTAAATAAAAATATATTATACAGACACCATGTGTACTGTTTTATTAGTCAACCGGTACGCGATTTAAAAATGTATGATATGCACATTGATCTTTTCAAGCCGGCATAATAGTAGGGAATGAAGTTGCTATAAAAAGTGTGGTTTTAAAGACTTTAGTACGCCTTCGCCAATTTTTTTTTAGATTTATTTTATTTATTTATTTTTTATTTAAATCTTTATTGTAATTTACAATCGGCGAACATAATGGGCATTCTCTGACCGTTGACCGTTGGGACAAATGAGATTTCTTTGTTAGATCGAGGATAGTGAAAATGATATTTAGAAAATATTTTTATTCCAATAAATATCATAAAAGTAAGCAATTCCTATATAAACATACATATACTTAAATACTATATACATAACATTAACACATACACATATAGTTAACATTAATACATAAACATATATTATAAATACTATACATAAAAATGTAGATGTTCTCAATAAGTTATTTAATAGAGGGTATTGTAATTAGTTGATTGCAATTTATGCAATGATAAATCAATCAGGATCAGGGGGATAGTGAGAGGCAACTTCCTTAGCAAAATGGATAATAAACAAATAAACAATAAAAATCCTTATTGACATTATTTAACAAATATCTTTTTTACACTTTAAATTTAGATTGGATGTCCTAACCCCTGTCGTAGATAATTCTGAATGACAGGAGTCAGTTCACTCCCAGGATACACAAAAGCAAGCTTATACAATTTATTTAAACATTGAACCAAGTACAAACAAATACCGTATTACGATTAAACCGTTCTTGTAATATAATTGTGTATACCAAATAGTTGCTTCAATTAACCTTAGAAAATGTGTATGAATAATAGAAATATCAATTTAGTTAAATGTCAAGGCGCTGTTCCTTACGATTTAATTGTTATTGGTTCAGCCAAGTATGTGTTTTATAAACACTCTCATTGCTTCGGAAATCAAATATTATATTTGTATGTAATATTCTGCGTAGAATTTATTAAAAAGCAAATAATGTGGGTAAAAGAGGCCCTGGCAGACCAAGACTCACCTATCACGATCAGATAAATAAAACAATAGCTGAAGGTGCATTAAAAAGCCATCGAAACAAAAAGGCATATATATATAAGTCACTCCTCCTGCCACTACTAGATTACGGCGATGTGTGTTGTGTGGACCTTTCACAAGATTTACTCAACAAAATGGAACGTTTGCACAACACATGCATTAGATTTATCTTTGGTCTACGCAAGTATGATCATATTTCGTCTTTTCGGGATAAACTCAAATGGCTCCCTATTCGCAAGAGGCGAAATTGTCAAGTTCTCTGCTTACTATATAGTATCCTGAATGAACCCGGCACGCCTCAGTATCTTAAAGACAGCTTCACATTTCTTGGCTCTATTCACGATCGAACCCTTCGATCTAGTTTCAACTCCACACTCTCCATTCCTTCTCATCACACCTCTTTTGTCTCCTATTCGTTTGCTGTTGTTGCTGCAAATCTCTGGAACGACATACCATTAAATATACGACAAGCTTCAAATCGAGCTATCTTCAAAAATTTTGTATATAGGTACTTCTTATCAACCTAACTGTTTCAACTTCTCTATTTTTTTATCTAGTTTTTTTTTTCCTTTTTTATTTGCAGCAACTACATCATCATTTCTATATTACTTCCCTCATCGTTTAAGTGGTTTATTTGTATATTTATTATGTGTATATAGTATATATATATATATATATATATATATATATATATATATATATATATATATATATATATATATATATAATTTATTTATATACGTGTTATGTAATAGTAAGTAAATATTGGTATGTATATATTGATATATATGGACTTACTTAATATTGCACCTACCATCTATACTGTCTAAATGTCCTAAAGGTTTGGCTGTCAGAGAATGCCTAGCGGCATTAAGTCCGCCTTTGTACATAGTGCAATAAAGTTTTTAAATAAATAAATAAGAGGTTGATGAATAATTTATTTTTTTATTTATTTAATACACACAGCAGTACATATATTATCACACACATAACATAGTATAATTATAGCTTATCTAATATATGTACCAATTAGGTGTCACAGCATTCACCAATATAAAAAGAAGAAGAAATTAAAAACTTATTACTGTTAAAACAAAATAAATAAATTTAACAAAAACTATCAAATTTACAAAATAAAAATATGACTTCTAAAATAAAATTATACATTTTTCTCTTTTTTAATAGAATTAATTAGGAAACATAAAAATTGCACAAATTTGGTACCTTAAAAAAAACGAAAATAAAACACTTGTTAAATAAATTATAAGCTACTCAAATATTGATGGTTTGAAATGTTCGAGAACATTTTTTCTGAATACATTGTAACGGTCATGAAATATGTCTATATCATTATTGGCACTGCACATGAATGTCGAAGAAGCGAAAAAGGTATGTCGTGATCGTGACAAGTGGCGCTCAATTGTCTCTGCCTACCCCGCAAGGGATTTGGCGTGTATGTATGTACACGCGGAAACAATAACAGATGAAAGGTTAATAAATATATTTTGTTTTTTATTTCCAGACAAAGCGTCCACATAGGTTATACAGATTTTAGTGAAGACGAAGTTCGAAGATTAGTTGCAGAACTCGGAAAACAATTTAGAGGTGACAGGTGAGAGGTATTTTATGACATATCTTTAACAAATTCATATTATAATTCTATATCTCGTATAGTATGGTGTGTGGGAAGAGTAAGCAGAAAAATGGTGTCTCGGGCTTGCGACACCATTTTTAAGTTTTATTCATAACTTTGAGGTCCTTAAGGTCTAAAATATCTCGTAAAAATAGTGAATAAAAATTCTAAATATAAATTGCATATTCGTTTTCTAATATTCTAACGCACCATCGTGCGTTGGGTTAGGTATATAAGGAAATAAAAACCACTTTTGTATTTTTTTCTTTACTAGTCCTAACAATGTAATAAAGATAATAACTAAGTAGCTAGATGAGTACACGAACTATCGAGGGCATTTCAGAGCGTTTTTTTTTTTTTTTTTTTTAAATAAAATAAAAAAATATTAACGTACGTGCTGAAAGAGTTAACGCTCGCTTGGTATTGTCCGTGCTGAAAGGGGTAAAGTTGGCTAAATGGGAATCTGCTTCTTTGTAAGCGTGGTTTCTGACCACCCCACGGTCGTGATGACACTTTTTATTAATACAAGTGTACTTAAGAAAAATGTAATTTCTTATTGATATATGCCGAGATGTTATTGCTCTAAATTTCATTACAGCGTCCTAGACCTCCACTGCTGGAGATTGGCCTTCCAGAACATATATCTGGATAATTTGGCCTTACACTCGCTACGCTGGCCAGAAATGATGTCAACTTTTAATGACAATTTATTAACGATTCCACAAGTTGGCATTAGTGGAACCGGGACCGACGGCTTAACGTGCTATCCGAGGCACGAGAACGGTGGTGTTGTAAATCTATGAGAAGTGTACGTAAGAAAAGTATATTTCTCATTGGTACATGTCGGGTGGGTTTCTTGTGGGTTCTTACAACTGACCCAACACTGAACTCCACATTACTTAAATTAAATTGGTTTTTTTCCCCGGCAGGTATCATCTTATGAACAACAACTGTAATCATTTCACATCAGCATTTTGTATGGTAAGTGTAGCATTTGCAATGTAACGGAGGAATTACTGTCAGTAGTAAAATGGGAATGCGGTAATAAGAAAGTATTTAAGGAGTTCTTCGCGCCATTTTGCGTTGACATGTCAAGTGCAAGTTTTTGTTTTGTAAATTAATTTACTGTGGATATTATTGGTCAAAAGCAGTGTTGTTTTGTTTAATAATGTGCTACAATGTGAATAATTATGGAAAACTATAAATTGGACTTTAAATATGGGGCACAAGTTGCAGTTAATTTTTTGCGGTTTTCTCGCGCTGTCAACTCCCATATTTTACCCGACGTGTTTGAGCTATGGTGCCGCGAGTGACTCCGAGAAAAGCTCATCCTCAGCATCTGGAATTAAAAGTTGCGAATTTAATTTACAAATTAAGGTTGGCGCCATCTAGTGGTAGCATACGTGGGTTATTGGAAATGGAGGGTAGTTTTGTAAGACAATATGATGTTTTTTTTATATTTTCAGGCATTATGTTCTAACGACATCCCTCCGTGGGTAAATCGACTAGCTTACGTCAGTTCATGTGTGCCTTTCCTACAAAGATGTCTACCCAAGTAAGTAAAAATTCAGACCAGACTAATGAGTCTTTAGCGACTGATATCAGTTGCTTCCTTCGTAAAACGTTTAAAACGTCTTTACGCCCACCTGATACCTACACTATGCCGGCTTGAAGGGGCCTACCTTAAATCCTATATAACTCAATATAGCCGAAATTGTTATGCAATGGCAACAAAGATATTTGATAAGCTTCCAGTTACTATAAGGGAGCTGCCACTAAAACTGTTCAAATTAAGAGTCAAACAAATTCTGGTTAATAAATGTATTTATTCGACAAAAGAATACCTAGACACTAAGCTCGACAAAGTCATGTGACTAAATAAATATTTGTATGCTAGAAATAGCGAATAATGTGATATAATTACATATAATAATTTACATCCCTGTACCTACCATGTTTCTGACAAATAAATTATTTCACTACAAAGGTCGGTTCAAACCCCCCCCTTTATTCATAAATAAATAACTAAATATTTCCAGACAGGTCACACAGCGCCATCTAATTTCCGTGGCAAGCTACGAGGCTTGTTTTACGAAAACTAGATGGTTGATAAACTACATATTATACTTTTTTTTTGTAAATATATACATATTATACATACGAGGGGCGTTCAAAATATTCTCGGTATGTGGATAAAAACAAACAAGTACGAAAAGTTTGATATTTTTATTTTTCAATATACTCCCCCCCTATGTTTATACACTTATAAGATCGATCAATTATTTTTTTTAATCCCTCATAAAAATATTTTTTATCTTTGGTGTAAAAATGCTCCTCCACGGCCGTCTTCAACGCTTCATCGTCAGAAAATTTATTTCCACGCAGATCCTTTTTAAGATTGGGAAACAAAAAGAAGTCGCTTGGGGCTAAGTCCGGACTATAGGGTGGATGAGTAACAGTTTCAAACCCACATTCAACAATAGCTGCCTTGGCAATATGAGCAGTATGGACAGGGGCGTTGTCATGCAGAAGCAGAACACCTTTGGTTAACTTTCCTCGCCTCTTTTCTTTGATCGCATCTCTTAATTGACGTATAACGTTAGCGTAGTACTGCCCTGTGATATTTACACCTTTTTCTTTATAATCGATAAGCAAAACTCCTTCACAATCCCAAAATATTGTGGCCATGACCTTGCCAGCTGACGGGATTACCTTGAACTTCTTGGAATGAGCTGAACCCTTAATGTGCCACTGCATGGACTCATGTTTGCTCTCTGGGTCATAATGATGAACCCAGGTTTCATCTCCAGTAACTATTTTTTGCAGCACCTCATCGGGATTTTCACCACACAGGTCGATAAAATCTGAACAGCAAGCCACACGCATATCCTTTTGAAGAAGCGTCAGCATTCGCGGAACCCATCTTGCACTTACTTTTGACATATTAAGATGGTCATGTATAATGTCATGTACGGTACCAATAGAGAGATTGGTTACTTGAGCTATAGATTTTACCTTCACTCGGCCGTCTTCCAATATAAGTTTTTCCACTTTATCAATATTTTCTTGTGAGGTAGCCACTACAGGCCGGCCAGGTCTAGGGTCATCTTCAATACTCTCCCTTCCACGCTTAAATTCGCTTGACCATTTTTGAATAGTAGATAAAGAAGGAGCAGACTCACGGTAAACACAATCCATTTCCTCTTTTATGGTTTTTTGATTTTTACCCTGTTTTGTCAAGAATTTTATGACGGATCGGTGCTCTAATTTCGTTAAAATTGTTAATTCGCTCATGGTGTTCATGTTTGTTCGGCAATTGCAGAAAAACAAAAGAACATCTCGGTTCCAATTTTACTTTTTTTTAATGTCAATGGATGAATCTTAGCGGCCAGTAACAAATATATATATAAAAGAGGTTGTAACGTATCAATACCGAGAATATTTTGAACGCCCCTCGTATAAACACCCAGACCGAGACAAATTATACAATGTACAATTTGCCCCCGATGGGAATCGAACCCACGACCTCCCGAGTTCACGGCAACGTTTGTTACCACTAGACCACGGAGGCGGTGGTAAATTATTTATTTAAATTATTATCTTTCCTATACTGCCTCCGTGGGCTAGCGGTTAAGTCCGTGGATTTAGATTCCTGGTCGGGACACAAAAATATTTATTTATGTAAATGGATTTATTTACATAATATTTAATTTATTTGTGATTTTTCTCGTGTTTGGTACGCTGGAGACATCGACGAGCTTGCCACTTGTCATGATTGGCCTATAGTAAAGTTGGCTAAATGTGAATCCGCTTATTTATAAGCGTGGCTTCTGACCACCCTGGAAGGGAAACGGTCGTGATGATACTTTACTTTTTACTTAGCTTTCCTATATTTGTATTGTAGTTGTAAGTTTTCCTAAATAAATACGGTTTTAGTCGAAAACGCAAATCCAAAAGTAATTAAATGTGCATAATATTTTTGTGCAAAAATGGCTGACTTAGTTGTTTTTTATTATAATATAAATTATTTTTTTTAGAGAATGGTTGACTCCGGCAGCCCTCCAGCAGTCCCTGGCCGCCCACTCTAGATCCTCCAGTCCTCTCACACCACAATAGCATTTACGTAAGTAACTATATTACTATTTGCACGAAACATTTGCTTGCATTTAGCAAGCCCACCTCGATCCTTGGCGACGCATCAGACTGGAAAATTCTCATGGATACATTTGAACACCATTATAGGATCCCAGATGAACTAGCTGTATCAGCCTATAGGCCAGACATCTTAGTGTTTTCTCGGAACTTGAAAAAAGTTATCCTTATTGAACTTACCGTTCCGTGGGAATCAAATATTCCAAAAGACCACAACATGAAGTCGAATAAATATTATGATCTCACAGAAGAAATGATCAGGAACGGGTTCAAGACTCAGCTTTACGCAGTGGAAGTTGGTGCAAGAGGAGTTCCAGCAAAATCTTTGCATCACTTACTGAAAGAATTGGGCCTAAGCAGGTCTGCCGGAGATACAGTTATGGAACGAGCTTCCAAGACGGCATTAACGGAATCATATCAGTATTTGGTTGGGTAGGGAGAGAAGTAGAATGGTGGATGGTGAGCGTATTATCGCGCAATAGAAAAAAAGGAGGCCTCCTTTTCTTAAACCAGCCTATTGTCGGTCGCAAACCCGAGACACCATTCTTCTCATCTCTTACCCACACACGATGGACCCGGCACCAGCACGGTGAATCCATGGAATGCTTAGAAATTTGTCTTCTTCTCATTACAGCCCTGTAATCTTAAACGTTTCCTCAATGGCTCCTCCACAAAATTATTCCTTTTAGCTGTCAAACGGAGAGACTCCTCGGTACACGAGACATAGAACTGTCAAACTCAAGTTACATTGCGATATACCCTGAAACGTCCTTGATGCGTGTTTAAGATGTTTGTAGCTATTTTTAAATATGGATATTTGCCTGTGTCTCTCCGCTGCTGGATATAGGCCACCCCCAAGCGATCTTCTGCCACCCTCATCCAGCCCCCACCAGCAAACTTTTTCAGGTCATCCTTCCATCTGGCGGAAAGTCGTCTTCCCGTACGTGGTCTCCACTCCAGAACCCGTCTTCAGAACTTCAACGGACCCTTACTAATTTTGTAGGCTATGTTGGTACGGTTCGGACTTTATCCATTAAAGAAATACCATGCATAGTTATTTCCATAGCTCGCTGAGCGACCTCAAACTTCTAGACCAGACCCACTGTCAATGTGTCTTGGTCTTGCACTCCTAATCTTGGTCTTGGTCTTGCATCAGAATAGGTGGTCTTGGTCTTGCATCAGAATAGGTGGTCTTGGTCTTGCACTCCTAATCTTGGTCTTGGTCTTGCATCAGAATAGGTGGTCTTGGTCTTGCACTCCTAATCTTGGTCTTGGTCTTGCATCAGAATAGGTGGTCTTGGTCTTGCATCAGAATAGGTGGTCTTGGTCTTGCACTCCTAATCTTGGTCTTGGTCTTGCATCAGAATAGGTGGTCTTGGTCTTGCACTCCTAATCTTGGTCTTGGTCTTGCATCAGAATAGGTGGTCTTGGTCTTGCACTCCTAATCTTGGTCTTGGTCTTGCATCAGAGTAGGTGGTCTTGGTCTTGCACTCCTAATCTTGGTCTTGGTCTTGCATCAGAATAGGTGGTCTTGGTCTTGCACTCCTAATCTTGGTCTTGGTCTTGCATCAGAATAGGTGGTCTTGGTCTTGCACTCCTAATCTTGGTCTTGGTCTTGCATCAGAATAGGTGGTCTTGGTCTTGCACTCCTAATCTTGGTCTTGGTCTTGCATCAGAATAGGTGGTCTTGGTCTTGCACTCCTAATCTTGGTCTTGGTCTTGCATCAGAATAGGTGGTCTTGGTCTTGCACTTCTAATCTTGGTCTTGGTCTTGCATCAGAATAGGTGGTCTTGGTCTTGCACTCCTAATCTTGGTCTTGGTCTTGCATCAGAATAGGTGGTCTTGGTCTTGCACTCCTAATCTTGGTCTTGGTCTTGCATCAGAATAGGTGGTCTTGGTCTTGCACTCCTAATCTTGGTCTTGGTCTTGCATCAGAATAGGTGGTCTTGGTCTTGCACGCCTAATCTTGGTCTTGGTCTTGCATCAGAATAGGTGGTCTTGGTCTTGCACTCCTAATCTTGGTCTTGGTCTTGCATCAGAATAGGTGGTCTTGGTCTTGCACTCCTAATCTTGGTCTTGGTCTTGCATCAGAATAGGTGGTCTTGGTCTTGCATCAGAATAGGTGGTCTTGGTCTTGCACTCCTAATCTTGGTCTTGGTCTTGCATCAGAATAGGTGGTCTTGGTCTTGCACTCCTAATCTTGATCTTGGTCTTGGTCTTGCATCAGAATAGGTGGTCTTGGTCTTGCACTCCTAATCTTGGTCTTGGTCTTGCATCAGAATAGGTGGTCTTGGTCTTGCACTCCTAATCTTGGTCTTGGTCTTGCATCAGAATAGGTGGTCTTGGTCTTGCATCAGAATAGGTGGTCTTGGTCTTGCACTCCTAATCTTGGTCTTGGTCTTGCATCAGAATAGGTGGTCTTGGTCTTGCACTCCTAATCTTGGTCTTGGTCTTGCATCAGAATAGGTGGTCTTGGTCTTGCATCAGAATAGTTGGTCTTGGTCTTGCACTCCTAATCTTGGTCTTGGTCTTGCATCAGAATAGGTGGTCTTGGTCTTGCACTCCTAATCTTGGTCTTGGTCTTGCATCAGAATAGGTGGTCTTGGTCTTGCACTCCTAATCTTGGTCTTGGTCTTGCATCAGAATAGGTGGTCTTGGTCTTGCACTCCTAATCTTGGTCTTGGTCTTGCGCAAAAGTCTCGCAAGTCTTCTGCAAGAATCTGACTCAATATAAATTTTATTTTCCAATTGTACTAAGGAAATCTCTCTCCGCAATGTCTTTAACCAAACTTGAGAAATTTCACAAATAAGTTTATTGTGTCCCGACCAGGAATCGAACCCTGTACCTCCAAGTCCGAATCCACGGAATTAACCGCTAGACCTCGAAGGCATTAGGTATCGGTAGGATTTAGGTATACTAATATAAAATTATTTGCAAACTTTACCTAATTCCAAATACCTAAACGTTATTTTTTTTCCTTAGGAACAAAAAAATATTAATTACGGACACGACGCAATGGGGTGTATCACTAACTTTTTATCACTGTAGATGTCGCATGATAGATGGTACCTAATAGAACTGTCAGTTTCATAGAAAACTTGTATTTTATTACGAAATTTGTTATTTTCTGGATATATTCGGAAGTGAGCAGCTTTTAAGTGTACAAATCGAGATTTCCAAGCGAAATTAAAGATTGGGCAACACTAGTGTCCACGTCTCTGCTCCGCACAACAATACTGGAACAACAGTTCGTTGAAAACTTTTGTCTTCAAACACTGTGGTATGTTTGATAAGATGTGGCGCAACTTCCCGAGTGCTGCTTATCCTAGCTAAATGAGTCTAACATTCTTTATTATTAATAAATAATTGTTTTCTTTTTTTCAGTTTTCGCGTGTAATGCGTACGGAGAAAGCGATTTATGAACAAAAACATTTACAAGTAATTTAAATTAATTAATTTTAAGTATGGCGCATTGTCAATTATACATAACCTATAAATAATAATAATAAATAGTAAACACAAAATTTAATTACTAAATAATAAAAATATCCTACTAAATATAAGAAAAATATTTAAAAGAGATAAATAGAATAGATTCCTATAGTTAAATATATCCTGTACATTGCTTTTTCAATTGGCAACATAGCCTTAATCTTAAAATTGAATTAGGTCCAATGGACTTACAATCCAAGCTTACAAAAAATATAAATATGGCTGAAAGATTATCATAAATATTTTGACAGAGTTAATTACTATATTATTTTAACAATAATAGTCCAATAATTTTCATTAATATTTAATTTATTTGTGATATTTCTCGAGTTTGGTACGCTGGAGACATCGACGAGCTTGCCGCTTGTAGTAAATCTGGCTAAATGTGAATTCGCCTCTTTATCAGCATGATTTTTGACCACCCGGAAGGGAAATGTACGTGATGATGAAAGCTTAAAAAATATATGAAAATATTTATGTAGTTATTGCGATTAAATTAATATATGTTTAACATTTACTTAGAAAGTAAGGCACATGATTGGCTGGCTAACTACCAATCAATATAGTATAGTATCATCACAACCGTATCCCTTTCGGGGTGGTCAGAAACCACTTTTACAAAGAAGCGGATTCACATTTAGCCAACTTTACTATAGTCCAATCTTGACAAGTGGCAAGCTCGCCGATGTCTCCAGGCGTACCAAACTCGAGAAATATTACAAATAAATTAAATATCACTTAATTGAATTATTATTGTGTCACGGACAGGAATCGAACCCGGTACCTTCGAGTCTAAATCCACGGACTTAACCGCTAGACCACGGAGGCAGTCAATCAATATAGCAAAATATTAACTAATTAACCTATATATAAATATTAACCTAACTAGGGTTAGGTTAAATTTATACTTTAGTATGATCAAATCTGCATTTAATATAATATACTATCTGACTCGGCGAACTTCGTACCGCCTGACAGTCAATGACCCACAAATCAGCGTTGTTGCGTGCCACCTATCGGATAACAGTAGTACTATGTCAGAAACCTTCCCCGATGTTCACACAACATATTCCCAAAGTTTCATCCCGATCGGTCAAGTAGTTTTGAAGTGCATAGGGAACATACATACACACAGACATTCATTGTTATATTGACATTGACATTTTATAAAGTGCCAGTATTGACAATGCGCCAAACAATAACTATACATATTTGTTACAAATCTCGGGAATAAAAAAAAGGAAAAATCTTAATTTAATCTGCATTTAAAAGGTTTACCGTCGATTCTAAATAAACAACCTCAAGACACATTAACAGAGCTATTCAGAGACGTTTTGGTATGACTAGCTTTAGTTAGAACTATGGCTTGGTACACTGAATATAGTATGAAAGAGACAAGACAGTTTAAACTAAACCTTGTAATAGCAAAGCGTCTCTAAATAGCACAGTAATGGATTTTTATAGGCTTTAGCGGCCAAATTCCTAGAATTAAGCATATCAAACAAATCATTAAAATGTTTAATGAATTTAATAGTGGCACCACAGTTTTTAAATCCTAGTATTTGCATTTCGCGGCAAAACTCCAGTGCGTCTGCTACCGAATTACTAAATAGTTGAGTGGCAAGTTTCACTTTCATTTTCTGCTTTTCATATTGAATATGTGCTGCTGACAATTTATTTCCAGCATGCAGCCCTTCTTCCAATTGCAAATTTTGAAGCATTTCTAAATAGTCATCATCATCATCAGCCTATGTCTCTCCACTGCTGGATATAGGCCTCCCCCAAGGCTCGCCACTGCACGCGGTCTTTTGCAACCCTCATCCAACCCCCACCAGCGACCCTCCTTAGGTCATCCGTCCATCTGGCGGGGGGTCGTCCCACTCTGCGTCGTCCCGTACGTGGTCTCCACTCAAGAACCCGTTCTGCGGCATGTGTCCGGCCTATTGCCACTTCAGCTTGCTAATTTTGAATGCTATGTCAGTGACTTTGGTTCTCTGACGAATTTCAACGTTTCGAATTCTATCCATCAGAGAAATACCAAGCATAGCTCTCTCCATAGCTCGCTGAGCGACCTCGAATTTGTGAATCAGACCCACTGTCAGTGTCCACGTCTCTGCTCTGTACGACATTACGAGGAGGACGCACTGGTTGAAGACTTTTGTCTTCAAACACTGTGGTATGGACGATGAGAGGATATATTGAAGTTTCCCGAATGCCGCCCATCCTAGCTGAATGCGTCTGTCGGCTTCTTTGCTGAAGTTTGCAGCGCCTAGCTGAATAGTCTGTCCAAGGTCAAAATAGTGGTCAAAAATATTCTAAATAGTGCCACGATATAATTTGATTATCTGCGTCCAGTAGTTTTTGTTTTTCACCTAAGGTATTTCTTACTAATTTAATATTATGACAAGGATCATATAGTATCGCAACTTCATGATCGTCCACTGTAAAAGTAGATTTTATGTTGACTGGATTTAAATTGCAGCCTAATTCTGATACCATTGCTGAATTCGAGGCAGCACCGTCAAACGTTAGTGATACTACTTTTACGTTATGTTGAATCAGTAAACGAATGCACTGTATTACCAAATTATTTTTTTGTAAATCCATTTATCAAAAAATATCCAACGGGTATCTTCCAAGATTCATTGACACATGTCAACATAAATGTCAAAGCTTCCGATGCTAGTGGAACATCGTCGCCGATGACCTCAGTACTAAAATCAATGTGGCCATGATATTTAGTGCCATCCCATTGTAACTGCTTTCTTATAGCAACTTCATCCATGCTCAATGCGCCCCTCACAAAATTCTGGTTTTTTATTTACGCCCTTTATCTGTTCTGCATCTGTTCTTCACAAATCTTTCAAACTCTGGCGGCTTGATTTTGTTAGATCAGCAATGTATAATAACCAAGTGAATGCATCGAGTTCTTTAGAGATTGTTTCTTTCATGTTATATAGCTTTGTAGGGTCTTTGCATATTGCTTGCCGTCTCAAGATTTCTTCGTTAGTATGCACCAATATAACACTCTTCATTTCTTCTGTAAAGAAAATATTCCAGCAATCAGCTTCAGTTTTAGCATCTTTTGCTATACCTTTGACACCAGGCTGCTCATCAATTATGTTTTCCGACCGAGTTCATACATTGGTACGTGGAGCTTGTTTGTACCACTTTTGACCATCTTTAGATTTATAGTAGAGCTTTACAAATAACACTATCAATGACTGTTGTCTGAGCGATTTGAAAAATTGTTCAAAAATTTGCCACCGCTGCTGGTTGAATTGCTTCGGCAATTGCCGGCCGCCTGCAAAATGATCTGCATGTCGTCATTTTCGTATTTTATACTAAGCTATATATTTGTGCAACTTCATTTAAATTAAGATTGGTCCTCGGCCTATTCGTCTTCTGAGCCCGCGAATCCTGTGTCTGGAGTCGGCGAGCTCCAATACGAGCTGTAAGAGGGAAGCACTCCCTCCCTCTTGAGGTTGCCCGCCAGGCCGTCTTAGCTTGCAGCACCGAGGCCCCGGCCTGCCCGCGGCGGTGGCGAGCTTGCCGTTCGCTCTTGGGTCGAGGCTGAGCCGCGAGGTGGTGCAGGATGGAGACGGGGCGGCCCGGGCTGTCTGCAGGCCCACCGCACCCGGCATGGCCTGGGTTGGGACGATAAAGGTGCCCACCACGCTGGTCTCCCCGAAGGTGCCCACGTCGTCGGCGACTCGAGCGGGGGCGGCGCGGACCGCTCCCGGCGTCACTAGCGGCCCCAGAGACCGGAGCGGTTTCGGGTGTTTTTCATCTTGCCCCTTTCTCCCCTATGCTGTCGACCTTTGTGGGCCTCTTGGGGCCTAAGCCGAGAGCGGAGGCCGATGTGGCCGGTCGGGACGGTTTTGCCTGCCTGCCTGTCATGCCAAGACAATAATGCTATAACTATTTTTCCCTAACATGACCAAATGACTATGACTATCTATACACTCTTATCACTATTGACTATCTTACAATTACAATTAACTTAAATAACTAACCACTGTGTTACACTATACCACTATTATTACTATGCCCCTACTCACTGTTCGTTGTTGTGCTGTTCCTTTTTCCCCTAGGTGCGGTTTCTCCCTCCGGTCAGCTGTTGGTGGTGTTGATGATGGTGATGGCGCACTTCCCCTCGCTGGTGGCACTTTTTTTTAGCAGGGTCACTATTATTACTATTACTTAATGTCCCTACTCACTGTTTGTTGTTGTGCTGTTCCTTTTTCCCCTAGGTGCGGTTTCTCCCTCCGGTCACCTGTTGGTGGTGTTGATGATGGTGATAGCGCACTTCCCCTCCCTACTGGGTACTTTTTCTTAGCAGAATCACTATTACACCACCGCTGCACCGCTCACTCACTCACTTATAGGTTTGGCACTAACAATTGTGTAAAATATACAAATATTTCAAATATATTTTTGTCAAAAAATGTATTAAAAGTGCCTGATTAAAGTGGTTATAGCTGCAATCAAATTTTAAAATCTTCCTGATGAAGATTTGGGTCGGTTATATCGTTTCATTATCCCTTCTCAATTTGAATTGAACCTTGAATTCCTCGTTTTATGGCCTTTATAATACATCATATCTTATTAAAACTAATGTTTTTCATAATTCAGATTCCGTTGTTTACAACATTTCTTCCTCATACCTAGTTTATATATATTAAGTCTGAGAATGTTAGAGGTTATCTTATAACAACTTGTTTTTTTAGATCGCAAAATCATCAATGATACGACCCCAACCTGATGGGCCATCGCGGGAGGTCGCATGCCCTACTTACCGTGAGGCCTCACGAATGAAAGGTCTTCATGAATGGTGGAGCACTTCCACTCCTCCGGCAGGTTGCGTAGGACCGCCTTGACGAGACGGTTCTCCCCGGCACTGTAGAGGTGATAGCCTACTTTCATGTCGTTGAGGAGCGTAGTTAAACCTCCTGGGTACAAGAACCTTGATATTAACCCCCACGTTCTTGGCCATGGAGTTCTTGATGTTCCGTCTTTCGATAAAGACTGGCGGCAAGCGAAGGGTTTTTTTTGAGCTGTCAGCTCGGTCGGCTGGGGCCCTACGAAAGGAACCGCGAGAGTTCCGGGAAGAGGACCGAGAGGAAGCCCTAGAGTTATGTCGAGAATCAACAATGGATCCATAACAGACGAGGAGTCCTCGTCATCCTTGGCGGGAAGGTCTCGCTGCTGGATCTGTTTCGAGTTCGAGTTCGGACTCGCAGTCGGGGGGGCATCCTGAAAGATATCCTTGAGGTGTGCCTCCAAGGCAAACCTTAACAAAATAAACCTTAATGCCATCACGGCGCACTCGGAAGGGTGGAAAGAGTTTTTTTTTTTTTTAGCTTCTTGCTATTTATGTTCTCTCTGAACTACCCATTTATGTAATGACAGGGTTTCCAGATTTTTTCAGAATCATCTGTACATGAATTAATATTGATGGAGATGTACTCCTCTAGCTTGTTCTAAAATACCTTTAATATTGATTATCAAATATAGGTTTATATAGTAGGTTTAATAATTGGGTAACCTCTAATCCTTAATGTAAATTTTACTACACGTGTTTTTTCACTGTCAGTGATTTAAATGTGCACTAGAAGTTGTGACAGTTCGGGTTATTATTTATGTAGTTATATGCTCTAACTTGACAAAAAAAAAGGATTTAAATTAATAATATCACCTTTAAATTATTGCCCTTAAAAAATGCCACAACCTCATATAACTTAAATTTTACTGGGGTTATCTTTATCAATAAATTTCATCTTTTCTAGTTTCTCTACAGCTACCCTTCATAAGCTGTAAAGCTTGGACTCCACTACAACTGTGCGAAGCTCTAATCCTTTAGTTTTATTGTTAAACAGAGATTGTTTGACAGTCATCAAAAAAATAAAAACTAGTTTGACTGTCCTAAATCTATTTGGACGATCACTCTCACTTTCATGTTAATCAATAAATTTCATGATGTTTTCTGGTTTTTGTACCGCCACCACGAAAAAAATCCACGTGCTTGGAAGTCTCCACTACAGCTGTGCGAAGCTAGTTTCCTTTGGTTTTTTTGTTAAACAGAGATTCTCTATTAACACTGTCAATAACTCCATCAATTAACAAAAACATCCAACTAGACTGTCCTAATTATCTACTAGGACGGGCTTTACTCTCATTTTTATTAATAAATTTCATGTTTTCTAGTTTCCGTACAGCTACTCCAAAGCTTAGTGCTTAGAAGTCTCCACTACAGCTGTGCAAAGCTTCTTTCTTTTAGCTTTATTGTTAAACAGAAATGCTCCATTAGCGCTGTCAAACAGGTCATCAAAAAACTAAAAACAAGCTCAGTACGACTGTTCTAATTATATATATTTGGACGAACTTTCACTTTTATTTTTATCAATAAATTTCATGTTTTCTAGTTTTTGTACAGCTACCCTCTAAAATCTGTGGTGCTTGTAAATTTTCACTACAGCTATGCGAAGCTCTTTTTATTCAGTTTTTTTGTTAAAAAGAGATGCTCTATTAACGCTGTCAAAAAGATCATCAATTAACTTAAAACTTTCAAGTTTGACTCACTTAATTATATCAATAAGAACGACCTTTCACTGTCATTTTTATCAATAATTTTCATGTTTTCTAGTTTTTGTACAGCTACCCTCTAAAATCTGTGGTGCTTGGAAGTCTCCATTACAACTGTGCATAGCTTCTTCGTCTTAGTTTTATTGTTACACAGAGATGCTCCATTAGCGCTGTCAAACAAGTCATCAAAAAACTAAAACAAGCTCAGTACGACTGTTCTAATTATATCTATTTGGACGAACTTTCACTTTCATTTTTATCAGTAAATTTCATGTTTTCTAGTTTTTGTATAGCAACCCTCCAAAAGCTGTGGTGCTTGTAAGTCTTCACTATAGCTGTGAAACAGAGATGCTCTATTAATGCTGTCAAAATGATCATCAGTTAACTTAAAACTTTAAAGTTTGACTCTCTAAATTACATCTTTTATGACAACCTTTTATTTTTATCAATAAATTTCATGTTTTCTAGTTTTTGTACAGCAACTCTCCAAAAGATGTGGTGCTTGTAAATTTTCACTACAGCTGTGCGAAGCTCTTTTGTTTATTTTTTTTTGTCAAATTTTGCTTTATAAAATTTGCTAATAACGCTGTCAAAAATATCATCAATTAACTTAAAACTTTCAAGTTTGACTCACTTAATTATATCGATAAGAATGACCTTTCACTGTCATTTTTATCAATAAATTTCATGTTTTCTAGTTTTTGTACAGCTACCCTCCAAAATCTGTGGTGCTTGGAAGTCTCCATTACAGCTGTGCATAGCTTCTTTGTCTTAGTTTTATTGTTACACAGAGATGCTCCATTAGCGCTGTCAAACAAGTCATCAAAAAACTAAAAACAAGCTCAGTACGACTGTTTTAATTAAATCTATTTGGACAAACTTTCACTTTCATTTTTATCAATAAATTTCATGTTTTCTAGTTTTTGTATAGCAACCCTCCAATAGCTGTGGTGCTTGTAAGTCTTCACTATAGCTGTGAAACAGAGATGCTCTATTAATGCTGTCAAAAAGATCATCAGTTAACTTAAAACTTAAAAGTTTGACTCTCTAAACTACATCTTTTATGACAACCTTTTATTTTTATCAATAAATTTCATGTTTTCTAGTTTTTGTACAGCTACCCTCCAAAAGCTGTGGTGCTTGTAAATTTTCACTACAGCTATGCGAAGCTCTTTTTATTAATTTTTTTTGTCAAATTTTGCTTTATAAAATTTGCTATTAACGCTGTCAAAAAGATCATCAATTAACTTAAAACTTTCAAGTTTGACTCACTTAATTATATCGATAAGAATGACCTTTCACTGTCATTTTTATCAATAAATTTCATGTTTTCTAGTTTTTGTATAGCAACCCTCCAAAATCTGTGGTGCTTGGAAGTCTCCATTACAACTGTGCATAGCTTCTTTGTCTTAGTTTTATTGTTACACAGATGCTCCATTAGCGCTGTCAAACAAGTCATCAAAAAACTAAAAACAAGCTCAGTACGACTGTTCTAATTATATATATTTGGAGGAACTTTCACTTTTATTTTTATCAAAATAAAAGATGTTTTATTAAAGATGTCAAAAAGATCATTTTTTATTTTTTTTACATAAGGAAATCCAAACAGAGATATTTTATTAAAGCTGTCAAAAAGTTTTTTTTATTTTTTACATCGCGAAGCCTAAACATTACTATTAGAAGTAGTAATATTAATACGACCAAAGGACGATTTCCAACGCCTGAATTAAAATTTAAAAAAATGTTATAGTTTTAATCCACGAGACGTAAAGCATGTTTTTAAAAAACTAATTGGTTTTTGTTCCCGAGATATGTACTTATATTAATGTACTTTAATACTTATTTAAGAGAAATAATACAGAGAAAAATATATAAGGGTATGGTTGTTCTTTGGCTGCAACGGGAAAACGTATCATTGTTCCCCAAAAAATAATATTTATTTTTGTGTAACTCATTCCGTTATTCTTTGTAATTTAAAATCTTTCTATTTTACGTATTTATAATAGTCTTGACTATTGTTAGGGTTTGATGGTGGTTTCGAACATTGATACTTTATTCCTGTTGCCACTAATGTTGTGGGGGACTAATATAAATTAAATAATATTCATTAATTTATATTAAAAAATACTTACAAAATATAAAATAAAATAAGTATTATTATTATGGACAGGGATTCGCATGGAATGGTGGCAAGAACGCTGGCTGCATTTCCCCGCTGATTTGCAATACTGATTCTTTGGGCGAAGAAAGAGCCAGCCCTCTTGTCACCGGAGGAGACGACAAGACGCGGTGTTATGTCTTTTAAAAACGTTATTGACCTTGGACTCCATGGGCCCAGAGTTTTTTACAGCAAACGGTACAAATGTGTACTTTTAACATACTTACATACTTGCGCCGCTTGGTGGACTCCGCATTTTCCGCCGCGGCTCCCGCTTTATGCGCTGTCTCCCTGAGATAATTGATTACTATCTAATCTTCAGCACATTAATCACTATTCGAATTAAAATACAAATATATATTTCTCTGTATATTTCGAGCAAATGTGCCACTATGTTTTTCTATATTGGTAGAGTTGGATTGGTTAGTTAATATTTAGATATTTAATTATAAAATACAATAGCCGCTGTCAATGACTATTCCATTTTTCGTATTTAACTTAATATTTCCAAAGAATAGATAGAAAAACATTTCATTTTAAACATCGAATCCATGTACGACGTAACCGAACTACATATTTGATTTAGATTTCAGTGTCAACCTTCTTAGTATAAGGCCGAGATGGATTAATATGTTTAGAGGTGGTAATTGAGTCCTTCCTTAACAAATAATAATAATGGAAATTCCTTGCCATATTGTATCACCATATCTGGCTAGGTATTTTGTTTAGCATTGTTATTTAGAAAAATTGACTTAACCGAGTATTCCGATAGGATCCTATGGCGATATATATATATAAATAAATAAAAAAATAAAAAACTAATTTTGTAAAAAAATAAAAAAATCGTATTGAGCTGAAAGTCAGTACAGACCTTGAGAACATTATTACAAATAAAAGTTGTACCAAAACGTATGTAACGATTAAAGTTAAAAATGACGATTATACCAGCTGACGGCTGACCTTCACAATACCTAGTAACCTACCCCCACCTAGCCAAAATGTTTAGGTTTAAGACAATGATATTTTACCGTCGTGACCATGGATGAAACTATTGAGAAAATCCAGCAATAGCAATTGTAGGATATCAAAGAAAGAAAGAAAGAAAACGTTTATTCATCAAAAACAGCTTAGACATAACACAAAAGAGAAAAAAATAATAAAAGAAAATGAGTTGCTGTGACAAATAGGTGTTCAGGTCAGCATAGGCTGCAACAGTAATGCTGCAGTGCTGATTTTCACTGAACCCTTCAACAAAACCAATAAATAAAAATGTATTAGGTGTAACTATCAGTTTATGTTACCATAACTTAGTGCTCTGTTGTATGTAAGTGGTGTAGAACCCACTTATCACTAAAAGTTTTTAGAAATTACTACACACGACACTTACAATATCCTTGGCGACACCGGGCGATTTTTCCCGGCGTCGAAACTTACTGGATTCCACGATGAAGATAGCTTATAACTCCCCTCTCGATTGAAATTTTTATGTTTCTTTATTTCGATTGCTTCACGTACTATTCTACTATAGTGACGATCGGTGGAAAGTATCTTTGGGTCATGCAGCTTAATCCAATGGTTTGTGCCTCTATCCATTAGGTGTCGCCAAGAATATTGTAAGTGTCGTGATTTCTAAAAACTTTTAAAAGTGATAAGTGGGTAGGTTTACATCTACCGCCCAGTATGTACGAGACTACACCGCATAGCTTCAGTCGACCCGTGACCACGGCCAATGCAACTTGGCTGAAACGTCGGGAGAAATATGTCTCTAAGGTAAATCGCGTAAAGACCCGTTAAAATTATAAAAACTATTATGAATATGCGCGAAAGTTTATCAGAAACTAAGTTTTGGTACAACCCAGACCAAAAGACCCCACTAATTTTAGTTGTAAGGTATTTATCTATCGGCCATCTGTTGCCTGATAATAAACAATTTATTATTATTATTTATTAATCCTACATTTGCAATAAATGATTTTCAATGTCAAAGGTAAGGTAATTACGGTATAATATTGTTTTATATATCTAATAACATGATGTGTAAGTGTATACTTGTTCAGGTAGGGTTTGGTAGTGTTAATTGATAGCAATTACAACTGCAGATTTGTCTACCCAAATTCTTTACACGAATAAATATTTTATATAAAATGGTTTTCTCTCTCCGGTAAACAGTTAATTTTATCATTAAAATCGAAATGATTTACATAAAATACCTTATTTCCAAGAATCACCATTCCTGAAATATTGCTTTATGTATCAAGGTATGTACCAACTTTTAGCTTTATGCAAATTATTGTAAATTAAATTGCTTTGTTTTGACCAGAGTTTAAAGATTTAAAATGTATTATTTCTAAAAAACTTTAAATTATTAAATAAATATTGCGTCCAAAAATTATAAATATTCTTTCTGATAGACTAATATTTATAAAAAGAGACTAAGAATTTTGCCATGGAAAATATTTTGAAAATGGAACGTAGCTAATAAAACCCCCACCACACTGTCCCGCGTTGTCATTTAACATTGGGTTTTGTATTTTAATTATATGTTCATTTTGAATATATTAGGGGTGGCCGACTTGACTAGATCCAAGATTTACTGTTTGCTGACGAAAGCCTGTACGATCTAATTTCAAGTGACCAATTAGAATCTATAACGATTTAAAGTTGGCACTTGGCTAGCAACCATTACCATTTAAAATTTGAATGTAACCTGAAAAACCTACCTACCTATAATAAAGTTCATATAAAAAAGGAAAAAATGAACTTTATTAAAAACTAAAAAAAAAACAAAGAGGAATAAAACAAGGGATTCGTGGCCAAAAAAAAAAAAAAACATATTACTGGCATTTATGAAACGTCATTATTTTGAATGATTCTACTCCTGCTAGTAGAAGACTAAGCAGCAAAGTGGTCTAATACGTAAGCTGTTAGCAGAAGACCAGCAGCTATTTTTTTATATTTGGGTTTGTAATTGAAAATTTGTTTGTTTTCTCACATAAATATCATGAATCACGAATGCAGTTGTTCAACACATTTCTTTGAATTTGATTATTTCTCGTTGGAAACCAATGCCCAGAAATGATACAAGATTCTGCGTGCAGCAGTTGGTCATTACTTCGCTTAGTCCAGGTATTTATTTTTTTGGGCTTGCCACAATCGACTGGACTAATTGTAGCGATCGACCGTTAGCCACCCCTGAAACCCTATTCTGTTACTTAGTCGCAATTAAGGTTGATATTTGTACGGACGCTGTCAAGGTCGAGCGCTTATAGAGTTGAGAATTGAATAATATTTTGTAAATATGACGCAATCTCTGGCGTAAATAACAAAATCCACTAATCTAACCCCTCGTTCCGAGACACAATAATAGTAAAGATGTTCCGAGACGTGTAGAAACTGTTTTGCCAAAGCTATGTGACGTCACAAATCACATCACGCTTAAACTGCTCACGATATCGAGGTAGATCGCTCTGTGCGCTGTCAGTTTTTTGTCATTTTGTCGCGCGCAATTTTCAAGTTTATTTAATATTAGGTTTTCTTTTAAATTATTTAATATTGTAATTCGTTTATACTGTTTGTATATTACTTCTAAAACAAATCTATAAGGAAGTAAAAAAAACACATCAAGTTATTTTTGAAAACTAAAATAAATTAATAATAGTAAACGTTACACATATAAAGATAAATAAACCGAGAGAAGTGTGTTTGTTAGTATTTAAGAATGGAATCCACAATTTATCTTTTATTCAAAAAAACTATTATGTTATGAATAAAAATGTGATTTAGGCCGTTTCGAATTGAAATCACGCTTTGAGCAATCAAATGGTGATATTTGATTCGGAACGACTGTCTGTAACATATTCATTCTAAGCGCTCTGAGTATGATTCGGAACAAGGGGAACGTTTGCGACTAAGTAAAAGAATATATGAAACGCAAGTCTGTGTGGTATGTACAAGTTTTGCACATATAATGCAATTTTATTATCTCTAGTTTATTAATTTATTTATTTATTCGAAGTTAGGTACAAATAACAGCACAAACAAAACAATTATTGAAATCATAGACAAATAATCCTGTCGGATTTGCCAGCCTAAAAAAAATGTACACAACATTGAATATTATTTTTTAATATTAATAAAATATATATATATAAATGCAATTAAAAGTAAAACCTATAAAAACTAAAAGTAATAACTAATAAGATTAAACATAATAATAACATGAAACAAAATAACTTTTTCCTTCCTAACCCGTTCCACAATTTATTATGCATACCTACCGACAAACAATTTAGTGAGGTTAATTTTTAATGAGTGTTTTTTATTATTTAATTTAGATAAAATGTTTAATCTCGTTAATTTTAATATTAGTTTTAATTTTAATTTTGCATTTAATATGGTTATGTCGATTAACTTTTACTATTTAAGTAAATGGACTTATTTTAAATTATTTACTAAGATTGCTTTCCAAAATTAAAAATATTAATTCTGTCAGATTATAATATTTACCTGAAAGAAGAGACAGACATAGTAGTAATTCTGAAAGGATAAATATTTTTAATTTTACATCTTTAAAATAATATTTTTCTCAATAATCACATGGCACTGTAAAACTTACAAAATATGTCAATAATTTACAGTAATATCCAAGCTTGACTCAAAAATATTAAATAAGTAAGAGAGAGATCCAAATATTCCCTTAGGATAGTAACTAATTGGTTTATTTAAGATTTAGGCTAGCAAAATATATTTTACTGTAGGTTTGAGTGTTAAAATCTATATTTTTTATTAACTACTATTTATTGTGTTATTTAAAAAAGTTTTTTTGTAGAGGTTGGTTGATTATATTAATTCACAATCGCATTAATTTTAAATGTGTAAAAAATGTTTAGATTAATTTTGTATAATATTCGTGATGGATATAGACATTTTTTACATTTTGTATTGCCAAGTGTAATGAATGATAATCATATAATAGACGTCAAATTTATTAAAATAAACTGTAATATATAATATGTTTTTTTTATTTAAACCCATTCCTGTTGCCTTGAACGCACTATTGTTGCCAAGTCTTCCGATTTTCCGGGATATCTCTCGATTTAAGAATGTCTCCCGATATCCCGGATTCCCACTTAAAACGATTTTTTAAGAACACAGCGGCTAAAAACTGCGTAAAATCTCCCGGATATTTATTGGTACACATTGTTTAGGACTTGTGTATTCTGTACTATCCTTAAATAAATAATAAAAAAAAAAATGGTACACCTCAAATATTTCAAAAATTGGAACTGGCAACACTGCTTGAACGCGAATACGCGTCTCAAATACTTTTCTTATGCCGAATTGCCAAGGATGCGTCTCCAATAATTTTCTTATGTGCCGCAAATTCGTGTCCTCAATAAATTGCAAAAAAAATTAAAAGGCTCAGAACAAAAGTTGTAACTAACGGCCGGCAACTGATTCTTTAGTGATGGCATCTGTTCCTTAAGGAATGAATAAATAGCCTCTCAATGTCAAACTGGAGGCGAATAAATTTCAGAATGCAAATAAGAGTGCCAACTGTGGAACTTTGAACTAACTGCACGGGTCGATCTGAGTGTGCATGGGATTGTTTAGGACTTATGTATTCTGTACCATGTCCTTAAAAAAATAAAAATAATAATTGCATGGTAAATGGGGTGTGTCACTATCTTTTTATCACGATACATGGTACCTAATATATCTGTCAGTTGCATAGAAAACTTGTATTTTTATTACGAAATTTATTATTTTCTGGATATTATGTCGAAGTGAGCAGCTTTTAAGTGTACAAATCAAGATTTCCAAGCGAAAGCAAAGATATGGCGATCTCAAAATTGCCGATCTATTAATTCAACCTTTTTTTATTTTAAAGACGGTGTTCGCTTACTTAATTCGTCTTTTAAGGTAGGTAACGTTAAGTTAAAATACATTTTTCTGTTATAAAAATTTACAAACTACAAATTAATAAAAAAAAATATCAGGCAGTAAACAAGGTACCAGTGCCGCTAGCGACATCTACAAAAAGCTTTGCCTGATACACCCCATTGGTAAACACGACAAAGCTATTTCTCATGGCGGGGTTCGAACCGCGACCTTTTTGGATAAGGAAAGCCTCTTACAACCGGACCATATATATGAGAGTACACAGCGCGGGAATACCGCAAAGAATAAACTACAACTTGTTCCACATATTTAAAGTCCAATTAATCGGTTTCCATATTTTTTTTATATTAATTATTTTCAAGTGTGTATAATTAACATGTTTAACTTTGCTTTTTTCTCCTATTTGCTTAAGTTATGAATTCGTTACTGATGGACTGATCCTGGCAATAGACACTACCGCCGGGATCGGGGTTCAATAATATCTATTTAACGTTCGGTTGTATGGAGGGCTTGTTTGGCTTGAAAGCATTCATCGCTTTTATTACCGAATTTTTCGTAAATTGTATGAAAACCATACCACGCAACGCCATGTGGAACATGTCATCAGGAGCATCGTTGAGAGTAAATAAAACAATAAATTACATCACTAGCTTTTTATTTCCATAATAACACGTGCATGTCAAATCGAAGATAACTTCAATATCAATTAAACTTATGTACATATTTAGCGAAATACCCACAAAGGTAGACTTAATAGCTAGCAAACAAAATAAAGAAATCAAACATAGTTTGTATTAAAATTAATTATAAATTAAGAAATATTGCAAAAAGTGCACCGACAATTAAAAGGTTAATATTTGCAAAACTTCAAACAATTAGGGTAAACCATAATTGGCACAACAAAATAGGTATATTCATTGGCAGTGCTATTGGCATGGGTAACAATTAAAAAGTAATTTGTAAAGATTAAAAAATATATAATCTATCATGATTGTTACCAGTGAAAAAAAAACCAAAAGAATTTCTAATATCTTCAATAAAATGTCACAATGCCAATCATTGGGTGGGTATGCCATAAATACTATGGTTTACCCTATTTTAACTATAGATATTTAAAACACAAGTGTGAGGTTTATATTTTAAAATTGTTGTCTATACCCTAAAACCTATAAATTTTAGGAATGTTACACTCTTAAATGTCTCCACATATGAAACTGAAAATCTATACGCATCTCTTACTGGGGGCAGATTCTACCAGTTTTTTTTTATATAATAAAATTCGCGCGGTGGTGGCTCTTCAAAATATAATGGATATATTACGCAATATTTTGATTGAACTCGCATGCGCGTCGTGGACGCTGAATGGGTTAAAAAACCTAATATGCTATCCGGGATTCGTACCAGTTTTTTTTTTTGACAAAACGGTTTTATTCCTACAGTTTCATTTGAGTTTGATGTGATATTTAGTTACGACCGTATTCCGATCGGGGTGGTCAGAAACTTCGTTTTTAAAAAGCTGATTCACGTTTAGCCAACTTTACTACATGCCAATCCAAGACAAGCGGCAAGCTCGTCGATGTAGATTGATATAAAAAATCGAATTGTTAATGGATTAGAACAATTAATCGAGCTGTCAAAGCAAAAAAAAATAATTGAAAATAAGTTTAACGGTAATTTTTTCATTTATAGATGCGTAATATAATTAAGTCAGTGTTTTGGGATAATTGTATACCACGTGAAATTGTAAATAGAGCAAATATTTTTTTAGGCTTCAGGTGACATTTGTAGATCCCCTTTTCAAAATAAAAAGTAAACATTAAAAAAAAAAACATCCGATAAGCACAACACTACTGTATGGTCAATAAGGCCACGTCTGAAAACCACTATATATGTAGTAATAAATATCTATAGTCTGGGTGTTACAAGTTCACGCGCCGGCAACCTGGCACGTGGCAAGGTCCTTTCAGTACCAGATTGACCAGCGTCAAAGAAAAATAGAAACAGAAAGAACTACGTAAGTCAATGTTCGCGCGATCATCGACCTCTGGCTAACGACTTGATTAGGGTCTGTATGAGTGGCGATATTTTTAGGGCAACTTCTCTGCACCGTAACTTGAAATTTTATTATTGAAACATAAAAATAAAAATTGCGTAGTTCTTAATTTTTATTCGAGATTATTGTATAAAAATATTTGCTCTTTAATAAATTCCACACAGTATACATAAATATCTTGAACCAGTGCGTCCTCCCGGTAATGTCGTACGGAGCAGAGACGTGGACACTAACAATGGGTCTGGTCCATAAATTCAAGGTCGCTCAGCGAGCCATGGAGAGAGCTATGCTTGGTGTATCTCTGATGGATATAATTCGAAACGTTGATATTCGTCAGAGAACGAAAGTTACTGACATAGCTGTTAAAATTTGCAAGGTGAAGTGGCAATGGGCCGGACATATCTGCCGCAGAACCGACGATCGATGGGGCAAACGGGTTCTAGAGTGGAGACCACGTACGGGAAGACGCAGAGTGGGACGACCCCCGGCCAGATGGACAGATGACCTAAAGAAGGTCGCTGGTGGGGGCTGGATGAGGGTAGCGAAAGATCGCGTCAAGTGGCGAGCCTTAGGGGAGGCCTACAGGCTGATGATGATGATGATACATATATTGCAAACTATAAAGATTGCAAAATTAAAAACTAAAAATTAAATTTCTCAATAGAAATACCATTATTGCTTTACCTATTACATTAAATACGAATAACAATAATTGTTAACAATCGATGTTTAAAAGTGCATCTCATTTCATCTAATCTGATACTGTTTAAGGGTTAAACGATCGCACAATCCAATATTTTCAAAGATATTTTTAAGAAATGTAGTCTTGTCAATTTACTGGGGAATAAAAATACGGACACTTTGGAGATATAAAAAAAGAAGGCCACTTGTAAACCGGCCTAGCACGCCCGAGATATCATTTTTCTTTTCTCTCTTTCCCACACGGTGATTTTGCTATTTTTTTGTCTAAAATTATGTATAATAAAGTAAAAATGACCGTAATTTTAAATTATAAAACATTTTTAAAAAAAATCGGACTTAACGTTAGATTCTGGTAAGACGCGCGGGGAGAGTGTGAGAGAGACAAATGCAGCTACCGAGTCATTATTGACCTTTTTCTTAGCATTTAAAATCACTATACAAAAATATTGTCTTGAACCCTTATGTTATTTTTTATTTATTTATTTTTAATACTTTGTTGCATGATAAATCTTAAAAATAAAAATTAACACAATAATAAAATGTAATATTTATTTTAAAAACACTGTTTTGCTTGGTTAGAAAGTAGGTAGTATTTTTTTATTTATAATTTAGTTTATTTATAATTTTATTATTTAGGTACCTTTTAATTTATATTAAATGTATATTAATAATTTACTTCGAATAAATTTTAACTATCCCTTACATTGGGTATTAAATAAATTATCTGTAAAGTACATTCAGAATAGAAATAATCTTTTTAACATATTGAAAAAAGCGAGCGGTATGCAAAATCGTTAATAAACCCTTTTAAGAATTTCAGAATATTCCTGTTCCATTTTTTTTTTGTATAAAATAATATTCTTGAATTTACTAAACATTTTTAATGACACAAGTGATGCCGGATATGCAGTCTGTGTGTATTCGAGATAAATTAATTTGACAGAAAATGGATCGGATTTTTGTATAAAATAATATTAGTATTAGATTTGTAAAAAGTAATCGTGCACCGATCGGTTATCCAAATGAAATCCACTGTTCAACGGGGTGACTAGACTAATATGCAATCTATTGATTTGAGAAACAAACATCTGATCCTAATAAATTTTGGCTTCTCAGTAAAAATTGGCTATTGTGAAGTTAACAGTTTGTATGAAGCAATTTTTTTGTATCTGTATAGAGGTACTTTAGTAGTAATCAATATATGATGGAAAAAGTCGCCGTTTGATTTCATCTGTTACAATGAGCTAGTGTAAATGTTTTATTATATAAAAAGTAGATTATATTTGGATAACCAATCAGTGAAGGTCACTCTTAGACGCATATTTGACTATATGTTAAGCTGGAACTTTATCTAAGGCCCGTATTTTATAAAATTAATAAATTGATTTAAAGATCCGACCCTCAAGTATGACTCTTTCATTCTTACTCAGTTTGACATTTGCTTAAAAGAGACAAATTTATATTATTAATTTATTTAAATTAATTGGGGAATAAAGAGGCAGACATTAATAGGGTGAATGTCGGATCTTGAGATCAAGTTGTCTCATTCAATCAAATAGTCTGTGAACTGGATAATCATTCCAATTTAATTCGTGGCGATACCATATTATTGAACGAGGAAATGTGCGTACATTCCAAGTACCGTATACCCTTAGTTTATATTGTAAAATAAAAAATATAAAAAAAAGTATCATCACGACCGTTTCCCTTTCGGGGTGGTCAGAAACCACGCTTATAAATAAGCGGATTCACATTTAGCCAACTTTACTATAGGCCAATGATGACAAGTGGCAAGCTCGTCGATGTCTCCAGCGTACCTAACTCGAGAAATATCACAAATAAATTAAATGTATTACAAACATTAATAAGTATGTTTGTTTCCCGACAAGGAATCGAAAATCCACGGACTTAACCGCTAGACCACGGAGGCAGTTTTTAGTTTATTAGTATTTAATATGTTTATTTGTAATTATTGTCATAATAAAGTACCTTATCAATAATTAATTGTTAACTTCTAAGGAGTAGAAAAATGACTACATATTTTTATAGATAACTAGAAAAAAACACGTACTTTTTATATTCCGCCTCCGTGGTCTAGTGGTAACAAACGTTGCCGTGAACTCGGGAGGTCGTGGGTTCGATTCCCACCGGGGGCAAGTTGTACATTGTATAATTTGTCTCGGTCTTTACAAAAAAAAAGTATAATATGTAGTTTATCAACCATCTAGTTTCCGTAACACAAGCCTCGCAGCTTACCACGGAAACTAGATGGCGCTGTGTGAACTGTCTGGAAATATTTATTATTTTATTTATTGGGTGACTTTATGTCTTAAGTTAGACTAATATGTCATTCTATTAATAGACACCAAATTTTCCTAAAAAAACATATGTCAGAAATGACTTTTTTTGCTTTTCCATACAAATTGGCTATTTCAATATGAACAGTTTGTATGAATAAGACAAATATTTTGGAATTCCAACATATGCTTTCTATCAATAGAATAACATACTGACGTAGGACCATACAAAGTCGCCCAGTATAACTGCACCCATTGCAGCAGTCAGCCTTCGTCAGAAGGTGGTCGCCGTACCCAATGGGTACTACTTTGACCACAATAACATAAAGATACGGAAGCTGTAGTTCAGTATATATATATATAATATATATTTTAGTTTTTAAGGTATATATCTCTGTGGTGTCAAGGAAAAAGGAGATGAGTCGAAAAATTTTAAAATTTTATTTTTCATATGCGTCAATGCCATAAGGAGATGAGTCTATACACTGTACAGTTTATTTTACACCCCTACGTACATAAAGGGGCTAGTCGTAACATTAAAATGTATTAATAAGTAAAAAGAGTTCAATCGAGTTAATTTCAGTATCGCGCTTTTACCGCCAATAATTCAGTTATGCATAGTGAGATGAGTCGACTCGTACCTAAAGTATACGACTAATGAAATTGAACATTTACTAATTACAATTTTCTAATTATAAAAATTAGTTGTTTTCTTAATTTGCCTCAAGTGAAAAGTTAATTTTTTGTACTTATGCCCTTTTTCCTTGACACCACAGATCTATGGGCCTTTTGTATATTCATTTTGTTGCCTAAAAGATTATTATTATTATTAAAATTGACCGCCTCCGTGGTCTAGTGGTAACAAACGTTGCCGTGAACTCGGGAGGTCGTGGGTTCGATTCCCACCGGGGGCAAGTTGTACATTGTATAATTTGTCTCGGTCTGGGTGTTTATATGTATATATTTACAAAAAAAAAAGTATAATATGTAGTTTATCAACCATCTAGTTTCCGTAATACAAGCCTCGTAGCTTACCACGGAAACTAGATGGCGCTGTGTGACCTGTCTAAAAAAAAAAAAAAAAAAAAAGTACGTGTTTTTATTTCTTCCTAGTTATCTATAAAAATATGTAGTCCATTTTAATTTTTAGTTCATCTCGCCACAAAGAACAATTTGTCCTATATATTTTTTTTTAAGACCAGTTAATATGAAAGAGACGACTGGATCTCAAGTTTAGACATCAATCTCGAGATATATTTATTAATACGGGCTTTATTAGAGAAATGTGTCGTGTAAAAGTATCATGCAGGATTTTGTCACTTTTAAACATGACCTATGTTGTGAGTGTCTACTTTTTGACGGCTCCCTGAGTGGATGCTGAGTTGGTGTTGTTGCCTGCGCCATAATTCTAAAAAAAAAAAGTTAATAGTTAGTTTCATTTGAAGACAGGTTGAATTGAATCAAGAATCTTAAAATGTTCCAGGGCTCGATTTATTAATGTCAGATATTACTTATATAAAATAAATTAGCACGAATTTTTTTTTTTAAAACAACAAATTTTCCATTTGTTGTGGCATTTTTTTTTATCTTTCTCATTTTTATCTATCTAGTCAAGACATTCGGCAATATGTATGTAATACAATGGTCTTGAATGTATGCTTCCATTGATGCATTGTATGTCATAGGTATTGGAAATTAATTAAGCAATTCATGTGGGGCTGTTCTCTTCAGTCTTCTAAATCTGAATATTCTATCCATTAGGTTGCTTGTCAACTTATTTTGATGATTTTGTATGCTTCAGCTTGCTAATTTTAAAAGCTATGTCAGTAACTTTCGTTCTCTGATGAATATCAACGTTTCGAATTCTATTCATTAGATATACCAAGCATAGCTCTTTCCATGGCTTGCTGAGCGACCTTGAATTTATGGACCAGACCCACTGTTAGTGTCCACGTCTCTGCTCCGTACGACATTACCGGGAGGACGCACTGGTTAAAGACCTTCGTCTTTAGACATTGTGGTATAGACGATGAGAGGATGTGCCGGAGTGCGCAGAGTGGGACGACCCCCCGCCAGATGGACAAATAACCTAAAGAAGGTCGCTGGGGGGGGGGGGGGGGGGGGGGGGCTGGCATCCAACAGTGGAGAGATACAGGCTGATGATGATGTATACTTGTCAAATAATATAATTTTCTTACCTGATAGTATTGTGCCCATAATTGTTGCTGTTCTGGTGTGGGCTGGCTGGATTGCTGCCCTGAGCCTTGCTGCTGGTTGTACTACAAATTATAAAATTAATTTAAATCACTGCCTTTTGATCACGATAAATGTTACCTAATATAACTGTCAGTTGCTTAATTGGGGGAGTTTTGGACATGTCAAATCTAAGTTTTGTGTTTTGTAAATTAGTTTACTGTGGATATTGTTAGTCAAAAGTGGTGTTATTTTGTTTAATAATGTGCTACGTTGTGAATAATTATGGAAAACGATAAATTTGACTCGATACGAGTATATGGGGCAGAAGTAACACTTTATTTTTTGCGTTTTCCCGCGCTGTGAACTCCCGTATACCTTCGTGTTTGGGCGATATTGACGTGAATTACTCCATGAAAAGCATCAAATTGTACAACACTTGGAAGTTGATGATCCCCAACTCGGTTATGAACTCTGTTATGTAAATAAATTACGTGTTTAGGGCTGATATATTCCGTACAATGTCCTTTAAAGACACTTAAAAAAAATCTGTTGCATAAAAAACTTGTTTTTTATTACGAAAGTAAAGTATCATTACGACCGTTTCCCTTTTGGGGTGGTCAGAAACCACGCTTATAAAGCGGATTCACATTTAGCCAACTTTACTACAAGCTCATGACACGTGAAATATTACAAATAAATTAAATCTCATGTCACTTTAGTCACTTTGTCAGTTAGCAGACTGGATTGCGATCCTAGTTTGAGATATTATTCCCGAAAATACACATTTTTTGGCTCCTATTTGTTATCTTTAATGATGCAGTGGGAAATCAACAAAAATGCTAAATTAAACTGAAATATAGTATCATACCCCGGGCCATTGCTGCTGTTGTTGCCATTGCTGCCACTGGTACCATTGCTGTTGGTAGTTGGCGGGCCATTGACTGTCAGAACTAGATTGGTTCCCAGACGATTTGCCACCTAGAGGAAATATTGAAATAGTAATTATTCTAACAAGATTACTATTTAAGTTAAATAATATATTAATTTTATAGACTTTTATGTGCACGTTTATTACGATAAGAGCTGTACACGGAGAAAACAAAAACTAAATTCAAAGAATTAAATTTTGACGAATGCAAAATCAACCGCACGCTTCCGCATTTGGCCGCTGTGTGCTCAAAATTCAAAATTCTTTATTCTATAGATTATTCTAATTACAGTTTACAATAACAATATTATGGGCATACAATATTTATTTGTACATAGTTTATATTTAATATTGTTCTTGTCAATTTATTGGAATACAATGTTAATGTCAAAATTTGCATGCTAAAAATTCTTTATTGAGTAAAAACAGTTGTCAATAAGAATTTTCTTTAATTCAATAGTAAAACGTTTTATAGGTAACGCTCGTATCTCTCTAGGAATTTTATTATATACTCTAATGCACATTATGTGGAAGTTTCTGCTGTAATATTCACTTACACATTTTGGGTAGATTAGTCGGGTATAATCTCTAGGTACAAATTTGTTACAAGTATTATATTTTTTTTAAATTCTCTCTCTTATTTTAGACCAGAGATTCTCAAACTTATTTCGTGTACCGCCTAATTTGACCGAATATAACTAAATAATCGATGTTGTGTAATAGGTAGGTATTTAATTTCAGAGAATTTTTAAAATATAAAGCGCCCCCCTATACCATGCCAACGGCTCCCATTTATTGAGCAGTGGCGGCTCGGTTGTAAGAATGTTTTCTTTATCCTAAAAAGGTGGGTTCAAACCCCGGCATATACCAATGCGAATTACACTTTTTCATTAGGCAGTCGGTCCCGGTTCCACTAATACCAACTTGTGGAATTGTTAATAAGTTGCGTTTTGTTATATGGTTTCTTATGAAAATATATTTGTTTATCATTAGTCATCAAGTAAGAACATAACAAAGTTGCAAGATATGAGAAATAATAAAATAATATACCTGCTGGAGCAACAGCATTGCTACCTCCGGCTGAAGAACTATTGGTATTGGAGTTAGAGCTTGAATTCTTCGCATTATGTCCAGATTGTCCTCCGTGTCCAGATTGGCCAGATTGTCCACTTTGTCCAGATTGTCCGCTTTGTCCAGATTGTGCTCCCTGGCCACTTTGTCCACCACCTTGTCCTTGTTGGTTCCAATTACTCCAGTTGTTCCACGCGCCCCAATTTGCTAAAATATAATAAATGTTGAATAAAGCAGTTATAATAATAATAATAATAATAGAATTATTTATTGCACATAATTTACAAATGTAGTGTACATGGGCGAACTTAATGCCGAAGACATTCTCTACCAGTTAATCTTTGTGATGGTAAAAAGTGAGGTAACTGGGTGATTGAGATTGGAAATAATAATAGTATAGATACAACATGAATAAAGATATAAACAAATACTGATGAGATTAATTATTAAATTATATGTCAAATTTATTTATAATAATAATGCAAACAAATACTTATACAAAATAGTAATAAAAATAATAATATAATACAATAAGTACATAAATAAACGTACACATATACAAAATTTACTATGTCAAAGCGTGAATTGGGTCATTTTGCAATTTAAGGAAATGACTGGTCTATACAAAAAATAAAATATATCAACAGCTTTCATGATTAACTCTCTGAAACTGACGTTTAACAATTTAACTGACGTGTAGCCTGGTGGACACCTTTATAAGTGGTAGGGACTGGGGTGCATTTTATGGCGTTGTGGAGAGTTGTCGTTAAATGGAGATAGAATCATTGTATGGAAGACAAGTTAAACCAACCAAAGCCAATTGATTTCGACGCTTTAGGGAGTTTGTCGTTAAATCCAGTGACACATGGGGTTCACACTGTATATTTAATTCATAAATGAATATTTTAATTTTGTGGATATATATGGTAGACTACCACATCAGTTACGGAGGGTTTAATGCTCTCTCTCTCTTGCTCGCACAAGTTAATATTTTCAAAGATTTTCCAAGTCATCAAGAAATGTAGTTTATCATATTAAATAAAACTACAGACATTTTGGACATAGTAAAACTTTCATATACCTAATTTTAGACAGGAATCCAGCTAAATATTTATAACGATTTTCCTCTAATATTTTTAAACAAAAAGAGAAGAGAAATGTCTTAACGTTTAAGTAAAGTATCATCACGACCGTGTCCCTTTCGGGGTGGTCAGAAACCACGCTTATAAATAAACGGATTCACATTTAGCCAATTTTACTATAGGCCAATCATGACAAGTGGCAAGCTCGTCGATGTCTCCAGCGTACCAAACTTGAGAAATATCACAAATAAATTAAATGTATTTATTTACATTAATAAATATTATTGTGTCCCGACCAGGGATCGGACCTGGTACCTCCGAGTCTAAATCCACGGACTTAACCGCTAGACCACGAAGGCAGTTTAAGCTGGACTCACAATGTGGGTGCCGGTCCATCGTGTGTGGGAAAGAGAGATGAGGAGAATAGTGTCTCGGGCTTGCGACCGACAATCGGGAGGTTTAAAAAGGAGACCTTTTTTATTTAAATGCGCAACAAGACATCCACCATTCTGCTCCTATACCCAACCAAATACTGTATGATTCCGTGAATGCTGTCTTGGAAGCTCTTTTCATAAATGTATTGACGGCAGATCTGCTTAGACCCCAATTTGTGGTGCAAAGCTAATTATCTCCAAAATGTCCGTTAGTTTTATTTTTTAGTAATTTAATAGACTACATTTCTTGAAAGTACCCTCTTGAAAAAATCTTTAAATAAATTAGATTGTGCGGACGAGAAAGATTATGTGTTAAAGGATTAATTACCTTGTTGTGCTTGATTCCAGTTGCCCCATTGGTTCCACTGTTGATTATATTGATTCCAAGCCGCAGCATTCTGTTGGTTATTCGGAGGTGGGTCCTGAAATACAAACAATTTTTTTTAATCATCACAGCCCCTTGAATAGAGTACTAGACCTCCACTGTTGAGAGATGGGCCTTTAGAATTTGGTCTACACTCGCGACGCTGACAAGAAAGGTTGGCGACAATCAGATGTAAATTTATAATGAAAATTTATTAACGATTCCACAAGTTGGTATTAGTGGAACCCGGACCAACGGCTTAGTGTGTTCTCTGAGGCACGGGAACTGTGGTGTTGTAAATCTATGACATATTTAGGAAAAGTGTTTTTGGGGTTTGAACCAACCTTTCTAGGATTTTAACGAAAGTGTTCTTTTGACTGAGCCACCACTGTTCTATTATTTGAATTGCGAATCTCCAAAGAGATAAAAACTGATAGACCGGATTTTAATTAAATCGAGAAACAACACTGGTTGAGACACAGCACTACGTGGCGACGTGATGTATTGTTGTTAATTCAATTATTGTGAATATAAACAATATATATAAACAAAGACTCTTAATAGTACCAAAGAAAAATACCTGAATATATATTTGTATTTTTGCAAGCAAAAATGGTAAACCAAAATGTCTGAACTGTAGAATTTATCTTCCATACATAAAAAAAAAAAACTAACATTTTATGAATGAAAATGTGATTTAGACCGTTCCGAATTGATATCACGCTCTGAGCATCCAAATTGCGATATTTGATTTGGAACGACGCGACGGTCAGTGTTATATTCGTTCTAAGCGCTCTGAGCGCGATTCGGAACCTCATTCCTCGTTTGCGTCACTTTATTACCTTTTGGTTTCTATTGGGCGGCATGTTGGTCCGTGGCGGAGGTTGTGCGTTGTGTTGCTGCATTTGACTCCCGCGGTGCCATGACCCTTGGTTATTGCCTGAAACATTGTATTGTTAGCAAAATTGCAATATTATCATCACGACTGTTGGTGGCGCCATCTGTGTAAAATTATTATCCCATATATAGGCATTTTGGCACTCTCGCATCCTATGCTATTCAGTGACAGAAATGAAAGAGGTATAAAGTAAAGTATCATCACGACCGTTTCCCTTTCGGGGTGGTCAGAAACCACGCTTATAAATAAGCTGATTCACACTTAGCCAACTTTACTATAGGCCAATCATGACAAGTGGTAAGCTCGTCGATGTCTCCAGCGTACCAAACTCGAGAAATATCAATAATAAATGAAATAATAATTATATTGATAATAATAGATAAATATTTCCAGACAGGTCACACAGCGCCATCTAGTTTCCGTGGTAAGCTACGAGGCTTGTGTTACGGAAACTTGATGGTTGATAAACTACATATTATACTTTTTTTTTGTAAATATATACATATAAACACCCAAACCGAGACAAATTATACAATGTACAACTTGCCCCCGTTGGGAACCGAACGTTTGTTACCACTAGACCACGGAGGCGGTCAAATAATTGAATGTATTTATGTACATTAATAAATATTTTTGTGTCCCGACCAGGACACGAACCCGGTACCTATGAGTCTAAATCCACGGACTTAACCGCTAGACCACGGAGGCAGAGAGAACTGTACAGAAAAAATACTTCATTTGAATGCGAGAAAAAACAAGGTACTAGTGTTTAAAAGAAGAAGGATGACAACCGTGACGATAAAAAATTGATGATGAAACTCTAGAACAAGTAAATGAATTTATATTTCTTCTACTTAATAAGGGATGTTGAAAGAGAGTGCCCTGGGGGTCACTGATCGCCAGAAAGCTCGACTCGCCATACACAATGCCATGCTGGCACTGGAGAGTAGAGTTAATACAGCCGTCAATTTGACGGACCGCATACGTAATAACAAAATACGCAAAAGGTGTATGAAAGAAATATAATAGGAACAAAAATTTAGAGATTGACGAACCAGATATAAAATGCGAAAGTTGTGGGTAAAAGAGGCCCTGGCAGACCAAGACTCACCTACTATAATAATAATTATTATTGATTAATAGGCTCGCACTATATCACGCACTGGTGTAAAGTTTATTAAATTGTCCGTTATCACTATAGTCTATTTCGATTGTCACTAGCCACTTGTCCAGTTTGTTTTTAAAAGTGTTTACAGTTGAGAATATCTTCTGTTATTTTGTTCCACATATTTACAACTCTGTTATTGATGAAGTGATATCCTATATTTGTATTGCTGGATTTTCTCATTAGCTTCATTCCGTGGTCACGACGAATTAAATGAAAAACAATAGCTGAAGTTGCATTAAAAAGCCATCAAAACAAAAGTGTATGTATGAAGAGGTTGATGAATGTCGAAGAAGCGAAAGAGTTATGTCGTGACCGTGAAAGTGGCGCTCAATTGTCTCCGCCTACCCCGCAAGGGATTTGGCGTGAAGACATGTATGTCGGCACAGGAACCCGCAGACCTTGCTGGCTAGTGTCAACTTACTAATGTGGTGTAAAGCTATTTATAAAGTGTGTAAGTCTAAGTTTTATATAGCCTTATGTTCACCAGAAGATCATTCCATAATTTTGTGGCAGCTACTGCAAAGAAATTGGATACAAACAATTTTTACCCATAGGAGGTGGATTAGCGATTCTGTTTTCAGGTTCCCTTCTATCGATGCGGTTTCTCTCGGCACTGCGGTCGTTACCACGGTCATTAGCGCGACCTCTTCCACCGCCGCCACCCATTCCACCGCCACCGCCCATTCCACCGCCGCCGCCCATTCCACCGCCGCCGCCCATTCCACCGCGTCCACTTCGGAAACTTTCCCCGCTACCACCTCCGCTTTCTAATTTAGAAGACAAATTTCTAAGCATTCCATGGATTCATGTTAAAAAAAAAAACACTGTTACACCCGTATTCCTCAACGACTCCTCCACTCAAAATTTCCTTCCAGCTATCAAACAAAAATGAAGTCTCTGTAATGGGATATATCAGGCGAAGCTTTTTGTAGATGTCGCTAGCGGCATTGGTACCTTATTTTACACCTAAATCGCATTAAAAAAAAATGATTTCGTATTTTTATATGTTTATAAAAGAAAAATGTATTTTAAATTAACGTTAACTACATTAAAAGACGAATTAAGAAAGCGCACACTTAAAAAGAAAAAAGGTTTTATTAATAGAACGGCAATTTTAAGATCACCATATCTTTGATTCCGTTTATCTCATCTTATCATCATCAGCCTGTGTCTCTCCACTGCTGGATGTAGGCCTCCCCTAAGGCTCGCCATTTCACACGATCTTCTGCTACCCTCATCCAACCCCCACCAGCGGCCTTTCTCAGGTCATCCGTCCATTTGGACACGCTGCTCACTTCTGCATAATATCCAGAAAATAATAAATTTCGTACTAAAAATACAAGTTTTCTATGCAACTGACAGTTATGTTAGGTACCATCTATCATGCGCCATCTATCGTGATAAAAAGTTAGTGATACACCCCATTGTTACGATTAAACTTAAAAATAGAGCCGACTGTACCAGTTTTATTTTGTAGGTCGGCCGTATGCTATTTACATTCGACGCCATTTAAATGTTTAATCGACACAATTACATTCATTTCAGTTACGTTTGACAGCTGGAAGGAAACGTTGAGAAAACGTCTAGATATTTTTTTATAAACAAGAAAACTATGTATTAACATTGAATGATCATATTATGAAACAATGTATAAACTTTGTTTAGAAATAAAAGTAAAAAAAAGTATCACGACCTTCCGGGGTGGTCAAAACTACGCTTTTTCAAGAAGCATTCAGCCAACTTTACGATAGGCCAATCATGACAAGAGGCAAGCCCGTCGATGTCTCCAGCGTACCAAACTCGAGAAATATTAACTAAATGTATTTTATTTACATGACTATTTTTGTGTCCCAACCAGGAATCGAACCCGGTACCTCCGAGTCTAAATCCATAGACTTAACCACTAGACCAGAGGCAGTTGTGTTGTCTTTAATATTATCTCTTACCCATTAGCGGCGGATTAGGAATTCTCTTGTCGGGTAGTCTTCTATCCATGCGGTTTCGGTCAGCACTGCGGTCGTTACTGCGGTCGTTACCCCGGTCATTGCTGCGGCCTCTTCCGCCACCCATTCCACCGCCTCCACCCATCCCTCCCATGCCACCCATTCCACCCATCCCGCCCATTCCACCGCCGCCCATTCCTCCTCGTCCACTTCGGAAGCTATCTCGTCCACCGCCGCCGCCTCCAAAGTTGTCGTTTCCACTGTCAATTAAAAATTGATATTAAATATTGAATTAAAAAAATATATGTCAGCGCTGTTCACCTTCATTCACTATGTTAGGCCAACCTCCGCCGCACTATGTCAGGCCCAACTCCACCGTAACTAGGTTAGGCCCACCTCTACCGTAACTATGTTAAGCCTACCCTCTCCGTTTTTGGTAAAGATCAACCTACACAGCCACTATGTTAGGCCCACCTCCACCGCAACCACGTCACGCCTACCTCCACCGCCATTATGTTAGGCATATCTCCACAGACACTATTTAAGGCCAACCTCCACCGCCAATATATTAGGTCAACTTCTATCGCCACTATAGTAGGCCCACCTCCACCGCCATTATGTTAGGCATATCTCCACAGCCACTATTTAAGGCCAACCTCCACCGCCAATATATTAGGTCAACTTCTATCGCTACTATAGTAGGCCAACCCCCACCGCCACTATGTTAGGCTTAACATTTTTCCAACGCCACTGTTTTAGGCCTACCTTCACAGCCACTATTTTAGGCCCACCTCCATCGCCACTATATTAGACCTATGTCCAACGCCACTATTATAGGCCAACCTGCACCGCCAATATGTTAGGTCCACTTCTATCGCCACTATATTAGGCCTATGTTCAACGCCACTATTATAGGCCAACCTGCACCGCCAATATGTTAGGTCCACTTCTATCGCCACTATATTAGGCCTATGTTCAACGCCACTATTATAGGCCAACCCCCACCGCCACTATGTAAGGCTTACCTCCAACGCTACTGTTTTAGACCTACCTTCAACGCCACTATTTTAGGCCCACCTCCATCGCCACTATATTAGGCTTATATCCAGAGGCACTATTTTAGGCCATCCTGCACCGTCAGTATGGGTATGTTAGGCTTAGCTCTAACCCCACTATGTCATGCCCACCTCTACCATGAACAAATGTAAAGTAAGAAGCGTAAAGACTTGTTTATACATTAAAAAAGATGATATTAAATATAAATATTTGTTTTTGCTTTAGCTTGTTGCTACCAGAGTTGTTTTTATACATACCGTCCCCATCTGTCCCGGGATTCGAACCTGCCCCCTCCCTGTCCGCCCTGCCCCCAGCGGTCCCGGCCCGAGTCCCTCCCCCCGCGGCCCCCCCACCGGTTGGGACCTCCACCTCCACCACCTCCACCGTGGCCTCCACCATGTCCACCGCCGCCCCAGCGATCTCCGCCTAGAAAAGAAAAAATATATATAACACTCTCAAAGAAGAAATGATCTGGAACGGGTTTAGGGCTTAGCTTTTTCGAGGTTCTGCAGTGCCTCGGGTATGTTTGCTGATTCGAGGACTGACAGTTTTCAAACAATTATGCGCAAGATCTGCGTCTAACCTGTGTCGCATGAGAACCAGTACCAACAGGCTCCTAAACGTATTGGCAGATCGGTGGGACTCTCCGCTGCCGGAGCACTGGATACAGCTGCATACAGTCAAGTAGACAGCCTCCAGTAGCGGATAGTTTAAAATTATTAGTTATACTAAATATAGTACTAAGTAAAATTTTTACTAACAATTTATGGATGTAAAGTACGAAATAAAAGTTTATTATTATTATTTACGCAGTGGATGTTGGTGCGAGAGAAGAATTGGGCCTAAGCAGGTCTACCGTCAATACATTTATGGAAAGAGCTTCCAAGTCGGCATTAACGGTAACAATATTTGGTCGGGTATTGAGAGAATGGTGGATGGTGAGCGTCTAGTTGCGCAATAAAACACCAAAAAGAAGGCCTCCTTTGTAACCCAGTAAGTTTACTATGAATACGTGGCTTTAGCTTAGATCTAAAATCTTCCTGACATATACTAACCTACTCGTTCCCTTCCGAAGTCCCTGGGAGGTGGCCTTCTCTCTTCCCTGAAGTTGGCTCTTCTATCGTCGTTCCTTGGTCTCTTGCTTGGAGGTCCATCTCTCGCCGGAGATCTCTCCCTCTTTTCCTTTTCCTTAGCAACACCAGCAGCCTTAGCTTCCTTCTGGAATTCTTCTAGTATCTTCTTAGATTCCTCTTCGTTCAATTCGGGGAACACCACCTCGTCTAGCCAACTGCACTTTTCCGGCAGAACGAAATTGGCTGCGAATTTTGGAAATTGTTATTAGTACGGGGTAATGATGTTTTTGTTTAAAGAGATCGCATCATAGATAACTAAATTAAGGTTTAATATATATATATTCAATCATTATTATTTTATGAAATAATATTAGTTGAGTTCTGCAATTTATCTACAAGATTTTCTAACTATATTTCGTTCTCAAATGAACAGAAAATAGTAACAAAATCGTTTCGACAAATGGTGAATATTTGTTTATAAACAAATTTGACAGGATTAAAACCCTAATAACAAATGGACACTGTAATATTTAAGCTTAAATTAGTTATTTATGACAAGACCTCGGTTTTGATTCGATAATTTAAGTAGTTGCGTTGTGTCCGGGTTTGAGATTTACCTTTCATTTCCATGACTGCGCCGTCTGGAATTTCCTTCCCTTCAGCCTCTTCCCTTTCCTTGTGCCGTTGCTCGTAGGTTTCTTTGTCGGGCACGACGACAACCGCAATCCGCTTGTATCCTTCGAATTCCCTCAACTTCCGCCTTTGCGCCGAAGGGTATACATTGGTCTGTTACGATCCAAACAAAGCAACGGTGTCGAAACCGAGCAAACGACCATGTCCGAAGTGCCCCGAAGATATCAGATGTGAAGAAAACAACATACATGAGTCCTGCATCTCAACAAGATGCTTGGCAGAGTCGGTACAAACTCAATCGAGACCATACGAGTATTGGTGACGATTGTGCTTCAACAATGCCCAAACATATCACTATTTATTGGTGTTTAATGTAACGCGCACACATATACAATATTAATACTTTAAATGTGTTTTACTTATAAAAAGATATGTTAATATTTCGTAAGTTTTAAGCTACAAAATATCAGCATAAAGGTAATTCATTTTACGAAATAAAACGCATAAAAAATATTTAACTGCTGATCTACAAGAAATGTACTAGAAAATAAATCTCGAGGATAATAGCCACCTATAGAATGACTTTATATTTAAGCGATACTATTGGTGGATATTTTCCACGCGAAACACTGATTTCCTTAACACACCTGTGGTAGATCAGGAGCTCTAATATTGTACATATGACTATTTAAATATACATGTCTTAAGTCTATGTGTATGTAATAGTTTTGTGAATGTGTTGCATGTGCGGTTCTCACCTGATCCAGGATGTAATTTCTTCGATGTCCGTTGGCGATTTCCAACAACTTAAGCACGGATTTGGCGCACTTAGATATCATAGCGTCCCAGCGGCCTTCGTACGTCGGTCGGAAAGGTTTACACTTCACCTAGCACGGACACAAGATACCAAATCACACAAAAGTTACACACGAACAATCTTAGACTAGGCTTAGCCCAAGCCGCCATCTTGTTTCGCGTCAAAAAACACATATCGCAAAATAATTCAGTAATCATTTATTCCTAAAAATATCTATCATTATGTATTACGACTGTTTTAATATGTATAATACAAACAACAATATATTGGTGTAGTTATACGAAAAATAATTAAATACGTCATTTAAAAAAACTACATAATCACATACTTTTTTGCTTCAATTCATCTCACTAAAAAATATGTAAGTTGTGGTTTTAAAATATACCGATTTAATTAAAATAAATACTTAAATTACAACAATCTATATGTTATTTGTAAATACAAATATACGGCGTAATAAATATAATTGATAGTAATTTTTCTAAACAAATACAAGGAAAATTATTTTGTGTTTTTATGTATTTTCAGCAACAATAAAGATAATCGACGTAGGGTTTCGTTAATGTAAATGATACCAGGGAGATGGCGACGTCCTTTCGGTTGTAGACTCCCTGTATCTTCCACTAAGCGTTTTTCAAAGCAGTTTAGTTCCATCGGCCGAAGATAAAGAGCAATGCACATTAAACCATCCACAAACTGCTGTCCTAAATAAAGGCCCAGGTGTTTTTTTTTTTTATAAAAGTTTTTTACGTCGCAAATTCCTGCTGAAAAGAGATCGGCATTAGTAATATCCATCCATTGTTTGTAGTTTACAATACAAACCAAATATTCATTTTTTTCGCTGGAAATGTAGATATTAGTGAGCGTACATACAATAATCAGAATAATTGTGTTTAATGAATAATTATTTGACCTTTCTTTGATTGTACTATTGAAAGCACACTGGCATATTATTAATTATTAAAATAACTAGCACGTTACAGAGTATGTACAATTATATACATACATACACATATGTACATATCTTCACGCCAAATCCCTTGCGGGGTAGGCAGGGACAATTGAGCGCCACTTGTCACGATCACGACATACCTCTTTCGCTTGTTCGACATTAATCAACCTCTTCATACATGCCCGTTTGCTTCGATGGCTTTTAAATTCACCTTCAGCTAATGTTTTATTTATTTAATCGTGATAGGTGAGTCTTGGTCTGCCAGGGCCTCTTTTACCCACAACTTTCGCATTATATATCTGGTTCGTCAATCTCTGTTCTATCATTTATTTATTTAAAAACTTTAATGCACAAAGTACAAAAGGCGGACTTAATGCCCGTAGACATTCTCTGACAGCCAAACCTTTGGGACTAATTAGAACTGTAGGTGCAATGAAAGTATAAGTGACACATCAATTAGATATATATACTTATATAATAAACTTACTTATATATATATATATACACTGCTAGTTGCCTGCCTTATGTTATAGGTAGTGGTATAGTGTAATAGGTAGATTGTTCCACAGATTTGTAGCAACAACCGCTAAGGAATTCGAAACAAATCCGGAATGATGAGATGGAACGGAAAGAAGTGAGTTGTGAGAAGATCGGAGAGATTTATCATGAAAAGAAGAGAGATAAGCTAATTTGTCCTTGAGGTATTTTGGTGTCGCAGGCTCATTTAAAACAGAGTAAAGGAGACAGAGGACTATAAGATTCCTGCGACAGCGAATTGGCAGCCACTTCAACCTAGCACGATACTCGGAGATGTGATCATATTTACGTAAGCAATAGATGAACCGGATACATACATTCTCATCCTTTCAACATGCCCGAACCATGTATGTACACAAATGCGGACTTAAAACCGTTTTTTTTCTACCAGCTAACCTTTGGGAGAGGGAAGCAGTATAATATGTGGGGTGGAATTACCTTATTAACAATAGTTTTTAGAAACTATGATTTAAAATTACTAACTAAAATACTTTTTATTTATAGTTTATATATTTATTTATAGTGTATGTTTATGTATGTATGTATTATATAGTATGTATGTGTTGTTTTTTTTTATATTGTGTATGTATATGTATATTTAATAAATGCGTAATTATGTTTATTTACAAATTTAAGCTATTTTAATATTTTTCTTTATCCTGCCCATCACCTTACATGATCCCCAAGGTTAGCTGGTGAAGAATGCCTTATGGCGTTATAGCTCGCCTATGTACTAGGTTTTTAAGTGCAATAAAGTATTTAAATAAAATAAATAAATAAAATACTTATCAACTAAATAAACAATAAATATATATCATACAATAAAATACATATAGAAATAATAATATATTTTATACTTATATAATATACTTACACAATATGTATATATATATATATATATATAAGATACATCATACATATTGTCATGTTATGCGGTCTTGTTTTGCTTTTCATGTAAGTGCTTGGTGAGCAAATTTTTAAAAATGTTGAGTGAAGGTGCTTTTCGTATAGCGAGGGGAAGTCTGTTCCACTGGCGAGCTGCAGATACAGTAAAAGAATCTCAACATCTGCTAGAAGAATGTGGCGAAAGCTAGGCTAAACCAGTTTCATTCCTTAAAATCGTTTTCTTACATGTAATCGAACAAGTTTACTCTCAATAGTACAAACTATAATACTTCATAAAAATTGTGAATTTGATGATGAGTGTGTTTATGTGGACTTACCTTCATCTGCTGGAAGAGTGAGGACATTGAGATGACGTTGTATCTCTTCTCCTTGTGAGCAGCGACGTACTGCTTAACCCAGTGGGTTTTACCCGAACCAGGCATGCCAACCATCAGAATAACCTGTATTTTTATTTACTATTACTTATTTATCCTATTAAAACCATCATATTTTGTATTATGCTGATGGTAAATGGTGCGCAAGGACTGGCATCAGTCCCTAACACTATACCGGCTTAACTAGGATTCTATTTCACACTTAGCTTAAAGGTTATAGGAAATTGGAGACACAGAGGCTGGGCATTCCACATCTTTATCGTGCGTTAGATGTATGAGTCCCCAAATTTATATACGTACACGAATGGATGGTGACTACAGTATGTGGGTGCATTATGCGTATTCAGATCTGTGCGTGTGGTTCAATTGTAGAATGAAAAAAAAAAATCATTAGGTTAGAGAGCTCTCACCAGTCACAATATAAAACTCGGGAGGTAGTGGGTTCGATTCCTACCGGGGGCAAGTTGTACATTGTATAATTTGTCTCAGTCTGGGTGTTTATATGTATAATATGTATATATTTACAAAAAAAAAAAAGTATAATATGTAGTTTATCAACTATCTAGTTTCCGTAAAACAAGCCTCGTAGCTTACCACGGAAATTATATGGCGCTGTTTGACCTGTCTGAAAATAAAAAAAAAAAAAAAAACACTTTATTAGCCACGCTGGCGCTGGCCAGACGGGCATATATCATGATAGTGAAAGTCTTTAATCAGGACTTTTGGAGTCGTACGGACAGAGAAGTGGACACTGACAGTGGGTGTGGTCCACAAATTCAATGACACTCAGCAATTTTATTTTCAGCGGTATTTCTCTGATAGATAGACATCCTGATATTCGACACGTTAATGTTCGTCAGAAAACCAAAGTCACTGACGTAGCTTTCAAAATTAGCAAACTAATGTGGCAATGTGATAAATCCACAGAATGAGGGGGCAAAGTGGTTTTAGAGCGGAGACCACGCATAGGAAGACGCAGGCCCACCGGCCGCCTGGTGGGGGCTGGATAAGTGGCAAAAGATCGCTTTAAGTTGGGGGAAGCCCACATCCAGTAGATCCAGTGCAGAGTGCAAGCGAATTCTGAGAATACGTAATTATTTCACAAGTAAAGATTGATAGCAAATCACAAGCATTAGTCTTATATATATTGAATATTCTTAGAGGTAAAATATATTAAAATTAATTTCATTGTTTGTACCTAACAAGTACCTGCGCGCGCGCGGCCATCGACTATTTGCTGAGGAGAGTGCTCGTACACACCTACTCCAGAGTGCCCCCGTTCCCCGTGCAATCGTTTTATTGAACAAAATCGTGCAGTCCGATGAGAATTTTGATGTGTTCGCATCAACGGATGTGGAAAGTAAAAACATTGTCCTAAAGTACTTGGAGCCATATTAATTCACACATCTAGTCACTCGTGTTTTAATGTTGTTATGAAATATGTATTGTTTAGACGTATAATCTGTTATGTACATTTTCATGGAAATAAATACAATTCAATCCAATTTTATTGTCACTAGCCTCATAGTTTTCGTGAGCCACATGGGCACTGTTGTACCAATAAGTGCATTAATTACCTGCATGAGATCCTGGCGGAACCCTTTAGCCATCCGGGCCTGGGCGACTCCACTGTCTGTCTCTCATATATATTATATATATTACAGCCCCTAGAACACAGCGTCCTAGACCTCCACTGCTGGAGATGGGCCTTCCAGAACATATATCTGGAGAATTTGACCTACACTCGCCACGCTGGCCAGACGGCTTGGCGAGGAATTATATTATATGTATATATTTACAAATAAAAAAATATGTAGTTTATCAACCATCTAGTTTCCGTAACACAAGCCTCGTAGCTTACCACGGAAACTAGATGGCGCTGTGTGACCTGTCTGGAAATATTTATTATTATTATATTAATTTAGGAGCTAAGAAGTTCACCGATTCACGTAATGTGTTAACGAAATTTTCCACATTTTTGATAAATTATGTCCTACTATTAGGTGGGCACAAGGTCACATGATACAAATAATAATATTACCTCGACTTGCTCATCATTGGCAGGTCTCTGTGGGCCGAGCTGCAAGTCTGCCTCGGAGATGAGGAGGTACCCGGGAACCAAACACGCTTCCTCGCCATCCAGTACGTCCTTCACTACAAACCTGAAGAATAATACAATAGGTTAAGATGGTTGGAACAATTTGCATCTCTCTCTCTCGCATACAACATTTATTGTCTATTTTCTCAGTGTACTTTACAGAAATGTAGTCATCAGTTTTTTTGGAAATAAAATTACGGACATTTTAGATTACAATATGATATTTCCCCGTCGTCATCACGGAATGAAATTGAATAGAAAATCCAGCAATACAAATGTGAAATATTGTAAATATGTGGAACAAAATACCAGAAGACATATTGAAGGCCCCAACCGTAAACATCTAAAAACAAACTGGGCAAGTTGCTAGTGACAATAGACATAGACTATGGTGATAACTGACTATTTTATGAACTATACACCAGTGCTTGATATAAGCACATCAGCAATGCGCTGCTCGCCGATTAATTAATCAATAATACCAATTTTTGTAATAGTAAATAATTCATTGATACTATAATGGTAACCTAAGCACGCTTAAAGGTGTTCCGATACGCGCTTAAACTGTTTTGCCAAAGCTGTGTGACGTCACAAATGACATCATTTCTCGCACTTAGACTGCTCACGATATCGAGGTAAATCGCTCTGAGCGCTGTCAGTTGTTTGTCATTATGTCCCGCGCCATTTTCAAGTTAATTTAATATTAGGTTTTCTTTTAAATTATTTAATATTGTAATTCGTTTATACTGTTTGTATATTACTTCTTAAACAAATTTATAATTAATATTTAAGTAGAAAGTGAAAAAAAAAAAGTCTGTAACACGGCAAGTTATTTTAAATTACCAAAATAAGTTAATAATATTAAACTTTACACATATAAAGATGAATAAACCGAGAGATGTATATTTGTTAGTATTCATACTCAAAGATGTGGAACCCGCAATTTATATTCCATACATTTAAAAAAAAAAAAACCTTTTATGAATGAAAATGTGATTTAGACCGTTCCGAATTAATATTACGCTCTGAGCATCCAAATAGCGATATTTGATTCGGAGCGACGACGGTCTGTTTTATATTCGTCCTAAGCGCTCTGAGCACGATTCGGAATGAGGGGTTTAAGACCTGTAAATTTGTAAATATGACATTTATTCAAATTTAAAAAATATTATTATTATTACTAACCTTGTAACAAATTTGACGCGAGGATCCAAATAGACGCCGGACAACACTTGCTCTTCTGTCATCGATGGAATTTCTACAAAATGAAAAATATATTTTAGACTTAGTATCATCACGACCGTATCCCTTTCGGGGCGGATTTTACAATAGGCCCATCATGACAAGTGGCAAACTCGTCGATGTCTCTAGCGTACCAAAAACTTGAGAAAACTCACAAATATTTTTTTTATGACCAGACCAGCAATCGAACTTACACGTCTAAATAGGAATAGTCTAACCAAAGTGACAAAATAATTACCAATCACGTAGGGTATATCAAAATGTACAGAGTATCATCACGACCGTTTCCCTTTCGGGGTGGTCAGAATCCACGCTTACAAATATGCGGATTCTACTATATATTTTACTATAGGCCAATCATGACAAGTGGCAAGCTCGACTGCTCCAGCGTACCAAACTCGAAAAATATCACAAAGAAATTAAATGTATTTATTTACATTAATAAATATTTTTGTGTCCCGACCAGGAATCGATCCCGGTGCCTCCGAGTCTAAATCCACTGACTTAACCGATAGACCACGGAGGCAGTCAAAATGTACATTTGTATGTTAGCCTGTGATTGAATTATCTCCAACATAACTAATGGCCAGTTGCAGAATTGATTAACTTTTGACAATTTTAACGTGTACTTATGAGGCACGTCATTGACTGAAATAACCAAAGTGACAAGCTTACTACCAATAACGTGACGTACTTATTTTTATTTATTTATTTTTAGGAAAATTTACAGCCTCTACAATAATACAATAGAAATGTAGTAGCTTAAAGCCTTACAAATTTTTACTGATAGCATTGAGTTAGCAGTAAACACAGCAGACAAAACGTGTTAAAATAATACAATTCAAATACAAAGCCATCACCAATACAATTAAGAGAACAATTAAAGACTAAACCAGTATAACCATTAAACAACAAACAATTCCATCGAGAAAAATAACATTAATAATAAAATTTACAAATAATATCAAAAATATGGTTGTATAATTCCTGAAGACACAAAACCAACGAAACACAATCAGTAGTGAAGTAGACCTATCCAAACTTGATGTTAAATATAGTAAACTGACACATAAAGCAAACAGTGTAATTTGCATTGTCGAACCTACTCAAGATGCTCATCACAGTACTGGGCAGTTATCAATCGTAAAAAGGCATTAAAAACAAACAAAATCGGTAGTTTTTGTTAATTTTAGCTTTTAGTAATTTTGTTTATAATTTTTTCTTAAAACTGTTTTTTTTTCAGTATTATAATATTTGTAACATTTATTTAGGTAATTAGGTAGGTATTAGTTTTATTAATTATAATTTAATTGATTTAACTGTTAGGTAGGTAAATAATTTGTTTATGTACTGTATAATATCTATTGCATGCCTAGTTTTAAATTTATACTCAATGGTAATTATATAATTACCAAGTATAATAATATATTTTTAATTGCACCTACCACCTATCCTGTCTAAATGTCCTAAAGGTTTGGCTGTCAGAGAATGCCTAGCGGCATTAAGTCCGCCTTTGTACATAGTGCAATAAAGTTTTAAAATAAAAAAAAAAAATAAATAAATAATTATGAGCAGGCCGTCTTCTCCTTTAATTAAAATCACATTTACTCTGTTAATTATGTATGCATGTACTCAAAAATTGAAATATTGTTGATTTTGTTGGAGAACTTATAAATAAATAAATAAATAGATCGTCTAAGAATCATCGGAGAGGTATCAAACAGGTCAACATCATGTACGCGTTCCACTAAGTGGTTAAAACTTTTGCACGCACGCTGGATATAGGAGTTATTTCTGTAATTACTCGATGTGCAAAAAACACCAAGCAAACGGGGACATCTCGTTCTATATGTAGGGGTAAGGAGTTTCAGTTTAGACAAGAGTTCAGGGCAATCAACCGAGCCGTTGTACATCAAAATATTGATCAGAAATTATTTTAATCATGCTTTCTGCAACTGGCCGTCAGTGGAGAAGCTTTGCGCGTTAGTCAGCTATTCAGCTGTGCATGGACCGCATAGCATCCGTTTGTAAATATAAATATTCTGTTATTTCACTTGTATAATTTTACCTTTAGGCTGTTCTGCAGGTGCCGCATCCGGATCTGCCTTAATTTCTGGTACCGCATCAGTTTCCATAGGTTCTGACGTTTCTTGAGATTTCTCCTTTTCTTCATCACCATTCTCCTAAACAAGGATATCAATAATATTATCAGTGTTACGACTTGGTTTCCTATCCAGATTCCTCAAGTTGTAGTGACATCTAAAAAGCTGATAGTGTTGCGGCCTCGCATGGTAGCAGGTTCAATTCCCAGTAAAAATGCATCCAAAACGTTTGCGACTGACGTCACGAGCTACGGGCCAATGACGATCAAGTTGCCATATCAGTTGCAATTTTTCAAGCGCACCGACTCATGCCTCGCGTGTGTTTTTATTAATTTTAAATCATAATTCGAATGCTTTTGGTGAATATTAATGATCTAAACTATAGGTGCGTGTCTAATAAAGCATGTGGTGCATAGACTATAAAATTGAACAATAAATCTAGGGTTTAATCGAGGTGGATGGCCATCACACACGTGGATCCGTGGATTGCTTTGGGGTGAGCCCTGTTTTCCATATGAGAAGGTCATTAACTCTTAAACCATCTGATTCTGTGTTCTTCATTTATTTCCTAAATTTATTTTATCATTTTTCTACTATTTTTAGCACAATTATCGATAATATCAGCGTAGGCCTTCGCGCAGGTCTGTTCATTAAGTCTTCTGTTAACAGCTTACTCTTTGGACCACTTCGCTGCTTAGTATTTCACTAACAGAAGTAGAATCAATTAAATTATGACGTGTCACAAATGCTTGTAATAGGTTTACGTGAATAAAAATATTTTGACTTTGACATCAACTAACGTTACTGTTTTATCTGCGCGACCGCGATGCGAGCAAGTCGTGTTCAGTAGCCCCTTAGTTATAATGTGTAAGTTTAACCCACCCGGCATGAGAAATACACTTTTCGAACGTACATTTGTCAAAGATTTACAACATTAACGTTCCTGTGAAAGTATGTTAAGCCGTCGGTCCTAAATTCACTATATACACCTTTTTCTCAGAAAGATAGACTAAGTTACAGTAAAATAATCTTACCATATGTTCATCGTCATCTTTCTGCTCATCATTATCTTTCTTCTCTTCCTCGTCCTTCTTTTCTTCATCGTCCTTCTTCTCTTCATCGTCCTTCTTCTCTTCGTCATCTTTTTTCTCTTCATCATCCTTGAACTCCTCATCATCCTTCTTCTCTAAGTCCTTCAGTTCGACGCCATCCTTCTTCGCTTGTTCTTCTCTCGCCTTCTGTTCTCTCGCTTTTCTCTCTTCAAATTGCTTCCTTCGTTCCTAAAAATAAGAAAAAATTACATAAAATGGAACATGCATTTAGTGACCCGTCCATCTTGTTGACCAACATCTTCAATACTTTTAAAGAAAGTATCATCACGACCGTTTTCCCTTTCGGGGTGGACAGAAATCACGCTTATAAAAATATTTTTGTGTCCCGACCAGGAATCGAACCCGGTACCTCCAGGTTTAAATCCACGGACTTAACCGCTAACCACGGAGGCAGTACCCTCTTAAGTAGTTATAAAATTATTTACCTCTTTCCTTTTTTGCTTCCTCTCCTCTTTCTCCTTACGGAATTTCTCCTGTTTCTCCTTATTACGTGCTTTTCGCTCGTCTTCTATCTTCTTAACCTCCGCCTCTCGCGCTAGATGGAAAGATTAAAAATGTATACTCAGTTTTACCTCGCTACAATATATAAAATACATTAATTAATTAAATTTCTTACCTTTTTTCTCTTCCATAACCTTTTCAATTGGAAGTTCGATAGACTCTCGAACTGTTTTTGTTTTTGTCAATAGATTATATCTGGAAAATACAAAAATATTATATAATATAAACATGTGACTGGAAAGATATGGAACGGAGACATTGCATGTGGAACTAGCAAACTACCCGGTTGCTGAAAGGATGATTAAAATACGCCAAGTGATTTTGTAAAAAAGCTAAAGATTTTTTGCTACTAGCCAGATTTCAACCAGTGCATCCTTCCAGTAATGTCGTATGGTGCAGAAACGTGGACACTGACGGTAGGTCAGTTTAAGGTCGCTCAGCAAGCTATGGAGAGAGCTCGGGATTTCTCTAAAGAATAAAGTCTGAAATGTACTAACTTTTCATAGCCAAAGTTGACTTTGTAGCAGTAGTTCTTGGTGAGTATGTGAGGGAACAGGGGTTTGTCTTCCAGTATGGACTTGTCGAAGGAAAACGCTACGCCCAACTCTTCGCCGTTCAAGGTGTATGAAATAGTGCACGGAGAGGTCTTTAGATCCTGTTTTGGAAAAAAAACATTAATATTTACCGCGTTCCTACCGTTTATTTTTATATAAATATGATTAAGCAAGCTTACATTATTAATTCTTCTTGAAGTAAAAATTGGGAATTTGACATCATTGCAAATGGCACATACTTTCAACTGATGGTGGTAATTTCTCAACCCAGTCTGCTGAGCGAGGAAATATCCACACGTTTAGGGATCAATCAAGCCGGCATATTGTTAGGTTAGATGTCAGTCATGAGTGTCTGATTCTAGTTGTTAACATTCATGGACCATGCGCGTGTAGGCCAAGTTCTCCAGAAATTATTGAAAGCCCATACCCAAAGGAAGGAAGTCTAGGACTATTATGTTCTAGGGGCTGTGATAATAATAATAACTATTCCTTACCAAATAGACACCGACAACATCGTTTTCATCGAATTTCTTTCCGTACTCCTTGTACTCGCTGTTATTAACCACTTCGCCGCAATTTTCAAAACCCCAACTCAATTCTTCATCACCTAATAAAAAATAATAATTTTAAAACAGATTGATACAGCTACCGTCATATAAAATGGCACCTGTCGAGCCCAGCATTACCAGCCCCGTCATTCTCATCATCAGCCTGTGTCTTTCCACTGCTGGATGTAGGCCTTTCCCAAGGCCAAGTAAAGTATCATCACGACTGTATTGCCTTGTGGGGTAGTGAGAAACCAAGATTTTTGAAGAAGCGAATTCATTAGCCAACTTTACGTGTAGTGCATTCAGAAAGCTTTCAAACACAATATTCACAAAAAAAAACATAATTCATATAAAAAAAAAATTATACTTCTATATTAACGTTTTAACCATGTTTTACTCTGATACATCTAACTAATCACCGGCAGTATTAAGACAACTCTTATCCTGGACTGACTTTGCAAATCCACTTCGCTTGATAATATACAAATACTGCTATACTCATATAATATATATTATATGAGTATAATTTTGCTCTTGCCTCTCATTCATTCATTTTGTTTTGGGTAAATAATCATTATCCTATTGGTTTTCACTTATTTATTATTGTTATTCTTTTACTTCTGCTAGTCACAGTTCAATTGCACTATTAATTTAAATCTAATAACTATATTTTACTCTTATTTCTGTTTTAATTGTATTGTCTAAATAATATAAAAAGTCTTTGGCTTGTGTTCCACTATTGCTACTTGGTTTATATGTTTAATATAATAAGCTGTGATTTAAAAAATATATATATATTATTTAAAAAATATATATATCTATATTTTAAATAATATATTAATCCCGATCAGTTCGTGTAAGTAAAATGTGCATAATGAACAGATCTTAAAGTCGTGAACTGTTTACAAACAAAGGAAGGCCTTCTTTTTTTAAACCAGCCTATTGTCGGTCGCAAGCCCGGGACACCATTCTTCTCATCTCTTACCCACACAAGATGGACCCGGCACCCGCACGGTGAATCCATGGAATGCTTAGAAATTTGTCTTCTCTTCTCTAAATATATAGAAATACTTACCAAGATGTAAAGACGCGTCGGAAGTAGACCAACCCAGTCTTAAGCCATTGGTCACAGAATCTTCACTTGTAGGCACTATTGTACCGACTTTTACCTGCAAGTAATAGTTAGCAATTAAAATGGAGTCATTCCCGCGCTTTTGCACGAACACGTCAGCTTAAAGTTGTTTTGTTTTATAATTTGCCTTACTGTGAATATTGTTAGTCAAAAGTTGTGTTGTTTTGTTTAATAATGTGCTACAATGTTAATAGTTATGTAAAGGGATAAATTTGACTTTATATATGGGGCAGAAGTTCGCTAACCGCTCGCTACCTACTTAATTAGGCTCTGTATGAATAGCGATATTTTTAGGACAACTTCTCTGCACCGTAACTTAAGATTTTATTACTGAATAATTAAAATAAAATATACGTAGTTCTTTATTTTTATTCTAGATAATAATTTAAAAATATTTGCTCTTTAATCAATTCCACGGAGTATCGTCATGATCGTAGAACAGTGACGGATCTGCTATATTTAAAATTTTCATGACGGCCATTCAAAGTTAAATAACTGTTTTTTTGTCACTTCTTTTTTAAGTTAATACTAGTCTCATAATAAGTGCAAACCTTCTAGATTTCATTTTGGAGCCCTTTCTAACATTTGCACTATAAATTACAGACCACAAACAATATGAAACTATACTTATATAAAAACAGATTCTTTTAAATCCAACACTGTTCTACGATCATAACGAATGTATGTGTTCCACATTTTTCATTACATTCATTATAGCCTCTTGAACACAGCGTCCTAGACCTCCACTGCTGGAGATGGGCCTTCCAGAACATATATCTGGAGAATTTAGCCTATACTCGCCACACTGGCCAGACGGCTTGGCGAGAATATGATGTCAATTTTTAATGACAATTTATTAACGATTCCACAAGTTGGTATTAGTGGAACCGGGACCGACGGCTTAATGTGCTCTCTGGCACGGGATCAGTGGTGTTGTAAATCTATGACAAATGTAAGAAAGTGTATTTCTCATTGGTACATGCCGGGTGGGTTTGAACCGGCCTTTGTAGAATTTAAGAAACGCGTTTTTACAACCGTGCCACCACCGCGCCCTTCCGCATTAGAATAGTCATAAAATTATTTCAAGGATGTAGTTTTAGCGGTTCTTAAACGTTTTGGAGACGGAACCCATAGGCTTGTTTATTTCTTTTTATTTTAAAGTACATTTTTACTCAGTTTGGTTAATTATTTATTTATTTATTTGTTTTCAGTTTTTAATCTTATTATTTTACGCAAACAGTTTTTTTTATTTTTTAAATTACCTTTTTTATTTATAATAAGTTTGCTTTTAAAATAAGGCAAGGCATGCTCCGATAGTTCGGGCACGTTGAAAGGCTGAATGAAGAGAGATTGAAGAATAAAATGCGAAAGTTAAATAAAATTACCTCATAACAAACTCGTCCACTATCCACTCCATGAGTAGCTCTGGTTCCGACCCAGGCGTGAGCAAACACGCCATCAGTCATTGGAGTGACTGACGTCAGCTCCGGCTGTTCCATGTACTGCTGCAAGTCGCTGTCATCTGCAAATATATAGGTATTATTAATTTATTTAAAAAATATTATTGCACAAAGTACAAAGGCGGACTTAATGCCCGTAGACATTTTCTGACAGCCAAACCTTGGGGACAAATTAGAACATTTATAGGTGCAATGAAATAAATATTAATAGTAGGATAAATTAAAAATAATTATATATACTTACATAATATACTTTTATATATACTGTAATATCAATATACTAAATACTAACACACTTATTACCATTGTTGGGAGCTATTTTGAAAGTGTAGATAGACGAGTATTTTGAACGAAGATCTGGTAGACGCTTGCCTTATGTATACAGGGAGATTAAACATATATATTTTTATATTTTCACGACATGTGACCTGATGGTAAGTAGCGCGCAAGGTCCATGAATGTTAGCAACTGGAATCAGACACTCATGACTGACATCAGTCTCTAACACTATGTCGGCTTGACTGGGCATGACGGCTATTCGGGCCTTATCCCGAAACGTGTAGATACACTTTACTGGGTTTATCGAGACAAATAGTGGATACTTCCCCGCCCCGGCAGACTGGGCAAATTACCACCATCAGTCTGCCTACCTCCTATTATTACACTTTCGAGCTACTTTTATTATACAATAAAATATAACATATATAATATAAGATACACAATTCCATCATAATATTATTTTGTTATAAATTTTTTCCGACACCCCCAACAAATATCGTTAATTTATACAAAAACTTAACAAATCATATACTTCCTTGAGAATCACTTTATCCATTGGTGAAAACAGCATAAAAATCGCTGCAGTAATTTTTGAGTTTATACTTAGCCTAATTAGTGTAACTCTTGTTTCAAGCGGTGTTATTTTTATATAAATATCATTATGGCAAACTTACAATATTAGTCCTCCTTGAAAGTAAAAATTGGCATTTGACATCATTGCAAATGGCACATACTTTTAACGAGAAGACGAGATACAACGAGAGTAATTTCCCCAGTCTGCCAAGGCGGGGAAGTATCCACCGTTCGTGCCGATAAACCCAGTAAAGTTTATTGAGTGTCTGATTCCACAAAAAAATGTATTTGCAGTCTTGCCTGAAACCTGTTATACCAATGCCTAATTTTGTGACAATTGATACAAATATTCAATGACAATATCCAAGCTTAACTTGGAAACCTCAAGGAAATAAATGATTTCACTTATAATCTGCCTGTGATTAATTACATAAAGTTCATACTTACACCATGAGAGAGTAATCTTGTGCTCATTGGTTTCTGGTTCCACAAGTTTCTTGGGTTCAGCAGCATCTTTCTTTGACGGTAGAAGTGGCTTGTTCTTATTGAGTGCTTCCTCCTGTAAAAATAAATATAACGTTCATAAAAATAACAACAATGCGGCCAAGAATCAAGGTAAACTTGCATCGAGTTTTCGTACTTTGCCTTTAAAAATGTGGTCAGACACATAATAGAAAGACTTATGCCCATTTTCACCATCATTCCCTAAGTTTTAGGTAACTCTTAAGAAAATTTAGGTGAACTTAGGGGTCACCTAAGGCCATAAGGGCCATCCTTTAACTTTAGGGGCTCGAAAATTGGCCAGCAGGTAACAACACATTTTTAATTTTTTTTAGGCAACGAAACGACAAAATACAGCCCAAAATAACAAAATATTTAAAACAATGGCCTCAGAATATATAAAATTTCTTACAATATGAGATTTTTAAATATTTTTAACACTTATTTTATTTAGTATCATCACAACCGATTCCCTTTCGGGGTGGTCAGAAACCACGCTTATAAATAAGCGGACTCACATTTAGCCAACTTTACTATAGGCCAATCATGACAAGTGGCAAGCTCGTCGATGTCTCCAGCGTACCAAACTCGAGAAATATCACACATTAATTAAATATTAATTAAATGTATTTATTTACATTAATAAATATTTTTGTGTCCCGACCAGGAATCGAACCCGGTACCTCCGAGTCTAAAGCCACGGACATAACCGCTAGACTACGGAGGCAGTTTGATTTTATAAAAATTATGCAATTTATAAATAAAGTGTTTATCTCATAAATGCATTGCTATTTAGGATAATTATGTTCTCAATTAGCTAATTGGTAATACTTACAATAGACGGCGGTATAATGGCTTCGTTGGTGTTTTCGATGGCTCGATAGTAGTTGCTCCAGCGAGATTTCTTCGCTTTCTTACGCATTAGGCGACCCAATTTCACTGGATCCTGGTCAATAAAGAAAATATTTATAAAAATAGTATCATCATCACGACCGTTTCCCTTCCGAGGTGGTCAGAAACCACGCTTATAAAGAAGCTGATACACATTTAGCCAACAAATGTCAAGCTGATTGATGTCTCTAGCGTACCAAACTCAAGAAATAACACAAATTAATTAAATGTATTTATTTACATTAATAAATATGATTATGTCCCGACCAGGAATCGAACCCGATACATCCGAGTCTAAATCCACAAACCTAACCACTAGACCACGGAGACAGTCTTCTTCATTAAAAGCATCAAACTATGCAAAACTTGGAATTTTATGAAACCAATTCGATTATGAATAAATAATGAGTTGAGGACTAATGTGTTCTGTATGCCTAGTGTGACAGAGAAGTTTCGTAAACGCAATTATAGTAGTAGAGTTTTTTTACTGAATTTTCGATGTTCATTGCCTGTTATTATAGCCAAACTTGCAATCATACGCAATGTAAAATAAAAAAACGTAACTACAGCAGTTACGTTTTACGAAACTTGCATTTTACACTAAGCACCAATGTCATTTAAAGGAAAAAAGTAAGGGTACAAAAGTGCAAACTCACATCGCGTGCTTCCTCCAATTTTTTAGCGTCTTCTTCTGTCTGTTTGAGTTCTTTTTCCAATCTCTCTAGTTCTTTAAGTCGAAGGCGTTTGTTCAACTCAATCCATTCTTCTTCCTCGGTCAGCTTTTTAGGCCCCTAATGTTAGAAATATAGTTTTAATTTTGTGTGTGAACTGGCCAATAGTCTTATATCATCTTTAAAGAATGTTGCCAGTCCTTCTTGGGATTATAACTGATGGGACGTCACTTTTATAAACGACATTTTTATTACGTTTATTTTTTTATTAGGTTTAGAAAAAGTAAAGTATCATCACGACCGTTTCCCTTTCGGGATGGTCAGAAACCACGCTTATAAATAAGCGGATTTACATTTAGCAAACTTTACTATAGGCCAATCATGACAAGTGGCAAGCTCGTCGATGTCTCCAGCGTACCAAACTCGAGAAAGATCACAAATAAATTAAATATTAATTAAATGTATTTATTTACATTATTACCAGTGTCCTGTGTCCCGACCAGGAATCAAACTCGGTACCTCCCGAGTCTAAATCCACGGACTCAATCAATTAAAAATCAAGTGTTATATAAATTTGTTGCCAACCTGTATGTCCAGCGTGGAAAGTGTAGGCCAAATTCTCCAGAGAAATCTGGAAGGCCCATCTCAACAGTGGAGGTTTAGGACTTTCTAGGTGTTCCCCTAGAACTATGATGTGCTGTGGTGATGATGATGATAATAGAACCTACCTCCTCCTCAGCATCCTTTTCTTCCTTAATTTCGGTGATATCAACTGGCATCTGATCAACTTTGGCGTCATCCCCGTCGACATTGGGGACGGTCCCATCAGCCATGGGGACGTCTCCATCCAAATCTTCGTCCTTTTTGGGACTATTTTCAACTTCTTGAGCAGACGCCATTTCTTTAAAAAAAAAGTTTGTATCATAACGACCATATCCCTTTCGGAGTGGTCAGAAACCACGCTTTATAAAGAAGCGGATTCGCATTTAGCCAAATTAACTATAGACCCATCAAGGCAAGCTCGTAGATGTCTCCACCAAAATCGAAAAATATTACAAATAAATTATGTACCGACCAGGAATCGAACCCTGTACCTTCGCTTTTATATCCACGGACTTAACGCTAGACTGCGGAGGTAAAAAAACTATTATGTTGTGAATAAAAATGTTATTTAGACCGTTCCGGATTGAAATCACACTCTGAGCATCCAAATCGTCATATTTGATTCGGAACGACTGTCAGTATTATATTCATTCTCAGCGTTCTGAGCATGACTCCGAACGAGGGGATTGTGAGCAGTCTGAGCACGAGGATTGATGTCATTTGTGACGTCACTTAACTTTGGCAAATCAGTTTATGCACGTCTCGGAAATGCTTTAAGCGTGCTTAGGGTACTATTATTGTGTCTTGGAACGAGGGGGATAATTATTCTTAAATCTATAAAAATCACACTAACCTTCATCGTCAATAAGGATGGGCTTCCTGCAACAAAAATATTATTCTATTATTAATTTGTTTGTAAGTGAATTAGTACAGTCATGACCAAAAGTATATATATTTTTTAATTAATAAAATAGTGCATTTTTCAATTACAGCCCCTAGACCAGCGTATCCTAGACCTCCACTGTTCGAAATAGGCCTTCCAGAACATATATCTGGAGAATTTTGCATATACTAACCACGCTGGGTTGGCGAGTTAAAATAAAATAAAAATTATACAAGAAACATACTTCAAATCGTCAAGACATTCAATTTCTGGCTCCTTCTTCTTGGGTGTAACCTTTTTAGGGGTTTCCTTCTTGGGGGTTTCCTTCCTGGGGGTATCCTTTTTGGGTGTTTTAGACTCTTCAACATGTTTGACATCTGTTGATTTTTTGACAGGATTGTTTTCCTCTGGTTTTACAACACTGTCTTGGCTTGAATCGTCATCAAGAGAAACGGATTGTTCCTCTTCTTCAATTGTTATTGGTTCCTCGGTCACTTTTGATAACTGTAAAAAATAAAAGAATTAAAGTATCATCACAACTAAAAGATACAACAAAACACATGTCAGAATCCAAACTAATTTATTACATGAAAACATGTAGGTAGTCACACAAATACATAATATACCTTTCCCTCATATTAACAGGTCAAAATATAACTACAATAAAAGTTACATAATTAACACAAATTAGATACACTGATTATGTCCAGCATGTGGTATTACTATCAGTTCTTCCAGAATAGGTGGATGCTCATTCTCAAGCTTCGGTGGAGTAATTATTGGTTGATCAAGAGGTTCCTGTGTAGTCTGCGCCAGAAGCTGATCGACATGTCGCCGATGGAATGCTCTATCTCCCGTTCTCACCCAGTAAGAGCTTGGGCCCTCCACTGAATGTATTATGCCCCTCTGCCACTTCTCTCTGGGGCCCCACATCCTCACCAGAACCGGCTGATCTACTACAAACTGTCTGGCAGGTCCCCTATACGTCGCCTGCTCCAGCTGCCGATGTGCCCGACTAGGTACACACTCTGGGTACACTGACGACCCTGACATTCTAAATTTTCGTCCATTCAGCATCTCTGCTGGTGTCTTCCCTGTATATCTGTTAGGTGCCACACGTAAAAAATACAGCACTTTCCATAGTTTCTCACTCCAGGGCTCATCATCATCTATCATTTTCCTCAACTTGTTCCTAAAGGCCTCAATCACACCTATTTGTTCATTAGAAGCTGGATGGTATTGTGAAGAATACAGATGCTTGATTTTATAATTCTTTAGAAAATGATTGAACTCATCTGAACTGAAAGACCTACTATTGTCAGAGACTAGAGTGTCTGGTAAGCCTTGAGATGCAAAAATCCTTCTGAGAATTGTTATGACATTTCCACTACACATAGAAGAAACAATCTCAGCTTCTACCCATTTGCTATAACTGTCAACAAGTACCAAGAAGGTCTTTCCTTGAAACGGACCAGCGAATTCCATGTAAACTCTACTCCAAGGTGTCTCAGACATGATCCGGGTCTGCAGTTCCTTTGGTGGGTTATTTTCAATGGATTGACATTGCTCGCATTCAGCCACAGTGATTTCTATCTGTTGATTAATCCCAGGCCACCACACATATGTTTCTGTTTGGACAATTCCATCATGTGAAGCATGTAATAATTTCAGTACCATATGTTGAAGAGATGTTGGTATAATGACTCTGTTGCACCATAATAAGCAGTTTTTATCATGTGAAAGAGCCTTTCTGCGTGTCCAAAATGGCTTGAGTGCCTGGTCTGTATTTGTACGTGGCCATCCATTGAGAATGTAAAATAACACCTTCTGTAATAAAACATCTTTCTTGGTCTCAGTAGCAATACTCTTAGCATCAACGTCCCATCCATCCGGTTGTTTTTCCAACAAAAGAACTTCTCTTAAGCCTTCATCCTCACTCTCAGAGGTATTGGGAGCTGTCCACTGATTCGAAACATTAGCATTGCCTGTTGATTTCCCAGGTCTATATTTAATACTGTACTTATAGTATCCAAGTTTCAGAGACCAACGTAACATGCGAGGGGAAATCTGGTCAGGGATTTGATTAGTAGGGTGGAACAGATCTACCAATGGATTATAGTCTGTGATAATACAAAATTCCCGACCCGCCAGGAATTGATGGAACTTGGTCAATCCGAATACAATCGCTAAAGCTGCTTTGTCAATCTGCCCATACTTCCTCTCATGGGGATGTAAAGTTCTTGAAGACATCATCACGGGTCTTTCAGACCGATCATTCATGACATGTACCAATATTGCTTCAAGTCCGTAGTCTGTTGAGCTGCAAATACATAATATCTCCCTGTCAACTTCATATTCTACTAATGTCATATCAGATGACAAACAACCCTTAGCTTTCTCAAAGGCATCTTGTTCCCGCTGTCCCCACATCCAAGATCTCTTAGACTCCAATAATCTATATAATGGTTTAAGATTTACTTTGTCCGATATAAACTTTTCGTAAAAGTTATACAAGCCTAAAAAGGCGCGTAATGTATTTTTGTTAGTAGGAGCCGCCTCTTCCTGGATCTCTCTGGGTACTTTCTCAGCTTCAGTCATATGACCCAATGATTCCTTAACCAGTTGCTTCTGCCGACCCTCAGGTTGCAAGTTTAATGACACATCTGGACCTTCTACATGATGTCCCGTCCAACACTTTCCTGACACATCAAGTCCTAGAGCCTTAAACCAGTTCCTCCCAAGAAGACTTGGACCTTTACCAGCTACTACAATTAGTTCACACTGTGCTTCCATTTTACCCATTACAACACATACACCAGCCAGTCCCAAAACTTTTAACACATGGTTAGTCCACGTGACAAGTCTAATGTTAGTAAGTTGCAGTGGAAGGGGTCTAGGCCACAGCTTGCGGTAGGTTTCTTCAGAAATAATAGTTCTTGATGCACCAGAATCAATTTCCATAGATAGTTTCACATCATTAATTATAACAGTCGTGAGTATAGGTGGTTGAAGACTTTCTAAAGAGTTATAGATTCCCAACATCTTCTCAGGGCTTGGAGAACTTCGTGAGATATCGTCAGCAGCATCGTCTACTTGATGCACTTTGGATCCTCGTTTCTGACATGCAGCAGTGATGTGTCCAAAACGTTTACAATAAAAACATTTGGATTTAGCAAACAAACACCGCTCGCCTTCTTTGTGTTGTCTTGCACAGTGTCGACAACCCATCACCTTGATTCTATCGATCTCCATAGGTTCATCATTATGAAGAGGAGTTTGGTTCAACTTCATGTCGTTAGGGTACAGATCAGAGAAGCTGGCTTGGTAATTGAGGCATGTCTGTACAGCAGTTTCATATGTGACGTCCTTAGACTTTAACAGATCACGCCGCAAGCGATCATCACGTACACCCAACACCAGTCGGTCTCGCAGCTGGCGCTTTAAGTCTGAGTAGTTGCACTTAGCGCCCAGCACGCCGAGAGCCGCAATATATTCCTGCACGCTTTCTTTTTGTAATTGATGGCGTTTATGAAACTTTCCCGCTTGTAAGATTTCATTGACTTCAGGTTCATAAAAAGAGTCCAACAAAGAAAGTATTTCCCGAAAACCGACACAAGTAGGTCTGTTTGGTACTAATAGTGACACAATCAGAGAATAAGTCTCCTTTCCACACTGAGATAAAAACAAAGCACGGGCTTTGTCAAGGTTGTCATTGCCAATGCCCGCAACATCCAGTGCAAAAAGTAATCGTTCCTTGTATTCACACCACTTATCAGTCTGAGGGTTAAACTGTCCAGGAAATACAATATTAGTAACTCCTGACGCCATATTTCACTGAATTACATTAATTTTCCGTAGTCGCCAATAAAAGATACAACAAAACACATGTCAGAATCCAAACTAATTTATTACATGAAAACATGTAGGTAGTCACACAAATACATAATAACAACCATACCCCTTTTGGGATGTTTAGAAACCAGTTTTAAAAAGGCAAATTTACATTTAGCCAACTTCACTGTAGGCCCATCATGTATGACAAGCTCGTTGATGTCTCTAGCGTACCAAACTCGAGAAATACCACAATTGAATGAAATAAATTATTGACCTGACCCGGAATACAATGGTACCGCCATTGAAAAAATAATAAGATGGTTTACCATTAAGTCGTCCAGTTATAATTCTTTATACATTGCCCTTTAACAATTTGGTTCAGTGTTCAGTGGCAGAAGTCTTCTCATTTCATAACAATTGCTAAGTTAGCAATTTAAGGTAGCCATTGACGAGCCTTCCAACAGACCAAATTGCATGGTCATATTGATAATAATACACATTTTAGTGCATAAAATGACCTTATATGTATTTGCCTGAGTTTTAATGACATAATTACCCACCTTTGGGACTTATATTTTCCATTTTTTTTTAAATTAATTACCAAAACATATTTTGTTTTTGTAAGTGGCAACATTTTTCTTTACTTATCAACCGAAATCGCTAAGATTGCCAGCCCAGTCTAACTTCCATAGACATTTTATTAATCTCCTTTAAACACATTTGATTTACAATTTATTTATATTTTTTTGAGTCTACATCTGGAGATGCTCCTTCCAGAAATTTCTGGAGAATTTGGCCTATCTCGCCAAGCTGGCTAGACGGAATGGCAGAGTCTGATGTCAAATTTTAATGGCAATTTAGTAACGATTCCACAAGTTGTTATTAGTGGAACATGAACCGACGGCTTAACATGCTCTCCTGTGGTGTATTTGTCATTGGTACATGCTCAGATTCGAACTTACCTTTTCAAGATATTAAGTTTTTAAAACCGAGCTACCACTGCTCTTATAATAATCATTTGTATATACTACTATATATATATAACAAAAATTTAAACCTAGACAAGATGTTTCAAAATTGTATAATGGTTTTATTTACCTTTGAAGGTGTAGGTGGTACCCGGCTGGAAGATGATCTCCGAGTGGTTCTAGAAGCAGCTACAGAACGTCTTGGCGTGCTCGGTTCATCAGCCTCCTCAGAAGATGTGTCCAGAATTGATGTGTCAGGTATTGCTGGTGGAAAAAGGTATTTAAAAACATTTTTTTTTAAATATATTCCTCAGAAACTCACAACGAAAGGACAATAACAAAGTCCTTATATACAAAATTTGGACTCTTATCCTAGAGAAATTCCAGAGCATAGCCCTCTAAACATTCCTTTCTATGCTAAAAACAAATATATTCACGAGGATCTACAGCTCAAAACTATAAGAGAGGAGAAAAGTACAACAATTGTATCGTTTTGAGGGTGGTCAGATAGCACACTTTATTGTACAAGCGGATAACTATAGGCCCATCAAAACAAGTGGCAAGCTTGTCAATCTCTTTTGTGTACCAAACTCGAGAAATATCATATCAAAACCTGGTACCACTGAGTCTTAATCTATGGTCTAAACCGGTACACCATATAATCTTTTGGCTTATTGCCTAGTTGTGAAATTGAATATTTTGATTGGATTACTAAATAATATAAACATATATTGACCGCCTCCGTGGTCTAGTGGTAACAAACGTTTCCGTGAACTCAGGAGGTCGTGGGTTCGATTCCCACCGGGGGCAAGTTGTACATTGTATAATTTGTCTCGGTCTGGGTGTTTATATGTATAATATGTATATATTTACAAAAAAAAAAGTATAATATGTAGTTTATCAACCATCTAGTTTCCGTAACACAAGCCTCGTTGCTTACCATGGAAACTAGATGGCGCTGTGTGACCTGTCTGGAAATATTTATATATATTTATTTATTTATATCATATCGTGAAACCAAGGACATTTCTGTTATGTTTTGTTTTTATTGACAGATTTTAATGTTCGCTATTATTTACAAAATAGACAAGTGTTCTCTCTTTACCCACATAGCAGAATAACCAGGACCAGTAGTTTTTTTATATAATGCTAAGAAATTTTGTCCAGTCTTGTGATTTTGAGTAACAATGCTAGTCATGTTACTGGTTATAACTCAAAAGATGGTTCAAGGCCATTTATATTTAAAAGGTTAATCAACTCTCAAAGACGCCAAAACTACTTCATTTAATAATAAATGCTAAGCAACTCTGGCAATAACTATATACAATTATATATTTTTAATAGAAATGTAGAAGTAGTTATTAAATCGATAGCTGAGCGATCATTTCCGTGATTATATTGTATGAAGCATCGATTACATATGCACGTGTTAATTTGTATTAACAAAAAATGTATTTAAACTCAATTATTCTTCATATTTTGGATTTAAATAGGAATAACAGCGGGATATTATCTAACCTCTTCCAGTTTTAGTTTCTAGGGCCTTTTTTAGCCGATCCACGAGTGCCGGCTTGTTTCCTTTAGTATCCAAGCCGAGCGCCCCTAACTCGGAGCGTAAATCCACAACTTTCATCTTTGCGGGATCCATGGTGATCCCAATTCACTTTGCACACTTAAAACAAATGTTATAACAATATTTATTACGTTAATTTACAATAATTTTAACAATAAATCATCACAAACTCCGTTACAGCGCTAAAATCCGCAAAAACCAAACAAAATGGCGTCGGATAACAAATTAATAATCAACGAAATGGCGGCAACACAGTGTTACCCAAAATAAAAACCTAAATTACCAATAAAATCGTTTAAAAGGTTATTTTTAATTTAAACTTGAACAATATTTAATAATCAATAAGAGGTAGATTTTTAAAAACATTCAATAATATTTAATAATAAATTTAAATTAATGGATACAAAATAAACAATAAATATAAAGTAATTTATTCAAAAAAAATATTAACAAAATATTTTTTTATTTTTTTAATAATACTAAGGATAGGGATATAAGTCCTGTCGACGTGGAATGCTGGCAAAAACGCTGGCTACATTTCCCCGCTGAATTGCAATACTGATTATTTGGACAATGAACGAGCCAGCCCTCTTGTCACCGGAGGAGACGACAAGACGCGGTGTTATGCCTCTTAAAAACTTTTTTACGCCCATGGGCCCAGAATTTCTACACAAATATGTAATCTTTTAATAAACTTACATACTTGTGTCACTAGCTGGACTCAGCATTTTCTACCGCGACCCCCACTTTATGCGCTGTTGTACCCCTGAGATGCGACGAGGGTGTCGACGCACGTCACGTCCCACACCAGTAGCCCTATTCTGTTACTTGAACGCAAACGTTATATAGTGGAATCCGTTAACCATATACATATATATAACGCAATTAAAGTTGATATTTCCACGGCCTCTGTCAAGGTCGAGCGCTAATAGAGTTGAGAATTAAATAATATTTTGTAAATATGACGCAATCACTGACGTAAATAAGCAAATCCACTAATAACGTTTGCGACTAAGTAACAGAATAGGGCTACAGAGCACGTCCTCGTTTCCAATGGGGTGTATCACTAACTTTTTATCACGATAGATGGCGCATGATAGATAGTACCTAATATAACTGTCAGTTGCATAGAAAACTTGTATTTTTATTACTTGTATGTATATTTATTATTTTCTGGATATTATGCCCAAGTGAGCATTTTTAAGTGTACAAATCGAGATTTCTAATCGAATAAAAGAAAATACATACATACCCCATTGTGCCACCGTTTTATATTATTGCCAATTACAGGTTTTTTTTTCTGTGCTAGCATCATTATTATTTAATTGTGAGTGTTGCTAAATAAAAATAAAATGTAGGGTCTGTTCCAATAATTATTATTTTTTATCGTGTCAGGATTATTACTCTGTCTAGCACTTTAGATTGCCGGAAATCTGTCTTTTTCTTAGGTGGAATATTTGTGTCTTACATATAAACATTTGGAACTATATCCAATATATTTTTCGGTCTCGTCTCATTGACTAGGAGAAAATAAAATTGGTTGTCAAGACACAAATTAAATCTATAATTTCCCATCTTATGCAGCAATAACATTAAATCCACCCCGAATCTCATAGTCAAGGAACATAATACTAAAGCTCATAGCTATTATCAATTAATACAAAATGGCACGAAAAGAAGAACCTAAAAGTACATACATATACTTATTATACCTTTATAAATATCATACTACCCACAATAGACAAAGTTCTACATGCTATACATTGGCTCGATGATGATATATTTCTATTTTGTTTTAGTTCAACCTAACAATGATTTGGAGAAAAAGATTGTGGAAGCGTTCGAAGTTTTCGATCACTCTGGCAAACAAGTCGTGGATGTTCGAGAAATTGGCACTATTTTACGTTCTTTAGGTGAGACGATTTTTTGTTCCTAAATTAGAAAATAGAAAATTACCTACGTAACTGCAGATTCTAATTATGAATGAGAATGAAAGAATAATATCGGACGTTAAACTTTTTGATTATATCTAAGGCACGTGATTGGCCAACTAACTACCAATCACATGATGTATCAAAATAACGTTCAAAAAATATATTTTGTTTTTATTTTAAGAAACTGGGTGTTAGATTGCATTTCAGTTTACTCGATCTATACGGCATTCATAAGTTCCTGAGTGGCGCGGTGGTGGCTCGGTTGTAAGAATGCGTTCCTTAAATCCTACAAAGGTCGGTTCAAACCCACCCAGCATGTACCAATGAGAAATACACTTTTCTTACGTACATTTGTCATAGATTTACAACACCACCGTTCCCGTGCCTCGGAGAGCACGTTAAGCCGTCGGTCCTGGATCCACTAATACCAACTTGTAGAATCGTTAATGAATTGTCATAAAAAAATTACATCTTATCCTCGCCAAGCCGTCTGGCCAGCGTGGCGAGTGTAGACCAAATTCTCCAGATATATGTTCTGGAAGGCCCATCTCCAGCAGTGGAGGTCTAGGACGCTGTGTTCTAGGGCTGTAATGAAGTCCCTGAGACTAAATATAAACAAATAAATCAGTGTCTTCCAAACTTTAACAAAGTAAATGTACAGACACCGCTTGGTCCAGGTTCGCATATAACTCAAAGAAAGCTAAGGTTTAACGGTAAAAACAGTTAAACTTAACACAAAAACATAAATTTTAACAAGAAAATAATAAAATAAACAAGGACGAGGTAAATATGGCAGATGTCTGCTAAATACAAAATAATAATTGTATACGTAATATGGTTATTTATTAATTAAAATACTTTATTGTACTTAAAAACCTAGTACTACATAGGTGTTCGCGATATTGTAACCACCATCGCGACCATTTTGCGTGGGCGTTCGACCAGTCGTCGTTGGGCAGGCGAACACGCCACTACACTCATTCAAATAATAATCCCTAATAAATCCTACCATACAGTTCGCTCTTATTTAATTTAAAGGGTCCACTATAGACCCATAACATTGGTCCTTCGAGCCGGATCAATATCGCGAACAATAGGCGAGCTTAAACGCCAAAAGGCATTCTTCACCAACAAACCTTGGGGATCATAAAAGGTGATGGGCAGGATGAACAAAAATATGAAAATAATTAATTACGCATTTATAACACTTAAACATACGTATACGTACACAATATATAAACAATACACATACATACATAAACATACACTATAAATAAATAGATATCCAAAATGCCTAACAACTTTGTTACGTCGAGATACATAATAACTCTTACGTTATGTGCATTCGTATTTATAACAAGTTACCAGAGGTTCTCAAACAATTACCCAATAATCAGTTTAAATCTAGAATCAAGAAGCTATTGACAGAGTGTTGCTTTTATTCGTTAAGCAAGTTTTATTCATACAACTTTAGAAATTGTCTGACTGACTGAATTAACTGACCAAAATCTCGCATACGAGTATTATTTTATGCGAGATTTCTTAAATTCATGACATTTCAGCTGTGTGACCTGTCTGGAAATATTTATTTATTTATTTTATTCATTACATAAATTATTTTCAATGTATAAATTTTGTATGAATTAGTAATTAATTAAGTTATTATAAATTTGTGTGCCAGAAATGGCGGAGTATGTGAGCTATTTAAAAACTATGTACCTATTTACCATATTCCATACAAATAAATATTATTTCATTTCATATATAGATTCTGTTTCTCAATAAATAATGTGGTTAGAAGGTTTTTAAATACATTCACGGACGGTGCACGCCTTGTAGCCAGGGGAAGCTTGTTTCACTAACTGTTACACAGCGGTAAATCTTTAGTTTACAGTATTGAAATGCATTTAAACGTTTAGAACCATTTTCATTTTAGGTCTTTTGGTTGCAACGTTACTTAAAAGTTAGTTAATTAGAAAATAGCATTATAATTAAAATTAATTGCATTAAGTAGAAGTAATGCAAAACTTGCTTTTACTGTACATATTTACATTCCTGTATGCATTTTATTGCGATGGCTATAATATGTCAATTTTCATAATTGAGACCTTTAAAATACCTTTTTGATGGTTTGTTTACATTTTGTTCTGAGGTTCGATGAATGACGTATAGCACTATTGCCAGCCATGACTCTGTCTCTTTCTTTTAAGTGTCTTAAAAGGACATTGTACAGACTACATCAGCCCTAAACACGTAATTTATTTACATAACATATATTCATAACAGAGTTTATAACCGAGTTGGGATCATCAAATTTCAAGTGTTGCAGAATTTGATGCTTTTCAAGGAGTAATTCACGTCAATATCGCCCAAACTCGAAGTGTATACGGAAGTTCACAGCGCGGGAAAACCGCAAAAAATAAAGTGTAACTTCCTCCCCATATAGGTACCTACTCGTATAGTCAAATAACTAATTTACAAAACGAAAAACTTGGACTTGTCATGTCCACGCAAAATGGCGCGAAGAACTCCCTGTCTCTTTCTTCTGATAAAGAATATTTATGATTTGTGAACCCAATCAAAAAAAAACTATACCATAGTAAAAAAAAAAGTAGGTAAAAGTCAAAAACAATACATTTAAAAAAAACCTAATCTGCGTTATCGTCCATACCACAATGTTTGAAGACAAATATCTTGAGCCAGTGCGTCCTGTCCGTAATATCGTACGGAGCAAAAACATGGACACTGACAGTGGGTCTCGCCGAAACGTTGATATTCCTCAGAGTACCAAAATGACTGACATTGCTTTCATCTGTCGTACCGATAGGACAAAAAGGTTCTCTAAAGTGGAGACCACGCATAAGACGACGCAAATACACGTCCGAGACACGATAATACTAACCTAAGCACGCTTAAAATAGTTCCGAGACTGTTTGACTTGGCGCCGTAAGCGCTTTTTTTACTTTCCCTTTGAAAGTCGTTCGAGTAGCGTTTTCATTCACTTTGCTTTCAAGTCAAACACGAAAAAGAAGTGTAAAGCTTCACGTGCTCTCAACTGTACCGTAGGCATAAAAAATATACACAAAAGTTTTTTTAGGTTGCTGTCCAACTGAAGCTGAAATCCAAGAAGTAATACTGGCAACAGAGAATAAGGAAGCTACAGGCAATGTTCCCCTTGTCAACTTTCTTCCCTACATGTGCAAAGTTATGATAGAACATAGGTCAGAAATATTTTTTAAAGTGTTTTTTTTGTTAGCCATATTTTTTGTCACCTACGTTATTTAATACTCCCTAAATATCCTCGGCGGTCTAGTGGTTAAGACCAATTTAGACACAGAAGTGCCGTGGTTTTTTTACGTACTAATTCTCAAGCAATAGACTATAATATAGATCCAGAATGGGGTGTATCAGGCAAAGCTTTTTGTAGATGACGGATTTTTATAACAAAAAAAATAATTTTAACTAAACGTTACCTACCTTAAAAGACGAATTAGGAAAGCGAACACCGTCTTTAAAAAGAAAAAAGGTTTACTTAATAGAACGGTAATTTTGAGATCACCATATTTTTGATTTCGCTAGGAAATCTCGATTTGTACACTTAAAAGCTGCTCACTTCGGCAATATAACCAGAAAATAATAAATTTCGTAATAAAAATACGAGTTTTATATGCAACTGACAGTTCTATTGGGTACCGTCTATCATGCGCCATCTATCGTGATAAAACGTTAGTGATACACCCCATTCTCACGATGTTCTAAAAGCGGCTTCGTCGATATGTGCCGTCCTCTCCCAGCAGCCACTGTGATTCCCCGTTCCTATAACCTGGAGTTCTTCAAGCGAAGAGTGAAAAAGCATATTTAAAAGCATTTTCATCTTTTACGGAGTGGTCAGAAACCACGTTTTTATAAAGAGCGAGTTCACATTTTGTCAATTTACTATAGGCCCATCATGACACGTGACAAGCTTGTCGATGTCAATAGATATATCATTCAATATTATCCCAATGCTTCAAAATTGGCATCGACGAGAACACAAAAACACAATATACCTAAATGGAAAAAGTCTAAAGCGACACAAAACAGCAACTTTACAGGATGTAATTAAAATGTATATTTTTTTCCATAATTATAATTTTAAATAAAGAATGTAAATTATCAAACAGATAATTCATTGGTGATTTTTTTTAAGTTGGGTCGGACTAGAGACATTGACGAACTTGCCATTTGTCATGATGAATACCTAAATTTGGCTTATACATACCTGCTCTTAAACAGGCAGTGGGTGTACTGGCCTGGATTACTAATGGGTCTGGGCTGGGGATGGCGGCATTCTCCCGTTTTCCCTGACAGGCTCTCGGCGGATGCCCGCCCACTTGCTGATAATTCATGCAGTTTTTGTGCTGGGCGCCGCGACTGATTCAACAGCGCCCATGTGGGTAACGAACACAGAGGGTCTAGATACGACTACTTTAGCTCTCTTCCAGGAGCACTTCTCTAGGAAGTGGCCCCCCGTTGGGGTGCCGAGCGCAAGACGAAGCGTTATTCTGGAGATGCTTGAAGTGTCCGTTGTCGGCCCGATAGAACATCAGGCCGACGACAAAATTCTCAATAGTAGGCATCGCCAGATCTAGAGCTATGACGGTATTACGCACAAACCGAATGCTTTAAATGACCACCCGCATAGGACTACAGTCGTTATGATTTTTTTTACAGATATTACCCAGCATCTGCTGAAACGTTACTGGCAGCGTTCAGATACTTCGATCCTCAAAATCAAGGATTTCTTACCAAGGACAAATTCAAACAACTTATTATGGAAGAGGGAGAGCCATTTACTCAGGTAATCAACCCTGCAGCCCTATTCTGATACTTATGCGCAAACGTTATATAACGGTATATAAACGCTATGGAAGTCAATATTTGCACGGACGTGTCAAGGTCGACCGCTTTTAGAGTTGAGAATTGAATAATATTTTGTATTTTTTTGACGCAAGCTCTGACGTAATTAACTAAATCCACTAATAACGTTTACGCCAAAGACTGCAAAAGATTTTTCTGTTTCCTTTATAGTTCTACTAAAAAGGAAAAAATGTATAATTTTATTTTAGAAGTCATATTTTTATGTTATATTTTGTAAATTTGTTAGTTTTTGTTAAATTATTTTTTTTGTTTTAAAAGTAATAAGTTTCTAATTTCTTCTCCTTTTTATATTGGTCAATGCTGTGACACCTAATTATAGTATAAGTTATTATTATACTATGTTATGTGTATGATAATATATGTACTGCTGTGTGTACTATATAAATAAATAAATAAGATATCAAATATAAGATAGTGCGGGAATCTGAACTTATTTACATTCAAAAAGTTTGTTATCAATATTATTTTAAGCCATCTAATTTGTCCTTCTTTTCGAAGAATAACGTTTTACACTTCCGTAGCATGCAGGTCGGTACCGTAAAACGTGGCGACTTTGCCCACTTTTTGCCGTTATTTGTATTGTTATCAAAAATATTGATATATTTAAATACAAGAATGAACTTGTATTTGCACTACATATTCGTAAATATATTTTTACTTGCGTACATTATTATTGAAATGTGTGAACACGTAATTTTATATGAGAAAAAAACAATTTAAGGTAGTGGGCAAAAAATTATGAACATTTGGTAACTTTGCCCACTTGCCATTATTTTTCTATATCTCCGGTATTATCAATCTTATGAAATTGAACTTTAGGGACTACGTTTCAGAACTAAATATGGTAACACAGTATCAGGTTAAGAAATTTGGAACATGCATAATTGTACATGAAATTTGGTAGGCAAAGTTGAGAATTGAATAATATTTTGTACTTTTTTGACGCAAGCTCTGACGTAATTAACTAAATCCACTAATAACGTTTACGCCTAAAGACTGCAAAAGATTTTTCTGTTTCTTTTATAGTTCTATTAAAAAAGAAAAAATGTATAATTTTATTTTAGAAGTCATATTTGTTCAGTATATATGTTCAGAATTTCCAAACGAAAAATTAAAACACTATATTTTAAAGTAGATTTTAAGACGACCCTTAAAATTCCAAAGCAATTTTGCAGGAATAAGTTACTATAAACAATTTAAAATACATTTTGAAAAATGAACTTAGCCTATTAACTTCCTTTTAAACCCAGCCTAATTAATTCTGAGACGATTGTTCTAGCTGTAATTCTCATTCGGTTTAGATTTTTGCCCCAACTTATTATAAATTTAATAATTTTGACGACTCTAGTAATAGTATATTGTTTACAATTTTGCGAATGTTAAACCACATTTTTTTAGGACGAGTTTGAAGAAATGACACAGGTAGCTGTGGACCCCGTTACAGACACTATCACATACGAATACTACATCAATCAACTTATGGTAAGTTCATCTTTATATCAACCTATAAGCTTCCCTATCCTCTTAACCGTGACAGCTACAATTTTGTATGAAACAAAAAGTAGGATCTAGATTTCAGACTGATGAATTTGACTTAAAGTAAAAAAAGAACATCAATTTTATTGTTTAGGGATTTGGGCTAAATATTATTTACAGTTATATACCCATTCATTTTTAGATAAATTATTTTAACAAGATTACAATTTAAGTTTTAAATATCATCATGACAGCTCTAGTACATAACTGAATGTCAACTACAAATACTTTCATCAGTCAAGCGCCTGCTGACATTCTTTATTTTTTTTCTTTTATATTTATAGGCATGATTCTTTTTTTCTTTTTTATAACTAGTAAACTTGATAATAAATGTCTGTAACGTGATGACTTGAAATGGGAATCGTTACTAAGGCATTTGTGCCAACATCACGCTTGTATTGATTAATAAATTGCGTGGACACGATGAATCACAAACACTAAAACAGAAGATTTCCATTTACCTAACTTAATTACATAGTAAAAATAACATTAGTCTTATTAATAAAAGTATCGTAACTACTATTTAACTATACATATATATATTATTGTACACAGCACAAGTAGTAGTACAAAAATAGCCTAAAATGTTGGTTCGATTGCGAATCGTGCGAGGATTCTATGGTGCGTTGAGATTAGTTCAGCTGAGGCACAAAAAGTATTAAATATAATAATTAATATAACGAATATAAAATATTTGTATACTTAATTAAAAAACAAAACAAATCACAACGATGGTAATAAAAATTTGAAAAACCCGAATATCTATTAAATATAACAATGGACACCCCATTCATCAGGCAAAGCTTTTTGTAGACGTCGCTAGCGGCAATGGTACCTTATTTTACACCTATATCGCATTTTTTAAAATTTCATAGTTTTATATATATATTTATAACAGAAAAATGTATTTTAAATTAACGTTACCTACCTTAAAAGACGAATTAAAAAGCGCACACCCCGTCTTTTTAAAAGAAAAAAGGTTTTATTAATAGAACGACAATTTTAAGGTCACCATTTGATTTCGCTTAGAAATCTCGATTTGTACACCTAAAAGCTGCTCACTTCGGCATAATATCCAGAAAATAATAAATTTCGTAATTTAAATACAAGTTTTCTATGCAACTGAAAGTTATATTAGGTACCATCTATCGTGATAAAAAGTTAGTGATACACCACATTAAATTAAACAACAGACAGACAGACAGTGGGGTCGTCCAGGCCCGGATGGCTAATGGGCCTGGGTTGGGGATGGGGACATTTTCCCGTTTTCCCCGGCAGGATCTGAGCGGGCAACCACCCACCGGTAATTCATGCACTTTTGGTGCTGGGCGCCGTCACTGTATAACAGCGCCCGTGTGGCTCACGAACCCAGGGGTATAGGTTCGACTACTTCAGCTCTCCTCCAAGAGCACTTCTCTAGGAAGCGGTCTCCCGTTGGGGGGCCGAGCGCAAGACGGAGCAATATTCTGAAGATGCTTGAAGTGTCCGTTGTCGGCCCGATAGAACATACATCTAGTCAGGCCGACGATAAATTCCTCAATAGTAGGCATCTCCAGATCTCGAGGTATGACGGAATTACGCACGAACCATGGTGCTCGGGAGACCACTCTGAGCGATATGTTTTGCTGACTTTGGATCTTGTCTCTATTGGTTTTGGCCAGAAGGTGGTGCCAGGCTGGCGCAGCATAGGTGAGTCGGGAACGGATGAACATCTTGTAGAACCTTCAACCTGAGCGGCAAGTTGGAATTCATAACAGGGCGTAACATGGCTCGGGCCGCCTTAGCCTGATTGACGGCGTGGCAGACCATTTCACCCATTGTAAATTAAACAATATAGGTGAGAAATATTTACGATAGAAATCTCATTTCATTTCAAAGCACGATGGTAACATAAAATAGAAAAGAAACGAATGACTCGTGACATATTTAGAAACTGCGAAGAGAAGACAAATTTCTAAGCATTCCATGGATTCACCGTGTGGGTGCCGGGTCCATCGTGTGTAAGAGGTGAAAAAAAAATGCGTTTATTTCGGAATAATATCCATAGGGGTTAGTAACATAGTGTTTGCTTATTCTATATTAGTAAAAAAGATGACATACTTTTTATATTTGCCTTGCCCTCCTGAGGCACTGGGCACATACATGTGAGTGTGTACCCAGTGCCCCATGATAGGGCAATCTGGCTTCTCACTAACTGCCCTTATGATGATGTTGCCGCTCCCTCGTACTCTGTGCATCAACGACGCGACTCGTTTCCGCAATACTGAGTAGAAATCATCTGTGTGCGCGTACGCTGATGAACTGCACCAACGAGGGAGAAGAATGGTGTCTCGGGCTTGCGACCGTCAACAGGCTGGTTTAAGAAAAGGAGGCCTTCCTTTTTTATTTTATTGCGCTATAATACGCTCAACATCCACCATTCTACTCCTCTCCCTACCCACCCAAATACTGTATGATTCCGTTAATGCCGTCTTGGAAGCTCGTTCCATATAATCTTTCATAATTTACATTCTTGGGATTTAATTTATAAGAATATTTTTTTAATTTATGTAAATTTTAGATTTAGCGTAATTGAGACCCCACAATACCGGCGCGGTGTAGAACGCATTTCCTAAATTCTACAAAGTCGGTTCAGACCCACCCGGCATGTACCAATGAGAAATACACTTTGCTTACGTACTGCAGTCATAGATTTCCAACACCACCTTTTCCGTGCCTCGGAGAGCACGTTAAGCCGTCGGTCCCGGTTCCACTAATACCAACTTCTGGAATCATTAATAAATTGTCATCATATCCTCGCCAAGCCGTCTGGCCAGCGTGGCGAGTGTAGGCCAAATTCTCCAGATATATGTTATGGAAGGCCCATTTCCAGCAGTGGAGGTCTAGGACGCTGTGTTCTAGGGGCTGTAATGAATCTATGTTGTGTGGGTCTCCAATAGAAAAAGATGTACTATCCATTCAGAATAACTAAAGTTATGTATATCTGTGTTAAACTGTTCTTTCACTCTTTTCTCTATTTTTAACCTTAACCCATATTATAGTGTGTATTTATTTATTTCTGTATATATGTAATTATATGTATTGTATTATAGATATACTTGTATGTATTATAATATGTATGATATGTAGTTTATATAGTATTAGTATAAATTATTGTTTTTGTTAGTAAATACTTGGCACTCTGCCTGTAATCCGTTAAATCTCCCAAAGGTTAGCTGGTGGAAAATGCCTTACGGCATAAAGCTCGCCTGTGCACATTAATTTTAAGTTAATTTAGTTTTTGTGCAATAAAGAATTTTTTATTTATGTACTTTTTATTGGAAATAAGTAAACAATTATTATTATTAAAGATTAGCTAGAATAAAACAATACTTATTTTTTCCACAAGTCATTAATACCTATTTAGGATATATTATTTATATTGTACAAAATACTTTCTTGATATTCACTTTATCTGATTATGTTTCTGGATATTGTATATTTTTAAACTGATTTGAATATTTGATTTTCTTTGTTTTTTTATTTAGTTATTTTCCTTATTTAAAAAATGTACTCTCACAATGTTATAATCAGGTTGAAACTTGAATGGAAACTGGCTCCCAGTCGCACCGGCCAAAAACCTACCTCAGGGGCCAGTGTCACATTTGTTTTGTAATGTAAATTTCAATTTTTTTTTTCATATATTTTTTTCAAAATTTTCATTTTGTAAATACATATCTTTGATATATAACGTTAATTAAGAAGCGATTGTTTAGTGTATGTCAATTACGGTTTCCTGGTTTTAGTCCCTGCAGTTAGGTATCACTATGTAGATTGTACTGTAATGCTCATACACCTGCTATTATTATTATTTTATTTATCTTCTATTTTTTATTATGTAGTTACGAGATCACCACATGTCCGGCAGTGCCGAGTGTGGAGATCACTGTAATACGTTTCGCTTGTAAATTATTTTTTTTGTCAATAAATATATTTTTCTTTTTACTTCAATAAAATTAATAATGAGAAATACACTTTTTTTGTTCTTTGTATAGCTCTAGGAAGTAATTGAATAAAAGCCAGAGTTTCATACGCAATATATAATTTTTAAAATCCACTGAAATCATCCCAACGTAAAATATGTGTAAATTATATAAAACCTATGTCAAACGTGCATAAGTGCACGTAGTAGTTACGCAAAAATTATCCAATCTACCTTAAGGTATAGGACATTAAAGTTGGAATTTAGATTAGTTTATTGATTGATTATTCACAACAATTAAAGTATAAAAAATTATCACCACGACCGTTTCCCTTCCGGGGTCGTCAGAAACCACGCTTAATAAATAAGCGGATTCACATTTAGCCAACTTTACTATAGGCCAATCATGACAAGTGGCAAGCTTGTCGATGTCTCCAGCGTACCAAACTCGAGAAATATCACAAATAAATTAAATATTAATTAAAGGTATTTATTCACATTAATAAACATATATAGGTGAAACACATGTTACTAAAACTAACAAACATTTAATTATAATTGATGGCTGCTATTGACCGAATCAACATACCGAAGGTTAACTGACGCGTCTAATGCCTGCGCCTTGGAATTATACAAATCAATGTCCAGTTCTTTCGCAAGAACAGTGAAATCATTAAAGACTCTCAATAAAATAAGAATCGCTTTAGATATCGACGAGCTTGCCACTTGTTATGGTTGGCCTATAGTAAAGTTGTTGGCCTATACTAACGTTTCTGTGCTCGAAGAGCTCAAACTTGCTAAGGTACAGAGACTTTCTGCCGTCTGCTTTACCCGAATTCTGCAATATTTTGGCCACATTGCTAGAAGAGGCGCCGACAATCTGGAAAAACTCTTAGTAACGGGAAAGGTAGACGGTAAAAGAACAAGAGGAAGAAGCCCCAAACGATGGTCCAGTCAGGTGACTGACCACCTAAATATCCCAGTACACCAAGCCATCCACTGCGCTGAGGACCGCAACCACTGGAAACGGCTAGTGGATGGACTGCGACGGAGTCACGATCCCCAACAGTGGGGTACCGACTAAGGAGGAGGAGGATAGTAAAGTTGGCTAAACGTGAACCCGCTTATTTATAAGCGTGGTTTCTGACCATCCCGAAAGGGAAACGGTCGTAATAGTACTGATTAAGATATCCTAAGGACCTAATTAAAATTCTGAAAAATTGTGGATTGGATCCCTTTTGCGTAACTGGGTCCTAGTGTCCATGCCACTATGGCATGAATAATTGTTAGTTTTTCTACAAATGTGAATATATTTGAAGAGCTCTTTTTAAAAACCACCCTTGTCACATTATAAAAAAAACAGTTACGCAATCTTTAACATATACCTATGAGACACGTCATTGGCTGAAATAACCAAGTGACAAGCTAACCTACCCACCAATCACGTGGCGTATATTTTATAATTTCCAAATATATGCCAAGTAGAAGACTGGACAGACGGTTTAGCGAGGATTTATTAATGATTCTACAAGTTTGTATTAGTGGAACCGTTTAACGTGCTTTCCGAGGCCGGGAAAGGTGGTGTTGTAAATTTAGGACAAATGTACGTGTTGCGGCCTCGCATGGTAGCAGTAAAAGCAAGTTCAATTCCCAGTAAAAATGCATCCAAAACGTTTGCGACTGACGTCACGAGCTACGGGCCAATGACGATCAAGTTGCCATACCAGTTGCAATTTTTCAACCGCACCGACTCATGCCTTGCGTGTGTTTTTTAGGAATTTTAAAGTATAATTCAAATGTTTTTGGAGAATTTAAATTTAGTCCTAAATTTATTTTATAATTTTAGCACAATTATCGATAGTATCAGCGTAGGCCCTCGCGCAGGTCTGTTCGGTACGTAAGAAAAGTGTATTTCTCATTGGTACATGCCGGGGCAGCAAAGCGTTCTTATAACCGAGCCACCACCGCGTTATTATCAATAGATTAGATTAATTATTAAATTAATCATTATTTTTTTATTTACTAATAAAATTGTACCATGTTAATTCAGTATTTCACATACTGGTAATATTAATTAACAATTATTAAGCTGTGTTCGACTTGAAAACAAAGCAAAGCTCGCTTATATATATATGTGTATGTAGTTTACATTTTTTATGCATCTTAAGTAATTTTAATATACTAGGTCTGTTTAGTAAAACTAGTAAGTCTTTTTTGTGACTTGGTGTTCGTTTTTATAACACACTCCCAAAGGAACTAACTAGCTTGTGTTTGGATAAACTAAAAATTCATGTCAAACGTCGACTTATAGGCAAGGCCTATTATAAGATAAATGATTTTATTAGTGACAAAAATGCCTGGTAGATGTGCAAATGTATATTATTAATATATTTTGGACACCTTTTACTGTTGGTGTATGTTTATATTTAGGTCAATTCAATTGTATTGTAATAAATTTAATATAATTTATTTAAATAATTATAACAATGTGATGTGACAATACAAAAAAGCCCGAGAAGGCCAAATTGTAATAAATGATTTGACTTTGACTGTTCAGAAAGAATCTCATTTTTTTTTTTATTTTCGCGGGCTTTTATTTAAACTTGAAAATGGCGCGCGACATAATGACAAACAGCCCTCAGAGCGATCTACCTCGATATCGTGAGCAGCCTGAGCGCGAGGAATGTTATTTGTGACGTCACAAAGCTTTGGCAAAACAGTATATGCACGTCCCGGAACGGATTTAATAGTGCTTAGGTTACTATTATTGTCTCGGGAACGAGGGGACAGTAAACACACACACTCGATCTGAAACTTACTCACACACACTCATAAGATGTTATTTTATTTTTATCGATTTTAATTTATTTTGACTATTATCGGCTAATCAATATCTCCTAATTCAATGAAAGGGGTTGGCTTCTTATATACTGGCTCGCCGCTTTTAGAACCCATTGTACGTATATTTTATTGTTCAACAGTTTTTATTATTATTGTTATTATTGTTTACTGTTGAAATAAAGAAATACATAATGACAAAGGTGGATTTTAAATAGTCTTTAATAAATTTAATCATAAAAGAAAATAATTTCTAAGTTCTAAAACATTACGGGGTGTATTAAAACACGTAATTTTTTTTGTATTTATGAAGAACTTTTTTTTTTTAAACTTGCTCTTCAGCAATATTCTTTTCTTCTCCTTCTGTAATGGCCTCCACTTCATCAGTATTACCCTCTGCTTCTTCAGTAATATTGCCCTCTTCTCCCTCATTGGCCTCTTCTCCGTCGTTAATGGCCCCTTCCCCTTCTTCATTATTTTTGACAGATGTCAGTAAATCCGTGATTTGGTTGTCAAGGGCAGAATCTATGGAGACATCGTTGGGGTTACCTTTGTCTTCTTTTCCGTTTGTATTTTTAGTTGTTTTGAATTCCGGATTGCGGTTCGATGGGCGCATTGTCAATTTTATCATGCCTGTAGAAAAAAAAAAACAGAAAATTTAGCAAGGCTGATATTGCGCCGAAATAGTGGTTAAAGAGGATTTAACGTTTTTGAAATACTGTCGCTCGCACAGTCCAATATTTCACACACACACACACACCAACATGCATATACACCAACCATACACACAAACAATTATTTAAGTCTTGCCTTCAGCAAATATAAATAAATAAATAAAAATGTTGCACGTACTAATACCTACAATGACATCTGAAACACCGTCCACCGACTATTTCAGATGTCACAACTTAACTGCTTTTGTTACTATGTCCGATGTATTTTATGCCCTAACCTATGTAACAACTAAATTGTGATGTATATTTATTTTGCAATAAAGATTTTTATTATTATTATTTTATAACCGCCTCCGTGGTCTAGTGGTAACAAACGTTGCCGTGAACTCGGGAGGTCGTGGGTTCGATTCCCACCGGTGGCAAGTTGTACATTGTATAATTTGTCTCGGTCTGGGTGTTTATATGTATAATATGTATATATTTACAAAAAAAAAGTATAATATGTAGTTTATCAACCATCTAGTTTCCGTAACACAAGCTTCGTAGCTTACCACGGAAACTAGATGGCGCTGTGTGACCTGTCTGGAAATATTTATTTATTTTATTTATTATTATATTATTATTTTCAAAGATTTATCAATTTCGCAACGGCTCCTCCACTCAATAATTCCTTCTAGCTTTGAAACGCACATTATAAGGATATAGATTATAGTGTTCATAAGTAATTTTTTTCACAGTAGTGTCAGTTCAAAATTAGAAACAGATATTTGAATATTTTTTCCGTTATTGGAAGGCAAAAGGCAGAGCCCATACAGCCAGTTTTTTTTTAAATAAAATAGGCAAAGAATCGACACAGAATGGATACAGTCCAGCCATTGTTTTTGGTGTACCAAAAGTAAAACAGCATAATAAATCTTTTATTTATCCATGCAAGTAATAAACAGTAATTCAATTTATAGGTACTATAAGACATTTCATTAACGATTCCTCCACTTCCAGCTGTCGAACGGGTTCCCCCAACGGATCTTCGAAATCGGTAAAGATTGCAATAACGAGAAATGTGTACAAATAAAAATAATTTACAATCTGTTTCAAATTTTGAACTAACCTACGGTCAAAAATATACCTATGAAGACTGTCATCATCTATATCCTATATAATCTGTTTAGAATTAGAATAAGGGTGTAAGACGTGGTCAGAAACCACGCTTATAAATTCACATTTAGCCAACTTTACTATAGGCCAATCATGACAAGTGGCAAGCTCATCGATGTTTCCAGCGTACCAAACTCGAAAAATATCACAAATAAAATAAAATATTAATTAAATGTATTTATTTACCTTAATAAACATTTTCGTCCCAACCAGGAATCTAACCCGGTACCTCAAGAGTCTAAATCCAGGGACTTAACCATTAGACCACAGAGGCAGTTAGAAAAACATAATGGATATATATTACTTTTGACCGCCTCCGTGGTCTAGTGGTAACAAACGTGGGTTCGATTCCCACCGGGGGCAAGTTGTGCATTATATAATTTGTCTTGGTCTGGGTGTTTATATGTATAATATGTATATATTTACAAAAAAAAAAAAAAGTATAATATGTAGTTTATCAACCATCTAGTTTCCGTACCACAAGCCTCGTAGCTTACCACGGTAACTAGATGGCGCTGTGTGACCTGTCTGGAAATATTCATTTATTTATTATTATAAGATTAACTTAGAAGTATGCTTACCCATTTGTTTGTTATTTTCCTTCAAAAGATTTAGATAGTCCTGTTCGTTGGCGAGTCCGACGAACAGCAAGTTATGGCAATGTTTGTACTTCTTAACATCAACCGGTTTGAACTCTGCCAGGAACTCCTCCATCTGAATCTTCTTCGGCAAAGATGGGCGACCCATAATCTATAATAAAGTTAAAGGCATATATTTTAAATCACATCACATCACCGCCCCTAGAACACATAGTTCTAGTGCTGTGGGGGCCTGGGACCTCTGCCGAACACGTTCAATTTATTGTTCTTAAATTAACAAAGGTTTTTGCGTTTTGTCGACTTTCGAATTGCACATAGGCATGTAGTCTACCTTAATTCTGACTTGCCTGGTGGGTTACTGCCGTACCAGGTATTGTATTCTCATAGGTACTGATAACTAAATTTAAAAGGTTATTAATTGATTGTTGTGGTGCAGTTCTGTATATGTTTTATTTTGTAAATCTGATATAGCTGAGTTTTCCTTGCAGATTCCTTTCTCAGTCAGATTAAACATTAACAGGTCACTGGAATTTGCTAAGCTGCTGGTCTTCTGCTAACAGCTTACTTATTGGACCACTTTGCTGCTTAGTCTTCTACTAGCAGGAGTAGAATCATTAAAAATAATTAAATTAATGATGTTTCATAAATGCCTGTAATAGGTTTACGTGAATAAAGATATTTTGACTTTGACTCTCCACTGTTGGAGGTGTGCCTTCTAGAATTTGGCTTACACTGACCACATTGGCCAGACGAGTTGAGTTCTGATGTCAATGTATTAACGATTCCATAAACTGGTATTAGTGATTCGGGACAAACGACTTTAGTGCTCTCCGATACACGGGAACAGTGGTGTAGTAAATATATGACAAATGTGTATAGGTGAATATATTTATTTAAAGGAAAATAAATTAAAATTAAATATAAATATAACTAAAAAATAACATATTATAAATTCCATCTGGAGTATGTGGTACACCGGAAAGTCCCCATACACGCTAGTTGATTTGCATAGGTAACCTCTCCGGGAGACAGTAGAGTGTATAGCTTACATTATACAATAATTTGATGTACACTTCGGTAGCCGTCGTATTCGGATTGAGGTCCGAGTTTTCCCGATGGAAATACATTGTGCAATATATCTGTAAATACCTTGACATAGTGTGTTGGCTTCCTGTAATGGTTTTCTTTGACCTCAGGAAAACCTTGGAGGATAAAATCGACAAAATCTTTGTCGGTGTACAAAATCTTCTTCATGAACTGAAACAAAGTAGACAAATTTATTAGCTATCCATGGATTCACCGTGCGGGTGCCGAGTCTATCGCACACTATATTATAAGACCTAAAACATGAATATTCTCATTTCATTTTCCTAATCATCCAATTTCCCTTCCTCTCGCTTGCACAGAATTCCATGAAGTCCATCCTGTGTGGAAAAGTTAGATGAGAAGGAAGAAGAAGACAAATTTCTTTCATCAATTCCATGGATTCACCGTGCGGGTGCCGGGTCCATCGTGTGTGGGTAAGAGATGAGAAGAATGGTGTCTCGGGCTTGCGACCGACAATTGGCTGGTTTAAGAAAAGGAGGCCTCCTTTTTTTCTATTGCGCGATAATACGCTCACCATCCACCATTCTACTTCTCTCCCTACCCAACCAAATACTGTATGATTCCGTTAATGCCGTCTTGGAAGCTCGTTCCATAAATGTATTGACGGCAGACCTGCTTAGGCCCAATTCTTTCAGTAAGTGATGCAAAGATTTTGCTGGAACTCCTCTTGCACCAACTTCCACTGCGTAAAGCTGAGTCTTGAACCCGTTCCTGATCATTTCTTCTGTGAGATCATAATATTTATTCGACTTCATGTTGTGGTCTTTTGGAATATTTGATTCCCACGGAACGGTAAGTTCAATAAGGATAACTTTTTTCAAGTTCCGAGAAAACACTAAGATGTCTGGCCTATAGGCTGATACAGCTAGTTCATCTGGGATCCTATAATGGTGTTCAAATGTATCCATGAGAATTTTCCAGTCTGATGCGGCGCCAAGGATCGAGGTGGGCTTGCATTTAGTTTTCGTGCTTTGCCCTTCCTTTACAAATGTGGTCAAAGTTTTATTTGTAGTCAGTCCCTTTCTGGCTCTTGCAATAGAAAGACTTACTGCTTCACGGATAACACCTAGGACTTTGTCATGTCGGCGTGAGTAATAGCCCTTTTCTAGGAGAGTAACGCACCCTACAAGTGTGTGTCTAGCAGTTCCTATGGCAGCACCACACAATGTACAGTTCTTTTCCGTAGCTTTTCCCCACCTTACCAGATTACTCTGGTCCGGGAGGGACATTTGAAAAGCGTTTAGGTAGAACTTTAGCAACGCCGGAGACCAATCGTACATTAGTGTGCGCCACTTTAGGGCTGGAGGGATGCAAAAATCGCCCAAAGTTAGCCAGTCATTTTGAACTTCTAGAGTCATCGCGTGCACTCTGTATTCATGCTCTTCATCTTTCCTGAGGAAGGATTTTATAACCTCTTTGTCACTTTCTTTTTTCTTCCAGCCAATGCCTCTTTTGTCAGTCTGGGCACCTGTCATGAATTTCTTGAAGAATAGTAGTCTCGGTTCCATATCTGAGACCAGAGGGTCTCTTGGAAGGGATGAAATTGTATTATCCTGGGAGCTGGTTAGAATTTGATATTTGCTTATACGTAGATGTTTGTATAATTCAGATGGTCTTTTCAGATCCATTCCGAAGTTTCTCCGTCCTCTAAAGAATGTTGAGGAGTCAGCACCCTGGGCTAATCCAAGCCAAGACTTCAATGTTCTTATGACGTCCGCGTCCAGACTTGATAGTAGGCTTTTGTTGAAATCATATACTAGGAAAGGCCAAGTGAGGCGAGATGCTAAGTAGTTGTCATATATCCAAGCTTTTTTGACATTGCTTATAGGCTGTTGAGTAACCCTATTCATGTCGTCAGTGAATTGTTTTACAACTACTTCTAGGGATGGTGTTTTTCCCTGAATATTTATCCTTCTGCCAAGAAATTTAAAGGGCATGGTTTCATTTACCGGAGCTATTCTCTGCCCTGCAATACTCAGTCCAGGATCATAAGACGTAAATGTAGTGTTTCGCCTAGCCAGACATAGGCTGAAGCATTTTGATGGTTTCGTTCTCATTCCCTTTGTCCATGAGCAGAAATCATCCACTATTTTCAGCAAGCCCTGGCATTGCTTGGGATTTCTTGTTAGCACCGCCAAGTCGTCTGCAAAAGCTAAGACGGATTCCGTATAGATGTTGTTTTGTTTGAATCTATATCCACACTTCTTCTCACGAGATTTAAGTTTGTCGATTAGGATATTGATAATTATATTAAAAGCTACAGGTGATAGGCAGCAGCCTTGGAACAGGCCCACATTGTATTTTAGTGTGTCTGTGTAGCCGTCCTTGTTTGTTACGACAAATCTCAAGTTCTTGTAATAATTGGCAATTGGTATCTCGAGCTAGCGACCGAATATAGAATATAATATTAGGATATATATATATATATAAAATGTCAGTTTTGTTAAACCCTAGTAGGTTGATAGACTACATTTCTTAGAAGTACACTCAAGCCTTTGAAAATATTAGATTGTTCGAGCGAGAGAGATATAAAAGTGTTACACACTCCTTAGTACAGGTGTTTCTTTTGATGGGGCAATCAATGCGCTCATCGTCATCTCTCCACCGCTGGATATAGACCTCCCCCAAGACTCACTACTTCACACAGTCTTTTGCAACCCTCATCTTTCCTTAGAAACCCTTCTTTAGATCATCCGTTCATCAGGCGGGGGGTCGTCCCACTCTGCATCGTCCCGTATGTGGCCCACTGGCACTCAGCATGTTAATTTTGAAAGCTATGTCAGTGACTTTGGTTCTCTGACCAAAATCAACGTTACGAATTTTATCCACCAGAGAAATACCAAGCATAGCTCTCTCCATGAGTTCCTGAATGCATTAATTGAAGACTTTAGATATTGAGGTATGGACGATGCGAGGATACCTAAAATAACACTGATTTTTCGTTTCAAAGAACAAAATCATTTATATTTTAATAAATTTTAATTATTTTAGATCGTTTCCTTAAAAACATTAGTCAGCGTGAGTTCTTATGGCGTGTTAGACTTTTTCTTATTGAATTTTGCTTAAAGTGAACGACTTTAACACGGCATTAACGACTATACTATTACGTGACGTCATCCGGCTGCCATTTGCAACTGCAGCGTTTCCAAGCCAAAAATCATACACAATATTTGAGTAGATTTTAAGTTGATTTAGACCCCATAAAAAAATCAAAGTATTTTTCCAGTATTTAAGTGGAAACTTTGCTCGATTGTGTAACTTTTAGAATTGTTGTAATTATGTTTTAGGATCTGTATGTTTCCTGAATAAATAAAAATAATAAAATAAATTAGCTCGTATAAGACCTAGCAAGACACCCTCTTCCACTTCACTCAGTGGGGGATGTCCCACTTTTTCAGTTTTCATAAATATACGACTATACTATTACGTGACGTCATCCGGCAGCCATTTGCAACTGCTGCGTTTCCAAGCCAAAAATCATACACAATATTTGAGTAGATTTAAATTTGATTTAGACCCCATAAAAAATCCAAAGTATTTTTACAGTAAACGGTAAGAATAAACAATTTAAAACACATTTTAAAAAATTGTCAAGTAGCCTATTGTAACAGTTAAAGCTAGGGTTCACTCACATGTTTGTAGGTGGGCAGTAAGGTAAACAAATTAGCCCGTATAAGACCTAGCAAGACACCCTCGTCCACTTCAGTCAGTGGGGGATATCCCTCTTTTTCAGTTTTCACTTCATCTTTAGTTTCTGCTTTAGGGGCCTAAAAAAGATAAAAATAATTGTTAAATGATTGGGAATTTTACATATGAACTTTAACGCAACAAGTATGCGGAGTTCATCAAAAATCACCACTTTATTCCATTTGCACCCGAAATCAACATAGTGTGATATGATGTATGTATTTATATACATTAATAAATATTTTTGTGTCCCGACCAGGAATCGAACCCGGTACCTCCGAGTCTAAATCACGGACTTAACCGCTAGACCACGGAGGCAGTTTTTTTTTTAAATTAGGATTAGTAAGGGCTACACGATAAACTCCCTTAAAATCCAATATTGGCCCTATTTAAAGTGTACTCACCCTTACCTAATCTGTACTGTGACGCTGTGGATTTTTAATGAATTATTTGGAAAAAATAAATTATTTGGATTATACGAATAGTGCTCATACAATCGATTCGCTTTTTGCATATTTACCTTTTCCCCATCGTCTTTGTTGTCATCAACCTTCGTGTCGTCAACTTTAGTCTCATCAGCGTTCGTATCATCAACTGGTTCGTCATCAACTTTCTTTTCATCTACGACTTCTGCAGCTTCTTCTTGAGGAGCCACTTCGTCTACTTTCCCTTCTTCAGTAATTTCTTCACCAGTTTTTTCTTCCGCAGCGGAATCTTCTGCCTCTTCCTTCACTGATTTGTGCTCTTCTTCGTAGATTTGTTCCACCTATAAAAAATATATTTAGTTCATGATTTTACGACTGTAATTTCTAATGAGGTTGTCAGAAACAAAGCCTTTTTAACAAGGTCGGTTGTTCAAAGATAAGTCTGTCTATGTTCAATGAAGTTGATTTGAATTGAATAAAGTTAATTTGAATTGAAAAACGGCCATAATCTCTTGCCCCAGTTTGTTCAAATATATTGTGGAATCGTTTAAAAGCTACAAAAATTGACACCAGACTCTCGCCAAGTCGTTTGCTAGCGTGACGAGAGTAAGCAGAATTCTCCAGAAATATTTTAATAATATTACAAAGGCTTTGCATTCGACTCGCTCGCACAATCCAACATTTTCAAAGAGTTGGTGAGGGTCTGGATTAGTTTTATATTTATTAGATTATAGGGATTAAATAGAGATGGAATCATTGTATGGAAGACAAGCTAAACCAACCAAAGCCAATTGATTTCGACGCTTTAGGGAGTTTGTCGTTAAATCGAGTGACGTCTTCCAATTCTGATTTTTCTTGTCTCCATTTAACGACAACTGTATAAAGCCATAAAATCCACAGTCCCTTCAGTGTCGTTATATAGAGTTTATACTGTATATAATAAAATATTTTTCTAAGCATTCCATGTATCCACCGGGTCCTTCATGTCGGGTCCGGGTGTGGGTAAGAGATGAGAAGAATGGTTTATTTATTTCCATGAAAATGTACATTACAGATTATACGTCTAAACATATATAAATAAATATATAAAAAACAATACATATTTCATAACAAAATTCAAACATATAGATAAGTGACTAGATGTGCGAATTAATATGGCTCCAAGTACTTTATGGTGTCTCGGGCTTGCGTGCGACAATAGGCTGGTTTGAAAAGGAGCATTCCTTCTAGCTTTTGACATTTCCTTCAGACGTAATCGATCTTAGACAATACGTTTTCGGACGATTGTGCACTCCGCCTTACCCCGATGATTTTATTGCGCGATAATACGCTCACCATCCACCATTCGCAAAAGCGTTAAATACATTCAACAACCAAGCTTTGGGAGACTGGAGTGGTCATAATAACTACGTAATAAATATATAGATATACGATTTACCTTCTTAAAAACTTCATCCAGTTTATTAGTCAATTTCTTCTCAATATATTTCTTCACGGCTTTAAAATTAACTGTAATAAATATTATTTATAAATAAATTATTTAAAAGAGTCGGGTACTTTTCTTGTTAGGCTTAAGTCATACCTCTAACCAATATGAAATGTATGTGTTACTGGCAATCTGTATAATTCGGACATTCTACAAAAATAAACTTTGATAATACCATTCATTATTGCACACAAAATAAAATGATGTACATAGGCGATAATACAATGAAGGTATTCTCTATCATGGGGCCCTCCATTATTCACGTGAGGCTCGAAAGGGGGGGGGGGGGGGGGTTCGGGAATAATCACAAAATATCACCTGTATTTAATTTTTTTTCGTCAATCGCGCGATTTCTAAACCGAAAAACGGCGTGTAAGTGTGACCTTGACTCGCCGTGATGTGATTGAGTGATGACGCCGAGTGGTCGAGAAAGTCTTGCTAATCCGTGGTCCGAGGACAATGTACATTAAATATGTTCATGTACTAGTACAATATATGTTTTTCATTATAAAAAAACACGGGTATAATTGACGGCCTCTAACCTAATCGTATTAGTTTTTTATACTTTTAACGGGTATTTAAGCGATTTAATTTAGAGACATACTTCTCCCGAGACGTTAATAACGGTCAATGTTCATTGGCCGGGTCGACTATCCCTCGTTCCGAGACACGATAATATGACATCATTCCTAGTGCTCAGACTGCTCACGATATCGAGGTACAATGCTCTGAGCGCTGTCAGTTGTTTGTCATATTGTCGCGCGCCATTTTCAACTTTATTTAATATTAGGTTTTTTTTTTAAATTATTTAATATTGTAATTCGTTTATACTGTATATTTAATATTTAAGTAAGAAGTAAATAAAAATATGTCTGAAACACGGCCAGTTATTTTAGAAGATCAAAATAAGTTTAATAATAGTAAACGTTACACATATAAAGATGTGGAATCCGCAATTTATCTTTCATACATTTAAAAAAAAACTATTATGTTATGAATAAAAATGTGATTTAGTCCGTTCCGAATTGATACGCTCTGAGCATCCAAATCGTGATATTTGACTCGGAACGACTGTCAAATCAAATCAAATCAAGGTATATAGCTTCCCCGCTCTTATCTTTTACACATTAACGGCTGTGTGATACTGCTGTAAATACTTAAATAAAAACAATTCCTAAATTGTCAATTTATTTTACAATAAGGAATGGGGTGTATCAGGCAAAGCTTTTTGTAGATGTCGCTAGCGGCAATGGTACCTTGTTTTACACCTATGTCGCTTAATTTTTTAAATGTTTTTGTAGGTTTTTATTTTTATAACAGAAAAATGCATTTTTAATTAACGTTAACTACCTTAAAAGACGAATTAAGAAATCGCACACCGTCTTTAAAAAGAAAAAAAGGTTCTATTAATAGAACGGCAATTTTGAGATTACCATATCCTTGATTTCGCTTAGTAATTTCGATTTGTACACTAAAAATCTGCTTACTTCGGCATAATATCCAGAAAATAATAAATTTCGCAATAACAATACAAGTTTTCTATGCAACTGACAGTTATATTAGGTACCATCTATCATGCGCTATCTACCGTGATAAAAAGTTAGTGATACACCCCATAGGCAAGGGTAATAACCATACTGCCTCATTTGCGTTTTGTTTTCTCATTTGTTATTATTACAAATATTTTCTACAATAATTGTAAGATATCGTAGTCAGAGATCAAAAGGTGGATAATCCAACAAATGCTAAAAGGAAGATTTTTAAATGTTTCCATAATGGGATGTATCACTAACTTTTTATCACTATAGATGGCGCATGATAGATGGTACCTAATATAACTGTCAGTTGCATAGAAAACTTGTAGTTTTATTACGAAATGTATTATTTTCTGAATATTATGCAGAAGTGAGCAGCTTTAAAGTGTACAAATCGAGATTTCCAAGCGAAAGCAAAGATATGGTGATCTCAAAATTGCCGTTCTATTAATTCAACCTTTTTTAATTATAAAGACGCTGTTCGCTTACTTAATTCGTCTTTTAAGGTAGGTAACGTAAAGTTAAAAAACATTTTTCTGTTATAAAAAAGTAAAACTACAAATTTAAAAAATGATCCGTTATAGGTGTAAACAAGGTACCAGTGCCGCTAGCGACATCTACAAAAAGCTTTGCCTGATACACCCCATTAAGAGATACTTTGGGTTTTGTTATTCCTATTATTTCAACTTAAAAAAGGGGTATTTAAAAATAAAAAAAATACTACATGGTAGGATGTAGTGGCTTTCATATGTTATATAGTGATTAATGCTTGAGCCCAGAAACGACCGACTCTTTTAAATCCATAAATTTTCTTAAATATAATTATTTAACATTAAATTACACTAGTTGGTGGAAGAAATACAAAGATAATTAAAATACTTTTAAAAAAAATTTCGCTTATATGCAAAATTTACTTAACCCTTAATTTGACAAAAAATAATAATTTACAAGTTCTAAGGGGCCATTCAATTAATACGTAAGACAATTTAGGGAGGAAAGGGGTCGACCATGATTTATTTTTTCTTACAAAAATGCGCAAAATTTATTTTAAATTCTTTATTGCACCAAAGCTTAAAATTTGGTACATAGGCGAGTTTAATGCCGTCTGGCCAGCGCGGCAACGTGGCGAGTGTAGGCCAAATTCTCCAGATATATGTTCTGGAAGGCCCATCTCCAGCAGTGGAGGTCTAGGACTACGACTAGTGTGTTCTAGGGGCTGTAATGATAGGCATTCTCTGACAACTAACTTTTGGGATGGTGAGAGATTATGGACAGGTTGCAACAACCTAATAATATTAGTCTAATTTATAAATACACTATATATATATATACACAAATAAACATACATAAACATATTGCGTGCCAAATATTCAATGTGCTCCTGCTTATCAAGAAACAAGTTAGTGACTAAAACATTGACAGATGGTGCCCGTCTAATGGCCAGTGGTAAAACTAAGATTATTCCAGTGGCAGATCCACTTTCCGAGTGGGTTTTAAGCTTCTGGACCTGATCAAAATCTCTAAGATTACATACATACATTACATAATATGTAAATATGATTTTAATGTTAAGAATAACTTTAAAATGAAACGGTAGTTGATTATATGTATTTTTCCTTTCCTTTAGATTACTCAATAAATATTTAACAGGGAGGGGGAGGGGGGTGGCATATTTATATTTTTCTTACATATTCAGGCCCTATTCTGTTACTTAGTCGCAAACGTTATTAGTGGATTTCGGTATTTACGTCAGAGCTTGCGTCATAATTACAAAATATTATTCAATTCTCAACTCTATAAGCGCTTGACCTTGACAGAGGCCGAGCGAATATCAACTTTAATAGCATGATATATATATACGCTTACGCATTCCATTATATAACGTTTGCGCTTAAGCAACAGAACAGGGCTACAGGGGACATAAATGAATGGCCCCTTAGTGGATAGTTATTAAGATATTTTGCTATTACAGCGAGTTCGAAAACCATAATTATTTTAACTTACTACCCTCCAGCAATTATAATCTGTAACAGAATCATTTTTTTTATTATTTCTGTAACTGCGTACATACTCTTGTCATATTGAGGGTTAAGAAAAGTTGTTAAAGAACCAGTAGAATAATTAAGTTTGTGAACTGAAAAAGATATGAAAATTCTACCTTTCTGTGACTTTTTGGGAGGTTTGTCGTGTTTGCGCTTGACAGTCTCCATAAAGCTCTGATCTGTGTCGACGGGAAAAAGTTTGCGGTACGCATCCACTACGCAATCGAGTCCGCTAACCGTTTTCCCCATCATAGCGGCCTTTATCCGATCCCGTATGACGGTCTTAAGCTCCTTCATCATGTCGGAGTTGTGGAACACAATATCGAGAGGTGTGCTAGAGAACTTAGCGCGCAACTGTTTCAAGATACTCCCCAAACCGAGCTCCAGCCTCCCCATTAACTGTACGCCCGGCTCGACTCCATTTCGCAGAACATAGTCTGGTTTCTTAGAGTCGTGCATTTCGTTGTGTTGTCGCATACGTTTGGGGGAGGCGATAGGGGGGTCGACGTTCCAGTCGCGGCGCTTGCGACCGCGCTGCCGAAACTGTTGGCCCGTCTGTTTGGGATACTGAAAGGAAGCAATGTTTATAGCCCGTTCTAAATCAACACCAAATTTTGTATTTTCATTATTTACATTGCGTGTTATAGATAAAAAGAGCTATGGTTGGCATTTCTCTAATCCGAAACTTAAACTTCCATTAGAGACATAGCTTTCAATGTTAGCAAGCACTACACCAGTGTCTAAAACTCTAGAATCGCTGCAGCTTCGCCGAGAAGCGGCCTCACTGAGCGTGTTCTACAAGCTATACTACGGTGAGTGTTCTAAAGAGCTCCACACCCTTATCCCTTCTTCTCTATTCCGCAACCGAACCACACGCACGGGCCAAAATATGCACCCCCATACCGTAACCACGCGTACATATAAATTCGAAGACTCTTCCATCTATCGCATGCTGAAGATGTAAAATGCTCTCCCATTCCTATAACCTGGAGTCCTTCTATCGATTTGTGAAAAAGCATCTTAGTAGACCGGCATAGTGGTAGGAACTGATGTCGGTCGTGTGAGGCTGACGTCAGTTGCTCCCATTCTTGAACCTCGAGTACCGCTTACCATCAGGTGCTCAGTATAAAAGAAAAAGCAAGTGGCAAAGAGCCAAACAAGTCTGTCAAGGAACCGATGGACGTGGTAGTTCTGGAGTAGAGAAGATGCAGAGTGGAAAGACCACAGATAGACTGGATATGGGTAGCAGGAGATTGTATAAAGTAACAAACCTATATCCAGCAGTGGATAGTGTTAAGTTTAACACTCTCTGGAATGATTTATTTAAATCTTAGAAGTCTCTTTAACAATGTTGTAATACAATCCCGCTGCAGACTTCTCATTAAACACAAGCTTGCTACAATATAACTTGCAATGCACAATGAAAATACAAGACCGGGCGAAAAAGAACGGATATCTGCATCTGCCAGTCAGAGACGTCTAGGAAGCTACTTTTAGTAGTAAAATAGCTGTCAAATACACGACTCAACTTATCATAAATTAGTAGAAAACTAAAATGATAAAATTGATTCCATACTCAGCCTTACAACACTCGAGAATTAGGACCGGTAATTCAAGTCTCCTGTAAATACAGAAAATTGTATTGGTAAGGCAGCCTTAAAGTCAAGGAAATTTTGAATTACCGGCTCATAGCCTCCTAGAATTCTACACAACTTGTGTGTAGATGTTATTTAAGTAGTATTTTTCATACAAACAAATTATTTCTTTTTTATTATTACTATTCTATGGTTGAACCAATCATATTCAAAAAGTCAAACGTTCCATTAAAATTTTTCAAAAAATTTGTAGGTTTTAAGTAGAAAAAATGTATGGACCTGAAGCCAATAACGATGACGCATATTGATACTAAAAGTATCAATTAACGTAAGAATAATTTTGGCAAATTTAGTACTTGTGATTCATCGCATCCAGTTAAAACCCTTTTACAAAATATTTTTTATTAATCTATACAAACGTGATGTTGGCACAAATGCCTTGGTGGTAATTGCCTTTACTAGTCTTTAAAAAAGAAGATGAATTCGGAATTTTTCGCAATAGATTGGTAAGGTTGTAATTTTACTATACATCACATAATTTTACTATACACATTTTTTATTATTTCTATATTTTTTCTAAATACAAATGTTAAAATTTATATTTTAAAATATGTTTATATCATTCTGACATTTCTATATAATTATCATGAAAAATATTGGTGGTAACTTACCGGTGAAGATTGACGCCCTTGGCCATTATTATACTAAAATTAAAAAAAAAATATATTTATATATGCCCAAACTTAATGTTTTATTTATCTTTGGTAAACAAGTAAGACAAAAAAAAGGCAGAAGACAGTGATCAAAAGGTGTAAAATTCAACTAATTTTGAAGTATAATAAATGCACAGATATCTGCATCTGCAAGGCATCTAGGAAACTATTGAGGGTAGTAAACTAGCTGTCAAATTTTAGTACAGACTCAACCTATCTAATGACCGAGTCTTTTTTTAGCAATCCATGGATTCACTGTCCATCATGTGTGGGAAAAAAATAGTCTCTTGGGTCTAGCAACAGACTATGGGCTGGTTTCAAAAGGGGCCCCTTTTATTATGCAATAACACGCTCACCACCCACTATTCTCCTTCTCTCCATACCCAACCAAATACTGTATGATTCCACTAATGTCGTCTTAGAAGCTCGTTAAGATGTACTGACTGAAACCTGCTTGATATTGACAAAAAAAATGCCCTTACATATATTCATTGGTGTTCTAGGGGCTGTGAAGATAACAATTGGTTACTCGTAATTTCCTAGTACATCAGTGGAGAATAAAAGACTCACAGTCGTGTACAACAAAAAATACAAATTGATTGTGATGTCCATATTTTTTTTCATTTCAGAGGAGTCTATTGTGCAAGACCTTGGCTCCGTCACCATCACAATGCTATTAAAAATCAATAAAAATTACCCATCTATCAGGATAGTTCTTGGTCTCCTCAATATGGTTCCATTGTTCTTGAATCAGTTTACGTTTCATCCGGAGCAACTCCAACTCTCTATCCAAGTCCTGAATTAATAAAACATTTTTAAAATTATATAAATAGTGCCGGCCCTAGACCTATATCAGGGAGGAGTGGATTATCTTTCTGCACACTTTACATGCTTTATCATTAGTTGATAGTGCTTGCATGTGTGGTATGGAAGATTTGTGTACTGCATGCAGAAAACCATTGGCTTTGACAGTAGCACGCACTAACTATGGATCAACAATTATTACTGTGTGGAGCAATTTTAACTGTTTGGTACCTATTAAACTGAGTTTGTGTGAGCAACGAAAAGGGGGGGAAATTCCTGCATGCTACCTGCATATCAACTGAGTTATGGACCAATGAATTTCACTGGCCATATATATATATATTTATATTGGCTGTACATTAAAATTTAAAATTAGGTACATACATATGCAAGTTTATTGCCATTATGCACATTCGGGTGATTACCTCATGTATCATGTAAATTGTACTTTGGTTGGTAACTTATGGCGAGGAAAAGTTTGTAAATTTTACAGCAAAGTAAAGTATATAAATATTTAACTGGTAACATTTATGTCTTTCATGGTTCAACAAGTTTTTAGGAGACAACTAAGAATACTGATCATGAATCTCTTTTAGCTGGAAGGAATGATTGTGAAGGAGCATATGTATGAGTCTGTCTTCTGCTGACGAGATGCTAGAGGGCTATAAATCATCATAATATTAACCACATACCACAACAATAAATGCATACTATATTTTTTTTACACTTTTAGGTTAGGTTAGATTCGCCGATGTAATGGTCGTGCCCTATTAAATTTACTGTTAGTAACAACTTATATTTAAGTAATATTTAGAAGTAACTGCTTAAAGCTCACAATTTTGATAAAATATTTCTAATGCATTATATTATAATGTTATTATATTGTAGAGGATATGTAAGCATTTTAATACCAATCTTTGTAATAACGTTAAATTGAATTAAACAAAACAGAATTAGCAATAGATTAGCATTACCGTTAGCAAAATCATGCATGGCAAATTGCGTACAATAAACTTAATCGATAACTTACCTTCATTTGAGAATTCATGATGTTTTATTACTCTTCTTCCCGTTTGTTTATTATAATTATTCAATATTATAGCAAAGTGCAACTAAATAGCACAAATTGTCAATAAATTACAGAGAAAATGATAATAAATTATCTTACGGACGCGGGCAGCCAGACGCCGAAAAAATTGACAAATGGATGATTTTGGAATCTTTGGAATAAGCGTCGAACGAAGCGACGTCAACCGCGTTCAGAAATAACATTAAGAATTGATTATATTATACATTGCGTGTTATTATCAAACCAAACGAATGCTTTGTTAAAAATAATACACAGTGTAAAACATGCAGATAATTACATGAAAAATGCCGGCCATATTGATAACGCTACCGCTGAGTATTCCTAACCCGGGGAAAGTAGACGTCGTGTTCAACTTGGTACTCTAGGCGCGCTTATACGAGGGGCGTTCAAAATATTCTCGGTATGTGGATAAAAACAAACAAGTACGAAAAGTTTGATATTTTTATTTTTCAATATACTCCCCCCCTATGTTCATACACTTATAAGATCGATCAATTATTTTTTTTAATCCCTCATAAAAATATTTTTTATCTTTGGTGTAAAAATGCTCCTCCACGGCCGTCTTCAACGCTTCATCGTCAGAAAATTTATTTCCACGCAGATCCTTTTTAAGATTGGGAAACAAAAAGAAGTCGCTTGGGGCTAAGTCCGGACTATAGGGTGGATGAGTAACAGTTTCAAACCCACATTCAACAATAGCTGCCTTGGCAATATGAGCAGTATGGACAGGGGCGTTGTCATGCAGAAGCAGAACACCTTTGGTTAACTTTCCTCGCCTCTTTTCTTTGATCGCATCTCTTAATTGACGTATAACGTTAGCGTAGTACTGCCCTGTGATATTTACACCTTTTTCTTTATAATCGATAAGCAAAACTCCTTCACAATCCCAAAATATTGTGGCCATGACCTTGCCAGCTGACGGGATTACCTTGAACTTCTTGGGATGAGCTGAACCCTTAATGTGCCACTGCATGGACTCCTGTTTGCTCTCTGGGTCATAATGATGAACCCAGGTTTCATCTCCAGTAACTATTTTTTGCAGCACCTCATCGGGATTTTCACCACACAGGTCGATAAAATCTGAACAGCAAGCCACACGCATATCCTTTAGAAGAAGCGTCAGCATTCGCGGAACCCATCTTGCACTTACTTTTGACATATTAAGATGGTCATGTATAATGTCATGTACGGTACCAATAGAGAGATTGGTTACTTGAGCTATAGATTTTACCTTCACTCGGCCGTCTTCCAATATAAGTTTTTCCACTTTATCAATATTTTCTTGTGAGGTAGCCACTACAGGCCGGCCAGGTCTAGGGTCATCTTCAATACTCTCCCTTCCACGCTTAAATTCGCTTGACCATTTTTGAATAGTAGATAAAGAAGGAGCAGACTCACGGTAAACACAATCCATTTCCTCTTTTATGGTTTTTTGATTTTTACCCTGTTTTGTCAAGAATTTTATGACGGATCGGTGCTCTAATTTCGTTAAAATTGTTAATTCGCTCATGGTGTTCATGTTTGTTCGGCAATTGCAGAAAAACAAAAGAACATCTCGGTTCCAATTTTACTTTTTTTTAATGTCAATGGATGAATCTTAGCGGCCAGTAACAAATATATATATAAAAGAGGTTGTAACGTATCAATACCGAGAATATTTTGAACGCCCCTCGTATACTGAGTTTTGCTTTAACAATTCAATGGGGTGTGTCACTAACTTTTAATCACGATAGATGGTACCTAATACAACCTAATTGCATAGAAACTTTGTAATTTTATTAAGAAATTATATTTTTTTGGATATTATGCCGAAGTGAGCAGCTTTAAGTGTATAAATCGAACTTTCTAAGCAAAATCAAAGATATGGTGATCTCAAAATTGCCGTTCTATTAATAAAACCTTTTTTTCTTTTTAAAGACGGTGTGCGCTTTCTTGATACGGTATTATTTAAGGTAGGTAACGTTAATTTAAAATACATCATTCTGTTATAAAAATTAAAACTACATAAACATTTAAAAAATGCGATATAGGCGCAAATTAAGGTACCATTGCCGCTAGCGACATCTACAATAAGCTTTGCCTGATACACCCCATTCATAGCACAATTCAGTAAAAAAAGCCACTTTGCTCAGTACGTAAACAAGAAGTCAATGTACGTTGAGTACAAGCTTAGTATTAATTAGTACTTCACTTGTAGCCACGAGCTGACTGTAGCTGTAGGGCCAACCATATATTGAGAATGTTTGGGGCTAACAATAAAACAGTATAGGTAGAACTTTTAGTCCGAGGGCGCTATGGGAACCTTAAACCTCACTAGGAGACCTCATAGTAAGTCGATCATGAAGTCTAGAATTGTATCATTATTGATTTTTGCGATCTGTCTATAAACACGCTTGTCTACAATGATTATTCTAAATTGAACCAAATTGGAGTACCTGTGAGTGTAACGATTAACGATAAAAATGAAAATAAGTTTTTTATAAGGTCAGGTGTCAGTCGGTACAATCGACGCTATATTTAACTTATTTGTTATAATCATATTCCATTTTGCTACAACGCAGGCTTACTCTATGCCCTGAGCAAAAGAAACGCAACTCGCCAACCCATCTGGTTAGCTTGTGAAAGTAGCCCAAATTCTCCAGAAGTATATTTTGGGTGTTCAGCAGTAGTGTTCTACGTGCTGCAAAACTAATGAAAAATAATTAAGCCTAATATCATTGATGTATGATTTGTTAGCGAGGCAGCGGTACCCAATCATAAATCTACGCTCAATACACTTTAATTATTTATATATAAATTACAACCTACAGAATGCCTCAAAAGAAGTTTATATTATTGCTGACGATATAGAAGAAGAAAGAAAAAGAGTAATAGCTTCAGCTCCGAAAAAGCGGCGGGCTTCTTCGCTTTTACGAGCTGCTAACGCCTAAATGTTAATATTACCTTACATATTCCTCAGATTTCTGAAAGCATAAGAAATTAAAATCTTACCTTTTCCATTAAAAGACCTGTATGACTAGTGTGACAGTGAAATTTCGTAAACGCAACTATAGTAGTAGTTTTTTTACTGAATTTTCGATGTTCATTGCCTGTTATTATAGCCAAACTTGCACACACGCAATGTAAAATAAAAAAATGTAACTACAGCAGTTACGTTTTCCGAAACTTGCATGTTACACTAAGCACACTGTAGTGCTATGTTCTAGAAACATAATACAGGACTATGTTCGACTTGAAAGCAAAGCAAATAATTTCGCTTAAGTTGTATGAAAACCATAGAGCAACCGCCAAGTCGAAAAAAAAAGCTAAGCGACAAGTCAAACACATTTGAGAAAACAGGCAAACTGACCTGCGTTCAATTTATATAAATATTATCCCGTTTGCGGGCAATAGTCGTATTTAACAATCATAATAGTAAAAGTATCATCACGACCGTTTCCCTTTCGGGGTAGTCAGAAACCACGCTTATAAATAAGCGAATTCACATTTAGCAAACTTTACTATAGGCCAATCATGACAAGTGGCAAGCTCGTCGATGTCTCCAGCGTGCCAAACTCAAGAAATATCACAAATCAATTTAATATTAAATGTATTTATTTACATTAATAAATATGTTTGTGTCCCGACCAGGAATCGAACCCGGTACCTCCGAGTCTAAATCCACAGACTTAACCACTAGACTACGGAGACAGTTACATAAGACTTCTGAAAATGTTGGATTGTCGAGCGGAACCCTGTTAATTTATTATTGTTACAGGTTGAAGACGACTTCGTAGAGGCAATAGAACCACCAAAATGAAGAAACACTATACTCTTAGGATCTTAATTACTCAAAATGATATTAAACTGGAAATAACACAAGAAAAACAAACTTTAATTTATACATTCTCCCCAAAGTAGTTGAATTAAGTAGGGTATCGCAACAGAACAGAGTATCGAATACAGTAGGTAACCGCTGTTTAAAAAGCTGGTTTACTTTCATTACCTAAAGAGCTCCTCACAACATATATAAGTATGTATTGTATGTAGTATATAGTAGCCAAGATAGTGTGTAGTATATGTATTATTGTGTACATATTTGTATGTATGTGTATTTATTTTAATATCTAGTGTATGTAAGATTAAATGAATTTATTTGGCAACATTTCTTACAATCGTTTGCACCTAGCCTCATGACTGTAATGTTCTGTATTGTCCCAAAGGTTGGCTGCTTGAGAATGCCTAGCGGCATTAAGCCCGCCCTTTGTACATAGTGCAATAAAGTTTTAAATAAATACTACCTAGAACTTACGGCAATACTGTTTTGCCATGTTTAACTTGATGTTCTAAAAGCACTTTTTTAACCGTGTTTTGCTTTGACAGGCGTTGAAGTAGCTTTTAGCAAAGCTTGAAGCAAAATTCAGTAAGACAAGCGCGTTTTGCTCAGACGTGAACACGAAGTTTAGCTTTTAGCCTCCAGCCACTTTGAATAAAAAATCAAATATTTAACTTTTAGAATACTTAAAATGGGGGGAATTAGGAAGATTAAAAAAATGATGTGCTGCGTACATTTTTTCATATTTGATATCATTGTGTATTAAAAAAAGATATTTGCGAATTGGGTAAGATCTTTCTTCGCGCTTTTTTTGCACGAACATGTCAAGTCCCAGTTTTTCGTTTAGTAAATTAGTTTACTGTGGATATTGTTAGTCAAACGTGGTGTTATTTTGTTTAATAATGTGCTACGTTGTGAATAATTATGGAAATTTGACTATACGAGTATATGGGGCAGAAGTTGCACTTTATTTTTTGCGATTTTCCCGCGCTGTGAACTCCCGTATAACCTTCGTGTTTGGGCGATATTGACGTGAATTACTCCATCGCGAAGAACTCTTTAATATAGTTGACTTGAAAGCAAAACCATTGACAAACGCCAAGTCGAACGACTCTCAAAGCGAAATAATGTGAAAAAAGCGCTTAAAGCGACAAGTCAACCATAGGGTATGTATGGCAAAGATTTTAAAAACAAATATTGCCACATAATATTTGAGCATTACTCAGTCATCTCAAATTGTTATATTTACTTTTTTAATATATTTAAAAATACACATATCCATCGTATTTATTTTATTGAATATATTTATTGAATAAGAATATTTAGATATAGCTAAATTATAACTTAAATTCGATTAATTATTATTTAATACGTTTTTTTTTAAAATATAAACCTATTTTATTTTTGAATGAATTTATTTGCATACAATTTTCTGCTATCGCGAATATAGAGTAGGTTTAAGTAGTACAATAAACCCACGTTCGACTAGCTACAAAAAGCGCGCTTTTTTACTATTTTTTTCCTCCTCCTTGCGTCGTGTTTCCTCATTGATGAGGGTCGTGACCTTCTGATGAATTGGTGTGCATCTTGATAATGGCACGCCACCCGTTCCTGTCTTCGGCGGCATGCACAGCATCATGGACGCTAGTGTTGGTGGTGGAGCGATTTGGTCGGACCAGCCTCTTTTTCCTTCCACCTTACCAGTAACAAAAAGTTTCTCCAGGTTATCCCCTCCCTTTCTGGCAATGCGTCCAAAGTACTCCAAGTACTGGAGTATCCGACGAAGACATATGGTGGACTATTATTTTTTAAAGCTAATTGAAAAATTGCATTTTAAGCAGCTAGTCGAACACGAGGTAAGAGGACGTTTAGGATTTAAAAAATAAAAGAAACAATAAAAATATTGTAAATAACAAAAATGCTCCAAACGGACAAAGTGCCAAGGATACTGGCAGCATTGTCACGTTGAATGGCAATTCTGATCCTTTGGCCCAAATATTGCCCAGCCCTCTTGTCTCCCGAGGTGTTGCCCAGCTGTTTAGACAATGACTTAAAAATTTCATGTGCACTTGTTCCCCACGTCCCCGGGTTAATAATTTGAAATTATTAAAATAAAACAATTATAAAAGCGCGCTTTTTTACTATTTTTTTCCTCCTCCTTGCGTCGTGTTTCCTCATTGATGAGGGTCGTGACCTTCTGATGAATTGGTGTGCATCTTGATAATGGCACGCCACCCGTTCCTGTCTTCGGCGGCATGCACAGCATCATGGACGCTAGTGTTGGTGGTGGAGCGATTTGGTCGGACCAGCCTCTTTTTCCTTCCACCTTACCAGTAACAAAAAGTTTCTCCAGGTTATCCCCTCCCTTTCTGGCAATGCGTCCAAAGTACTCCAAAGTACTGGAGTATCCGACGAAGACATATGGTGGACTATTATTTTTTAAAGCTAATTGAAAAATTGCATTTTAAGCAGCTAGTCGAACACGAGGTAAGAGGACGTTTAGGATTTAAAAAATAAAAGAAACAATAAAAATATTGTAAATAACAAAAATGCTCCAAACGGACAAAGTGCCAAGGATACTGGCAGCATTGTCACGTTGAATGGCAATTCTGATCCTTTGGCCCAAATATTGCCCAGCCCTCTTGTCTCCCGAGGTGTTGCCCAGCTGTTTAGACAATGACTTAAAAATTTCATGTGCACTTGTTCCCCACGTCCCCGGGTTAATAATTTGAAATTATTAAAATAAAACAATTATAATTATATTTTAAAATATATTCTTAACCCTCTCTCTTACAACTAAATTTAACATTTAATTATTATGATAATCACAAAACAATATCATTACAGCCCCTATAACAGATATATATATCTTGAGAATTTGGCCTACTATCGCCATGCTGCGAGCTGGCCAGACACCTGTGGCGAGGGTTTGTTGTCTTTCTTGATGTTTTCACAAGTGGGTATTTGTGCAATTATGTGCAGGTTATTCATCATCAGACCCGACACATTCGTCCAAAACTATACCACCTTCCATAATGGCCAACATATCAAAATCATCGTCATCACTCTTTGCTGCTAATTCTGATTTTTGATTTTCCAATTTGATATTGTTAATGTCGGTAGTTTGAACTGTTTCTTTTGGCTTTGTAACAATTTGCTTTGCTTCTACCTTACTTGATCGTAATTCTGACACTGAATTTGGATGTTCCAACTTATTTTTTTCATTATTAGCTTGTTTTGTTTTTTCAACAAAGTTTTTTGCTTCAATTTCTTTTTTTGGTAATTCTGACACTGCCTTCTTATTTCCCAACTTAGTTTTTTCATTGTTAGTAGCTTGTTTTGGATTATCAACAATATTTTTTGCTTCAATCTTATTTGGTTGTAATTCAGAAACTGATATTTTATTTTCAAACGTATTTTTTTCATTGTTAGAACCTTGTTTTGGATTATTAACAATATTTTTTGCACCAATCTTATTAGGTGGTATTTCCGAAACAGACTTTTCGTTTTTCAACTTAAGTTTATCATTGTTTAGGTTCGGTTTTTCAATATTTGTTTGTTCAATTTTTGTTGGTGGTAATATTTGATCTGCCAATTTAATTATTTCTTTCTTTACTTCTTTTGGTTTTGCAACAATGTTTTTTGCTTCTGTATTAATTGTTGATAATTTTAACACTGAATTTTTATCTTCTAACTTAATATTTTGATTTGTTTCTTTTGGTTTTACGATATTTTTTGGAGTAACGTTTGCTTTTGTAACTACTTTACTATTATTATTAGTTGGATTTACTTTTTGAACAATTTCTTTCGCATTTGTTTTTGTTACATTTGCATTTTTCATTATTTCATTTACTTTTGTTTTACCAACTACTTTATTAATATTACTTTCATTTTTATTAACTTTTTTCGTTTTTTCGTTGATTGCTTTAGTATTAGTATCAATTAAATTTGATGTTGCTTTGTTTATATCAGTTGTATTTAAGTCGGCTTTTAATTTAGTATAATTTACTTTGACTATACTTTTCTTTGTGTCGTTTTGAGGACCTTTACTAGTACTAGCAAGTTTTAGCATATTTTCATATCTAACTATTGTTTTCAATGCGCCTAGCTTCTTACGCTTTATTTTCAATCCTGGTGGACAAGTGGCAAACGCGTAGACCGGCAACACTGTAACTTTTTCACCACCTGCAATAAATAAAGTTATTAAATATATTAACGTTTTAGCCATCTCCTATTTTTGTGCATCTAACTGATCACCGGGAGCAGTATCAAGACAATTCTTATCACTGACGTAAGTGTCACTCACTACCATATTAATGTAATTTTATACTTTGTCCTGGCTCTTATTCCTCTTATTATTATGTAAACAATTATTAGTAGCCTAATATATAGTATACTTATTGTAAATTTGACATCTAGAAGTGCAAAATACATTTTTTTTGTACTATGCCTAATTACAGAAAAATAAACGAATATTCACCTATTCGTTTTCACTAATTTATTATTATTTTTCCTTTTATTATTGCTCGTCACTGTTCAATCGCCCATTTAATTTAAATCTAATTACTATATTTTTATTGTTATTTCATCTGCTTGTGTTCCACTATTGTAACTTTGTTTATGTTTAATATGATTATGAATTAAAAAAAAAGAAATATGAGTAAAAAGATAGTAAAAAGTGAGGTAATAGGGTAATTGAGATTGGAAATAATAATAAAGATATAAATAAATACTTATGAGATTAATTATTAAATTATATGCAAAATTTATTATAATAATAATGCAAACAAATACTTATATAAAATAGTAATATTTATTTATTTAAAAACTTTATTGCACAAAGCACAAAGGCGGACTTAATGCCCGTAGACATTCTCTGACAGCCAAACCTTAGGGACAAATTTGAACAAATATAGGTGCAATGAAAGTAACAGTATTATACAATTATAGGATAATTCAACAAATATTATATACCTACTTATATATTCTTATATATGTATTATAATATCAATATACTAAATACTAATATATACACAAATTTGTACATAAACATACACAAATAAAACTTACTAACGTGGTTTAGAGCTATTCATGAAGTGTGAAATAAGTGAGGTAATAGGGTGATTGAGATTGAAAATAATAATAGTAAAGATACAACATTAATAAAGATATATATAAATACTTATGAGATTAATGATTAAATTATATGTCAAATTTATTTATAATAATAATACAAACAATTACTTATATAAAATAGTAATAAGTGTGATAATAGGGTGAACTTGAACTTTGAAAAATAAATGAATTGCATCAAGTAGGAGAATGAACAAATAAAATTATACTCACTAATCATTTGATTTCGTTTCCCACAGTATTCATCGTAGCTTTTCAAATCGTTAAAAGTGGCAGCACATACTAGGGGACTCGCACAACCCGTAAGCTTACGCATATTGTGTAATTTAGCATATTTCCACATTTGTGTTTTACTAATCTTGGGCTCCTTTTTAAATACTACCTAGAAATATAATCGATTTAAGTTATAGTAAGAGCAGTGGTTCGGTTGTACCTCCTTAAAAAAACCTAAAACTGTTTTTCTTACGCACATATGTCATAGATTTACAAAAACACCGACCGTTTCCGTGCCTCGGAGTGCACGCTAAGCCGTCGGCCCCGAATCCACTAATGCCACAAATTCTCCAGAAAATTTATTTATTTATTTAAAAATTTATTGCACGTTATACAAGGGGCGGACTTAATGCCGCTAGACATTATCTGACAGCCAACCTTAGGGACAATGTGGACCATTTCAAATGTAAGGTAGGTGCAAATATTTATATATATTAATAATAAATAAATCTATATACATATAAATACTAATAATACATATGATACCATTACATAACTTATGAACCATTTAAGTAATGCGATGACACCACTTTTTTAAACATTTTCGGTTGGATGCTTGTCGGATTTCTACCGGTAGTTCATTCCACAGATTTACGGCGACAACAGTAAATGAGTTGGCCATAAAATCTGGAAGGCCCATCTCGCAACAATGGAGGACTAGGACTATTTAAATAATATTTAATTTATTTGTGATATTTCTCGAGTTTGGTACGCTGGAGACATGGACGAGCTTGCCGCTTGTCATGATTGGCCTATAGTAAAGTTGGCTAAATGTGAATCCGCTTCTTTATAAGCGTGGTTTCTGACCACCCCGGAAGGGAAACGGTCGTGATGATACTTTATCATTACAGCCCCTAGAACACTGTGTCCTAGACCTCCACTGCTGGAGATGGGCCTTCAAGAACATATATCTGGAGAATTTGACCTACACTCGCCACGCTGGCCAGACGGCTTGGCGAGGATATAATGTAAATTTTAAATGACAATTTATTAACGATTCCACAATTTGGTATTAGAGGAACCTGGACCAACGTCTTAACGTGCTCTCCGAGGCACGGAAACGGTGGTGTTGTTAATCTATGACAAATGTACGTAAGCAAAGTGCAATTCTTATTGGTACATGGCGGGGGGGTTTAAAGCGACCTCTGTAGGATTCAAGGAATGCGTTCTTAAAACCGAGGCACCACCGCGCCGCGATGATACTTTACTTTTTACTAAAACATGTGTAATGTATCTCCAAAATGATCATAATTCAAGAGCAACGATGTGCTTCGCGACCGGCGTGATAGTTCCACTACTGTCCACCAGAAGGCGTTGCGTCTGGCAAAAACGTCAATGACATGAGTGCGCCGGAGCACAAAGGCGTTGCCACAAATATTTAAATCCCAAGCCTCAATTAACAAAATATCTAACACATAGAAAATGGAAACAACAATGTGTAACTGCCTGGCAGGCAACTCCAGGCAGATACACAGAGGCACTCGAAGGAGCTAATCGTGGGCTACTCAGGTAAGTACACGGTCAAAGCCCTTCAGCTATGCAAACCTCAATTAAGAACTCTCACTAGAGCCCTAACTGGTCATTGTAAATTAAACAAGCACATGTTCACCATGGGCTTGGTAGAAATACATAAGTGCAGATTCCGTCGCGAGGTGTCTGAGACACCTGTCCATCTCCTTTGCGACTGTTATGCCCTGCATCACAAGCGTAGCACCATCTTGGGTGCTCACAGTTTAAGCCCCGAGGAGGTGCGACGCCTCGCTCCTAAGCCCATACACCCATACATGACCGCCTCCGTGGTCTAGTGGTAACAAACGTTGCCGTGAACTCGGGAGGTCGTGCCTTCGATTCCCACCGGGGGCAAGTTGTACATTGTATAATTTGTCTCGGTCTGGGTGTTTATATGTATATATTTACAAAAAAAAAAAGTATAATATGTAGTTTATCAACCATCTAGTTTCCGTAACACAAGCCTCGTAGCTTACCACGGAAACTAGATGGCGCTGTGTGACCTGTCTGGAAATATTTATTATTATTATTATTTATTATTATACTAAGGTTCCTTAAAGCCGTAGGGCTAGCGAACGAACTATAATCTAGGGAGGTCACAATAGATAACTTCTGGTCGCAGTGACGTTGGTGACCACCCTATGTCACATATAATAATAAAACACATAGGCTGATGATAAGACGGATCGCCAGTTCAGACGATATGTTCGAATCGTGACGGTTTTTAGAGCAGCACCCATACTTTGCCCCACATCATTTGTATGGATAACGGTCGACATCCGTGGACGAATCCGTGATGTGTTACCGTCCTTGATGAAAAAAAATGGCTTACCTTGGCGTAAAGATTGTTATGTACATTTAATATGCGTTGTGCCACATTTAGACCAATTACCTGCAACACAATAAATATTATAGCTTATAGTCCAGGGGCAGTAGTCTCGACATTTCATAACGATCGGCGATAAGTTAACTTAACGATTTAAGGTTGCCATTGACGAGCTTGCCTACAGACCAAATCGCGTGGTCGTTTTCCAAAGAGATTGGCTATCTCATGGTTTTGGGCTATCTCTTTTACTGCCATAAACAAACAGTTTTTTTTTAAATTAAAGTAAAGTATATTAGATTTCCTTCCGGGGTGGTCAGAAACCACGATTATAAATAGGCGGATTCACATTTAGCCAACTTTACTATAGGCCAATCATGACAAGTGGCAAGCTCGTCGATGTCTCCAGCGTACCAAACTCGAGAAATATCACAAATAAATTAAATGTATTTATTTACATTAATAAATATTTTTATCTCTCGAGCAGGAATCGAACCCGGTACAATCGAGTCTAAATCCACGGGCTTAACCGCTAGACCACGGAGGCAGTTTTTTATTATTATTAATATAATATCTCGAACACTGGTCGACAACTATTTCTTATCAGCATAATTTTTATACATACATTAGTGAGTTCTTCAACGACGAAATCTTTATATGTATTAACTAGAATTTTATCTCCCATAGTTAAATCCGTTGATTGGTTTGGTAATAATTCATACACCTGTAAAATTATTATACAATATTATTATTTTTCATTTATTTAATTAGGATCACCAACAGAGTACACATTAAATCCAATTCTATCAATAGAAGCAAACAGTAAAAAAAACATAAGTGAATGGTACCCCAGTAACAGGTAACCACAACATGTCAAACTACATTCAATTATGATACATTATATGTTTAAGAAATTTAATTAATAATAGTAACAATATTCAAAAAATAAAAATAATGAGAACTATGACTAAAAGTAATACTTACAGTAACAGAGTTAAATGATAAAAGTATCTTATCTTACTTCATTGTAAAGCAAAAGAGAAGACAAATTTCTAAGCATTCAATGGATTCACCGTGCGGGTGCCGGGTCCATCGTGTGTGGGTAGGAGATGAGAAGAATGGTGTCTCGGGCTTGCGACCGACAATAGGCTGGTTTAAGAAAAGGAGGCCTTCTTTTTTTTTATTGCGCGATAATACGTTCACCATTCACCATTCCACTTCTCTCCCTACCCAACCAAATACTGTATGATTCCGTTAATGCCGTCTTGGAAGCTCGTTCCATAAATGTATTGGCGGCAGACCTGCTTAGGCCCGGATTATCCGAATAGAAAGGTATAAGTTATTTTCCCAATTATAATAATAATAATAAATATTTCCAGACAGGTCACACAGCGCCATCTAATTTCCGTTGTAAGCTACGAGGCTTGTGTTACGGAAACTAGATGGTTGATAAACTACATATTATACTATTATTTTTTTGTAAATATATACATATAAACACCCAGACCGAGACAAATTATACAATGTACAACTTGCCCCCGGTGGGAATCGAACCCACGACCTCCCGACATAGGCAGAGATAATTGAGCGCCATTTGACACGATCACGACATACTTCTTTCACTTCGACGACATTCATCAACCTCTTCATACATGCCCTTTTGTTACGAAAGCTTTTTAATGTGCCTTCAGCTAGTGTTTTATTTATTTGATCGTGATATGTGAGTCTCGGTCTGGCAGGGCCTCTTTTACCCACAACTTTCGCATTATATATCTGGTTCGTCAATCTTTCTTTGCTCATCCTCTCAACATGCCCGAACCATCGTAGCATGCCTTTCCTTATTTTTGTCCCTATGCTTTCTTTTATACCCACCATTTTCCTTATTTCGACGTTACGTGCAAAGCTGTCTGTGTAAGAGAGAAGAATAGTCTCTCAGGCTTGTGACCGACAGAGGCTAGTTCAAGCTAAAAATTCATAAGCAAATATCTACGTACCTTCTTCATAACTTCGTCCAATTCCTTATCAAGTGCATTTTGCATGATATCATTCAGTTCAAATTGAGGATTTGGTTTATCTACTGGTTTAGTTTTTGATGTTAATTTCTCATAGCGTGGAGCATTTTCGTAACTTATATTTTTAGCCGGGTTATAAATTTCATCATGTTCATAATGTGATATATCTTCTTCTCGTATATTTTTGTATTTGTCATTTCTTTGTATGTTAGGTATTTGTCTAGTCGCTGGATCCCTCCTTTGGGGTTCAATGTAATGTTTAGTTGATTCTAACATCTCATTTGAAGCTATATTTGACTGACGCGGTGAATGTTGATTCGCTGTAATAAATTTATAAATTAGGATTAATCAATTGTAGAATTTATGTATTAATGTACGTGTTATGTCATCATTACATTGTAGCTGACAAGTCACAGGTGTTCTAACCCGCAAAATAAATGGTTCCTTGCAGTGTGACAGAGACGGCGTGCATCCCGCATCTATGTCACACAGTACCCCCACCACTGACACACTGGTTACGACTATCTCGGTTCAGAGTTTATTTCAATATATATTTAATAATTTGTAGGCAATAAATATCTCTCAACTTGGTATTGTGACTTTTACTTTAACTACAACATCCCACCTTAACAACATTAATAAATAATAATAATATTTCCAGACAGGTCACACAGCGCCATCTAGTTTCCGTGGTAAGCTACGAGGCTTGTGTTACGGAAACAAGATGGTTGATAACATACATATACATATCTTCACGCCAGATCCCTTGCGGGGTAGGCAGAGACAATTGAGCGCCATTTGACACGATCACGACATACCTCTTTCGCTTCGTCGACATTCATTAACCTCTTCATACATGCCCTTTGGTTACGAAGACTTTGTAATGCACCTTCAGTCAGTGTTTTATTTATTTGATCGTGATATGTGAGTCTCGGTCTGCCAGGGCCTCTTTTACCCACAACTTTCGCATTATATATCTGGTTCGTCAATCTTTCATCGCTCATCCTTTCAACATGCCCGAACCATCGTAGCATGCTTTTCCTTATTTTTGTCCCTATGCTTTCCTTCATACCAACCCTTTTCCGTATTTCGACGTTACGTATGCGGTCCGCCAAAGTGACGCCACATATCCGCCGCAACGACCGCATTTCTACTGCATTAACCCTACTCTCATGCGTATTCTGACATATCCACGTTTCGCTTCCATACATCAGTGTTGGTACCAACATGGCATTGTGTATGGCGAGCCGAGCTTTGTCACTGACATTTCGACTGCCGATCAGTGACCCCAGGGCACCGTTAACACTATTTCCCGCGTTCACTCTTCTTTCAACGTCCCTATCGTACTTCCCATCCGCAGTGAAAACACTGCCCAGATATATAATTTCATTTACTTGTTCTAGAGTTTCATCATCAATCTTTATCGTCACGGTTGTCATCCTTCTTCTTTCAAACACTAGTACCTTGGTTTTTCTCGATGGGGTCCGCAACCCATCACGCATGGCCTAAAAAGCGCGGATTGAGGGCAGATGAGTGCCGTTTTGGCACCTGGAATGTCCGAGGGGGGATGAATGATAAGATGAATGAACTCCTAGATACGATGGATGAAATGAAGTTGGATGTAATTGGCGTGACCGAGACCAAGCGGAGGGGTAGTGAGATGCAGGACTTGCCGGGAGGGGGGATCGCGCTCTGGTCGGGAGTGGGAGATAGCGATCGCGGTAGTCAGGGGGTGGGCATCTTACTATCCGGCCGCTTGGCCGACAGTATGTACGAGTACTGCCTGGAAAGCCCAAGAATACTCTGGGTTCGTCTTAAAATAGGCCTTAAAAAGTTATTTGTGGCCGTGGTGTACGCACCTGTTAGCTCAGCACCACAGCTGGAACTAGAGAATTTTTGGAACCAGGTCAGGACAGTTCTAGATTTGGTTGATAAACTACATATTATACTTTTTTTTTGTAAATATATACACCCAGACCGAGACAAATTATACAATGTACAACTTGACCCTGGTGGGAATCGAACCCACGACCTCCCGAGTTCAAGGCAACGTTTGTTACCACTAGACCACGGAGGCGGTCAATTAGCATCTGTCATTACAACGTCCTAGACCTTCACTGTCGGAGATGAGCCTTCTGGAGAATTTGGCCTACATTAGCCACGCTGGCCAGACAGGTTGGCGACGATTTGATGTTAATATTAAATGACAATATTTTAACGATTTCAAAAGTCGAGAAATATCACAAAAATATTTAATAGTTTTTTTGATATTTCTCGAGTTTGGTACGCTGGAGACATATCGACGAGCTTGCCACTTGTCATGATTGGCCTATAGTAAAGTTGGCTAAATGTGAATCCGCTTATTTATAAGCGTGGCTTCTGACCACCCTGGAAGGGAAACGGTCGTGATGATACTTTACTTTTACACTTACCAATTTTCATATATGATTTCTCTTGACGATAGTTTCTAGTATCGGCGGATGATCGATGATGATGAAATCGCTCAGTTGGATATTCTATAACAAAATAATATACAAAAAATACAGAAACGTTTATTTGTTCCCAAAAATTGTTTACATCATTTTTTGGAGGAACTCTGATCCCCAGACTAGAATTCTCTGGGTTAAGCTGAGGAACAGTTTCTTCCTTGGTTACATTTTATTATTTAAGACTATAAATTTTATGCCTCAATATTATTTTTGTTTTATTATTTATTAAATTAATTTATCATGCCATGCATTATACTATTATTATATTATATACATATTATATTATACTATATTATATTATATTCCACCATATTAATTTTATGACTATTATTAAATTTATAAATCTATAGGTATATAATTTAAGTAGTCTGGTGTATAGTTATTTCTGGTGTATTTTATCTTAACGTTTATTATATTTTTATTTTTTATCTCTCTATCTATTTTTATTTATCTATTTCTATGAGTTTTTCTGTTTGGGTATAATCTAAGGTACCAAGGTAGTTTATGAGGAGTTTCTTGCAAAAAATGTCTTGTATAGGGTAGGAAATTAATGATGTTATTTAATTTTGTATAAATGTATGGACCCATAAACTCAAATCTTTTTTGGGCAAATGTTGTCTTACAGGGAGGTGCATGCCATGTTACAGTTCTTTTTATATGTAAGACCATGTAATAATAATAAAAGTAATTCAGTAGGTCGTAGAGAAATTCTACAGAAATATGTTCTAGAATGCCCGTCTGAGAAAAGTCCACAATTGCAGCTTCGGGGACAGAATATCGAGTGGAACCCGACCGTAAAATACCTGGACTGCATCATTAACAGGGCGGTATCAATGGGTGAAATGGCCTGAAACGAATCTATAATATTGCCAGAAAAACAAAACTTATTTTTTAGTAAATATTTGAAATGGTATCAATAGGGTGTATCACTAACTTTTTATCACGATAGATGGCGCATGATAGATAATATAGCTGTCAGTTGCATAGAAATCTTGTATTTTTATAACGAAATTTATTATTTTCCGTATATTATGCCGAAGTGAGCAGCTTTTAAGTGTACAAATGGAGATTTCCAAGCGAAATTAAAGATATGGTGATCTCAAAATTGCCGTTCTATTAATTAATCCTTTTTTCTTTTTAAAGACGGTAACCGCTTTCTTAATTCGACTTTTAAGGTAACGTTAATTTAAAATACATTTTCCTGTTTAAAAAATTAAAAACTACAGAAACATTCAAAAAGCATCAAAACGAGCTTAATTTAAAAAGATGGTCTATTTGCATTTCTTAAATGGCTCCTAACAAGATACCTACTTAGTGTATGTATATATATTGTATTGTGTGTATGTATGTATGTGTTTATGTGTGTATATAATTTACATATTGTTTATTGCTTACAATGTGATTGTTTAGTTTATAATGTATTGGATTTTTACTTGCACCTACGGTTCACTTTAAATGCTTTATCTCTCCCAAAGGTTGGCTGCCAGAGAAAGTCTAGCGGCATTAAGCCCGCCCCTAGTACATAGTGCAATAAAGTTTTAAATAAATAAATGTTAAATTCTAGGGGATGTAATAAATAAAACACTTACCATTTTGAACTTTATGAAAATGTCTGTGTTCATCTGTCATTTCCCTTCCGAGGTGTTGAGTACGCTTGGAACCGTCGACATGTGATGGTCGGCGATCAAATCTTTCAGTTGAATGTCCTGTAACAATGTTTTTATAGTTTTAACCTACTTATTGCGTCCTTTTTCTCAATGCTGAGGGTCGTATACACAAGTCACTTTTATTTATTGAAACTGAATTGCATAAAGTATAAAGATAAGTACTCCACTTAATAGCAGAGTGACTGCCCAACAACAATAACCTTTTAAATATAAAAAAAGTATCATCACGACCGTTTTCCCTTTCGGGGTGGTCAGAAACCACGCTTATAAATAAGCGGATTCACATTTAGCCAACTTTACTATAGGCCAATCATGACAAGTGGCAAGCTCGTCGATGTCTCCAACGCGGCAGCGTACCAAACTCGGGAAATATCACAAATAAATTTTAGGTATTTACATTAATACATATTTTTGTGTCCCGACCAGGAGTCGAACCCGGTACCTCCGAGTCTAAATCCACGGACTTAACCACTAGACCACGGAGGCAGTTTGATGATGAAACAGTGATGTGAGAATTAGGTCAAGAAGCGTATTAGATATAACTGGATGATTGATATGTCCAGACGGCAGAAAAAAAATTGACAGAAGAAAATTTTCATCATATCAACCCCTAGAACGCAGTCCTAGAACTCCACGGTTGGAGATGGGCCTTCCAGAAAATTCTACTCTAAGATAGTTACGATTAAAATATATAAACGTATATATCTGCCAACGTATTAGCCTCGCTATACAGAGGGGAAATGTTGCCAGACTCCTTGGGACTATCTCGGATGGGACGTCTCTAGAGAACATATTTTATTTATAGTTTAGTTTAATTTTAATTTTATTATTTGGGTAGCTTTTAATTTATATTTAATGTACTAATTAAAATCAAATAAATTTCATTTTGTTATTTTTTTATTACAGCCCCTAGAACACAGCGTCCTAGACCTCCACTGTTGGAGATGGGCCTTCCAGAACTGGAGAATTTGGCCCACACTCGCCACGCTGGCCAGACGACTTGGTAATAAATTTATTTAAAAATATATCATTTTTCATTTTTACTACAGCCCCTAGAACACAGCGTCCTAGACCTTCACTGCTGGAGATGGTCCTTCCAGAACATAAACCTGGAGAATTTGGCTGGCCCGACGGTTGGCGAAGAAATTATGTAAATTTTTAATGATAATTTATTAACGATTCGATTGGTATTAGTGGAACCGGGACCGACGGCTTAACGTGCTCTTCAAGGCGTGGTGTTGTTAATCTATATCTATAATAATGTACGTAAGAAAAGTGCATTTCTCATTGGTACATGCCGGGTGGGTTTGAACCGACCTTTGTAGATTTAAGGAACGCGTTCTTACAACCGTGCCACCACCGCGCATAAAAATATATAAATATTTTTTATCTTTAATCGTAACTATTCAGAGACTTAATTTTTGTTTGATAGCTGGAAGGAAATGTTAAGTAAGGAGCTTTTGAGGATATGTCTTGGAATACGGGTGTAGGACTGATCTTGGGGTTGTAATAATGATTGATAAAAAATGTAGAATAATATAATAATAATAATAATATTTATTTCAGTGTTCTACAAACTTATATATAAACCTTATGAACAATTTGACTCTAGTACACTGCAGGAGTTTAAATTATATTGTGAATTAATAGTGAGCCCACACTAGCTAATGAGCCTGGCTCGTGGGACCCTGTTTTCGACTAGGTACATGTATTGGTTGCCTAATTAAATTTTACTTAAAACAACAATTTTAAAATAGTTTTTATTTATCCCTTTATTTTAGAATTTTCATTATGGTGAGAAAAGCGGTGAAGGAAAGCATAGGGACAAAAATAAGTAAAGGCATGCAACGATGGTTCGGGCATGTTAAAAGGATGAGAGATTAAAGATTGCCGAACCAGATATACGAGGGGCGTTCAAAATATTCTCGGTATTGATACGTTACAACCTCTTTTATATATATATTTGTTACTGGCCGCTAAGATTCATCCATTGACATTAAAAAAAAGTAAAATTGGAACCGAGATGTTCTTTTGTTTTTCTGCAATTGCCGAACAAACATGAACACCATGAGCGAATTAACAATTTTAACGAAATTAGAGCACCGATCCGTCATAAAATTCTTGACAAAACAGGGTAAAAATCAAAAAACCATAAAAGAGGAAATGGATTGTGTTTACCGTGAGTCTGCTCCTTCTTTATCTACTATTCAAAAATGGTCAAGCGAATTTAAGCGTGGAAGGGAGAGTATTGAAGATGACCCTAGACCTGGCCGGCCTGTAGTGGCTACCTCACAAGAAAATATTGATAAAGTGGAAAAACTTATATTGGAAGACGGCCGAGTGAAGGTAAAATCTATAGCTCAAGTAACCAATCTCTCTATTGGTACCGTACATGACATTATACATGACCATCTTAATATGTCAAAAGTAAGTGCAAGATGGGTTCCGCGAATGCTGACGCTTCTTCAAAAGGATATGCGTGTGGCTTGCTGTTCAGATTTTATCGACCTGTGTGGTGAAAATCCCGATGAGGTGCTGCAAAAAATAGTTACTGGAGATGAAACCTGGGTTCATCATTATGACCCAGAGAGCAAACAGGAGTCCATGCAGTGGCACATTAAGGGTTCAGCTCATCCCAAGAAGTTCAAGGTAATCCCGTCAGCTGGCAAGGTCATGGCCACAATATTTTGGGATTGTGAAGGAGTTTTGCTTATCGATTATAAAGAAAAAGGTGTAAATATCACAGGGCAGTACTACGCTAACGTTATACGTCAATTAAGAGATGCGATCAAAGAAAAGAGGCGAGGAAAGTTAACCAAAGGTGTTCTGCTTCTGCATGACAACGCCCCTGTCCATACTGCTCATATTGCCAAGGCAGCTATTGTTGAATGTGGGTTTGAAACTGTTACTCATCCACCCTATAGTCCGGACTTAGCCCCAAGCGACTTCTTTTTGTTTCCCAATCTTAAAAAGGATCTGCGTGGAAATAAATTTTCTGACGATGAAGCGTTGAAGACGGCCGTGGAGGAGCATTTTTACACCAAAGATAAAAAATATTTTTATGAGGGATTAAAAAAAATAATTGATCGATCTTATAAGTGTATGAACATAGGGGGGGAGTATATTGAAAAATAAAAATATCAAACTTTTCGTACTTGTTTGTTTTTATCCACATACCGAGAATATTTTGAACGCCCCTCGTATAATGCGAAAGTTGTGAGTGAAAGAGGCCCTGGCAGACCGAGACTCACATATCACGATCAAATAAATAAAACACTGACTGAAGGTGGGTTAAAAAGTCTTCGTAACCAAAGGGCATGTATGAAGAGGTTAATGAATGTCGACGAAGCGAAAGAGGTATGTCGTGATAGTGTCAAATGGCGCTCAATTGTCTCTGTCTACCCTGCAAGGGATCTGGCGTGAACATAAGTAAGTTTTTTAGAATTTGAGGTTTTGCTTTTGAGGTTTTGAGAGAATTGCTGTTTCATTATAGTCCCAAGTAAGAAGTAGGTATATATCGTACCTATCTCTAAATATGTAGCATCCTGATGACGGTTTCGCATTTCTTCATAATTCCTCTTAAAGCTAGAATGTGATTGTTGGTCAACACTGGAATCGGGCATCGAAGTGTCCAAACTTTGTTGATGATGAAATCTCTCAGCTTGTTGTTCTGCAACATAATTAATGAAATAAAGATAACCTAATATTAATAATATTTTTGTTCCACCGCGAGCCCTAAATAACTACACTAAAAATAGGTTTATAATTCGCTCTCTTACATTATACAATGACCATTTTTCCGAAATAGATATATTTAATACCTCACCAGCCACCTTAAAGAGACTTATCCAAAATAAAATGGAAACTGTAACTGTTTAACTTAGTACCTATTGTTATTACTATATCATACCTTGTATAACTTGCTTATCTTTCTTTTAAATATTATGTCTTCTATAATTAACTGCTTACAATTTGTTTAAGTATTGGCCTATCTTCTTTTATATTTTCTTTTTAAATTATAAAACTTCATTTGACTGTTAATGCCATAATAAAATAAAATAAATAAAAATAACCACGATCGAGCTTTCACTTAACTAACTTTACTATAGCCCCCAATCATGTCAAGCGACAATCTGTATACCTATACTCGAGAAATGACACGTCAAAATCTACGGTCGTACAGATGCTGTCAACTTTCCAATTCCAACCAAAAAAAAAATATTGCAGTATAAATAAATAATCATTCTTTCGTGTCATATAAATAGTTAAGTTCAATCCTTTTCGATGTACATTGCTACATAAATTGCACGAGGTTCCTAAAAAACGAAGTATTTCTCCCTTTACTGAAGATGAAACTGTTAAGAATTATATTTGTTTTGGCTCTGGTTTTGTCACTTGGCTGAAGGACTTATAGCTTTGGCCTCGGCCGAGGAAAAAAGTTACTTTGACGTTTGGCGGCATGGGGTCGTCGGCCGCCCGGTAAAATTTTGTGATTTATTTTAATCGCTTCCAATTACGGTGGATTGGAGACCATTGATCGTTGCCGAAGATTGCAGGAATGGTGTAGGGAGCGTCCATTGCCAGAGCATTTAGCTGGAGCTGGGGTCTTGCCCAGTTTGGCGAATGTGGTAGTGGAGCTCTCACTCATGCCTGAAAAATGCTGAGGAGGCCACTGCCAGGGCATTCGGCTGGAGCTGAGGCTTGGCCCAGTTCAGCAATTATGGTGATGGAGCTCCCACCGTTACGTCTTTGTGGCCTGGTGCTTGTGGGGTTTCTGCAGGCCGTTTGGAGCCAGTCAGAAGTTGGATCAGACTGCAGCAGGAGCTGGTCTTACCGTCAAGCGACATTGTTAGGTTTATGTTTTCTGCATGTCCTAGTTGTAGATGTTTGAGCAATATATGGCGTTACCACAGATGGCTTTGTTTGATTTCGTGCGTGCACAGGTCTGCGGTTCCCAAACTCCTCAATATAAACATTTATTAGGACTAGACAGACAAAATAAAATAAATAATCTAAAACAAAAACCAATTTAACATCATTAATATCAACTCTAATGACAATAATGAAAAAATACAGTGACAATGTCTTTGCGAACTCTGATAGCATTGACATTAACAGTTTGCGTTAAATAAAAGATTCCTTTATATAACTATGGCGACAAATGAACGAGAATCCGAGTGCTGAATAATTTTCTAAAACAAAATAAACAACGTCAGAAGATGCAACTGCAAGCTCCATTTAAAACGTACCATACAGTTTGGCAATATCTTATCATTTGCCAACCCTTGTCTCACCCACTGGGTGAAGGGTCCTTCCCTAATGCCACAAGGGATCAGGCCACAATACTGACCTAGTACTAGTGGCCTAGGTTACAGTGGATTTCACCATCACGGTCGAAGTCGGGAGAGAGGTGATCCTTGTCATACAGTAATCTGGAACAGGCAGCTTTGAGTTCTGTTTTGTTTAATCCTAAAGCAAAACAGTATACATGAACGAAGTTCTAGTCTGTACGTGTGAAAGATACTTGATGCTTTACGTCCCCATCTAGCGTATTCAGCTACCTGTAAGAATAAACCTATAAGATACAGTAATGAGGTTCTAATGTGTACGAGAAGTCCACATCACTTTGACCGTAACGGCAAGCCAGGTCTATCTGCAGAGTTAGTTTGTACGAAGTAGGACGAAGTGTCTCCCGGTTATGCAGCATACTTGTATATACATTACGATGCTTTACTCAATAATTATAAACGACTTCATTTAAGACATTTATCCTTTGACCATTCATTCATGATAAAGGAATAAACAATTTAACAAAAAAGGAATTAGGCGTGAAACTTCACTGTTGACGTTCACAAACGCACTGACAAACAACTGAAAAAAACAAACAATCATCCGCACGTGTTCCGCTCGTAGCAGGCTTGCGAATCAGCATAAGTAGGCTCCTTCGACGGGGCAACGTCGCACTCAACAATTATCGAACTATTCTGACAAAATCCATACGGTTTCACTTGACATATGTATATCGCATGTGACATCTCTATAGCTCGAGATTCGGTACCCTGGTCGTCTTCGGCTCGCTGCGAGCACAGCACGTTCTGCCCGCGAACCACATACACACTATCACATTTGGTAACAGTAACGTGCAACTCGCTATTGAGCTCGATGCATAATTGACAGATTACAGTACTGTTTTGCTAAAGCTCTATAGCAATCTAAATTTATTCAGGATGCCATAATGAACATAAGTAACGAATAATTACAGCTAATCGAATACCGAGGTTCTAGTATCTAATTGCCTCGCCTGCTCGGCTTGCATGCCTGGCAAGATTCAGTTAATCATGATCAAAACATGGTTCAGCTAATATATCAGCTACAGGTACCGATATCTAAAAAAAATATCTGAAAATTTTAAACATGATCTGTGCTTAAACAGCATCAAGTAACCCTTCGATAAAAAGTCGATCATCAATCCTGTTGCCAATTTATTTCAATTTCATTGGAATAATTTTGGCATATTCTGTTATCGTCACTGTTAAAGAGAATTTTTATTACCTAGTTCTTTATAAACATCTTATTGTCAATATTACCACACTACCAAAGATTAATGCCAAGTCGTCATTCGATTTACTTACCCTTCAAAATCTCGACGCTAAATTGTAAGTTTTTTCATCAGCATTTGGTTCCACACAAGCAGTCTCTGTGAAACCATTAATTTTACATGAATGTTGGTCATTCCGTGGACTAAATTTTGTATAACTAGTTAATGAAAACTCTAACTTAAACCAAAGCAGTCTTCCAGTGTACAATCATGTACCCTTACTTTCTTCATTTCTATATGTCGCAGCGTGAAGAAACATCCATCATAGTGCAAAGGAAAAGCCGACGAAAGTATACGTGGCATGACGGCATGAGTATACTTACCATAAATCTAATTAGATGAACTGATCAGGTGTTGCAATGATATGCGCCAAAAGCAGTCCACAAAAGTTGGCGATGACTTGTAAAGCGTGACAGAAACGCTTAAACAATCACCAAAACCAGGGCTAGTTTAATGAGCCACTATTCCATTGGCATAGAAGTGAAAACAATTAATTACGAAAATTTTGCTGAACGTTTGAGAACATCTCTGTAAAAAACTTATTTGATTGTTATAACAAGTCATTTTGCAGTCATGAATGTATAACTGATTATCAATGTCTTAGCAGGAACTATTTGAAATTACCTAGACTTCTGCAGTCATAAATGTATACTTCATTATCTTAGAGTCATCAGCATCTTTTTTTGATGATCTATACTTCTGGAAGTCATTCTGCAGACAAAAATGTATCTATACTTCATTATCAATGATTCAGCAGCAACTATTTTACATGATAACCGGATATAAAATTATGACTAAATATAATAAAAAGTGAAATGATAGTCAGCAGCAACCATTTTGAAGTGGCTGCATTACCGGGATGATTATTGGATATCCAATTATATGGCGAGTTATCATACCTTATCAATACAGCCTCTAGATGTCATAGAGCTCCACTGCTGCAGATGGGTCTTCCAAGTCTACATCGAAAATTTGTCTCGCTGGCCAGGGTTGGCAAGTGTTCCTTAATAACAGTATTTTTTACCAACCTTACATCTTACCTTTTACCGTTTAGGGTGCGATTATTTGTCTATTAAAATACGTATTTGATAATCGATAACCCACAAGACTACTACGGTAAATCACTTCAGCATAACACGAAATATTAAGAGATGCCTTCACTATATCCTAGTTATATAGGAGCGGTTATACATAGCTTTTGCGCTATTTATGTGAGACTTTCAGATAAAGTTTTAAAAGATAATTATATAATCTAGGTACCTTAAAAACAATATCTCGAACTGAACAATGCTGAGGTCAGCTGGTGATCAACCCTTTAACCAACGTACTGCTGTAATTGGTGACATTGAAGTTTCAGGAACGGTTCGAAGTTCTTTTACGTTGATGTTGTAACTCTGAAACACAGAGCCTCAGGCAAACCAAATGAAACATCAATACAAAATTCCAATCGTAGTCAATTCATACTGAAAAGTAGTCAATCAATTCACGATGTGTAGACGACGCAGATAATTTGTACATTGATATATAGTTGCAATAAAGCCTTTAATTTTGTCTTAAAAAAATATTAATTTAATCTATACATTGACCATGACGGTGTGCCTTCGTCTCGTAGCACGGACCGTCCACCCACACAAATTTCGGTGTGGGGATCCAGTGGAACATCTCGGACACCATCTGCTTTCTTGTACTAGCAGCGCCGGCCGCACTCCTCGTCACGCGGCTCTCAACGACATCATCCGAATGGTTGTCAATGCTGGAGTACCTGCAATCTTAGAACCCTTTGGGATTGCGCGGAGCGATGGCAAGAGACCCGATGACATGACCGTTGGGCGTTAGATTTACATTAGCCCTATCCCACATCCAGATGACCTCGTCCAGTGCGGGAAGTGTGGCGGTTTCAGCTGATAACTTAAAGCTGCGCAAATACACCAATTCCGGTACAGGTTACGAGTAGGGTCGAGACGATGGGGCCATGGGACCCTCAGCCTAGGAGTTGTTTAAACGGCTGACGGAAAAATCCGGTAATAGGAAGGCTGGCAATTATTTCTGCCAAAGTATTAGCCTTGCTATACAGAGGGCAAATGTTGCCAGCCCCTCAGTATTATTTCTGATGAGACGTCTCTAAAGGACATTTTTATTTATTATTAAAATATTATGGTTTTAGTTTATTTAATTAGCATTTGTGTTATCAATAATCTAAATATATTTTTGAACACTTATATTAAGAACATACAAAATATACTCATAGTATAGAATTTAGATAAACTTATTCAGGATACCCTTACGCTGATGCTGTTACATTTGGTCAATTAACAGCCATTATATTGTTTTTTTATATTATATTTCTGATAAACATAATATATAATAGGGTTAGTTATACTACTGATAAAAAAACTTAGCCGTAGTCAACAATCCTTACTGAATCAGCCATAAACTACAATTTATTGCAGAGTGCTGCGTTCTGTAAATATCAGAGAACTTATGATATTAAATTTAAATGTCGTTATTGCTGCATAGATGTTCTATATTTTTTTGTTTATTTCCAACCATAACATTGTGCTCAACTGATGGTAAGCGGTACGCGAGGTCTAAGGATGGAAGCAACAACACCAGCCACTGACGGTTGACATCAGCCCTTACCACGCCTTATTAACCATATGTCTTTATACACTTCGCCTAAATGATGGAAAACACACGACTGGAGTAAAATATGGGTTACAAGAACACCGTACAAGGGTTACATAATAATTAATCTTTCAAACATATTGATGCTGTTTTAGCCATAACTTTTAAATGTGCGATGGATATAACACAAAAAACCTGAATAAGCTAAAGAATAATAATGAAACTAAAGTGTCACAGAGTCAAAAGTATCATTCCGATAGAATCACTTCCGGGGTGATCAAGATAACACGCTTGAAGAAGCTGATTCACATGGCAAGACCGTCGATGTCCCTAGCGTACCAGACGTGCGTATCGAGAAATATCACATAAATTATCAAATAAATTGAATAAATCATTAAGTCCCCCGCCCAGGAATCGAATCCGGTACCTCCGCGTCTAAATCTACGGTCTTAATCGCTTGACAACGGAGGCAGTCTTCCGGATTTAAGATGAATAAAACAAGTATTGTAAGTAGGCATCCGTACGATATTTAATTCTTTGTTGAAGTAATATATATGTTGTGTATAATAATAATAATAATCAAATAACATGATTAATCAGAATCTATTTCCATATTGGTTACAACGTAACTGTCCTTAGATTCGTTTTGACAATCTAGGTTTTTTTCGAAATTATTGTAACTATGAGTAAACACAATATTTCCACTGCGTTTCCCAACAGAAACAGGTAGGGACAAATTGAATCTACGATACAAAGTTTCAGCAGAAACATAGTCAACTTCAAGTTTTAATATAAAGTTATTTTTATCATTTGTAAATACAGTATCCAATACTTTCCATTTCTCGATATAAAGTTTGTGCGTGCCAGAATAAATGCTCGCTAATGTTTCCAGTATAACACTGGAATTCAAACTTATATTTGTCAGAACTTGAGGAATAACTGCTGAAAGTTTAAAATATTTTTTCTTTACACTTGTAGGTTTATCGCCACCTATTACTATCACCTTAGATCTACAGCAAACACCAAAATTAGTTTTCCTTAACCAGTCTTCAGATTGTTTATTTTCTGGTACAACTGCTAAGTGCCCCTTGGAATAGTATCCACATTTAACAAAATCCGTTCTGCCATCACCTTGATATTCGCCGTGATATTGAAATATCCTTTGAACAATTCTTTCTCTGATCATGTTTGCCTTCTTTACATTAATATATCCGTCACGAGAAATTTGTAAGCTAAATCGGACCACATTAGTGTCCGTTATAACAGGCAAAGGTAATCTCAATATAATTTGTGAGGCGTTTCCTTCAATAGGTTCAGATATCTCTGAGAGTCCCTCATCAAACTTCTTACTGTCGTTGACAGAGGACCTTAGCACAACTTTTACCTTTTCTAATTCAAAACTAAGAAGAAAATTACACGTTGCTAAAGCCTGCGTAGACGATGGTGGAATATCGACGTAGATACGTGTGCCTTGTTCTGAAGTTATTGTTTTGACCATTTTCCAAGAACCAATGTCAATATCCTCGATAAACCTATTTTGTAATCGAAGCTTGGTCAACGGGTCATATTTTGTCTCGAGGGCTATGCTATTATAACAAAAGTAAGCACGCTCGTACCACAACTCCTCTTTTGTGTAAAGGATTATACCAAACGAGGTGAACTTTGAAAAATTTAGTGTCTTTAGCCAATAGTAGGACTTATCGTTTTCGGCTTTCAATTCAAAACGACAATGAGTTTGAAGTCCTTTCATGGTAACGGTAGGGGCCCAACCGTTCACATTGACCGAAGACTCATTGAGGATTTGTGTAAATAAAAAGTCTTGAATTTCTTTAGCTTGATTATCCTGAATTGGAGAGAAATCTAACTTGCATAAGCTTAGATTACGTTGCTCTTTAGTTGAATGGCCCTTCGAGTTCACCGAGCTTAGATCGTTTTTCACTTTTGTAGAAAAAACTTGAGCAACTGGATTTCCAGTCGTTGCATTAGACGAGTTTACTACATTCGCTGGTAGAATATACCCTGTTTTAGGTTGAATGGCATTAGCATAGGGTATAGGGTTATGGTGGCGCTTATTGGCCACGGGTTCCTTATAAGGTAATCCTGGACGCATAGGAGGAGGTCTAATCGAAGGAATCCCTGGCCTCGTCGGCTGAACTGTTGGTCTTATGAAATGACCGGACGATCTCATATCAGGTCTCATAGGAGGTGGCATATTTTTTTTTTTGGCTGGAACTAATGCGATAGAAGCAGCTTTCGACGCGGCAATAATATTAGCAGTTTTCACTTCTGCTATTATGTCCCAACCTGAAAATATTGTATTCATAGTACATTTACAAAACTCCGACGCACCTAGATTGAAACGTAAAAAAAAATGTATACTTACGCGATTTTCTTGGCGTATCGTCCACCAAATATTCAACTGAAATAAATATTAAAAACTATTCTTAAAATCAAATGTTGCGGTTAACACATATTTTGATGCTGAAATTTTTGCATTAAAATGACATTTCTTTCACTGACTAGATATAATATAAAACCTAGAAATTGTATATTAAAACTACTTACGTGTTTTCAAGTCGTTATTTTCGGATGCAAGCGATGAGGAAACTAAAAATAAAGTTTTCTTTTAGATACACACACCTTCAACCAATTACCTCATCAGTACTACGAGGGGCGTTCAAAATATTCTCGGTATTGATACGTTACAACCTCTTTTATATATATATTTGTTACTGGCCGCTAAGATTCATCCATTGACATTAAAAAAAAGTAAAATTGGAACCGAGATGTTCTTTTGTTTTTCTGCAATTGCCGAACAAACATGAACACCATGAGCGAATTAACAATTTTAACGAAATTAGAGCACCGATCCGTCATAAAATTCTTGACAAAACAGGGTAAAAATCAAAAAACCATAAAAGAGGAAATGGATTGTGTTTACCGTGAGTCTGCTCCTTCTTTATCTACTATTCAAAAATGGTCAAGCGAATTTAAGCGTGGAAGGGAGATTATTGAAGATGACCCTAGACCTGGCCGGCCTGTAGTGGCTACCTCACAAGAAAATATTGATAAAGTGGAAAAACTTATATTGGAAGACGGCCGAGTGAAGGTAAAATCTATAGCTCAAGTAACCAATCTCTCTATTGGTACCGTACATGACATTATACATGACCATCTTAATATGTCAAAAGTAAGTGCAAGATGGGTTCCGCGAATGCTGACGCTTCTTCAAAAGGATATGCGTGTGGCTTGCTGTTCAGATTTTATCGACCTGTGTGGTGAAAATCCCGATGAGGTGCTGCAAAAAATAGTTACTGGAGATGAAACCTGGGTTCATCATTATGACCCAGAGAGCAAACAGGAGTCCATGCAGTGGCACATTAAGGGTTCAGCTCATCCCAAGAAGTTCAAGGTAATCCCGTCAGCTGGCAAGGTCATGGCCACAATATTTTGGGATTGTGAAGGAGTTTTGCTTATCGATTATAAAGAAAAAGGTGTAAATATCACAGGGCAGTACTACGCTAACGTTATACGTCAATTAAGAGATGCGATCAAAGAAAAGAGGCGAGGAAAGTTAACCAAAGGTGTTCTGCTTCTGCATGACAACGCCCCTGTCCATACTGCTCATATTGCCAAGGCAGCTATTGTTGAATGTGGGTTTGAAACTGTTACTCATCCACCCTATAGTCCGGACTTAGCCCCAAGCGACTTCTTTTTGTTTCCCAATCTTAAAAAGGATCTGCGTGGAGATAATTTTTCTGACGATGAAGCGTTGAAGACGGCCGTGGAGGAGCATTTTTACACCAAAGATAAAAAATATTTTTATGAGGGATTAAAAAAAATAATTGATCGATCTTATAAGTGTATGAACATAGGGGGGGAGTATATTGAAAAATAAAAATATCAAACTTTTCGTACTTGTTTGTTTTTATCCACATACCGAGAATATTTTGAACGCCCCTCGTATAAGTTCTCTTAATATTTTACTGTAAAATTCATATACAGTACAATCCGTATACAACGATTCGCAAGGGATCAGGGATACTTTGTCGCTTGTTTTTTATGTAGATCCTAGCTTCTAATTTTAGGTAGTCATAATATACGAGTATTCACAATCATTTGAAATAACATCAAGACGCGCGCCGTCTTCCTTTTGACAGTCCCCATCCCTAGTGCCTTCAATTAAAACTCAGTGAATAAATACTAATTCGGTATATCACATTTTTCTTTAATTGAAAAACACTTTCGCTAATGTATTCGCTATTATTTATAAGTAGTCGCTTAAAGCGGATAGTCGCCATATTCGGATTCTGCTGTATCTGCATTTTGATTTGAATGTAATTATCATTTGCTTTTGGTTTTCTTAATCGATAACTCTGTTCCTAACGGTCTCGAAAGTGTTCTGGAAGTTATTGTACCTGAATCCGTGCATCACTCCGAGAGCCGAACAATTCTGCTTGGTCTTTGACGATCAAGTTGTGCCTATTCTCCGTTAGAATCGTCAAGGTATTGGCCTCCTTTCTTAAGGGCAGGCACTTTCACGTGGCAGTGGAGGGCGTGGTCTCTACTAGTCCACGTCTAATACGAGCCGGCGTTCCCCAAGGTAGCTGCCTTTCTCCGTCCTGTTAATCCTGCTTCATCGACATCGTACTGCTGGCTCAAGGGGTCAAGCTAGCGCTGTCTGGTAACGACGCTGCGTACTTCACAGTCTCTAGGTAGTTAGGCGGTGACGAACGCGGTCTTCTTCCCGGGTGGCAATCCCGTTGGAGTTTTTCGGTGAATGCCAGGAAGACTCGGGTTACTACTACGTACTAAGTACCTTGAGACTGGACTGAGAAGGCTGAAACCCGACCGCCCGCTTCTGTTGAACGGTGTGAGGTTGTCTGTGACTAATCCAGTAAAATACCAAGGGTTCACGATAGACAAACGTGTGAACATTGAACATGCGCGCACACGTGACCGCCGCTGTGAACTTGGCGCCGGCCTGGTACGCTCTTACCTCAGCTACACTGAGAGCACGTATACAAGCGCAGGAAAATTGACCCTCCGTATCATTGTGGGCGCCATGCGATCCGTGAGCAGCGACATAATTCAAAGAGATACATATGCAAATGAAAACTTTTGATGTATCCGTGCGTCGTCTGGCGGCTGGCATGTTTGCGCGTGCAGAGGCGACAGATTGTTTGAAATCTGGCTGCTTAGCACACGTGTCCGCCGGACGCCAGACAATGCTACGCTCGACGCCTGCTGCTAATCACAGAGTCGTAACGTGGCCCCATGGCCCGGCTCGTATACTACAACCTTTAATGGTTACCCCATGCCCTGCCCGTAGTCACGGAGAGCCAATGCAACCTTTGTCAGAAGATATAAAAATACCTTGACTCAGATTTTATCGCGACCTTATCAGTAGCTTAACAAAAGTTGACAGGTATATCTACGTAGATTGCATTACACATGAAAGAGCTGCTATTGCTCACAGCTCAACAAGTTCGCTGCCCCACTTCACTTTAGCTATTCTGTTGTATTCCGAGTATAAAAACGATTTCAAGAGACTGGTGCCGTTAATCGGAGACGCAACCAGCCACCACCGGTGTACTTTTGAGAAAGGCGACCGTTTTATTCACTCAACCTCGCTGCCCAATCGGCAACGGGTGTTGACATGCAGCAAGAACTGAGACGTGTTCAAGGGGTTGCTCGCAAAACATTGATTATTGTAGTAGATTGTCATCCAGAATATCCTCAGTGTAGTGGCGTCAAATGTAGAATTAAATTCTAGTTTGCAGTCTCTAATTTGCAAAAGCTAAATACTCACCTGGACTAGAAATAAGACTTACTAATATTTAAAATTCTTAAAATAATTATAATGATAACGAACCCTTATAATAAATATACTAAAAATCAGTCAAAAGTACAATTTAAAATATTCTCACCTCCTAATTCCTTCAGGAAGCTAGCACCTTTGTCCCAGGACAAGACACTTTCGAACAATTTGCATTCATCCGCTTCTTTCATTTTCATGTAGTATGTAGAAATTGTTTTATTCCATGTAGCATCTTCATCCCCCAGCAAACTGTCCAGAATATTCATTATAGCCGCCCTTAAATCTTCTGCCAAGCGCTTTTGACCTTCGGTTTTCATTTTAACATGATTTTTAGCTAGCAGTCTTCTCGATACTTCTTCGCACACTCTATCCCGATTGGGGAATGTAATTTTCAAAATGCCGGAAAATAGTTCACGATCCCCATGATACGAAGACAAATCTTCAGTCCACCGAGGTTCCTTCGGATGAGAAGCATCCTTGGTAGGACTATTTGACTCTTCACGGAAACTATAATTCCAATTATTAAATTCTTCATTGTCCTCATTGGGTTTTATAACATCTTGATGGCTTTCACTATTATCAGGAAGCTCATTCAAGCGCTTAACAATCTCTTCTCTTGATAGCATATCAAGAGGCACAGGAGATCTTTCATCATCGTCATAGTCAGTGGAGTGCATATACCTGTCTTCGTTGCTGCGTATTTCTTTCTCAAATCTTTCTATCTGTTTGTGTCTCATTCCTATGTCAAATTCATCGTGATTGATTTGGTCTGTGTCACGTCTAAGTTCTCGTTGGGGTTGTTTCCAGGTGTCGCTAGTTAGTTTGCGTTTTTCATGTCCAGGCCAACATGGTGGTGGAGGGGCCTCATCAAGACTTGGAGATCGATATTTCTGATGACTCAATGGTGATCTGCTGCGTCCTGCTGCTTGAACACGTGGCCTGTAACGAGCTGGTGACTGAGATCGCGATCTCCGAGTCGGTGGACGAAGAAGTCCCGTTGAATAATCTTCTTTACGATGCATTATGCTGTATGCATCCTTAGCTCTTGCAGCGTCGCGGTGTTTTAAGAACTGTTCTTCATGCTCCCAATTTTTTTTAGAAGAGTCACGGCTACCTTGATACATAACTTCTTTTGGAGCCTGCAAATTAGAAATGTTCTTGGTCTATAACACACCTACATATAAAATATCACCTATGTTTATGAGACTTTTACAACAAAATAAATAAAACTCGTGACGTGAGTGAGTTGACGTAGTGCAACTTATGGCAAACTTTTGGAGTAGGTACGATACAGCGCACCTAAATACCCGAATTATCCACGATAGGCCTTCGGGTTAGATAAGAAGCTCCAGTTGATTTTGAAGCACGATTCTTCATCTGGAGGATTTTTGTTCATAGCCAAAGAGACTAATCAACTCTTAATAGTCGGTTATTCATTTTGTTGCAATACTGGTTATATGACGGCTCAGTTAACATTTATCACATTATTATATATTGCGGTCACCTGAACATCAATATTTTAATTAGAAGTTATCATTAACACACCCCTGGAACACGAAGGTCTAAGATGACGATGCTGCTGAAGATGATTCCAGAACATCAATCTGGAGAATAAGACTACTGTGGCCCGCGTGACTGCCCGGGGAGTATTTTACCATAGCATAACATATGTAGAAAAATAATATTTGTTAATTAAACATAGAATTGTCTACTATGTTCTTCGTGGTGTTCACACTTGTGTCTACATCTTCATTATGTATGCCATGATGCGTTTAATTTGGCGCCTTAGTGCACATCAAAATGTTATTAAAACCGTATTTACCACCTGTGCGTTGGGTATGAAAGCAGTTGAACTGGTCAATGACAAAGTGACATTATACGTTTTCTTCTATTTACTATATTAAGTCGTATGAAGCGGTAATCTACTTGTAGATACAAATTCGGTTGGCAAGTAACGAAAATACTTTTTATGTACCTATTATAGTTTAGACATTGATATGCGGTAGGTTCTAGAGTGTGAACTGCTTTTGGAAAATGCAGATTGGGATGACTGCGTTAAAAAGTTAACCGATGTATGTGGCGTGTTGATCGATTGTATGAATCATGACAGCCAGCAGTATTTAATTTATTTAATTTGTTTATTTACACGAAGCGAAGCTCAAACCTCAGATGCTTGTTTGTCTAAGGTGGAAGGTAAAAACTGTAAGTTCTTAGTCGTTTCTCATTGTTCTTAATCAGATCAACTATACGTATTCTTCGCTAATCCGCTGCCTGATAGAAGTGCTGCTTGATTGGTTGTTCACCTTATGAAAGTAGTACTTCAGTATTTTTTATTTACTTACACGAAGCTTAAAGCTTGGAAGATTGTTTAGTCAAAGGAAAAACTGTAAGTACGGACATCATGATTCTAGATTTTATCATTGCTCGTTGCTGAAGCAGGTTAACCTTATGCCTTCATCAGAGAACCTCATCAGAGAACCGCTGGATTGATGCGCTGAACAGTTATGCGGGAGTCGGGTTTAGTCGCGAAGCCTAAACCTTAGATGTTTGTGGAGTCGATGAAAAACTGTAAGTACGGGCATCATGATCCTAGATTTTATCATTGCTCGTTGCTGAAGCAGGTTAACCTTATGTCTTTATCAAAGAACCGCTGGATTGGTGATCTGAACAGTTGTGCGGGAGTCGGATTTAGTCGGAAGCCTAAACCTTAGATGTTTGTGTAGTCGAAGAAAAACTGTAAGTACGGACATCATAATCCTAGATTTTCTCATTGCTCGTTGCTGAAGCAGGTTAATCTTATGTCTTCATCAGAGAACCGCTGGATTGCTGCGCTGAACAGTTGTGCGGGAGTCAGATTTAGTCGGAAGCCTAAACCTTAGAGATGTTTGAGTAGTCGAAGAAAAACTGTAAGTACGAATATAATACTCCTCAATTTTCTCATTGCTCGTCGCTGACGGAGGTAAACTGTATGTCTTCATCAGCCGACCGCTGGAGTGCTGCGTGATCAGTTGTGTGGGAGTCGAATTTAAAGCTGCTCTGCCACATGAGCAGACGAAGTCTCAACCTTGGAGGCTTGTGTAGTCGAAGAAAAACTTTAAGTACGAATATAAACTCCTCAATTTTCTCATTGCTCGTCGCTGAAGGAGGTGAACTGTATGTCTTCATCAGCCGACCGCTGGAGTGCTGCGTTGATCAGTTGTGTGGGAGTCGAATTTAAAGCTGCTCTGCCACATGAGCAGAGGAAGTCTCAACCTTGGAGGCTTGTGTAGTCGAAGAAAAACTGTAAGTACGAATATAAACTCCTCAATTTTCTCATTGCTCGTCGCTGAAGGAGGTAAACTGTATGTCTTCATCAGCCGACCGCTGGAGTGCTGCGTTGATCAGTTGTGTGGGAGTCGAAATTAAAGCTGCTCTGCCACACGAGCAGACGAAGTCTCAACCTTGGAGGCTTGTGTAGTCGAAGAAAAACTGTAAGTACGAATATAAACTCCTCAATTTTCTCATTGCTCGTCGCTGAAGGAGGTAAACTGTATGTCTTCATCAGCCGACCGCTGGAGTGCTGCGTTGATCAGTTGTGTGGGAGTCGAATTTAAAGCTGCTCTGCCACACGAGCAGACGAAGTCTCAACCTTGGAGGCTTGTGTAGTCGAAGAAAAACTGTAAGTACGAATATAAACTCCTCAATTTTCTCATTGCTCGTCGCTGAAGGAGGTAAACTGTATGTCTTCATCAGCCGACCGCTGAAGTGCGGCGTTGATCAGTTGTGTAGGAGTTTAAAGCTGCTCTCATGTGGAGCAGAAGAAGTCTACACCTTGGATGCTTGTGTAGTCGAAGAAAAATGTCTTCATCAGCCGACCGCGAGGGCTGCGTTGATCAGTTGTGCGGGAGTGGCATTTGAAGCTGCTCTGCCACACAGACTACCGCATCGCTTTTTAGTTTTGGCCTTGTACTTTTTCGGCCACAATAAGCTTTTCTATCTTGATGGTATGACCCTTGAGCTGTGTCATTCATAAACCAAATCATTTAGTAGAAAGATACAGTATGTAGCTGCTAGTGGTCTCAAACCATTTCTAGTATAAACATATTGGTGCCTTGAGTATTCCAGGATATTATTAACATGGTCAATATTAAATGCAGTCTATTTTAGTGCATTTTGGTTTTTACCTTTATTTCTAGATTTGCTCTAGTTGATTATTATTTGACGTCAGCTTACCTGAGAAGGATTGCAGATTTTGTTGCTTTAACTAGCCCTTTCTATTTCAGCTGTAGCTCCTGTAAAGTTGATGTAAAACAGACGAAGATCGTCTGTTTAATCTTAATTGTTTTGATGCACAGTCCCATATCTTTATGTGCACAACGAATATCTGCTGTTTCACTAGCATATTCTAGATTGGAAAGTTAGACCAATTTGATGCCGCTTTGCCAACCTTTTAGGGTTTTGTCATAATGTTAATGCCCTCGTATTAAATCAAATATAATCCTTGCCGTACAGAAAATGAGTGCGTCTTGCAAAAAAATCTTACAAACTTTTTATAAAGTCCTTATAAACTAAGAAGAAGGAAGCATGATGTTCTATCAGAATAGGTCTTTAAGGATGTCATCAGCAAGACAGATCTTACGCTAAAAATTCCGACATTTCTGACGATTGCCATAAATGTTTATGTATGTAATAATATCATCAGTCATCATCACGACCGTTTCCCTTTCGGGATGGTCAGAAACCACGCTTATAAATAAGCAGATTCACATTTAGCCAACTTTATACTTTTTATGTATGTAATGTCTTCACATATACAATTAATTTTCATTTAGGTCACTATTCAATTAACATATTAACACTTCACTACCTATGTACCCAAACACATAGACCACTTTGTTTATAAACTATGAATCAGTAACTATCATCATATAACATTTTTTTCCAAGGCTCATTGACGTCTCTCAAAAATTAAGTTTCCTAATTCAAAGGGGAAATGCTGCTAGTGTATTGGGCACCATGCCACAAGATAGCGATTTGGATGAGCTATTTTTTCTGTATGTATTTTTATTTCCTATGTATTATTATTTTGTAGGTTAAATTTAGATTTTGTTTTAATATAGTTTATTTAATATTGTAATTCTTTTAAATTGTTTGTATATTACTTCGAATAAAATTTACGATTTAAAAATTCATATAACATTGCCTACCATTCATTTATAACTCTTTTTTAGACACCAAGTTTAAATAGGAACATGAAACTTGATATGACAACGATAAACCCAAAGAGAAAATAAATATAAATTAATTTAAAGTGTTCTCTTAGCAAACAAGAAGACAACTTAATATAACTCTGATACCACATAATAAATGAGAATACAAATATAAAAAAATATGTGGAAACATGAATAATAACCTGTAAATAGGAAATACCACACAATTAACACTTTTACATTAAAATTAGGGATGGGCCGAAGTTCGGCTGAACATTCGGTAAAACGGAATAATAAAATGACTGAGCTGTAGGTAATTAAATCACTCAAATATTACCTATGGACTATTCTTCAAATGATGACTATTAAATTATAATGATTGTCTGTATTATGTACATATGTCTATTAATTTAAGTAATTATAAAATTTCAAGTAGGTATATAAAATAAGACATTGTATAAGACAGGTGAATTAATTAAAAACATTTCTTGATGTTTAATTACCTTTTATTATTTTAGTGAGACAAAAATAATTAAAAATGTTTTTTTTTTTGTTTCCTCCACCGAGTGTGATGTAGGATATATTTTGCACTGCTAATAGCGCTGAATGTTTAAGTACGAGTATCAACTAAAATTGTAGCGAAGACTGCTCCCCAAGATACAACATAATGGTTTGGGGAGCAGAGTTCTGTATCTCTTTCTTGCTTACTTGTTTTGATTATTTTTTTCCTGTACCAAATTTTGTAACTCAATTTACTTTTGCTTCAATAAACGATTTTTACTTTACTTTAAAATAGTAACAATAAACCCCTCATTCCGAATCGCGCTCAGAGCGCTTAGAACGATTATGACACTGACCGTCGTTCCGAATCAAACATCGCGATTTGGATGCTCAGAGCGTGATATCAATTCGGAACGGTCTAAATCACATTTTCATTCATAAAATGTTCGTTTTTTTTTTAAATGCATGGAAGATAAATTGCGGATTCCATATCTTTGAGTATGAATACTAACAAATATACATCTCTCGGTTTATTCATCTTTATATGTGTAAAGTTTAATATTATTAACTTATTTTGGTCTTTTAAAATACTTTGCCGTGTTACAGACATTTTTTTTCACTTCCTACTTAAAGATTTGTTTTAGAAGTAATATACAAACAGTATAAACGAATTACAATATTAAATAATTTAAAAGAAAACTTAATTTAAATAAACTTGAAAATGGCGCGCGACATAATGACAAAAAACTGACAACGCTCAGAGCGATCTACCTCGATATCGTCAGCAGTCTATACGCGAGAAATAATGTTATTTGTGACGTTACACAGCTTGTCAAAACAGTTTAAGCGCGTATCGGAACACCTTAAGCGTGCTAAGGTTACTATTATCGCGTATCGGAACGAAGGGTAAGTAAGTTGCTAATTTGAACTTTTGTCTATTTAAAAAAGTAAATCGAATCACTGATATGCAACGAAATTACTCTCTATCTCTATCATCTAGTGTCTTGTTTGTTTGTTTGTTTGATTAAATTCTTTATTGCACAAATTAAATGTATATAGGCGAGCTTAATGCTGTAGGGATTTTCTATCAGTCAACCTTGGGAGTGTAAACTGTTTATTGTAAATTAATTATTTGTGTCCTGTTATTTTGTCAAAAAAAAATCGAAGTTATACCGAAGTTTCAATTCCAGTACCGAATGTTCGGCCGAAGTTCGTACTCGGCATAATCCACATTCGTCCCATCACTAATAAAAATGACTTACCAAGTTTTCATACGCAGGCCTTGCAATTTGATCCTTTTTGACTTGAGTAAGTTGGTGGATGTTTTTTCCTATAAAGGTTGTAGCTGGTGAGTACCTTGAAAATAAACCTACATTTAATAATATAATATAACAATAAAGGTGTAATATAGTTTGGAGATACTGGAAATAAGACAACGCCATTTCTTCTTCAGACAAGTGTCGCGGGTGATAGATAGATAAATTCTTTATTGCACAAAAAATAAAACATTTTACAGTACATAGGCGAGCTTAATGTCTAAAAACATTATCTAACAGCTAACCTTTAGGAGAAGTGAGCAGGGATTGTGGATGCCCGACCACTAATGTTTGACAATAAGTTTAACTAAAATGAAATAATAATAATAAAGCTATGGTACTTATCTACCGATATATACATAACACATAATTATACTTACTACATACTATGTAATAAAGAAAAAATGTATATTTTTTCATTACAGCCCCTAGAACACAGCGTCCTAGACCTCCACTGCTAAAGATGGGCCTTCCAGAACATATATCTGGAGAATTTGGCCTACACTCGCCATGCTGGCCAGACGACTTGGCGTGAATATGATGTCAATTTTTTATGACAATTTATTATCGATTCCACAAGTTAGTATTAGTGGAACCGAGACCGACGGCTTAACGACGGGAACGGTGGTGTTGTAAATCTATCACAAATGTACGTAAGAAAAGTGTATTTTCCATTGGTACATGCCGGGGGGGGGTTTGAACTGACCTTTGTAGGATTTAAGGACCGCATTCTTACAACTAAGCCACCACCGCTCAGAAAAAAAAAATAAAAAATATATATATATATATATATATATATATATATATATATATGTACAAATAATACTATCTATAATACATACAATAATATACGGGTGGAGAAACATTGTTTAAGCATCTCACACCCGTATTCTAAAATGATTACTCAATGGCTCCTCCACTCAATTATTCCTACCAGCTGTAAAACGGAGGGAAGTCACTGGCTCGAGGAATTCAAATTCAAGGGACATTGCGAAGATAAAACCCTTCATGAAATGTTAAAGTTATTTTCGGCTAATACGGCCTCCGTGGTCTAGTGGTAACAAACGTTGCCGTGAATTCGGGAGGTCGTGGGTTCGATTCCCACCGGGGGCAAGTTGTACATTGTATAATTTGTCTCGGTCTGGGTGTTTATATGTATAATATGTATATATTTACAAAAAAAAAAAAAGTATAATATGTAGTTTATCAACCATCTAGTTTCCGTAACACAAGCCTCGCAGCTTACCACGGAAATTAGATGGCGCTGTGTGACCTGTCTGGAAATATTTATTTATTATATTTATATTATTTAAACTTTTATTTCTTTTATGTCAAAGTCCAGGGAAAAGTCAATGGCAAGAGATGGTGGAGTGACCAGTTCAAGGTTGCGATGGACTTCTCCCTACCGGAGTGCACTAGGAAAGCTGCAGTGAGCAAGGAGTGGCGACGGCTTAAGCGTGCCACCACGACCACTCTAAAGAGTGTCGCGACTAAGAATATTTAGGGGCTTTCAAATATCAATTTTAAAACCTACCTTGTTTTTTTCGCTGATGACTCTCTTTTACCCTCAATTAAACCACGACTGATTAAATCCTCTTTTATCCACGGTTCAGGTGACGAACTTTTACTTCGTAGTACGCGCGTTCTTTTTAACGCCAAATCACTTTGTATAGTTGAGTGTTTCCTTTCATTGGATCGCCCGTGGCGCTCATTGGATCGCCCGTGACGCTCATTGGATCGCCCGTGACACTCATTAGATCGCCCGTGACGCTCATTGGATCGCCCGTGACGCTCATTGGATCGCCCGTGACGATCATTTGATGAACGATTTCCTCTCGGAGGCGACCCTCTTCTTTCATTCGGTGAATAATTATTTCGTCTCATTTGTCTATTTGGTGAATGACGATACTTGTCTGTCGGTCTGCGAGGTGGCGAATGACGTCTTTTCGAGTCATTTAACGGTTTTGGAGACAATAATTTTCTTCCCCTTAAATCTGTTATCTTTAAATCACTTCTTCTGTCAGTCAAGCTTCTAAATGGTGACTTTTGCCTTCCAGATACTTTTAGCGACCCTGTTGGCGGTGATTTTTTCCTTCCCCCAGTAAAGTCGCTGTCTTTGGATGAATATTTGTTTCTTTCCACTTCAATTGGTCTTCCTTTATGTCCCTCCTCAACAAACGCATTGCATTCTTGCACAATTGGCACTCTTAAGTTACCTTCATTCTGGGACATGTTAATTTTGGGCTGGCGAGGTTGCCCAGGTTTATTTCCCTGATTGAATCCAGGGTTTGGTTGTTGTGGGTTGTTGAATTGTTGCTGTTGGTATTGCATTTGCTGTTGAGCTACTTGCATTGAGGACTGAAAATTATATTAAACTTTTCAAACTGTCACACACAATCATATAGTAATTTTAAAATTTTACGGATGTTTACTGGATTTATTTGCTATATCAGCCTATAGGCCAGACATCTTAGTGTTTTCTTGGAACTTGAAAAAAGTTATCCTTATTGAACTTACCGTTCCGTGGGAATCAAATATTCCAAAAGACCACAACATGAAGTCGAATAAATATTATGATCTCACAGAAGAAATGATCAGGAACAGGTTCAAGACTCAGCTTTACGCAGTGGACGTTGGTGCGAGAGGAGTTTCAGAAAAATCTTTGCATCACTTACTGAAAGAATTGGGCCTAAGCAGGTCTGCAGAAGATACATTTATGGAACGAGCCTCCAAGACGGCATTAACGGAATCATACAGTATTTGGTTGGGTAGGGAGAGAAGTAGAATGGTGGATGGTGAGCGTATTATCGCGCAATAAAAAAAAAGGAGGCCTCCTTTTCTTAAACCAGCCTATTGTCGATCGCAAGCCCGAGACACCATTCTTCTCATCTCTTAACCACACACGATGGACCCGGCACCCGCACGGTGAATCCATGGAAGGCTTAAAAATTTGTCTTCCCTCTCTTCTGAATCTTTACATACAATATATATACAAGTGGATGGTGAGCGACTTGTTGCGCAATAAAATAAAAAAGGAAAATTTCTTTATAAACCAGGTTTTGGTTGCAAGCCCAAAGACACCATTCTTCTCATCTCTTACCCACACACGATGGACCTGGCACACACAAGGTGAATCCGTGGAATGCTGTGACTGAACATAAGTCCAAAGTAACTGTAATTTTATTTTCTAGAAAAAGATTCCCTTCACAATAAATAATAATTTGATAACAAAACAAAACTTATTAAAATTGTATGTAACTAGGAATAACTTTACCATTTTTATAGAGTATACAATTTGTAACAACTTGTTAATATTACTAATTTTAAGCTAAAGTTGGTGTTTTCAAAAAATATATAACACATACCTCTGCCCAAGAAGCTTGTTCATATGGGACTTGGTTTGGATGTATCTCAGGTTGATTTGGATGCATTCCCTGTCGATTTTGAAGTATGCCAGGTTGATATTGATGCAATCCTGGCTGATTTTTATGCATTCCTGGTCGATTTTGATGCATTTCAGCTTGATTTGGATGCATTCCACCTTGATTTGGATGCATTCCAGCTTGATTTGGATGCATTCCACCTTGATTTAGATGCATTCTAGCTTGATTTGGATGCATTCTGGCTTGATTTGGATGCATTTCAGCTTGATTTGGATGCATTCCAGCTTGATTTGGATGCATTCCAGCTTGATTTAGAAGCATGCCGGGTTGGTTTTGGTGTTGCCCAGTTTGATATGGCCCAGGCATGTCTTGATAAGATTGTCGATTATTGTACTGTATATTAGGATCATTAAACTGGTCTTGAGGACCGTGATATCCTCGGAACTAGAAGAAATAATATAAGATTTGAATCAATGGTGGGGCGCTCATGCATGAATTTACCTGAACTAAATTTGAAAAGACATCAAAAAAGTGCTTTAGAACTTTGGAATGTGTTTACATACATACATACATATCTTCACGCCAGATCCCTTGCGGGGTAGGCAGAGACAATTGAGCGCCATTTGACACGATCACGACATACTTCTTTCGCTTCGTCGACATTCATTAACCTCTTCATACATGCCCTTTGGTTACGAAGACTTTTTAATGCACCCTCAGTCAGTGTTTTATTTATTTGATCGCGATATGTGAGTCTCGGTCTGCCAGGGCCTCTTTTACCTACAACTTTCGCATTATATATCTGGTTCGTCAATCTTTCATCGCTCATCCTTTCAACATGCCCGAACCATCGTAGCATGCCTTTCCTTATTTTTGTCCCTATGCTTTCCTTCATACCAACCCTTTTCCGTATTTCGACGTTACGTATGCGGTCCGCCAAAATGACGCCTGTGTTTACAGATCTTTATAATTACCAATTAAATTATTTTGATTTCATTTGAATGTTAGACTAATAACCTGAATAGCAGAATATGTAAGTAAATAAAAATAATATGGGTCGAAAAAAAATAATTACATTTTGTTGTGGAGTTTGGGGCTGATTTTGTTGATAAGCATTGAACCCTGGCTGTTGTTGTTGCATTTGGTTTTGATTCCTGCCCGCATTCTTCTAAAACAAATAAAATTAAGTAAGAACACTATCATCACAACCTGTAATCCTTTGTGGCACACTGGAGACCAAACGCATGGTCCGATTATGATGATTCTCATGTCAATTGTTTTGTTTCAATCACGCAAGTGTCACTAAAGATATGACTAGTGATTTTTTTTTTAAATAAATAAATAGACATTAACTCAATTTTAGTAAGGCGAACAACCAGACGCCATATTGTGAAACATATTAAATAGGCATCTCAAAATCATATTGAGGTTTCTCTTATCATTCTATTTTAGTAATATAAATTGTAGTGTGATTTTTCAAACATGCACTGTTTCTTCTAGTATCAATAAAAATAATGGCATAGAAGTATTATCACAACCATATTGCCTTCACAGGTTCGTCAATTTCTAGAGTATCAAACTCAAGAAATATCACTAATATAATTAAACAATGGAAATATGAAATAATAATTACAAACTACTAAAAAACTATAAACTACACCTAATAATAAAACTAAACTATAAAAAATAAATATAAATGAATGATTGTGCCCAATCAGAAATGGTATCTTCGCCTTAATATCCATGGACTTTACCGCTAGACCACAGAGGCTTATGGCTTAATAGTTGCATGTCTGAAATAGATAATTCATCACTTGTTACTTACATCTTTACCAAGAGGACGGACATCCAGAACACCTCCTTCAATTTGAACACCTTTTAAACATCTTAACAATATTTTTCCTTCCTCATCATCAATACATCCAATTTTTACTTTCCTCGTCCCATCATTGGCTTCTGGATCGGTAACCAATTGGTCCAAAACATATTCAGAAATATTGCAATTTTGACTTATAATCAATTTTAATTCATAGAATTTCATCTAAAAAAAGCAATATATAATTGGTTATTAATACCTGTGACTTGTGAAAACAATACTGTTTAGGACAGTAGGTAAGTAATACTACTGATATATTTCCAAATGTATTGATTAGACAGATTGCATTTGCAATAAAAATAAAAAAATTAAAAAACTTGGTTATAGATGTGCTACAATATTATAAATGCAAGTTTGCTTTTTTTTTTTCATTTTAAATAATCACCAACTTCACTTTTTATTATTTCATTAAATATTCCAAAAGACCACACCATCAAGTCAAACCACCGCCTCCGTGGTCTAGTGGTAACAAACGTTGCCGAGAACTCGGGAGGTCGTGGGTTCGATTCCCACCGGGGGCAAGTTGTACATTGTATAATTTGTCTCGGTCTGGGTGTTTATATGTATATATTTACAAAAAAAAAAGTATAACATGTAGTTTATCAACCATCTAGTTTCCCTAACACAAGCCTCGTTGCTTACCACGGAAACTAGATGGCGCTGTGTGACCTGTTTGGAAATATTTATATAAAATTAAAAAAACTAATATTACGATTTTACAGAACAAATTATAAAGAATGGATTCAAAGAGCCTTATGCAGTGAAAGTTGGAGCGAGAGTTCCTTGAATCTTTGCACTACTTTCTGCAAGAATTGCTTGTTTTAAGCTTCTAAGACATTAGTGGAATCATACAGTGTATGGTTGGGTGGAAAGAGGAACTGAATAATGAATTATTTGTGGCGAAAATATGACGTCATCATCTGACCACGACATGTGACCCCACCATCATATATTTTTGAAATATTCTTTGGAAACCAGGGCGTCATTGTTTTAGCATGATATCATCATCATCATCATCAGCCTGTGTCTCTTCACTGCTGGATATAGGCCTCCCCCAAGGCTCGCCACTGCACGCGGTCTTTTGCAACCCTCATCCAACCCCTCAAGCCAAGTTCATCTGGCGGGGGGTCGTCCCACTCTGCGTCGTCCCGTAAGTGGTCTCCACTCCAGAACCCGTTTGCCCCATCGGTCGTCGGTTCTGCGGCAGATGTGTCCGGCCAGTTGCCACTTCAGCTTGCTAATTTTGAATGCTATGTCAGTAACTTTGGTTCTCTGACGAATTTCAACGTTTTGTATTTGTTATGTATAAGTAGATTTGTTGTTATTAGATTACCCACATGTCACTCCTTTTATTTATTATTAAAAGTATGGATGTTGTGGGTAGCACAACATACACTCATTGACAAGCAACCATGCGTTTTATTTAATAGTGGCGACGAGAATTAAAAATAATTAGATATATTTCCTGTACAAACATGGAAAACGCAAAATCAGTTAAATTCCACGAGTACCAACCGGGAATTGAAGATTTCCAACATTATGTTGAGAGACTGACCTACTGTTTCATAGCAAATGGAGTTACAGATGAAGAAGTGAAAAAAGCCAACTTTTTTACCGTTTGTGGTGCACAAGTGTATGAAACAGTGTTAGCTTTAGTCACACCACACAGTACTGCAGAAGTGACCTATAATTTCATAATACAGTCATTGTTGAGACATTACACTCCGCGGGCTAATGAAATAACAATGTCCTATAAGTTCTATAATCGCAATCAAAAGAATAATGAAAAGGTTTGCGAATATATTGCTGAGTTAAGAAAAATCAGTGTGCACTGTAATTTTGGTGACCTGGAAAGAAACCTCAGAGATCGTTTAGTCTGCGGCATGTCTGATGAGAAACTGCAGCTGGAATTATTAAGAAGAGACGCACTGAGCTACCAGCAAGTAGTGGATGCCATGCTGGCCGCCGAGAGCGCTTACCGCGACGTCAGTGCCATGCGCGCCGACCTCGTTCAACCCTCCACCTCGCGGTTGGTTGAGCCAATGGACATTGGGGCAGTTAGAGACACCGCTACACCAGGGTCTAAATACCGTTTCTGTTATCGCTGCGCGGAGAAACACAGTGGCACATGCAGGCATGTAAACACAGAATGCAGTTATTGTCACAGAAAAGGACATCTGGAGAAGATTTGTATAGCTAAACGAAAAAATGCTAATCGTAGAATTAATTATACATCAGAAAGTCCACCCGCACAAGATGATTTTCTGAATGGCATATATTGTCTTGGTGGCAGGGAACAATTATTTAGAATACCTTCTATTAATGTTGACGTCAAAATTTGTGGACTGACAGTCCGCATGCAAGTGGATTCCGGAGCGGCTTACTCTATACTTAATATGGATACCTATCATATGTTACCTAACTGGCAAAAAAATAAATTGCAACCTCTATCTATACATTTATCCACTTGGACAAACACACCAGTGAATTTACTTGGACAATTACAACTTGACATAATAGTTAATAATAAAACCTATAATTTATCTGCAATCATTGCTAAGGGAAGAGGGCCTAACTTGCTAGGTCGTAACTGGTTTAAACCTTTAAACCAGGGTTGCACAGACTTATTAATACTAGGGGCCACTCGGCCAAATCATGAACTGATAGCGGGCCGGCCGCCAGAAGTAGGTATAGGTAGTTAAAGACAATAAAGAATTGATAAAAATTTATTAAAATTAAAAAAGAAATTATTAATTTGAAGCGTGGCACTGCATAGTGCTTACAATCTTTTTTATATTTGGCTCAAATTTACTTGTAGCAACACGTAAAACTGCTTCCAAACTTTCATTTGCAAGGCGGTTTCGATTTTTTGTTTTATTATTATTTAGTATTGAAAAAGTTTGTTCACATATATAGGTAGAACCAAATAAGCTGGCACATTTCAGAGCGTTTATGCGCAACTCTTCGTACATATTTTTATCAATGCAGCGGTAAAAGTTCAGCAAGTCTCCTTCGTTGAATTTGTTGCGTAAATCTTGGTCATTTTGAATGTCGATAATTTCTAACTGCATTGACTCTGGCGCATTTTCAACTGAAATAGTGAAAGGATTGCTGAATATGTCCAACAGAGGTTTCACTTTTTTAAACTCCGAAAATCTGTCTTCAAAAGATTGAATCAAAATATCTAGCTTTTCTACATAACTGAAATTAATCGCAGTTTTGTTGAATTTTTCAGCCATTTTCTTATAATTCGGAAAATGATTATAATTTCCAGAATTCAATTGTGATCTGAAAAGTGTCAGCTTGCATTGAAAGGATGTTACATGAGCATAGAGCTGGGATATCAGTTGATTTTTGCCTTGAAGCCGTGTGTTCAAGACATTCAAATGATTTGTAATGTCAACTAAATAAGCTAAATCACACAACCAATCAGGATTTTTAAGTTCCGGGACATCCCTTTGCTTTTCCGCCAGAAATATTCCAATTTCTTCTATTAAATTTAGAAATCGTTCCAGTGTCAATCCACGACTTAGCCACCTTACTTCTGTATAATACAGTAAATCTCCGTATTCGCTTTCGATGTCATCAAGGAATTGTTTGAATTGTCTGTGATTGAGTCCTCGTGATTTTATGAAATTTACAGTCGAAACTACTACTTTCATTACATTTTGAAATTCATTTTTTTTAGAACAGAGGGCTTCCTGGTGTATAATGCAGTGAAACTGCATGAGATCTTCAGTGTTTATGTTTTTTTCTTGCAGGTGCTTTTTCAGCAAAGTAACTAGCCCGGAATTGATACCAATCATGGAAGGAGCACCGTCAGTCGCAACTCCCGATAACTTAGATAAGTCCAAATCAGTTTTTGAACACTCGTCCAAAAGTCCATTGAGTATATCAACTCCTTTGGTTTGACCTTTCAATGAACACATTCCTAATAACTCTTCGAAGACTTCAAAATCTTGAGTAACACCTCGTATGAATATGAGAAGTTGAGCTGTGGAACTAATATCAGTCGATTCGTCGAGTGCTAATGAAAAAAATTCCATGATCTTAGTTTTTTCAATTAATTGTTCCGCAATATTACCTGACAAGGACATAATTCGTCTTTGGATAGTCATACGATTCAGTTGAATTTTCTCAAACTTTTTTGCTGCTTCTGGACACATTTTCTTAGCGGCAATTTCCATGCATTCTTTTACAAAATCGCCATCATTGAAGGGGCGACTTCGCTTTGCTATCATTCGAGAAATTTCATAACTAACTTCTGTAGCCGTTTCTGAATCTTGAATGTGTTTTGTAAACATAGCTTGCTGACCAATAAGCTCCCGTTTTAAAGACAACATTTTTTGCTTTCTTAATTCGCCTGTAAACTTGGTAAAAGAAGGATGCTGCGTTTCATAGTGCCTTTTTACATTATAATCCTTTGCAATCGCAACAGAATTCTTGCAAATTAAACAAACGACTTTGTTATGCGACCATACAAAAAAGTATTTCTCAGTCCAAATTTCTTGAAACTGCCGATTTTCATCTTTAACCTTACGTTTTTTACTAGGTCCTGGCTTCTCCATGTTGCGTTCTAATCCTGGCTAGGATTAACACAGCACCTAAAAACAATTACAGTACCCACTTAAATTACCTATCCTTTTTTAAATTATCAAAAATAATTGATTAAATATTATTTCTCAGAAATTTTAAGATTTTTATACAGATTTTATCTGAAATAATGACGTAATTATTACAGTTAGAGAAATTCTTATAAAAATAGTAATTTCTTTGTTTATTTTAATATTTAGCCAACATTAAAGTTAAATTTGATTAAAATTGATTAAATAGGTAGGGAAACACTTATTAATAACAGAGTTTTACTTACGTTTTCACAACACAATTATACACGGCACTTGACGGGTTAACACTGCAACAGGAAATCTACGTTGAATGTGGATCAAAATATATGACACCGGCTAGTCGAGTTAAAATCTACACTAGAACTATTGCCTCCCAAAAACACTAATAAACTGCACTTATTCTCAATCACTTATTACTTCGCTTTGTATTTTCGCGCTTATTTCTTTCTGTTGTTGACACTTCACTCAAATGAAAAGCGAACTGTTCGGCCGCTGCGGTTAACGTGATTTTTATACCGCGCAAACGACTCTGGAAGCTTCGTGTAGATACGCGAGCAATCGGGAATACGGGACTATATCTATCTCGCTTGCTCACCGCGCTAGAAAATTCTTGATTTCTATAGCGAGCGATGTTACTTGACTTAGCAATTTTGGGCGCTAGATTCAAATTGCGCGCGCGCGAGTTTCACATTACTTTTCGAACATATTTTTTTTTTGTTTTATTCTGGAATAGAATTCAATATTTTTCGAATGCACGAGAGTATTATTTTTGCTGTCGGCGGGCCACCAGTATTCGACCCACGGGCCGCATGCGGCCCGCGGGCCGCGGTCTGTGCATCCATGCTTTAAACATTACCGTCTCCAACGTAAACGTGGTCCGGGAGTCACAACAATGTGAGGACCTCATCAAGAAATATTCAAGAATATTTGAAACGGGCCTGGGTACCTACCGAGGTGAACCGGTATCAATTACACTTTCACCAAATGCATTGCCTAAATTTGTCAGAGCCCGACCAGTGCCATATGCACTTAAGGAACGGGTAGGAAATGAAATTGATCGATTAGTAGCTGAAGGAGTACTCAAACCTGTGGCATATTCAGACTGGGCTACACCTGTAGTTCCAATTGTTAAAAAGAATGGTGACATAAGATTGTGTGGTGACTACCGCAGTACTGTAAACCAAGCTACTGAATCTGACACATACCCCATGCCTACAGCCAATGAAATATTTGCTTTACTTGCCGGTGGACAGTATTTTACAACTTTAGACCTTGATCGAGCATATACACAAGTACCAGTCACAGATAATACATCAAAATTATTAACTCTAAACACATGCAAGGGCCTATTTTCAGTTCACCGTTTAGCTTTTGGGGTAAAAGCTAGTCCGGGAATCTTTCAAAGAATCATGGCTTCACTTCTTGCCAATATTCCCGGAGTGGCAGTCCTACTTGATGACATTATAATAACTGGCCATACCTATGAGCAAATGCAGGACCGATTGGACAAGACATTGCACCAAATAGCAAAAGCTGGTTTACGCCTGAATAAACACAAATGTAAATTCGCACAAAACAGAGTAGAATTTTTAGGATTCATAGTGGACGCTGAGGGAATACACCCAGCACCAAGCAAAATAGAAACTATTATGAACACACCACCACCAAAAAATGTTCATGAACTGCAGGCTTTTCTTGGGCTGTATAATTTTTATGAAAGATTTGTACATCATAAAGCAACAATTATGGAACCTATGTAGAATAGGCTATTAGACAAAAAAGAACATTGATATTGGACAAATAAAGAACATTCATCATTTGACTTAGCAAAAAATTTACTGACTTCAGACATTACTTTAACTCATTATGATACTAATAGAAAGCTGATGTTGACATGTGATGCCTCTGAATATGGTGTTGGTGTGGTTCTGGCACACATAATGGACAATGGGGAGGAAAAACCGGTAGCTATGGGATCTAGAACACTTCATACACATGAAAGGCGGTACTCCCAACTAGACAAAGAGGCGGCAGCTATTCTTTTTGGCATACAAAAGTTTCACAATTATTTGGTGGGTCGTAGTTTTACAATAATAACTGATCATAAACCGCTGTTGGGCATATTCAGCCCCAACAGAAAAATGCCAGATTTACTATCACCTAGACTAGTCAGAATATGCTTGGCATTATCCGCACACAATTATGATATACAATATAGACCAGGAGACAAAATTGCAAATGCTGATGGTTTAAGTCGCTGGCCATTACCAGTAGCAGCTACAGAAGCAGACCTACCTGAGGAAATACTATTAATGGCAGAAACCCCACAAGATCTGCCATTTGGAAGTAAAGAGATTGCCAAAGAAACATCTGGAGATCGTATACTGAGCCAAATAGCAAATTTTATACTAAAAGGCTGGCCAGCACGGGTACAAGATAAAGATTTACACACATTTTGGTTACATCGGATGGAAATGAGCATTCAAGATGGATGCATTTTGCTGGGAACGCGCGTGGTCCTGCCGCCCAGCATGCGCTCTGCGGCGCTGCGCTTACTTCACCGTGCGCACAGCGGTATCGTTCTTACCAAAGCACTTGCCCGCAGCTACATATGGTGGCCACACTTAGACCGAGACATCGAGACAACTATACAAAATTGCTCAAGCTGCCTCGAAAACCGAAACATGCCTACAAAGACAACCCATGAATGGATTTCCCCATGTAGGCCATGGTCACGAATTCATGTTGATTTTGCTGGACCGTTCCAAAACAAAACATTTCTGATTGTCGTAGACTCATATTCGAAATGGCCAGAAGTACGCGTCGTTAGTTCCATGACATCAGCTACGACAATACAACATCTAAGATACATTTTTGCTCAGCATGGTCTGTGCGAAACATTAGTATCTGACAATGGAACACCCTTTGTGTCAAAAGAGTTTGAAGATTTTCTTATTTCAAACAAAATTAAACACATCACATCAGCACCATATCATCCAGCGACGAATGGCCAAGCCGAGAGAATGGTACAAACGATAAAAACTAAACTTAAAAAGATGGAAGATGTACCATGGGATGTCAAATTACCAAATATATTGTTAATGTTACGTTCGACACCAAGCTCTGCTACACAAAAGAGTCCAGCGGAATTACTCATGAACAGGCAGTTGCGAACACTATTTGATACACTTCATCCAAATAACACAAAAAATAGAAAAATTGAGCAGCAGGTCATCAATAACGCGCAAAGGAGAATCCGAGAAACAGGTATAGGAAAACGGGTCATGTATAGAAATTACAGAACTGGTCCAAGATGGTTAAGAGGAAGAATAAAAGAAAAAGAAGGACCATCAAGTTATAGAGTAGAAACAGAAGATGGAGAAATAATACATAGACACATTGACCAATTAGTTATAATAAAAGAAAATGGAACTGAGGAAGTTACAGATATAGAAGAGAAGAATCTGGAAGGAGAAAGGGAAGGAGACATTCAACAAGAAGAAATTATTCAAATACCTAGCAGTGAAGAATGGGAACAGATTTTAGGCATTCCGAAATAAACTAATTTAGGCAAGCTGAGAAGGAAGGAAACTCTTTATAATAACTCTTTTTTTATATCACTTTTGTTACATTGTTTTATTATTAGCTTATCCTATGGGGGAGGAATGTTATGTATAAGTAGATTTGTTGTTATTAGATTACCCACATGTCACTCCTTTTATTTATTATTAAAAGTATGGATGTTGTGGGTAGCACAACATACACTCATTGACAAGCAACCATGCGTTTTATTTAATAGTATTCTATCCATCAGAGAAATACCAAGCATAGCTCTCTCCATAGCTCGCTGAGCGACCTTGAATTTGTGAACCAGGCCCACTGTCAGTGTCCACCTCTCTGCTCCGTGCGACATTACGGGGAGGACGCACTGGTTCAAGACTTTTGTCTTCAAACACTGTGGTATGGACGATGAGAAGATATGTCGAAGTTTCCCGAATGCCGCCCATCCTAGCTGAATGCGTCTGTCGGCTTCTTTGCTTTATTTAGCACGATATGCGGCCGGCTAAAGGATTTAATTGCCGACACAGAGCTAGTAAATCTATAAGAAAATATTGGATCTATATACTAAAGCTGGGTATTAAAATCGTCTAAAACTGTCTTCCACCTCTTACCACAATATTGATAAAACCTATGTATTACTTGGTTTCCTCGCCAAGCCGTCTGGCCCGCGTGGCGAGTGTAGGCCAAATTCGTTCTGGAAGGCCCATCTCCAGCAGTGGAGGTCTAGGACGCTGTGTTCTAGGGGCTGTGATGATGATAACTTGGTTTAGGTCAAGAGATGTTTAGAGTGTCTGTGCATAATGCACAGAACAACCGGCAAAGTTTTTATTTGCTGTAGCAAGTCAACTTTAAGATAATTACAAAAAGCTTAAGTCTTAGGTAGGCTGGAACTTAGTAAACATTACCTTTTTAGGGATGCCATGGATTGTAAGCATCATCTTGACGCACTTGATTGAAACAAATTACATCACAATCACAGACAAAAGTTATTCCTTTATAGTTAGTTTATTTATTGAGCCAGAATCTGAAAACAAAATGGCTGTCCCACAGATTATTCGAAGCGTTCCGAGACGCGATAATAGTAACCTAAGCAGCTTGGTGTTCCGATACGCGCTCAAACTGTTTTGCCAAAGCTGTGTGACGTCACAAATGAAATCATTTCTCGCGCTCAGACTGCTCACGATATCGAGGTAGATCGCTCTGAGCGCTGTCAGTTTTTTGTCATTATGTCGCGCGCCATTTTCAAGATTATTTAAATTAAGTATTCCTTTAAATTATTTAATATTGTAATTCGTTTATACTGTTTGTTTATTACTTCTAAATCAAATCTATAATTAATATTTAAGTAGGAAGTGAAAAAAAATGTCTGTAACACGGCAAGTTATTTTAAAAGACCAAAATAAGTTAATAATATTAAACTTTACACATATAAAGATGAATATACCGAGAGATGTAAAGGTTACTATTATCGCGTATCGGAACGATGGGTATGTCGCGCGCCATTTTCACTGAGCGCGATTCGGAATGAGTTATTCCGAATCGTGCTCAGAGCGCTTAGAACGAATATGACACTGACCGTCGTTCCGAATCAAATATCGCGATTTGGATGCTCAGAGCGTGATATCAATTCGTAACGGTCGAAATCACATTTTCATTCGTAAATGTTTTTTTTTTTTAAATGTATAGAAGATAAATTGCGGATTCTATATCTTTGAGTATGAATACTAACAAATATACATCTCTCGGTTTATTCATCTTTATATGTGTAAAGTTTAATATTATTAACTTATTAGATCTTTTAAAATAAATTGGCCGTGTTACAGACATTTTTTTTCTACTTCCTACTTTAATATTAATTATAGACTTGTTTTAGAAGTAACATACAAACAGTATAAACGAATTACAATATTAAATAATTTAAAAGAAAACTTAATTTAAATAAACTTGAAAATGGCGCGCGACATAATGACAAAAAACTGACAGCGCTCAGAGCGATCTACCTCGATATCGTGAGCAGTCTCAGCGCGAGAAATGATGTCATTTGTGACGTCCCACAGCTTTGGCAAAACAGTTTAAGCGCGTATCGGAACACCTTTAAGCGTGCTTAGATTACTATTATCGCGTATCGGAACGACAGGTACGTCATAATTGTTCTAAGCGCTCTGAGCGCGATTCGGAATGAGTAGCTTGAGTTTGCCGTTTCGTAAAGATTTGTTAGATTCGGTTTTTTTCGGGTTTTAGTTTTGTTTGATTGTGTTTATCGTATTGCAATACAATTTACTGTAGCTCCAATATACGTCGTTTTAAATAAATAATCATTATTTACCGGTGTGTGAGTAAAAAAGTAATTCCAAAGATGGCTTATACATATATACATTAGCAACTAGGAAAGATATCTATAATTTTCTCTCTTAAACTAATTGCTATTTCAGGAACACTCACTGTAAAATAATTTGAAGAACTGAAGAACCATCAATATGATTTTGATTGTCAACAATTTGCCCAAGCTTGTAAGTTTTATTTTCAAATTTAACCTTAAATTTCTAAAGTTACTAGTTCAAGTTAAACTATAACATTATAATCTAAGATCAACTTATAAGAAGCATCATGCTGATACGTGGCATGCTCTACTGCAGTCCAAGATGTGTGCTCAAACCATGCACACCGTCACAAATTGGTCTGTGTTTTTTTTATTGATTTCATTATTACACAAATTCGAAAGTTAAGTTTTATATACATCTGTCTCTATTATCTAGTGGTTAAGTCTATAGATTTAGACGTGGAGGTACCAGGTGCAATTCCTGGTTAGGGCACAATACAATAATTCTTTTGTTATATACATCAATAATTAAACCAATCCAAACCTATCATATTTTTGTGGGCAACACTATAATCACGCTAAAGATGCTATACTTGCTGCATTAGAAGCTATTATAGGAAGGACTCTACTTTCAGTACCAGATTGGAGAGGGTTGAGGGGGAGGGGTCAGGCACCACATGTAGCTTGTAAAAGTTATGTAAATCAAATTTTACAGTATTAAACATAATAAGTCTGTATACTATTTTATTAAACCTGATTTGATCTGGTACGGATATAAAAGTTAAGCCCTATTATATGATATACGAGGGGCGTTCAAAATATTCTCGGTATTGATACGTTACAACCTCTTTTATATATATATTTGTTACTGGCCGCTAAGATTCATCCATTGACATTAAAAAAAAGTAAAATTGGAACCGAGATGTTCTTTTGTTTTTCTGCAATTGCCGAACAAACATGAACACCATGAGCGAATTAACAATTTTAACGAAATTAGAGCACCGATCCGTCATAAAATTCTTGACAAAACAGGGTAAAAATCAAAAAACCATAAAAGAGGAAATGGATTGTGTTTACCGTGAGTCTGCTCCTTCTTTATCTACTATTCAAAAATGGTCAAGCGAATTTAAGCGTGGAAGGGAGAGTATTGAAGATGACCCTAGACCTGGCCGGCCTGTAGTGGCTACCTCACAAGAAAATATTGATAAAGTGGAAAAACTTATATTGGAAGACTGCCGAGTGAAGGTAAAATCTATAGCTCAAGTAACCAATCTCTCTATTGGTACCGTACATGACATTATACATGACCATCTTAATATGTCAAAAGTAAGTGCAAGATGGGTTCCGCGAATGCTGACGCTTCTTCAAAAGGATATGCGTGTGGCTTGCTGTTCAGATTTTATCGACCTGTGTGGTGAAAATCCCGATGAGGTGCTGCAAAAAATAGTTACTGGAGATGAAACCTGGGTTCATCATTATGACCCAGAGAGCAAACAGGAGTCCATGCAGTGGCACATTAAGGGTTCAGCTCATCCCAAGAAGTTCAAGGTAATCCCGTCAGCTGGCAAGGTCATGGCCACAATATTTTGGGATTGTGAAGGAGTTTTGCTTATCGATTATAAAGAAAAAGGTGTAAATATCACAGGGCAGTACTACGCTAACGTTATACGTCAATTAAGAGATGCGATCAAAGAAAAGAGGCGAGGAAAGTTAACCAAAGGTGTTCTGCTTCTGCATGACAACGCCCCTGTCCATACTGCTCATATTGCCAAGGCAGCTATTGTTGAATGTGGGTTTGAAACTGTTACTCATCCACCCTATAGTCCGGACTTAGCCCCAAGCGACTTCTTTTTGTTTCCCAATCTTAAAAAGGATCTGCGTGGAAATAAATTTTCTGACGGTGAAGCGTTGAAGACGGCCGTGGAGGAGCATTTTTACACCAAAGATAAAAAATATTTTTATGAGGGATTAAAAAAAATAATTGATCGATCTTATAAGTGTATGAACATAGGGGGGGAGTATATTGAAAAATAAAAATATCAAACTTTTCGTACTTGTTTGTTTTTATCCACATACCGAGAATATTTTGAACGCCCCTCGTATTAGTTGAGTGGCTTGTCCAGTTTGTATAAATATTAATTGAATTTTGTTAACAGATGCTGTATAAAGAAATAAAACAGCTTATTCGGGATAAATGTGGAATTACCCGTGTGCACTTGGAAGACCTCTGTGAGGGTACCAATGGAAAGCAGGTGTCAGTAAGCTTGCCAGATGAGGGCGATGCTGCTATTCTCATGAGGAACTTCAACGGAATGTACCTCATGGGGAACCAGCTCTTTGTTGAGAAGAAAATTGTAAGTGTCATAGAAAAAAATACATTTGGGACAAAGCTGTGCTAGGGCCTACGGCTATTATCGTTAACTGTGATTTTTTTTTTAAATTATAAAAAATAAATAGGATAAAAATTAAGAACACAGATCGGTTAAGAGCTTCTCATTTGAAAAACAAAACTTCATTGGCCATCCACATCAATTAATCCCTACCCTACCTAAAAGTCTTGGGCATTTCGCCTAGATTTTGACTTTTCTGACAGAGGTAATTAATCTTTGAAGATTCATTTTCAGACGACTTGGAATCAAATGCGGTATGATGTGTGGGGATTTTACTAGGAATCGAACCTGCTATAAACACTTGAAATAAAATGAGCAGCACTTATGATTGTGATGACCATTGATTCTCTGCACTTAGTCTCTTTGACCTTTGTGCGTGACCTTTACTCCGTCACCGGAGCCATCCTGAGGAGACTTGTCTGACAGACACATTCCTGAACACATTCTGAAAGAGCTCCCGCAGTCTGAAGGAACTTCAGTCTAGGCAAAGCCACACTGCAGCACTCCATGAGAACACGCACAGCCGTCTCCTCCACCACCATGCATCCTTTACACAGTGGGCTATCTGTAATGTTTAGAGTGTATAGGTGTTTATTAAAGGCATCACCCCTACCATTGTGCGAAACTTATCTTTGTTAAGGCTCAAGAGCCGTTGCATGAACCCGTCAGGGCTCAAAAGAGCTTCCCTAGACTGTCTGCAGTCTGTGGCCGATGTCCACATCTGAGCACCACTTATTGATAGCATTAGACCCAAGCAAATCTGCTGTCAGTACATTATTGGAATGAGCTTTGAAGACACCATTAGCAGTCATGTGATGTATATCAAAATGATAATAATGGATTGTTTTAATCACCCTTTCTGCATAATATAATATATAATAATAGGTCGTAGGCAGACTGATGATGGTAATTTGCCCAGTCTGCTGGGGCAGTAAAGTATCCACCGTTCGTCTGATAAACCCGATATAGTGTATCCAGACGTTTCGGTATCAGGCTTGAATTGCCATCATGCCCAGTTAAGCTGGCATAGTGTTAGGGAGTAGTGTCAGACACGAGTTTTTGATTCTAGTTGTTAAAATTCATGGACGTCGCGCGCCACTTACCATCAGGTGGGTGCAAGGTCACGTGTCATGTTAGTATATTAAAAAAAAGTGGTTTAAGCACTATAATATGCTATTTTTGGAACCAATATCATGCTCGGAATGTTAATTATAAATGTCTTGTTTTAGAACCCCTCGAAACCTTTCTACTCTGCTAACCAGTTGGCACCTAAGGACTATTCAAACCTGGTCTCCTACCCTCAACAATACATGCCATCTCAGAGAAATAACAACAATATGCCACAGGCATCCAACTACTTCAACCCGGTATGTATTTTTATTTTAGGTCTATCTGCAATCAATGCATTCACAAAATTCAATGCTGCAATCCTGCCTCAACTGTTTATGATCAACCTAGCTCTCTATGTACTATTACTGAATTAAAAAGTTAACTAAACACAAAAAAAATATACTGCAAAACAAAAAAGATCATTTAAAAAAAATTAAAGAACTGTCAAATTAATTCATTCATCCTTAAGTATAGGTTAATTGACAATTGGTATTCAGTAGTTTATTCGTTCTATATTTTACCCCCTTAACGGCAGATATTAATTTAAATGCCAAAGTCAGTTTATTGGATAAATAACATTGACATTTAAGAAAAAGAAATAAATAAGTATAAAACTTAATGTCCTATTTTAAATATTATAATTAATGTCAAATGTGAGATCATTTGACATTAATTAGTTAGCAAATTGACAATTGTATAATGAAAATTTTCAAGTAAAGCTTTCTTCAGTTGTGAATTAAATAATGGCAGAGGTTTTCCTCTGTTTCCTCTTAACATAAAAGACCATTAAAGCTGTCTGGCAATGTATCATACAATGTAGGTTGTGCTCTCCAAAATTGCATTAAAACTTGGCGATCAGTCGTAAGCTACATTTTAGTTGACACATATCATGTGAAGGTATCTAGTTTAGTAATTGATATTTAATACTCGGTGAAGGAAAGGAGCAAAAAGACAGACAATAGACTATGATTGCAATAACCTTATGCCTCATCGTCTTCCCAAGCAGTGCAGTTGTGAAACTGTGTGTTCTATAGGGTATAATAATGATAATGAGTTTTTAAAAAAACATTCTTCGTATAAATATAATGGAATCATAATATAAATAATAGATTCAACGTGGGCTGTACTACCAACCTTATAGTCTGTTCGCCAGAAGTGGATACAAAACTCAACTCATTGCTAATTGCGGCCCATGGCCATTTTCCGATAACTTGGCAACAACTGTGTGCCTAGTATCGCAATACATATCATCTCTCGTCGAACGAATTTTAGAATGTATAGAACCCAAGGAGTTCAGCTTATAATCTGTTCTGAGAGACGGTTATGATATGACCGACTTAAATGAGAATTAGAAAGCTGAGAAAACTGGTTTCTGCAGTCTTTTGAAAGTCTCGTTAAAATTTAAACCAAGCTTTAGTACCTAGGGGTTTATAAAGCTAGGTTTAACTAATATAGATATGAACAATGGGTTTGCTAGCTGTTGGAGGAGGGAAAAGACTGTGATATACTAATTTAGTTGAATGTTTCAATTAAAAGAGAGTATATCGACTATCCACAGATGAGGTCCAGGATGAAAATTCCAGGTAATATTGTAATCAAATCAATGCGTAGTCAGGCGACGTAATCGCTTATGTTGTTTTCAGTTGCCACCTTTACAGCAGGATGCTGAGTAAATCTGCAAGGTATTGGACAAATGTTGGAAAAAAAGATTGCGTTTCTACTTGAATGCTTAATGTCTCAGATTTGATGTAGTCTGGTATCAGTTAAGCATTTCAGGAAAGCTGAGCAATGAGCTGCTATAGTTAATAAAACTTAGCTTGAGCTCTGTGACAGGTGTCATCGAAAAGTTTTACTTACTGTATACAAGTTTAATAATACTTTTTGAAGTCAATGTGATAGGGACATATTAATTTTGTGTGTGGCAGTGGACATTTGCGTGCCCTTATATGAGAACAGGTTTACATTATGTTGGAACTGTAATTGCTGTACGGCCCTTACATTGCCATACACTACCGAGTTCTCTTTATACCAAGCCAGTATAGTGGATTTAAGATTCTGAGTTGACAGGGCTAATATATCTATAAGTTTGCTGTGTTTGGGCACTAAAGCTGGTAAAAAGTTGGGTTTTGTGAAAATCCTTAAACTGCACCAAATGCGAATACGATTGGCATATTTTCACCTAATAGTGTCTTCGGACGGTGAAATGAAGACATCATGTGAAAAATAAATTTTGTAACTGATTCTTGTGTTTAAAATGCGAGATGTTAAGAGTAACGCGATCTCCGATGGGGAATTGTTATCATTTGATGGTAAGTTCTAAAAAGGACTTAGATATTAAGAATATGTAATCTTTGTTTGCAGGCTATGCAGTTAAGTTCTGGATTAGGATTAGATCCTAATGATGAGCAAAGTGTATGGGGCGAACAGTCGCAGGCAGACGCTGGGCTCAGTTACGGTGTGAATGCTCGTGACAATCTGTCATCTAATCGCAAACGTCCGTATGACAAGTTTGACAGATCTCGTCATCGTTCTATTGAAAGAGATTCGTCAACGTCGAGATCGCGCGGCAATCGTAACGCGCCCTACTCCAAACAGGCTCGTGACTCTTCCCGTAATAAAAGTTCTCTGGAGCCGCGGCATGAAAAATCAAGGAATGATTACCAACCTTCGAGGAAAGATAATTACCAACCTTCCAGGCAGGAAAATTATCAACGTCCCAGGCACGATAATTACCAACCTTCCAGGAAGGATAATTACCAACCTTCCAGGAAGGATAATTACCAACCTTCCAGGAAGGATAATTACCAACCTTCCAGGCAGGATAATTACCAACCTTCCAGGCAGGATAATTACCAACCTTCCAGGCAGGATAATTACCAACCATCCGGGCAGGATAATTCTGTCCAAATCTGGAATCCCCAAAATGACTTTCAAACGCAAGGCGGTAATGAAAGCTATGGTAATGAGCCGTTTGAGCCTAACAATGGCGGAGCATTTAACTATAACAATTCAAGCGAATACAATCGTGCGAATAATACAATGGACATGTATGATAATAGGGCGAACGAACTGGTCGGTCCGTTCAATCCACCTATTATTGAAAATACATATTATCAACACGGCCAAACTAATTCACCGGGCTATAATCCTGTCAACCTACCCAATAATAACAGCGGAATATATAATAATAATTTTAACCCGAATCCAGCAATAACGCAAACGCCGTTCCCAAATTCGTGGAATAATGATACCAACACGTTTGCTACAAATAATCCCTCGTTTTCGAGTAACAATTTTCAAAACAACAATCAATCGAGCAACTTTAATTATCCAAACAACTTTAACAAACAAGGCAATGAAAATAATTCAAGGTATTTAAATAATCCTATTTACCAAGGTAATATAAAGTATAAGCACGAGCACAAAAATGTTTTTATTAGATCCAAAGCTTTACAATATGAATTTGGCAAGTACGATAAATTTAATCCTAGCAAAGTTTTGAAGAAAAAAAAACATGTATTTCCAAAGTTCTCAGAACATGGATATGTCGAAAATCAAATGAAACGCGACAAAAATAACAAGGAGCTTGCAGCTTCTAAAATCACCACCGCAATTAGATATAACAACAAGGAAGCTCTCAAACTTTTAGACAAGCCTTTTGTTCAAAAACATGTAAAGTTTGCTATGATAACGCGAATGGAATTAATGAATGTTGATCTGGTGGGTTTGTCGATCGATAAGCTTATTATGAAATACCGCCAGAAATATCCACCAAAAACCGACGTGAAATTTATCAGAGGTGTCGCAGCTAAAGTGGCCGAATTGGAAAAGGAGGAAATGTCTACCAGAGGTATTGTTTAATGTTTAAGTATTACGTCACGGATAGGAGGAAGTTTTGAACGTTATTCTTGTTGTACCTAACTTTAAAAAAAACTTATACCTTAGTATAGGCTTATCTAAATATTATGTTGTCCTCCTGAAGTCGACTAAATTGTTTAATTGTCTCGTTACACCTTGTGTGATGTTGACATCCAGGGTTGTGACAGCGATTTAGGTCGGTAAGTCATATAAAAATGTTGCCACTTACAAAAACAAAAAGCTGATTTGGTCAATATTATTAGTTCCAAATGAGGGTAATATTTTAATATGAGAACTTATGTTATAAAAACTCAGGCAGCTCCATTTTATCTCATTTTATGACCTAATATGTGTATTATATATATCAATGAATAATAATATTTATTACTTTGCAACACTAGAAAGAAGCAAATGCCAAAATGTCAGCTGTCTGCTGTCACTCGTGAAAACTGTATCGATAATATTCGTTAGAATTGCGGGCTGGTAAATTTGACAGATAAATTCGATACGATTCCGACATTTTTATGACTAAAGGTAGACTTTAGGGTAACTCAAGATACATCCATATTACACTGTCTCACTCTCCCAAAGGTTAGCTGGTAGAAAAAGCCGAAATGGCTTTAAGTTCGCCTTTGTACATGCTTTTAAATTAAAAAGTATTTTAATAATAATAATAATAATCCAAACGGACGCCGTTTTAATCAGACTATTCGAACAGACATGCGTCCAATTATTTAGCAGACTGGTGATCGATTATCGTATTCAGCGTTCGCGATGCCATTTTCAACAAGATTATGAAGCATACGTCACTGGCGGCGTCGCAACGCAAAATAAACTAAATGGTCGTAGACGTTATTTAAGGCTATGACGTCGTTTAAAAAAGAATATACGTTTACGACAATCGTGAACAAATTTTGGAAAGTAACCACGTGATTAATCGCTCAGTTAGCAATCGTTATGAAATGTCGTGTGCGGTGTGCCCTGGGTGACACGTTTAAAGGGCGGCAAAAACAATTTTGTGTTGTCAGGCTTCTTGGAAATCAAATCTTTTATTTCCTTTGGGTTAGCAAAAGACAAGATATTGTTAATACTTTTTTATATTGTACCATTATTTAGACACAATAACTCAACAATACCAGCAGCTAATATGGGTGGACCCATCATATATTTAACTCAGAACACTGTTGCCATAAACAAGTTTTTGCTTTTTACTTACTTTTTAGATTTAATTCGTGGCTGTAAAGAGATCGTGTCAGCTTATAGACTAAAATAAATTGTCTATGTTTAAAGGAATCTGCGCACTACACCGTATCACCGTAATAGAAACGTGTCAGGCAAAAAAATATTATTTCTATAGAAAAGCATGACACTACGCCCACTAGACCGTTCCGTCACCATCCCGTACCGTTGCGTGCCATGCAAACAGCAAAATTGAGATCACCATATCTTTGCTTTCGCTTGGAAAACTCGATTTGTACACTTAAAAGCTGTATAATATCCAGAAAATAATAAATTTTGTAATAAAAATACAAGTTTTCTATGCAACTGACAGTTATATTAGGTACCATCTATTATGCGCCATCAATCGTGATAAAAAGTTAGTGACACACCCCATAGTACAATACAATCTATCTATTTGTAGTTATTAACACATTTAAAATTGTTTTGTCATCAAAAATCTGATCTAGAGTATTATAATAATATTAAAAATGTTAATTGACTGAAAAACCTAGATATATCAATTAGTAGATACGGGGGGTTCTTTGTACTTGAGGTCTGTGATACATAGAGCCCCACACTTGGTTACAAAGTCTTTCGTTATGCATTAACAACAATTTTGGAGACGGTATAAAAAAATATACTGTGTGGAATTTATTGAAGAGTATTTTTTTTTAAATTGTAATTTATAATAAAAATAAAGAACTACGTATTTTAAAAAATATATATTTAGTAATAAAATCTTTAGTTAGGTTGCAGAGAAGTTATCCTAAAAATATTGCCACTCATACAGAGCCCAATCAAGATCAACAAATCAGAGGTTAACGATCGCGCGAACGTTGACTTACGTAATTATTATTATTCATCTCTTTATTTTGTCTCGGCTGTGGGCGAGATCTATTAATAATAACACTCCCCGGCCTATAGGTATTTATCACGAAGGATATAGCGATTTTCAAACGCGGCCTTATCCACCATTCAGTGCATTGCTGATATGCCTATATCAAGCACTGAAATTGTCAGTTATCACCATAGTCTATTTCGATTGTCACTAGCCTACTTGTCCAGTTTGTTTTTAAAAGTGTTTTTCAGTTGAGGAGTTTAATATGTTTTCCGGACAATAATTTTCATCTTTAAAATAAGTAATCTTTTCTATTTCAAATAGAATCTAATGACACCTAAAGGCTAAAAAAATATATTTGCTCTTATGACAATTACACGCGGTGTAAATAACACAAAATAAAATCGAAGTAAATTAAAAAGTGTATTTAATTTGCAATTATCAAGTATGACTAATAATAAAAATAGTATATATTTTTTTATTATTTATTTATTTAAAAACTTTATTGCACAAAGTACAAAGGCGGACTTAATGCACGTAGACATTCTCTGACAGCCAAACCTTAGGGACAAATTTGAACAAATATGGGTGCAATGAAAGTGACAGTAACAATAATATAATTATAGGATAATTTAAAAATATTATATGACTACTTATATACCTTTATATGTATTATAATATCAATACACGATAATAAAAGCAAATATTTACACGATATTATACATAAACATACATGTAAATTAAATAATATTGAAATTGACGTTTGATTTTCACGAAGCCTAGTTGATTATTTAGTTGGTTTGGCGTTGCTATTAGGTACTTGTACATTAATTACAGTAAATAGTAATAGTAATTTGGTACAATAATTGCAAATACTTCCTTCTATTCGTGACATTTGTTTTTAAGGTTAAACATTGTATTATGGTTATGGTTAGTAACCATACTAAAGGCTAAAGCGAAATAACTGGTTTTTTTTTTCTTCTAAATCTCAATAGAGCAGTGATAGCTCAGTTGTAAGCACACTTTCAAAGGGTTCACGGTTCTTTTCAACCCCGCCATGTACCAATGAGAAATGTAAACAAGTAAAAGCAACTTGTGGAATTGTTAATGAATTGTCATGAACATCAATGACATCAGAACCTCGCCAACCAGTCTGGCAGTGGCGAGTGTAGGCCAAATTCTCCAGATATGTTCTGGTAGGCCCATATCCAACAGTCAGGAGGTCTAGGACGCTGAGTTGTAATGAATGAAATATTAATAAAGATCATATTTGGCGTTGGTGGTGGAATTGTTGGAACGCTGATCTTTTAAAGGTTTCATGTGTTGCTTCAATGAAAAATACTTGTGCTCTGGAAGGCACATATTCAGCAGTGGAGGTCTAAGATTCTTATGTTCTGGAAGTGGTTATTGCTTTGTGATAGTAAATATATTATATAGTACCTAATGGAAGTTATGGTACGAAGCAGGCAAAACTCCAAAGGTTGTGTACAGTGGCCAAAGTGGTGTAGTTTTGGTTGAAATTTCCTATTATATATTATATTTATATTAGCACGATATGTGACCTTGTGCCCACCTGATGGTAAGTGGCGCGCGAGGTCCATGAATGTTGGCTACTGGAATCAGACACTCATGTCTGACATCAGTCCCCAACCTGAGCATGACAGCAATTTGAGCTAGATCCCAAAACATGTGGACACACTTTACTGGATTTATCGGCAACGACGGTGGATACTTCTCCCCCCCCGGCAGATTCGGCAAATTACCACCATCAGTTTGCCTACTACCTATTGAGATATAAATAGTGTTCCTCAATCTTGGTAACTGCCTCCGTGGTCTAGCGATTAAGTCCGTGAATTTAGACTCGGAGGTACCGGGTTCGATTCCTGTTCGGGACACAAAAATATTTATTAATGTAATAAATACATTTAATTTGTGATATTTCTCGAGTTTGGTACGCTCTGGAGACATCGACGAGCTTGCCACTTGTCATGATTGGCCTATAGTAAAGTTGGCTAAATATGAATCCGCTTACAACAGACAACCGATATGTGCAAGTCCAAGACTAACCCTAGTTTTTATTGGTCTCAAGCAATAGACTCGCAAGACATGCTCAGATTTTATTCCTAAACCTTTTTTTTGTATTGGGTTTTTTTTTTAAATTGTAACTGCGTCGGCTGTTCTTTAACAATTTTTTTGATGTGGATATAACATATTTTTTTTGCTCAACATATTTTCTTTATTAGGGTCAACAAACAGCATTGCATAGGTTTTCATCATTTAACAATAATAAGATACATTAGATCATGCAATACCCACCACCACGTTAACCACATATTTATGTTTGCATAAACTTTACAGCTAATAATAATAAACAAATGTTGATAAATGAAAAAACATATGTAGTTCGTATTGATGAATGTAACATAATGTATTCCATTAATAGTCAATTCTCTAGTAGGTTTTGAGCTTTTAGTACAAATTATACGTGGATGGCGTTCGTTCGATTAGTATTTTAATATATTTTTTTATGCAGGTGATACCCCTCCTAAATTTGTGAAGAAACCTCCGCAGAAAGCACGTGCTGGAGGTAAATAGCGAAAATCATATATTTTTATTTTATTTGGTGATAAAGCTTATGCCTATTGTTATTATTATTTTGCAAAATCTATGTTTAATATTTGAGTAGAAACTGCTGGATTGTGTAACTTTTAGAATTGTTGTAGTTATGTTTTAGGATCTGTATGTTTCCTAAATAAATAAAAATTAAATAAACGGTACGAGAGGTCCAAGAATGGATGCAACTGACGCCAGCCACTAACAACATCAGTCTCTATAATTATGATAATTTCTCCCTCTCCCAAAGGTTAGCTTTATGTACATTATTTTATATTTTGTGTGCCATAAAGAATTATGTTATTATTATTATTATGCTGCCAAGGTGCTTTTTCACACTTTGCTTGTAGGACTCCAGGTTATAGGACTAGGCAAACACTGGCTGGGATAGCGTGCGACAGATGTAAGAATCTCCAAAGGATATAATTTATCGTGTATGGGAATTTGATTAGCCGTAATCTCTGTATTTCAAACGTCGTCGGTATTCGAAAAAGAACCAAAGTTACCGACATACCTAACCTTTTTTGTGTTCTCCTTCTTTTTTAAAAAAACTAGTAATGGCAATCACCACTAAGGCATTTGTGCCAACAACACGTTTGTTAGATTAATAGACAGAATTTATTTAATAAGTAATTTAAATAGTTAACTGGAAACGGTGAATCACAAACGCTAGACCAAAAACTGCACACTTTTGACACCCAGAGCCACAGTCCTGTATACGGGGTCGAACCTCCCACCCCAGCGCCAGTCCCACCGGACTGTGTCCCCCACTCCATCCCTCATGCATAGTGAAAAATCTACTTTATCCGTCCGCATGCCCCATGGGTTGTAACCAGGAAAGTTACTTCACCCCATAGACATCACTATCCCTCGTTGTGTTGACTTCTCCCTATGGATGTGATAGGGAAGGCAAAGGGTCTTGCCCATACAGCCAAGTGTAACGTAATATATCTTTTAGTTAATGAGATTATCATCAATTTCCAGATGATACTTTTCTTGGAGTCACTCGCGGCGTTATAGCCCAAACACATCCGGTATTATATGGAAGTTGACAGCGCAGGAAGACCGAAAAAAATCAACTGCTAATTGTGCCCCATATACATATAAAGTCAAATTTATCGATTTCCATATTTATTCAAATTGTAGCACATTATTAAACAAAACAACACCACATTTGACTACACAATATCTACCGAAAAGTAATTTACAAAACAAAAACTTGCACTTGACAAGTCCGTGAGAAATGGCGCGAAGAACTCTTTTTTTTTATAAACTGAAGGTGAAAAATCGTCTAATGATACGACCACAGCTTGAAGGGCCACCGACCGCGAGCTGTGGTCGTATCACCTTGGGGCCTCATCCTATAACCCTCTCTCTTTCACTGTTGGCCCTGTGTGCCTTTACAGCTAAGTCTGAGTCATGGCTACGAGTGAAGGCATACGTTCGCCGCGTAGACATAGCCGTCAAAATTAGTCTTCTGGTGTGGCAATGGGCTGGTCACTTGGAGGACGTCCAAGATAGTTGGATGACCTAAAAACGTCGCTGGTAGTTGTTGGTTAATGGCGACAAAGTATGGTGTGAATGGATAAATGGATCAATATTAAGGGGGGTTTTTTGCAACCCCTACCTACATGAAGTGTTTTATTAATTTTTATTTTATTTATTTTGCAGAAGGGGTTCTTTTTAAAAGTGAGTATTTTTTTGTATTTTATTTTTAATATATTTTACAAGACGTATATTATTAAGAACTAGCTGTTTTACCCGGATTTGCCCGTGTAAACATGAAATTAATTCCGTTGCGCATTTTTTTGATTTTGCTATATCTCCTAAGGTATTCATTTAATTTCTATGGTGTAAAGCAAAACATCATGAAAATCGGTGCAGTTGTTTTTGAGTTTATCGTGACCAGACAGACAGACAGACGCGGCGGAGGCCTTGGTACTAAATCAACGAGAAATACACTATTTAAGAAAAACCAGAGCATTATTTAGGGTAAATCCTATCCTGCATTAGATTTTAAAAACAATAATCTGCTAGGCTTGGGTTCCTTAAATTCTTCCAAGGTCGGTTCAAACCCCCCGGCATGTACCAATGAGAAATACACTTTTCTTACGTACATTTGTCATAGATTTACAACACCACCGTTCCCGTGCCTCGGAGAGCACGTTAAGCCGTCGGTCCTGGTTCCACTAATACCAACTTGTGGAATCGTTAATAAATTGTTATTAAAAATTGGCATCATATCCTCGCCAAGCCGTCTGGCCAGCGTGGCGAGTGTAGGCCAAATTCTCCAGATATATGTATATATTTAACGGATTCCATTATATAACGTTTGCGGCTAAGTAACAGAATAGGACAATAATTTCTGGTATTTCTCGAGTTTTGTACGCTAGAGACATCGACGATCTTGCCACTTGACATGACGGGCGTATGATAAAGTTGGCTAAATGTCAATCCAATTCTTTAAAAGCGTAGTTTCTGGCCATCCTGAAAGAGATATCGTAATGATGATTATTATAGCCAGAAATGTGTTATCCTTACCACTACCCATGTCATTCAACTTGGCCCACATTATAATGCCGCCACAGTAAAGTATAAACACGACCGTTTCCCTTATAAATAAGCGGATTCATATTTAGCCAACTTTACTATAGGCCAATCATGACAAGTGGCAAGCTCATCTATGTCTCCAGCGTACCAAACTCGAGTAATATCACAAATAAATTAAATATTAATTAAATGTATTTATTTACATTAATTAATATTTTTGTGTCCCGACCAGGAATCAAACCTGGTTCCTCCGAGTCTAAATCTACGAAGGCAGTTTATGTTGCCACAGTAGCATGCAAATAGTATAAATTATTATATATTATTTCAGAGATAGAAGCGACGGCGTCTGAGGAAAGGAAGGAACCGTTCAAATTGGATGATCAACACCAACCACATCTTGACAATGAATTGGAGACAATCACAAATTTGGTATTTATTAAAAAATGTAGTCTATTAACTTTAATACACAAAATTTCCTAAAACTACCCTCAGACTTAAATAATCTTAAAAGATGTTGTATTGTGCGAGCGAGAGTAATGCAGAGTTAACCCCTCTTAATTACCGTAGGAAGTAATAAATCTAATACTTATATTAGCTTTCATCAAGTGCATACCTACCGTCTTTCATAATTTACATTCTTGGGATTTAATTTATATGACTAATTATTTATTTATTTACTATAGTTATTTTTTATATTATATATAGTGTATTTATTAACATTTCATTAATATCTTCAATGTTTTTTTTTTATTATTATTGAATTTAATTTTTAATTTAATTTGAAGTTATGTAAATTATAGATTTAGTGTAATTGAGACCCCACAATACCGGCCTTCCTAGTGTGGGTCTCCAATAGAAAACATGTACATAGGATTTTATTGGAAATAAACGATTTATTATTATTATTATTAAAATATATATATATATATTTACAGATTATGTCTGCTTGTGCTAACACAAAGGATGCACCGCATAAGAAATTTATATCGAAATCTTTGCCTAAAATTATACCAGGAATAACTCAGGTTAGTATTTTGAGAGACGAAACTTATTCAATTATTTTAATGTAAATTAAAATCTGTGTAAATTATGGTCTGGCGGTTAAGACCGTAGTTGTAAACTTTTTTACCGGGTTCGATTCCTGTGGCCCTATTCTGTTACTTAATCGCAAACGTTATTCGTTTATTTCGTTATTTATGTCAGAGATTGCGTCATAATTACAAAATATTATTCAATTCTCAACTCTGTAAGCGCTTCAACCTTGACAGCGGCCGTGCAAATATGAACTTTAATAGCGTGATATTGTATATATAGTGAACGGATTCCATTATTTAATAACTAAATGTGCTAGTGCTAATAATAACCCGTACAACACAAAAACAAACTTAAATAATGATGTCATTTGTCGAAGTTACAGGCACATTTTATTTTTACTACTATAAAAAAATAAATCCAAAACCTATGGTTAAAAAAGTTTTTCTTTTACGTGATAGGTGAATACCTATACTATAGCCGTATTAACGTTGGACCATGATATTAACTTTTATGTTCTAAATAAAAAAAGGAACTAATTAACTGCCTCCGTGGTCTAGCGGTTAAGTCCGTGGATTTAGACTCGGAGGTACCGGGTTCGATTCTGGGTCGGGGCACAAAAATATTTATTAATGTAAATAAATAGTATTAATATATTTGTGATATTTCTCGAGTTTGGTTCGCTGGAGACATCGACGAGCTTGCCACTTGTCATGATACTTTACAAACTTTTTATTTTTATAATAGGTAATCGGTCAATTAACTGCTAAACGCGTGTTAGACGTGTGTACTGCGCTAAATGTGAACATTTGGGGTTATCCCGATCTGCCAAGCGAAATAGTTCTCAAGAGATTCCTCAAAGGATATGGCGTGACTGCCACAGAACTCTGTAAAAAATTCAAGAACTACATAGTGTCCTGCGACACCTACCAGAACTATGACAGATTATTATCACAATCTCCTTACGAAATCGGTAAGTCTAACTTAATTAATTTTATTAGTATTCTCCTTAGCAACTGGTTTTATATTGTGCATTAATAATAATAATATGTTTAATTACCAATATACCTACAAAATACAATCTACACTTATTCCAAACAAATATTTATCAAATAGTAAGTATACTGCAACAAATTATCAATCTGATTAGTAGTGGACCCACACAAGACATTTTCATGCCTGACCAACTATGGGACCATGCAGTCGAATTACCAATAATAGTTTACAAAAGGGAAATACAAATAAAAAATAAAATCTAAGTAAAAAAGCATAAGAAATATTTAACAAATTGTTATGTTCTTTAAATCAACGGATGGTTCTTAAAAATTGTTCTGTATCTTGATAGTCCCATGTCAGCAATAGTCCCAAAAGTCTGGACCTAGCTTCGCGGACACTGGCGTCCTTGAGACTACACATACCAAAAAGCTTGTTGTAGAGGAAAGGACCGAGAAAGAAACCAAAACGTTTACCAAATTCTGTTTTAGCTGGAATATAAGGCATTGTTATTATATATATATATATATATATATATATATATATATATATATATATATATATATATATATATATATAATCATCATCATCATCATTACAGCCCCTAGAACACAGCGTCCTAGACCTCCACTGCTGGAGATGGGCCTTCCAGAACATACATCTGGAGAATTGGGCCTACACTCGCCACGCTTGGCGAGGATATGATGTCATTTTTTTATGATAATTTATTAACGATTCCACAAGTTGGTATTAGTGGAACCGGGACCGATGGCTCAACGTGCTCTCCGAGGCATGGGGACGGTGTTGTTGTAAATCTGTGACAAATATACGTAAGAGAATTGTATTTCTCATTGGTACATGCCGGGTGGGTTTGAACCGACCTTGTAGGATTAAAGGAACGCGTTTGACTACCGAGCCACCACCGCGCCATCATATATATATATATATACAGTGTAAACTCTATATAATGACACTGAAGGGACTGTGCATTTAATGGTGTTATAGAGAGTTGTCGTTAAATGGAGAGAAGAACAATCAGAATTAGAAAAATAGAAAGTTTATTTCAGACTAGTGCTAGTAGTTATGTACATGAAAAATAATCTTATTTAAACGCTATTGCGTATAGTCTGTTATTAAAGTAAACTTGGTTGGGGATCTATTTCGTTGAACGTACGTCCGTACGTTAGAATAATGCTCAAGGGGAAAAACAGCTCGGCGGGAAAGGGAAAGAGGGGCGGATAGGCGCGCGCGTATAGCCGCTGCCTCTCTCGTTCTCTCCCGCTCCTTCTTTCTCTTTCTTTATTCCTCTCGAAACAGCGCGGCGGGGAAGTGGAAGAGGGGCGAATAGGCGCGCTCAGCCGCGCGTATAGCCGATGCCTCTCTCGCTCTTTCTTTCTCTTTCTTATTTACGCGTCTGCAACTATGCGCACAGCCACGCGCATTCATTTAACCTCCATATTCCTACCAACTACGAAATCAATAACCTGCAAGTTTAGTTCTCACTTTTGCGGTACGTCCCGCGACGCACCTGTTTTTTTTGTCTGACGTGTTTTTCTGCACTAGTAATTTGTATCAATGTATCATTGTATGGAAGACAACCTAAACCAACCAAAGGCAATCGATTTCGACGAGTTTGTTGTTAAATCGAGTGACGTTACATGGAGTTTACACTGTATATATAATGCATAATAAATAACTTATTTATGTACTTGTATATGTATTAGAATGTAATTATTAAGTATTATTGTATGTATTTGTTGTTATGTCTACATATAACTTACAAATTGTCATATTAATATATATATATTAATATAATATATTAATAATATTGCACCTACTAACCATTGCTACTGTCTAAATGTCCTTATAAAGGTTTAAAATAAAATTTAAATAAATTTAATTAAATAAATAAATAAAATTTATATCTGGTGAAGAAATTAGATTTGTGACTTTCTCTCCTTTGAGAAAAATCGATAAGCTTGGCACATTGTAATGATGACGTATGATACTTTACTATTTGTTTGAAAAAGTTTTTTTTTTTTAGAATTTGATCGTACATTAACTATCAAACCCTATAAATTGTCCAATTACGTTAATGTAGTTGATGATGATAAGGGGGACAAAAATATTGATGACGATAAGGAAGACAGTGACGACGCTGAAGTTGGCAAAGATGACGAGGATGACGCCGAAGCCGGCGAAGATTACGCTGAAGTTGGCGATGAGTACGTCGAAGTTGACGAAGATGATGCTAACGTTGGCGAAGATGATGGAACTAAAGGCGTCGATGATGAAGATGATGAACTAGACGCCATTCTTGACGATCCAGAATTAGATTTAGTAGACGATGAAGACCTTGAAGATTATTAATTAAATTTTATTTTGTAAGTTAATTATATTTTTTTATATTGTATTACTTCTCACCTTTATTCGATGTAAAGATATGTGCGAGGAAAACATGCACCAATAGTATCATACTCAGTGTGTCTTTGGACCTAAAAAACGGACATTCTTATTTTAGGTTTCGAAGTAACACGCGCAATTCGCAAAATGTCCACTTGACACAAAATGTGCGATTCGGGCACATTACGAGCACTTCGCAGAATGAGCATTTCGCAAAATGAGCAATTCTCAAAAAGAGAACTACACTCGTGGGGGGTATTCGTCGGTCAAAGGTAAAAGTATTTTTTAATAATTATGTATTCGTCACATTATAACATTAATAATAATAATAATATGTTCAATTAGTTAAATATTGGATTAAGTAACATAAATACTCTAGGGTTCTTTTATTTTACTTAGAACGTATTACGTACATATTTTACACGAATTAATATGCTAATATCATGTATCTTTTTGTCTCTATTTTCTCTTGTATATCATGTATATTTTCTCAAAAAAAGATATTATGTTATAATATGACGAATACAAAATTAATAAAAAAAATATTTAAAATTACTTTTAACCGACGAATATGGGGGATATCGAGTGTAGTTCTCTTTTTGAGAATTGCACATTTTGCAAATTGCTCATTCTGCGAAGTGCTCGTATCGCGAATTGCGCATTTTGCGTCAAGTGGACATTTTGCGAATTGCGCATTTCGCGTCAAGTGGACATTTTGCGAATTGCGCATTTTGCGTCAAGTGGACATTTTGCGAATTGCGCATTTCGCGTCAAGTGGACATTTTGCGAATTGCGCATTTTGCGTCAAGTGGACATTTTGCGAATTGCGCATTTTGCGTCAAGTGGACATTTTGCGAATTGCGCATTTTGCGTCAAGTGGACATTTTGCGAATTGCGCATTTTGCGTCAAGTGGACATTTTGCGAATTACCCGTTTTGCGTCGAACCCTGTTTTAAATACAGAAATATCAGGTAATCTTGAATAATCAGGTAATTGTTCTATTTTTGTACTAATCATCAGTGACGATTTACGATCTTTGATTGGTCAAATAAATAAATAAAATGTACTACAACGGTCATATTATTACCAGAATATCATCAATTTTATTTATTTCATACTAAACTTTAAATTTAATAAACTATATTACAACAAAATCTAAATTTAACTATTCAAAAAAATACAATAAAAATAAAACTTAAATACATACCAAAAATAGCTCTTCCAAATCGCTGTCTTGTGGCATGGTGCCCAATACACTAGCAGCATTTTTCCCCTTTGAATTAGGATACTTAATTTTTGAGAGAAAAAATTTCAATGAGCCTTGTAACAATTTCTTTATAGAATGCTTTCAGTTTCGATCCCAATTAATATATACTATATCATCAATTAATGCGGATGCATCATTATTATATAAAAAAAATATTTTCTAGAACTGCCTCCGTGGTCTAGCGGTTAAGTCCGTGGATTTAGACTCGGAAGGTACCGGCTTCGATTCCTGGTCGGGACACAAAAATACTAATTAATGTATATAAATACATTTAATTAATATATAATTTAATTGTGATATCTCTCGAGTTTGGTACGCTGGAGACATCGACGAGCTTGCCACTTGTCATGATTGGCCTTATAGTAAAGTTGGCTAAACGTGAATCCGCTTTAAATAAGCGTGGTTTCTGACCACCCGAAAGGATAATCAATTTTTTAGAAGAAAAGGTGGGAAATTTATATAGTTTAGTTCTTAATAAATAAGTAAATATTTTTAGTTATCTATGTTAGTAACATTAATATTATGTATTATTTAGAACATTAATAATAATAATAATGTCTGAGACGAACACAGAGCTCTAGACCTCAATTGTTGCAAGATGGGCCTTCTAGGATTTGGCTGACATCGCCACGCTCGCGCTGGCTACATGGGTTGGCGAGGGTTGACATAACGTCTATAACTGGCAAATAATCCAAATTGCGCTAAAAATTACAATGACTAAAATGACACCAAAATTAAGTATCTGTAACTGTAGCGGTTAACGCTAAAAATGGAGTCGAGTGTACCAGCTGACTTTCAATATTAAACATACATTTGGCGACATTATTATTTTTAATCGTTACAAATACAAACACTTTATTTAAAAAAATAATAATGGTGTAATTGATATTCGTAAATAACGAGTTTTTTAAATTTTTCATATTGTGAACAGATCAATGTCAAAGAAAAATATAACGGCGTGAAAACAAATAATAATAAAAAATATTTATTGACACCAATTTTTAACATCCTATATACATAAATTACTAACTAGGAAATTATATCATTTATTTATTTATAATACATTGAGCTAGGACAGGCTAACAGAACTGTTAGTAAGTGCACTGGTTTCTGCAAATCCATCACTAAATTCTAAACACAAATACACAAGCCTTAATTTGGAATTCCTAGCCAAACGCCAGATATTTGAGATCAAAGTGGTCAGTTCGACAAACCGTTATTTTTTTATAAAAAGGACCTAATATTATAAACATGAAAATGAGAGAATGCCCATTAAAATTAAATGGGCCCAATAATATGTTGTCGTGCCATAATGATTTCAGTTTTATTTGATAGTTAATATATTATGTTTTATATATATTGTGTTTTCATAATCTGTAATTAATTTTATTTATTTTACCCCTAGCATAACGACAATTGACAATCCCGCAGATTTCAATTCTAGCGTGTTATCTATAATAAAGTACCTGGTCATAATAAAGAACCTAATCGTATAAATAGTGCTTTGTAACTATTTCATGCATAAATTTTAACCAACTGACTATTTAATTAAATAATATTTTAATGCTGGGGTAAAAGAGATGTTGTAATTAAATTAAAAAATAACGCAATTGAATTGTATTTAGTTAAGGCACGCTGCAAAAATGTTGGGGACTGGTTTTGGGCAATCTCTTTTGTTTGTTGGATGATTGTATTTTTGCTGTTTCACGTAAACTACTCGACGGATTTTAATGCCACCAGCAGCCGTCTTCCATTACTCAAGCGCAAACACGTGTCACTTTAAGCCCGAGTTTTGTCGATCATAGCCGAGCTCACATCAAAATAACGTTTTTCACTATTTCAAAACTCCTCATCGTTTTTGAAATGAAATGAAATATTTATTTGCAGGAAACATGGTAACAAACAATATTAGGTCTTATTAATATTAATAAGTCATATACATATAAATGGGTCACATATTTCGCCATAAGCATGCAAAAATTTACAACAACTGTTATAGAAGTAAAGTTACTAAAAAACTCAGCGTTGCTTCTTCAGTAACTTTACTTCACAAAAACCTTTGTGTTGCTTAAAATACACATAGTATTCCTCCAAAGTATAGAAACATTCCTGAACTAGCCACGCATGCAGTACTGTACAGAATCTTTTAAAAGGCATCTCTGTCCATACCTTTGGCAAACAATTATATATTTTAGCGCTCATATAGGAGGCGTTTCGTCTAAAGATTTCTAATTTAGGTATAGGCATTACTAAGGATGTGTGTGTGATGGAATCGTCGGGTAAACGTAAAATATTGTCCGCGGCGCGTTCATAGTATATTTAACAATATTTATTACATTACATTAAACATTGTAAATGTAATGGGGTGTTATCACTAACTTATTATCACGATAGATTGCGCATGATAGATGGTACCTAATATAACTGTTACGAAATTTACTATTTTCTGGATATTGTGCCGAAATGAGCAGCTTTTAAGTGTACAAATCGAGATTTCTAAGCGAAATCAAAGATGATAGTGATCTTAAAATTGTCGTTCTATTAATAAAACCTTTTTTCTTTTTAAAGACGGTGTGCGCTTTCTTAATTCGCCTTTTAAGGTAGGTAACGTTAATTTAAAATACATTTTTCTGTTATAAACATATAAAACTAGGAAAACATTTTTAAAAATATGGGATACAGGTGAAACATAAGGTTCCATTGCCGCTAGCGACATCTACAAAAAGATTTGCCTGATACACCCCATTGTATTATACCTACATGAATATGAATTTACATAATAGTAGATAATTATAAAAATAAATATATACCTAAGTCAATTTGATAAATGAACGCTTCAAAACGTTATTTGTTGTCTGTAGGAAACCTGTATACTAGAATAGGTACCAATTTTAATAGAGATTTACTCTGACAGTTTCCATTATTTAGGCCGCGTTCGTTTTAAGAAATGTTAAGAATTCTTCGCGCCATTTTGCGTGTGGACATGTCAAGTGCAAGTTTTTGTTTTTAAAATTAATTTGCTGTGGATATTATTGGTCAAAAGTGGTGTTGTTTTATTTAATAATGTTCTGCAATGTGAATAATTATGGAAAATGATAAATTGGACTTCAAATATTAAGCATAAGTTGCAGTTTATTTTTTGCGGTTTTCCCGCGCTGTCAACTCTCATATTTTACCCGACGTGTTTGGGCTATAATGCCGCGAGTGACTCCAAGTAAAGCATCAAATTCTGCACCATCTGGAATTTGATGATCCCCAACTCGGTTATGAACATATATTATGCAAATAAATTACGTGTTTAGGACTGATGTATTCTGTACAATGTCCTTTAAAGACAATAAAAAAATAATAATAAGAAATGTTAGCATGAAAATACCACTTTTTTAACACAAGTCGTTCGTTTAATGAAAATTCTAACATTTGATGCTAATTTCGTATGTCAGTACCAAAGAGGGTTATTGATGTTACTTTTTGACAGATGTCATTTAACATAAGAAATGGATTGTTTACATTGTTGTATACTAAGTTTATATTATATTTGTATAAAATGTATTTTAAAACGATTTTATGTAATAAATTCAAAGACCATAATACGGCGCGGTGGTGGCTCGGTTGTAAGAACGCGTTCCTTATATCCTACAAAGGCCGGTTCAAACCCACCCGGCATGTACCAATGAGAAATGCACTTTTCTTACGTACATTTGTCATAGATGTAAACACCACCGTTCCCGTGCCTCGGAGAGCACGTTAAGCTGTCGGTCCCGGTTCCACTAATACCAACTTGTGGAATCGTTAATAAATTGTCAATAAAAATTGACATCATATCCTCGCCAAGCTGTCTGGCCAGCGTGGCGAGTGTAGGCCAAATTTTCTAGATATATGTTCTGGGCCAGCAGTGGAGGTCTAGGACGCTGTGTTCTAGGGGGTAATGTTGATGAATGAATACATTGTCAATTGATTTGTTATTATTTGTTACTTGTCATGCTTGTCAAAAAGTATTACCGCACGTTTTTTTTAAAGAAATGTTAGCATTGTTAAAAAAAGTGGTATTTCTTAACAAAAACGACATTTCGTGCTAGTTTATGAAGTTGCTACGAGATGTTGGAAATGCTATAAAACGAACGCGGGGATTATGTAGGTAATATATAAGACAATGCCCCTTTACAGCTGCTATCCACTATTAAAATTAAGTTTGTTATTCTCAGGCACTATGCCCTTATTAGCATAGCACTGTACCTTGCTAACAACAGCCAGCTATTTCAACCATTTTAATTTTATATTCATTTAAATAGGACAATTTTAAGAATCCAAGTGATCTGTAATAAATAAACTGTGAACAACAATAAGGGATTCCGTCATATAACGTTTGCGCCTTAAAGAACATTTTTGTCGCTGGCCACTATTATACAGGCAACACCGGCATTTAGCAGCTAAATATTTATTTTAGAAAGAGACTGCCGAGTCGAGTAATTTTGATGTGGAACGCAATTATAGTTTTTATGTAAGTTTATAGTAAATATAGCACTAAGGGTCTGGAATAATAAAACGTTGTTTTATTTCAAATTTATTTCATAGATAGAGTTCCTAACTCCCATATTCTAAGACGTTTCCTTAACACTCCACTCAACCATTCCTTGCAGCTGTCAAACGGGTTCCCTCAAGGGATCCTCCAAATCGGTATTCTTATGCCATGTTCGACTTGGCGCTTTTTTTTTACTTCGCTTCGTTCACTTTGAAGCAAAATTCAGTAAAAATAAAAGCATTTAGTTTCAAGTTGAACATGGTCTTCTGATAAAATAAAGATTATAATAAAACAAAAAACACATTTAACTACTCTAGGATAGTTCGTCTTAGTGATATTTGGAATGTGGAGTCTGCTCGAGCGGTTTGTAAACCGACGTTGGCAGAAATAATTGCCGACCGTACTGTCTTCAGACCTTTCCGTCAGCCGCTTTGACAACTCCTTGCCCAGGCGCCTTGCTGAAGGTCCCCATGGGCCTATCGTCTCGACCCAAACAGCGCAAATTCGTAACCGGTGACATTATGGTGTGAATAACAAAATGTGACATGAATAAATGTATCATCACGACCGTGCCCTTGCGTGGTGGTCAGAAACCACGCTTTTAAAGAAGCGGATTCACATCTAGCTTTACTATAGGCCCATTATGACAAGTGTCAAGCTCGTCGATGTCTCTAGCAAGAAATATAACACTCTGCTCGAATGGTTTAAGAACTCTCGGCGAGCGGTTTGTCTATATTTGGACGAACTATCCTAGGGTAATAGGGTAGTTGAATAGATGTGTTTTTTGTTTTATTATAATCTTTATTTTATCAAAAGAAGCGCTATTGCGCAAATTTAGAAGAACAAATACAGTTTCCAGTCAACGGGTACTTTTAGCGTCCAACAGCTCATCTTCGAGGCATCAGCATCTGTACAAAAATTTAATAATACTATAAGAGTTACATGTGGAATAAATATTGTTGGCTGCAATCCTCATCCTTTGCCTTACATTTATTTAAGACGCCACCTGGAGTTCACAAACCACTCGAGTAGAGTTCACAAAACATACTTTTATTTATTTAACAAACCGCTCAAGCAGAGTTTACAAACCGCTCGAGCAGAGTTCACAAACCACTCGAGCAGAGTTCACAAACCACTCGAACAGAGTTCACAAACCACTCGAGCAGAGTTCACAAACCACTCTGCTCGAGCAGTTTGTGCAGTCTGTTCGAGTGGTTTAAGAACTCTAGGCGAGCCGTTTGTGAAGTCTGTTCGAGTGGTTTAAGAACTCTAGGCGAGCCGTTTGTGAAGTCTGTTCGAGTGGTTTAAGAACACGACGCGAGCCAATTGTAAACTCCGCTCGTGCGGTTTGTGAATGCTCAAACTTTTGCAAGTTTTGCTCAATTAGTAAACATTGATCCATTGGGATTTTGTTTGATAGATTGCTGTATTTTAGACCCCAGCATACTTGTGAAATTGCTGTATTTATACAGGGTGACTTTGTATGCTATATTTATGTATTTAACATAGCCAATTTGTATGGACAAGTAAAAAAAAATGTCACTGGTACGTACTGACATATGGTTTCTTAAGAAGTTGTTCGTTTCTATTAATAGAATAACATGTTGAGTCTAGTGTAAGACCATACAAAATCACGCGGTATACAATTGCAAGTTTGGTTTTTCGTTCCTGTTCCCGTCGCTTGTGAGATCCACCATCATGTTTCTTTTCTCACCTTTAGTATCTGCTCACCCAATTCTTCGTCATGAATCTGATAACTCTTAAATAATAGAAATAATACCTACGATAGCAGTCAACAATCTTTATTTGTGATAACATCCTTTTTAACTGTAACAATGTGCTGATCCAGCTTATAACCAGCATCCATATATATATAAGAAAGCTCAATAAACGTTATTATTATTATTATTATTATCCATACTATCATTATTATCATGGCTATCATTGAGAAGCCTGAAGAGTTTGTCATTTTTATTTTTAACTGATGTCAATTTTTGAATTTAGTTGTAAAAACCAAGAACCCCAGAACAGTTTTTGTGACTATATTTTATCTTCTACTTTTAAATGCAAAGATCCACTTTTGATTAAAATGCTGTTATATTACTCGTAATTTAAGTATTGATTTATAATAATTACCATTTATTAATACTGGGTCATTGGAAATGGAGGGAATTTAGATTGCTCATAAAATTAACTGATCCAACAATTACAAATATGAGTTAAATACTGGCGTAAATAGTATATTTCTATTGTTATTAAATTGTAATGAATATATATTGTTACAAAATTACAATGTCAAAAATAGGTAGGCGTGACATGAGTCAAATATAGACAGACGATAAATAAAACAATGGGAAAAGGTTTGAAAAAGTGAATCAAGTTATTATTTCATTTCACTGGTGTCGTGGTCAGCCTTTCTTTTTGTCTTGTTCAAATGTCTTTCTTATTTTCAGTCAATCTAAATAAAGGTTTCGCTATTGTAGAAAATCATTTGACCAACCTCGGATAATAAGAACACAATCCCAGGAAGCTCCGTAGTTCATGTAACGTTTTCGGTTCTGGCCACTGACGTACACAATCTGCTTTTGCCGGATCTGTCTTAATCCCATCCCACTTCTGACACCAGTGAAACGAAATAATAACTTGATTCACTTTTCCAAACCCTTTTCCTCTGTTATTATTTATTGTCTCTCTATATTGAAAATGTATGTAATAATTATAATATTGACTGCATGGTAAATTGCTTTACTGTTAAGCCATGTAATTTTTTAATAATAAATAAATTAATATTTGACTCATGTCACGCCTACCTATTCTTGACATTGTACTTTAGGTCATTACTTTATACAAGACTAGACTTAAGGACACTCATGTATATTCTTATATGAAAAATAAATGATTATTATTATTAAGAATAAATATGAATGTTTAATTAAATTGATTAAAGGTGTCTGAACGAAGAAAATAAAATTAATTTTCTAAACTTATATTTGTAATTACTTAAGCTTACATAGTCTTATTATTAAAGTATAGTAATTATTTCATTAAAAAGCTATAAAGACTTTCACTTCACAATGGGTGTATCACTAACTTTCTATCACGATAGATGGCGCATGATAGATGGTACCTAATATAACTGTCAGTTGCATAGAAAACTTGTATTTTTATTACAATTTTTTTTATTTTCTGTATATTATTCCGAAGTGAGCAGCTTGTAAAGTGCACAAATCGAAATTTCCAACCGAAATCAAAGATTAAAGATCTCAAAATTGCCGTTCTATTAAATAAACCTTTTGTCCTTTTAAAGACGGTGTGTGCTTTCTTAATTCGTCTTTTAAGGTAGGTAACGTTAAGTTAAAGTACATTTTTCTGTTATAAAAAAAAAAAAAATACAAAAACATTTAAAAAATGATGCGTCATAGGTGTAAACAAGGGACCATTGCCGCTAGCGACATCTACAAAAACCTTTGCCTGATACACCCCATTAACTCACAGCTATGTGCACTCGGGTATTATAAATTATTTAAAATAAAAGATAAAATATTTTCGAATTAAAAAGAAAATAATAAACAAATCAACTAATGAAATAAATGTGTAGTCTCAGAATCGATGCTGACGGTACCGAAGATACGTTTGTACGGAGTGAAAGATTAGAAAATAAAAAAATACAAGTGAATCATATTACAGTGATCTACACACTAGGCACTGCCAGACAAAAAAAAAAATACAAAAACATTTAAAAAATGATGCGTCATAGGTGTAAACAAGGGACCATTGCCGCTAGCGACATCTACAAAAACCTTTGCCTGATACACCCCATTAACTCACAGCTATGTGCACTCGGGTATTATAAATTATTTAAAATAAAAGATAAAATATTTTCGAATTAAAAAGAAAATAATAAACAAATCAACTAATGAAATAAATGTGTAGTCTCAGAATCGATGCTGACGGTACCGAAGATACGTTTGTACGGAGTGAAAGATTAGAAAATAAAAAAATACAAGTGAATCATATTACAGTGATCTACACACTAGGCACTGCCAGACATGTGGTGATCTTGTAAATAATAAAATAAGTAATATAATCTTGTAGGTAATAAAATAGCAGGTGTATGCCGATCACAGGCAGGTGTATGACGATCACAGGCAGGTGTATGACGATCACAGGCAGGTGTATGACGATCACAGGCAGGTGTATGACAATTTACACATATAATTAATTTACTCTGATGAGAACGGACATCGAAAATTTATAAATTTGAAAATTTATTAAGTTAGGTTAAGTTACTTTGTAAATTTTATCAGTCGAATAGAATTTTACTTATATTGTGTATTTAACTACAATGACTGTAAATTTTCCAAATAATAAACAGTACAATCTACATAGTAATAACTGTATTGTCTACGCAATGATTAAAACTAGGAGACTACTATGATACACCAAACAATCGCTTCTGAGTAAAAATTGTATAAAAGAGATAAATATTTATAAAGGTACAGGTAAAAGTGTAAACTCGCTACAACGCGATCCTAAATAGCATTTTAATTGGATTTGGTAAAATATATAAATTGAAGCTATAAAATTTTATTGCCAAAAATTTCAAAATTTATGACAAAGACCTTCAGTCACTGTCACTGATGACGCCGCTCCAAAGAGAGGCGAAATATTTGGCAATAAAATTTTATAGCTTCAATTTATATATTTTACCAAGTAAGAAACACATCTAACACACTTTATTTGTTGCAGATAATTTTAATTGGATTATAATGAAAGATATTCTAGTTATAGTTGAATCTAAGTGTCACCTAAGTCCGGCTCTCCACGTTAATTCTAATGCTAATCGCCCAAACGTGTGGATCATTCAATTGGTCCCAACGTTGTCGTAAGAATATACTTGTTTTCTTGCTTTAATTGTATTTTAGCTAAAATTTAATTTACAAAACATACTAGTGCATATTTTTACGTGCTTGCCTTAAATACATTAACAATAAACAAGAAATATGACTAAAGAGTCTACGAAGTATCTCGAACACATTTAATCCTCTGGCCTTCCTTGAGCACTTGCCTGGCTTGCATCGTTGAAGCACGACTTGAGCCAGTGCTAAGCAATGACTAATAATCCGGATCTAAGACTAAAAGAGCCGACTGTCGCTGCTGCCAGCGTGTGGAGCTAGACTGTAAAAGCGCTTAGAGTAATTTCGATTTCTGTATCGGACATTGGCTAACCAAATAAACCGACTAACGTTGCTGCCAACGTGTGGAGCTAGACTGTAAAGGCGCTTAGAGTAATTCTGATTTTTGATCATAAAGTGGTGAACATCTTGATGGTTTTTATTTAACCCTCGGCTACAATATTTTAGGAGCCATCTGAGACATTTGTGTCTTTAGTTGGTAACTCTATCATGACTGCACGGACGCTGTTAATCTGCATCTTAACAAGTAGCTCATCTCCATCCTTCGGATACTTAATCCTGTACAACTCAACTATGTCTGTAGCACTCATTCGATATTTACCATCCAGAGTGATAGCCAAACGCTGCCTCAAATTATTCCTTAACATTTTAATAACCATATCCTTTTCATCAGGCTTGACCAACTCAGACAAAATCTTGCTCATATCTTCGAGTATTAATTTGCATGGGGCAATAAATCTGGGCAGAAGCGATCGATAAGAGCTTGCTTTGCATCCCAACACAAGGATTCTTTTTCGCGGCCTATCTTCTATGGGTCTTCTGTCATCTCTTGGTCTTCTATCATCTCTTGGTCTTCTGTCATCCCCTGCTCGTCTATAATCTCTAGGTCTCCTGTCATCCCTAGGTCTAAAATCATCCCTAGGTCTAAAATCATCCCTAGGTCTAAATTCAACCCTAGGTCTAAAATCATTCCTAGGTCTAAAATCATTCCTAGGTCTAAAATCATCCCTAGGTCTAATATCATTCCAAGGTCTTCTGTCATCTCTATAATTGCCTCTATCCCGACTTCTTGATCGATCTTGTCTTTTAAGACTGCGATATTGATCTCGCTCGTGATATCTGGGACTGGTAGTATTATCGAAAATTCGAAGGTCGCTCGTCGCATCCGGACCAAACTCCTGCGAATTTAAACGCTTTGTTTACTTTCAGATCAATTTTTCTTGTCAAACTTGTGTTGCTTTCATAAATATAAAAGCTCACAAGAGCACTGATTTAGTGCTATTTATTTAATATTGATCCTTTAAATTCGGGTTAAATTTGTATTGCTTTTCTTTGATTAGAAAGCTGACATTTAAAACTACAGGCTCAATTTTGCCTGCCAAATTTGTTTTGCTTTACTCAATTCGAACACAATATCATTGATTTAAGTGCCATTTAATTCTTGTTTAATTTGCGTTGCTTTTTTGGATTAGAAAGCTGGCATGTAAACTCAAATTTGTATAAACTGTTGATTATTAATCGGCATGTTACATATAAAACAGCACACATAATTTAAATACTGTCCGTCAAATGTATTATTTATGATGTTTTTAATACTCGTAGAATGGACTGTTTCAATTGCACCTTTGATTTTGGCTGTTTGGAAATTTTTAAACCAGTTTTTTTGTTACATTTAGACCAGGTATCTTACAAAGAAAATTCCGCCTTGGATTTTGGCGCTATTTGGTAGATGTATTATTATTATGTTCCTTGCATATTGGTTTATTTCTGTGAATACTTGAAGTATTATACATTTATAATGCACCCTCATTACTGCTCTCTGAAGGATATTTTTTAAAACTCTAACTATTACTAAAAGTTTGATCCCTCCATAGTTTAGTTTTGGCTGTATAATAAATAACAAGTCAGTCAATGACTATCTTTTATTTGTAATATGTTGGATAAGTTATGAGACATTGTCTACTTGTCCTTTTGAACCTTGTAGAAGCCATGGATTTACCGTATGGTTGCCGGGCGCTTCGTTCGTGGGGGAAAGAGAAGAATAGTGTCTCGGGCTTTTAAGCGACATAGTAATCCCTGCCCATCCACTATTCTTGCTTCCTTCCTACCCAAACAAATACTGTAAGATTCTGCTCATGTTGCTTAGAAGCTTGCTAGTTCCAAATGTACTGACGGCAGACCTGTTTAGACCAATCTTGTTTTGTGTTCTCTTCCACTGAGTCTTGAACAAAGTGAATTCTAAAATGACAACCGAGTAACTGCTTGCTAACTCACTAGTATAGCTTGAGATTCTGCAGCCCAATTGTTACTTTATGTTATTAGTGGATTTCGTTATTTGCGTCACAATTACAAAATATTATTCAATTCTCAACTCTATAAGCGCTCGACATTGACAGTGGCCGTGCAAATATCAACTTTAATAGCGTAATATAGTTATTATATATTATAATTAACGGATTCCATTATATAACGTTTGCGACAAGTAACAGAATTGGGCTGCTGGGTGCGTAATTTTAGCTTTGTGTGCTCCGAGCATCATGGCGTATATATGTATGTATAGCTAGCTTATTTTTTAATAGTAATAAATAATTGAAGTATATAGTTACCATAACAAAGGCAAGTTTTTCCTTTTCCATTAGCAGCTTGCGTTCCTCTTCGATGATTTTGCGCTGTTTGCGCAACATTTGGAGTTCCAACTAAAATATATTTATATTTGAAAAAGAGATTACTACTAGCTCCATCCATGATATTTCCCCACGTAAAGCGGACAGCGAAAATATTGTTTGTTTGGATTTGGTTCATATTTAGATTAAATGTACTTCTATATAACTTGCATGAATGTACTCGTATCTTTTTTTGAAGCCTAGTTAACAATTTATAAGACGTTAAATAATTGACGAATTTTGAGGATTAACCAAAATAATAAAGTAATCAGTAGACTTGTGAAGAAATAATTAATGTCTTTTTAACAGTTATCTACTATACATTCCAAATTAACAAATCTGTAATTAATCTATCTTTTAAATGTTCCCAAATTAATTTCTTAGAAAACTAATAGACTGCATTTTGTAAAAGAACATTGGAGCCTCTAATTTTGTCTCAATGCATAATTAATTATGGTATAGTATAATATATTCAATTTCTGTATCCACTATACTAGCTAACCTTTAATTAGCTTATAGTTTTATACACTAATTTGGATTAAATGCAAGTTACCCTAATAAAATAAAATATATTACCATCTAAGAACAATAAACAAGTTAACGTTCTCTTGGTGAGCGATGGTGGCATGATTGTAAGAACGCTTTCCAAACCAAAAAGATTCCCGGTTTGAACCCCGGCATGTGCCAACGAGAAATACTTTTCTTACGTACATTTGTCATAGATTACGAACCGATCTCGTACCTCGGAGAGCACATTAAGCCATTGGTCACAGTTTCGTTAATAAATTGACTTTAAATTTGACATCAGACCCACACCAACCCTTCTGTCTGGCCAGCGTGGCGAGTTTTGGGCAAATTCTCCAGATATATGTTTTAGAAGGCCCATCTCCAACAGGATGCTGTGATGAAGGTAAACTTTTGACTGCCCCAATCTTTCTTTAACGCCAGTAGGTATTTTCAAAATAAATTTGCAACATGCAACACTCAAAATTACCTTATCATTAAATCCTGGATGACTCTGCAAATCTAAACTTGTTTACAGACATTAAAAGAGAAAAATGTTATACATACTTCAACTTTGGACATATCATCACGCCTAGGGCTGTAGGACTCATTAATTTGTGGTCTGGACTCATTTCTGGATGGTTTGATAGTCTTGGCCGGAACCTTAGGGTGTAAACTTGGGCCGGCATCCACAGCAAAAGTCACTTGTAGAGGATAGACATATTTCTTAGAACCCTTGGATATTTTGTATTCATACCCATTGAGGTTATTGTACAAAATATGTCCAAATTCTGGGTTCGGTAGGTTTATTACGACTTGCATAAGGTCCGAGCCACTCATCTGCTCGGGTTCTCCAAGCCACATGTTACGGACACCAATCTTGGACAATATAATTCGCATATTCCTAACCAACTGTTTGTAAGGAACCTAAAAATAAAGATTTGTTAGCAATCAATACACTTGCTGTGCATTGTGCTGAATACTCAGCATGGTCCAAGTGGTAAGAATTTGCCATTTCATACATTTGGTACATTCGTCACATTCATTGCAGCCCTTAGAACACTGATCCTAGACCTCCACTGTTGGAGATGGGCTTTTGGAAATGAGCTGATCTTGACATAGATCTTTTTAATGCTACTACTGCATCTATAAGACACAATATAATGCATGTAAATCTTTAATGTTTTTTTTATTTTTATTATGTTGAAGCAACTTCAACCTTTTGTTTTTGATATACATTTAATTATTTATAGTTTCTGCAGTGTGTAGAAGTTTTTTATCCTAAATGGGGAAACTCTTAATTGGCTTTAAAACATTAACACACAAATGTATTTAACCTGTCTGGAAATATTTATTTATTTATTTATTATATAATAAATACATACATATCAACATTAATACATAAATAATACTATAAACATACATACATAAAACTACCCACATCATGAGGAGAGTGCACTATTATTTATGTGATATTATTGAATTATGATCACCTACAGCAGTCCCTACCATTATGCTGGCTTAACCAGATTGTTTTTCACAATTTGCTCAAAGGATTTCAGGTTATAGAAATAGGAAAACTCTGGCAATGTATCTGTATGCTCTGTCATTGTAGTTGGGTATTGGTTAAGTTGCACATTATAATATACAACAAAAATAATATTGATATAATATATAGGTTACTGAGCAAGCTATTGAATTTTAGGTTTATAACCACAATGTTGTTAACGAATTAGAGAAGATACGCTTTGGGTCGCGGGATTCGGCGGGCGAGATATTAGTTTCATCTTGAGAAATAAGGTCCACAAAACAGGGGCTGACTTTAGAAATATCAAAGATACTTATGTCTTTTGACCGTTACTACTCGTATACAGGCTGTTTATATGTTTTGGGCTATAAATATAAATTGCTCTTTAAGACTTGCTATCTATTGAAGTCAGGTTCTAATTTAATTAATTAATTCAATTTATCAGCTTTTTAAGGGTTAATCTTTAATTAATTTATTAACCTGTGTGAAGCAAAATCCTGACCTTACTAAGATCATTTTCATTTAAGGTACTACAATGACAGAGAAGGGAGATCCAGGGCCTTCACAAAAAGGAAAATATACTATGCAATCACGATCGCATTACAAAAAAGAACCTCATGAGGCAATAAACAACGGAACACCCATTTGTACAGCCTCTAGACAATTTTCGGTGTCCCACAAAAGACACATTGCAAAACAGATTGGCTGGTCACACTGGAATCTGCTAAGGTCTTCTACTAACAACTTACTCTCTGGACCACTTTGCTACTTAGTGTTCCACTAGCAGAAGTAGAATGATTCAAAATAATTTAATTAATGTTGTGTCACAAATGCCTGTAATAGGTTTACGTGAATAAAGATATTTTGTCTTTGACTTAGATTGATAGGTTCAAGAAGACAAATTTCTAAGCATTCCATGCGGGTGCCGGGTCCATCGTATGTGGGTAAGAGATGAGAAGAATGGTATCTCGGGCTTGCGACTGACAATAGGCTGGTTTAAGAAAAGGAGGCCTCACTTTTTTATTTTATTGCGCGATAATACGCTCCCCTCATATTTGGATCAATCCATGGAATGATTAGAAATTTGTCTTCTTCTATATCTATATTGAAGAGGAAAAAGCGAAGAGAAGACTAATTTCTTAAATTTACTATTACAGTGATGAGTGCTGAGAGATCTCAGGCTTGCAACCAACTATGGCCTAGTCTAAAGGTTCTTCAATTTTTCATCCACTATTCTGCAAAAATTAACACGGTTCTTGCAGCGGTGGTTCGGCTTGGTACGGTTAAGGCCGTAATTCAAACCCAGTACAATATACCAATAAAAAAAAAATCTTTTACGTAGATTTACAACGCCACTGATCCCGTGTCTGATTTTCCCAGCCCTACTGAAGTGGGGGGAGGGCTTGTTGACCCAGCATCTAACTACCATCTTCAAATCGTGCCTGGCACACGGGTATATCACGAAAATTTGGAGAGAGGTGAAAGTTGTTTTTATACCCAAAGTGGGTAAAAGCGACTACACAAATGCAAAATCATACAGACCGATCAGTCTAAGCTCTTCATGCTCAAAACCATGGAGAGACTGTGCGATCGCCACATAAGGGACAACGCTATGATGAAGACACCACTTCATCCACAGCAACACGCCTATACCACAGGCAAATCCACCGAAACGGCATTACACAATGTAGTCTCTAAAGTAGAACTAGCTATACAAAACTCATCAATCTGCCTGGGAGCCTTTATCGATATCGAGGGCGCCTTCGATAAAACAAGCTTCCAAGGCATTGACGCAGCATTACAGAGGCATGGTGTTGATAAAGCTATTCGTGACTGGATCAACAACATGCTGGAACATAGAGCGATACAATTTGACATAAATGGTGTCAAAAGAGGCATAGCTGCTAAAGGATGCCCGCAAGGAGGGGTGCTTTCACCGCTTCTGTGGAACCTAGTAGCCAATGATCTTATAACGAAACTGAATAATAGCAACTACTACACCGTAGGATATGCTGATGACCTCGCGATCCTCATTAGTGGGAGGGTGACTAGCGTGATATTTGATGTCATGCAGTCAGCCCTTAAAGTTGTTCAACACTGGTGCATGGAGAACGGCCTATCGGTGAATCCAAATAAAACAGAACTAGTGCTATTTACGCACAAACGAAACCTAGGAACATTTAAACTCCCACAACTGTTTAACACAGAAATCAAACTTTCTCCAGAGGTAAAATATCTGGGCATAACCCTGGACTCTAAACTCAACTGGAACAAGCACTTGACTAATAAGCTGAAATCAGCCAGCCTAGCAATGTGGCAATGCCGCAGAATGTTGGGTAAACAGTGGGGCATCAGCCCGAAGATCATGCTCTGGCTTTACACCTCAGTTATTAGACCATTTGCTACATATGGAGCGTCTGTGTGGTGGCCCAGAACCACTCTAAAGACAATCCACACTAAACTACAGCAGTTTCAAAGAATGGCCTGCCTGTCGACCACAGGATGCATGTCCACCGCTCCGACGAAGGCGCTGGAGATGATACTGGGGATTCCACCTCTGCATCTGCACGTCCAACAAGAAGCAGCAATTGCGGCGACAAGGCTGACCACTTTGAAACTTTGGAAACACAACCCGAACGCTAAACACACTACCATACTAGACGATGTCATACAGGAACAACCTCTGATGGCATCCATTAATGACAGAATCCCTAAAAGGTTCATCTTTGACAAGGGATACAACGTTTAACTACATGAAGAGAGTAATGACCACTCTGGGCCCAAAGAACTCAGGATCTACACTGACGGCTCAAAAACAGACACCGGCACGGGTGCTGGTGCCTTTTCCATGGACTTGAACATTCACCTATCAATCCCTCTTGACTCCCACAACAGCATATTCTAAGCGGAATGTGTAGGCATCCTACAAGCAGCGCAAGCTGTACTAAGGAGAGATGTCAAAAACTTTGAAATTCGCATTCTTTCAGACAGTATGGCCGTCCTTCTAGCCCTCAAAAGCAATTACATCAACTCTGCACTGATTCTCGACTGCCACCTTGCCCTGGAAGCAGTGTGCAGAGACAACAAAACAATGTTGCAGTGGATAAAGGGTCACAGTGATTCAGTGGGTAACGATGCGGCTGATGAACTGGCCAGAAGGGGGTCATCTACAATACCGATGGGCCCAGGTCCGACAATCCTACCCTACCATTCCAATTCATGCAAAGCTGGCTTCGCCAAAGAACTGACAAACTGCACGAGCAGATGTGGGCATCGACCACAGACTGCAGACAGTCCAGGGAGGCCCTTCCCAAACCAGACAGGCGCCTCACACGACATCTCCTGGGCCTTGACAGAGCCAGGCTTCGAATAGTGGTGGGGGTCTTGACGGGACACTGTGCCTTTAACAAACATCTCCATACTCTGAACATTACAGATAGCCCACTGTGTAGAGGATGCATGGCGGAGGAGGAGACGGCCGCGCATGTGCTCATGGAGTGCGACAGTGTGGCTGCGCCTAGACTGAGGTTCCTCCAGACTGCGAGGACTCTTCCAGAGGTCTGCAGGAACGTAACGGGTCTCCTGGCCTTCCTGGAGGAGATCGGATGGCTCCGTTGAAGGAGTGAAGGTCACGCACAATGGTCCAATGGAGACTAAGTGCGGAAAAGCCATCGAAATCACAATCACCCGTGTCTCGGAGATCACGTTAAGCCATCGGTCCCGGTTCCATCAATACTAACCTGTGGAATCCTTTGCAGATCTATGACTCTTGTATTCTAGATGGTACACCAGTTCAGTGGATAATTTAGATCTTGAGATAAACTTACCTTAGGAGGTAATCCATAAACAAGCACATCCATTTTAATAAACAATTATATTCGTCTTTACAAAATTAAAAGATTACAAACAAACAATGCTAAAAAAATTCTGATGTGACAGATGAGGACAGACTATAATCTGTGGGACAGACTCTTCTCCAAAGATCAAGTAGAATTGGTCTTAGCTCTTCTCCCCATTATCGACACTCTTCATAGTCTGTGATTATCGACTTCCGTACATTGCACTGGTCCCACAGACTATAGATAAGTCACCGCATTGGGAAATATCGAGGGTTGCCATTAATATATTTTTTAAGGATATGAATAGTATGTCTTCCCTTTCGTTCCGATACGCGATAATAGTAACCTAAGCACGCAATTAAGATGTTCCGATACGCGCTTAAACTGTTTTGCCAAGCTGTGTGACGTCACAAACGACATCATTTCTCGCGCTTAGACTGCTCACGATATCGAGGTAGATCGCTCTGAGCGCTGTCAGTTTTTTGTCATTATGTCGCGCGCCATTTTCAAGTTTATTTAAATTAAGTTTTCTTTTAAATTATTTAATATTGTAATTCGTTTATATTGTTTGTATATTACTTCTAAAATAAATCCATAATTAATATTTAAGTAGGAAGTGAAAAAAAATGTCTGTAACACGGCAAGTTATTTTAAAATACCAAAATAAGTTAATAAAATTAAACTTTACACATATAAAGATGAATAAACCGAGAGATGTATATTTGTTATATTGTAATTCGTTTATACTGTTTCTATATTACTTCTTAAACAAATCTATAATTAATATCTAAGTAGGAAGTGAAAAAAAATGTCTGTAACTCGGCAAGTTATTTTAAATTACCAAAATAAGTTAATAATATTAAACTTTACACATATAAAGATGAATAAACCGAGAGATGTATATTTGTTAGTATTCATACTCACAGATGTGGAATCCACAATTTATCTTCCATGCATTTAAAAAAAACTAACATTTTATGAATGAAAATGTGATTTAGACCGTTCCGAATTGATATCACGCTCTGAGCATCCAAATAGCGATATATGATTCGGAACTACGGTCAGTGTCATAATCGTTCTAAGCGCTCTGAGCGCGATTCGGAATGAGGGCTTCTTATTTAATAAGTTTTGTTGTTAATGTTTATTATTTCATCGATATTGACGTGACAACGTCTTATAAATTGGTTTGCCGGGTGACACTTCAAGAAACTGCGTTACGCTCCGCTCACGTTATGCGCTCACAATGAGAGCGAGTGAGAGGCATGCGTCCCTTCCACTCGGGCATGGTTAGCCCGCCTAAGAGCGAGAGAGACAGACATAAAAAGTAAAAGGCACGCGTCCCTTCCACTCGAGCACAGTTAGCCCGCCTAAGAGCGAGAGAGACAGTTAATATGAAATTCAGTGCGAGATTCTTTGTATAAATTAATGTTTTAAATATAATTCTTTGTATAAATAAATGTTTTAAATTGTTACTATTATTTCATCCTTCTTCCTACTATACGAATGAATATTCACATTAAAATTATTTTACCACTCAAAGTCGTTGTCACGTAAAACTTTCGCCCGTATACCGACTTTACAGGCAACCAATTTTTTATTTAATATTTAGTATCTCAATTTAAATTATTAAGATTGTTATGCAGTTTTATACTCTGTTCTTTAATAATTTATTATAATAATATATTTAAATAGTTTTTTTTTTAAATATGCTGGTAACCCTAAATTTCATTTTCATTTCATTTCATTTTTCATTTTGGAAAACCAACGATTCTGACGTGGGCTTTCAAAGCGATAACATCTCAAAAATATTTAATTTCTTTCTTCCGTTTTATTTTACAGAAAAGGATTATTATTTGGTTAGATTATTCTAGTTTTTACATTTCATTGTAGATTTTTAATTTCATTTAGGTTTATTTTGTTTATGTAAATAGTTTTTGTCATTCTCCATTTTATTTTTTATAATAATATTTTTATCTTATAATATATTATAACTACATTTCATTATGGAGACATTTATCCCGCCTAAACCTCCAGACATCTCTCTTGATTCCCCAGGTGCATATGTTACCGTAAATGATGATGAGTCTTCGATTAGTTCGATGGAAATTAGCAATGATAATATTTCTTTGCAATCAAAGAAAAATAAAAGAAAACATTCAAATAAGAGGCATAGGCCTGATTGTTCAAAAAATTACCTATTGAAAGATTCCGTTACACCAATAGACCAATCTTTAAATGGTTCTCAAAATAGTCATTCGCAAATCATTCCACAAACAGCATCTCCATCTTCAAATGATAACACAAATATTTTGAAAATTTTATATACTGAAAATGATAGAGGCCCATATGTCGTACATGTTCAAAAAAAAGTAGATAGTACTGCAAATTCTGATAATATTATTCTAAATCCAATTATCTTTGGCAAATTTATGCAAAGGAATTTCTTTCGTGGTATTATGCCAGGAAGTATAACTCGTATAGGTCGAAACAGGTTAAAAATTTTATTTAATACATTTAGAGACGCTAATAGTTTTGTAAATAATTCTTTGTTGTTAGAACAGGGTTATAATGTTTTTATCCCAACTTTTTGTGTTACAAAAATGGGAGTTGTTAGGGTCCCTACTGATGTTGATGATAGCGATATCATGTCAGACTCAGTTATCCCTAATAATCCTATCAAAATTCTAAAAGTTAGAAGGTTAAAATACAAAGTTACAGACAATGATCACCAAACAACATGGAAACCTTCACAGTCTGTGGTGGTAACCTTTGAAGGTCAAGTTTTACCGGAATTTATTTTCTTATATTATAATAAAATTAATGTACAATTATATCGTTATCCAACTGTTCAATGTTATTCGTGTTGTAGATTTGGTCACATGAAAAGCAACTGTAGGGCCAAACCTCGTTGTTTCAAGTGTGGTCAGGATCACAATGGTGATTCATGTGGTGTCGATGAATCTGAGGCTTGTTGTCTGGTGTGTTCTGGAAGTCACTTTGCTACAAATAGAAAGTGTCCAGAATACAATAGACAACAGAACATAAAATCGTTAATGTCACAAAATTCAATATCATACATGGAAGCAAATAAATTAGAACCTCGAATTAACAATAAATCTTACGCCGAAATTACAAAGAATTCTTCTTACAAAAAAACAGTGTTTTTAAAATCAAAACCCACTAAAAAATATAGTAGTAAAGGTTACGATGTAAATTTCCATAAAAGTCTTTTGAAGGACTTCACAATTCCACAGCCTGAAAATGGTTGTGCATTAAAAAATAATAATAATAGTGACAATAATTCCTCGGAATCGTCCTTGAAAACACTTCTATGTTTACTTGTAGAAATAATAAAAAAAAATACTTTACCGGACAACGTTGAATATATATTTAATAATTTACTTTCTTCTTTAAATAATGGCTCTATCCCAAACAAAAATAATACAATGGAATTGCCAGAGTCTTCGCAACAAGAAGGCTGATTTACTGTATTTGTGTAATAAATATTGTCCTTCCGTTTTGGCTGTCTCGGAGACATGGTTGAGACCTTTATCTCCTTTTAGTTTGAAGGGATTCAATTGTGTCCGAGATGACAGACAAGATGGAAGGGCTGGCTCAGCTCTTTTTATATCTAATACTCTTTCTTATTCATTACTTTCTCTTCCTCATCATAATGAAAATATAAATGTTGTAGGGTGTGTTGTTAATAAAATTAGCATAATTTCTTTGTATATATCTTCTCCTAATTCTCATTCATTAATATTTTTAAAAAATATGTTTGAATTTTTGAAACCTCCATTTGTCATATTAGGTGACTTTAACTATCACCACACTTTGTGGGGATCGAATTTTTGTGATAGTTATGGTAATAAATTGATAAACTTTTTAGATGAATTTAATTTATGTCTTTTAAATGATGGACGTCCAACGCGTCGAACATCTCCTGTTCAAAATGTCAGTGCAGTAGACGTGTCAATATGTTCTAATGATATAGCCAGTACTCTATCATGGGATATTGAATCAATTTCTTATGGAAGTGATCATTTTCCCATAATATTAAATTCTCCAATTCAAAATTGCAGCAATAGATTACCCCCTTTATTAAAATATAAAATCTCAAATGTCACTACTAAAGGTTGGGACAATTATGCTAGTATATTAAACAATAAAATTACATATTTGCCGGAAGTTACGGGTAGTAATTTCATTACTTGCTATAATGAATTTATTACAAATGTGTTAAGTGCTGCGGATAGTTGTTTTTGTAAGAAGTCTGGCCCGAGTAAAAAATTTTCGCCCCCTTGGTGGGATAAGGATTGTACAAATTTTATTAAACAAAGAAAATCTGCGGAAAAAAAATACTGTCAAAATATGACCTCAGAAAACTTTATTGAATATAAACATATTTTAGCTAAGAGTAGACGTTTTTTTAAAAAGAAAAAGTTTGATAGTTGGCGTAATTTCTGCTCTTCCTTATCCCCTGAAACCCCTTCTTCTCTTGTTTGGCAAAATATAAGACGATTTAGATCTTCGCAAAATTGTCAACAAACAAGTCACACTTCAGTTTATTCTTCATGGTCTGATGCTTTCTTTAATAAACTGGCTCCAAATTATGTACCATATCTTGATGAAAGTATTCCTTCCAAAGACTTTCCATTTATTTCATCCCATCCTTTAGATTTTCCATTTACATTAAGAGAATTAAAAATTATTTTATCATCCGTAAAAGATTCGGCTCCTGGTATTGATGGTATACCGTATTCCTTTTTAGTGCATGCAAAAGACTTTACTTTGGAATATTTTTTGAAGATAATTAATTTCGTATTTGATTCTGGGATAATTCCACAAGAATGGAAAACACAAATCATCATACCCATTCTTAAACCAGGTAAAGACCCGTCATCATTCTCTTCATATAGACCCATAGCTTTATCATCTATTATGTGTAAAATATTTGAAAGTTTAATAAAAAATCGTTTAGAATGGCATATAGAAAACAAGCAATTATTAAGTAATTTTCAATTCGGATTTCGTAAGGCGAAAAGCACTATAGATAATCTGTGTATTTTTTCCACTGATGTTCGATTAGCTTTTTCAAGAAATGAATTTCTGTGCGCCATATTTTTAGATATTGAGGCTGCATATGATAATGTGCTAATTAACGTATTGACTAAAAAACTTATTGATATTGGAATATCGGCAAAATTATCAAGTATTATTAGTTGTTTATTCAGCGAAAGACAGGTGATATTACGGTTACTCAATCAGCAGGATGTTTCCCCAAGAACTATTTGGAAAGGACTACCCCAAGGTTCTGTCTTAAGTCCTATTTTATTTAATTTATATACATATGACCTGGATGCTCAGGTCAATTCTTTGTGCCGGTCATTACAATATGCGGATGATGTTATTTTATATTCAAATTCTAAAATTCTTGAAAATTGTGAAAATAACATAAATGAATCTTTGTCCCGGTTAAACTATTGGTTAAATAATCATGGCTTACAATTGTCACCTTCTAAGTCCAGTGTTGTAGTTTTCAGTAGAAAAAGAAAGAATCCAGAAATTTGTATTAAAATTAATGATTCAATTATTGACGTCAAACCTGATGTTAAGTTTCTTGGTGTATTTTTTGATTCAAAACTAAATGGTATTAAGCATATTGAATATATTGTCTCGAAATGTGAAAAGAATTTGAATATTATGCGGGTTTTATCGGGTACTTGGTGGGGTTCTCACCCCTTCACTCAACGTCTTTTATACAATGCAATTATTAGGAGTCATTTAGACTATGCATGTTTTATTTCAGAACCCTGTAATAAAGCTGCTCTTAAAAAACTGAACATTATTCAATCCAAAGCTCTCCGTATTATTATTGGAGCGATGAAGTCGTCTCCAATAAATGCTTTGCAGGTAGAATGTGCTGACCCCCCTTTAAAAAAAAGGAGACAGTACTTATGTGATAATTTTTTTTTTAAATCTTTACAATTTCAGAACAACCCTCTAATTTCAAAAATTAAGTTATTGTCTGAATATATTTTTTAAAATAAAGTAACCAAAAGATTTTGGAAAAACAAAACAGTTTTGCCAAGATTAGTGTATTCATTATCAAAATTAAAACTAACAAAAACCCCTTTCGTTTCAAATTCATCTCTCCCAGTTTTCTCGGCTTCATATGAGTCTCTCATTTTTGACTCTGATTCACAAATTATCTTAGATTTAGGTATTAGAAAAGATAGCCAAAATTGCAATGATAATTTCAACTATATCGTTCAAAACAAATGGCCAAATGCGGATCTATTTTTTACAGACGCATCAAAGCTATCACCACTAGGTAGTGTAGGTTGGGCATTTTATCATCAGAATTCAAATCTTTCTTTTTCATTTAAAAGTCCATATCAGTCATCAGTTTATACTGGTGAATGTCTGGCAATAAAACATTGCATTAAATTTATTTTGGAAAACGAAATTAACCATTCTATAATTTTTTCAGACTCATTAAGTTTATTACAAGCTGTGATCAGTAATCCTTTTTCTCCTAAACTTAGATCTGAAATTATATTTGATATTAAAGAACTCCTTTATCATTGTCATCTCAACCACCTTTTAGTATTTTTAGTCTATATTCCAAGTCATTGTGGAATTTTAGGCAACGAAACAGTTGATCTATTGGCAAAACAAGCAGTAGTTAATGGTAAATTAGATTATTTTCAAAATTACTCATATGATTTGGTTGCCTTAGCAAAAGTTTATTTAGAACAATCATGGAATAAGTATTGGGAAAATTCATCCAAATTTAAAGGTTCATATTTATTTTCATTACAGTCATCAATTAAATTTAGGCCTTGGTTTGCTAAATATAAATCATTTAGCAAATCATCAACTTCTTCAATAGCTCGTTTAAGAATTGGTCATTGTTCTCTTCCATCCCATCTTAAACGTATAAAAGTTATAGAATCAAATATGTGTGATTGTGGTGGAGGTGTAGGTGATATAGATCATCTATTTTTCAGTTGTAAAAATTATTCACTATCATTATATTCTCTTTTGCCATCTTATAACATTACTCTGCCTACTAAAATGAGCCATTTATTATATATATTTGATAGTAATATAGTTTCTCTTATTTATAAATATATTAGTCATAATAATATTAGAATTTAGTTATTTTTATTTTTGTATAATAAAAATAGTCCTTTTTATTTTATTTAAATTAAAGAATCTTTTTGTTTTAAAGCAGATGTGTAGTTTTGTTGGTTTTGATCAGTTTAAATGAGCTTTCGTCAAAATAAGCTCATTATACCTTAGACGTATTTGTCAAGCAAAATTTGTGACGTATATTAAATTTGTCAGTGGCAATATTGTTACTTTAAGTGACAGAAGGCCAGAAGTCAAGATTGAATTGAATTGGAAAACCAACAGTTGACTATTTGACTATTGTATATAGATATTAAACAGTAAATTCCCTTATAACTATTGAAGGTTTTCACATATAAACATAAAATTAAATTAATCAAATTAACAAGCAAAGGAAGAAAACATCGCTACAGAAGAATAATAACAATATAGGTGAAACATAAGTTACTTAAACTAATAAACATTATACAATCATTCAACATACCGAAGCGTTAACTGCCGTCTAATGTCTGCAGCCTTGGAATTAAATAAATCAATGTTTTTTTTTTTTTTTTTTTTTTTTTCAACGCACGCGCTAGCGTACGGAAGCCTATGGGGTGGCCCCGTTAGGCTGCAGTTTGTCTCAGCGGGCAACAACCCGCCGGTTTCTATTTTTGCCCTGGCCTAAGGGTGGCCAAGGAAGGGGCTACGAAAGGTGTGGCCCCTTGTGAGCAGTGTCTATGTGGTAACAACGGCACGGGCTACGCCTCGGTCCTCAGGATCTCCCGGGGCAGGCGGCGGCCTTCCGGTGGCCGTGCGTGGAGAGGCGCGATTCCCCGAAGATGATCGAAGCGGCTGTGGTCGGCTCGATCGAACATGGACTTCGAGAGCCTGGCCACAAACTGCTCGATGGTCTCCATCTTCAGGTCGTCGTGGAGGACGGTGTTGCGCACGAACCAGGGGGCCCCGACGGTCGCGCGTAAGGAGATGTTCTGCTGGGCCTGTATCCTGGCCTTAATGGTTGGAGCCAGCAGGTGGTGCCACGCCGGAGCGGCATAGGTGAGGCGTGATCGGACGAAGGTCTTGTATATATTAACCTTTACCCGGGGTGGTAGCGACGAGTGCAGCAGTGGCCTCAACTGGGCCCGAGCGGCTTTCGCGCGGTTAATGGTGTGGCGTGCCATGGGGCCCATGCGAAGGCGGCGATCGATCACGCACCCCAAGTAGGTGACGGTGTCCGACCAGCTCACTCTTTTCCCACGAAGCAGCAGCGGGTCCGGCGGTCGGCGGGAGGACGTCAGAATGGCGGCGGTCTTTTCGACATTTGCCGACATTCGCCATCTGTCCAACCATGGCGGCAATAGGTCCAGCAACTTCTGCATCTTCCTTACGGCGTTTACGGCCTTTACTGCCGAGGTGAAGTACGCGCTGTCATCGGCGTATAGCGCTAAGACGACATCCTTCTCCCCCCTCCGCAGGTGTCCGGCGAGGGTGGGGATGTCGTCAGTGAAGGTGGCGTAGAGCGCTGGAGACAGACAGCTTCCTTGTGGGACGCCAGCTAAAATGGGTTTCTCTGCAGACGATGCTTCGTCCACCTGCACGAAGAATCGTCTTCCCTCCAGGAACGATGAAAGTACCCTGACTGCCATCGGTGGTAGACCAGCGTCGAGGAGCTTCGACAGGAGGCCGGCGTGCCACACTCGGTCGAACGCCTTCTCCATGTCAAGAAAGACGCCGACGGAGCACCGGTCCTTGTTCAGCTCCGACGCTAGGTAGTGCAGCACCCGCGTCAGCTGGAGTGTGGTGCTGTGCTCCGCACGGAATCCGAACTGTTCCCTTCTGGGAGTCAGTGGATCTCGGATCCGGCGGAGAAGCAGTCTCTCGAACAGCTTCGCGGGGTGCGGCAGTAAGGTGATGGGTCTATAGCTGGAGGGGAGTCGGCGGTCCTTTCCAGGCTTGGGCAGGGTGATGACCTTTCCAAGCTTCCAGGCGCTGGGGAAGTGGCCGGTGCGGAGAATACCGTTGCAGAGTTTTGTGTAGGCTACAAGGGCTCTGCGGGGCAGCTGGCTAAGTGCCACGTTAGAGATAGCGTCCGGTCCCGGGGCCTTTCTCGGGTGTAGACGTCTTGCGATGCGCTCAACTTCTGTCGGCGAGACGAAGTAGTGACCCGGCAGCGGATCCATCTCCTCCCGAAACAGGTCCCGGATTCTGCATTCGGTGCGCTCGTTAAAGGCCTCGTCGACTACCGGGAAGGGCCGAAACTGACCCTCCAGGTGAACCGCCAGGATGTCCGCCCGGTTCTGGGCGGCGTAGTGGCGCACTCCGGCGGCATCGACGAGGGGGTGTATGGGCAGCGGGGTGTTAGTGAGCCGCCTCGTAAGGCGGTACAGGGACGTATGACCTCCCTCTTCCTCTGTGATGTCCGACATTAGTTGCTCCCAGGACTGACCGCGGAAGGTCGCAACCTCCAGAGACACCTTCGCTGACAGCGCGTTGAGCTCACGTTTGGTCGTCGGGCAGCGGGAGTGCGTCCAGCGGCGGACGAGAGCGCGTTTCCTCTGTAGCATCTTCCTGATGTGTTGCGGGAGAGCCGCTCGTCGTCTGGAGTGGTCAGCGGGCTGAGAAGTAGTAGCGGCTGTTTGCGCGTCTCGGATGGCCTTCATCAGACGGTTTGTGGCATCCTCTACATCTTCCGGCGTCGAAATTAGGCCTGGGCGGTCATAGGCAACCAGTGCGGCTCTGAAAGCACCCCATTCGGTCTTTGTTCGTCCTCGAGCAAGCCTCGTATTCGCAGCCGACGCAACAATCACCAGGAGGGGGAGGTGCTCAGAGTTGGTATCGTATAGCACCTCCAGATGAATTGGCGATCTCAGGCCACGAGAGACGACAATGTCGAGTACGTCCGCGGAGTGGTCTGTGCAGGTGGGGACGTGCGTAGGTGTCTCCGGTCCAAGCACCTCGTATTCTAGCCTATCTGAAGCTCGGTATAGGGCCTCCCCAGCCTGGTTGGTGATACGGGAACCCCAGGCGGTATGCTTCGCGTTGAGGTCCCCGATGATAAGCGTGGGGGCTTTGGCGTCGAAGGCTCGTACTAGGTCCTGAACGTGCATCCCGCCTTTCGGCGGTCGGTAGGCCGCATACAGGCACAGCTCCCCGTCGGCGGTCTTGACCCTCACGCCGGCCGTGCGCGTGCTGATGTACTCGGTAAGCAAGAGCTCTTCGTGCACCACGTCGAGACGGACAAGGGCTGCTGTCCCGCGGTAGGCAACGCCCTTCGGGGACACCTCGTCGCGGCGGTAAACCGAGTAGCCGGGCACACGGAGTGGGGACGTCGGCAGCAGCTTTGTCTCTCCGAGAAGCAACACATGGGGACGCTGCTCCTGGGCCAGGAGGCGTAGCTGCGCAATGTTCGACCGGACCCCTCCCGAGTTCCAGTATAGAACCCTGAGGTCACACACCGTGCTGCTGGTACTGCTGGATCCGGATCAGTGCTCCGGACACAGTAGAGATGGGGTCGGCGCCTGACATCAGAGCCATAAGGACCTCCATAAGTATCTGGATCGATACCTGGACGTCGGAGGGGCGTCTGAGGGGGACTATATGGACGTCTTCGCCGCGCCGTGCCGAGGGGTGGGTGTGCTCCCTCCTCCTCGGGTCGGCCGGGTGCATGACCATAGGGGCCAGGGTGTGGGATGAGGCAGCCTCCTGTGCCCTCGCGCTGCGCGGGGCTGCTGTTTCGGTCGTGGGCCTGGGAGTCGATGACGCCCTGGGCTTGGGTACCGCTCCTGTCGGCCTGGTGGTCGGAATAGCCGCCATAGGTGGTGGGGCCCTCTTGGGTAGTGATGCCGCCTTAGGTGGCGGGGCCGCCTTAGGTTGCGGGGCCGCCTTAGGTGGCTGGGCCGCTTTGGGTCCTGGTGGTGGTCTCGCCTTTGGTGGCAGGGTTCTGGCCGCCTTGGCTGGTGGTGGTGGCGCTTGCGCGTCACGGGGCTTTCGCTTCGTCTTCCAGATCCTCCTTATGCCGACCTGGCCACCCGGGCAGTTCGCAGGGGCCATAAGGTTGTTGGCCTGCGTGAGCTCGGAGTGAGTGACCGGCGGCGGCACGGGAGGGGGGACTTCGGCGCGTCTTTTGGGGATGGGTGGCTGCATGGGGATGCCGCGGCGTCGAGCTTCTCGCCTGAGAGCCGGACACGCCTTACTATTTGCCGGATGGTTGCCCCGGCAGTTTGTGCAGTGTGGTTGGCAGTCCCGCACGCAGTCCTTGATGCTGTGAGGTCCGGCACACCTCAAGCACCGGACCTCGCGGAAGCAGCCCGTCGAGGCGTGCCCGAAAGCTTGGCAGCGGTGACACTGGGGAGGAAGTGGCCGGCGCACCCAATCTGCCACCTCAATCCCGGGCATGCACATCAGCTCGTCGACTGCATAGAGTACTTTTAGCTGTTCCCGGGAAAGGTGGGGGAACTCTACGAAGTACGTCGTTTTCGGTCTGTTCCTTCGAGGCGGGATCTCCTTGATGTGGATGGGCAATACGCCCACTGTCCGTCGGAAGTCTTCCTTCAACTCCTCCAGCGGGGCATTGCGAGGAAGGTTGTGGATCGCCACCTTATGTGGGCGCTCCTCCGGGAGGGCGTATGTGTGCCCCTCGATGGTAGGGTCTCGGGCGCGGGCTTCGGCGATGTACGCCTGTACCGTCCGGTACTCGTCCGACGACCTGGGTAGAAATTTTACGCCCTGCCCAAAGGGGCGGGCACTCGGCAGGGTCCCTAGGCGGGCCTTCAGCTCCCGAAAGTGCTCTGGCCAGTTGGGAAACACTGCCACCATAATCGGTGGGATCTTGGGGGCCGGGGGGAGGGCCGTGTCGGCGGGGGCTGGGTCTACCTCAAGTGGCGGGTCGGCCTGCATCGGCGATGGAGGTCGCTGTGCGGCCTCGCTGTAGCTAAGTGGAGCGGTGGTCAGGGCAGATGGTCCGACGGACCCCTGCTGGGAGGTAGACGCCTGGGACAAGTCACCGGTCTTGGCATGGGTGTAGGTAAGGGTAACGGGTGCCAAGCGCTCGTGGGCCTGGCTGGCTACCTGGAGTGCCTGTGGTCCCTTTTCCAGCGGTGACGATGTTGATGTCGGTCCTAGCTCCGCTGGGGATTCAACAGCAGGTCTGATCGGAGACAGCTGAAGGTGTCTCCTCTGAGACGGCGGCACCTCGTCAGATGCCGACACGTCCTTACTGCGTTTCTCTGGGCGCGATGAAGTCCTTCCTCCCGCCACAATGTTGGTTCTGATAATCGGGGGAGGATCCCGGTAGAAGGTGGTGTCGTCGTCCGATTCCTCCTCGTCCTGCAGGACCGGTCTTCTGGCCTTCCTTATTTTTCTCTCTGTTGGTGCGAAGGGGTCCGCTACGATGTTCCTCCATTCCCCAGTGGCGATGTCCTGTCTCTGCGCTATCACTTGTCTGGGGACATGATGGTCACCGCGGTCCGATTGTAGTAATCGGCGCGGCGACATTTCCTCAGCCGAGTGGGAGCGCGGGCGGCGCGGCTTAGCCTCCGCGCCTGAAGCTGGTTGTGGGTTCGGCGCCGTTGAGGGAACCCTTGTGGCGCTCGGCGTGGGGCCCGGGTCGGGCACCAAGTCTTCGTTCTCCATCGTGGTCACGGTGGTATTGGCCCCCCCTGCTTTGTGGCCGAGCTCGAGGGGTCAAACGCCGACTACTAACAGCTAGTAGCCGGGCGTTTGTCACATGTTGGGGGGCCACAGGTGCCGCGTTGATAGCGGCCTCCGACGGGGACGGAGCCACCGTCGAAGAGAGGGACGAGGTTGTGTGTCCCTTAAATTTCGAGTTTGTCACCGGGCTCGCGCACGTACCCGGTGACCGCAAACTAGTTATTTTGGGGGTAGGCCCCCAAAAGTAAACACGAGGCCGTGAGAAGAGGGTGTCCGCAGCGGTTCGACACGTCTTGCCTCACTGACCGTTGAAGGCGCAATAAATGTAAATCAATGTCCAGCTCTTCTGCAAGGTCATTGAAATCAATATTTTTTTTATTTTTTTTTCAACGCACGCGCTAGCGTACGGAAGCCTATGGGGTGGCCCCGTTAGGCTGCAGTTTGTCTCAGCGGGCAACAACCCGCCGGTTTCTATTTTTACCCTGGCCTAAGGGTGGCCAAGGAAGGGGCTACGATAATTAACCGTTCTGCCTATACCTAGTACCAGTGTATGGCACGAGCAAGAGGGGAGAACGTCGGAGATTTGGTCTTGGGACTCGCAGTCCTATGCCAGCAACTCAGAACTATCGACTGTACAGTTGGCTATGTCAATTTGTCAGCCGAAATAGTTCGGCTGGTATTATTTTGTAGTGGGCAACTCGCGGGGTCGCAGGGAATCAATCTTGTCTTTGGTAAAATTAGCTGAGTGCAAACATTTACTGTGTCTTTTATAATAAACGCTAAATTAAAAGCCCCGTGTATTATTCCACAACAACAAAACATTATACAATTAAATATGCGACATCAGCTATTTTGCGTCGAACTTCCAATGGAAGTAGATGCAAATTTTGACACATGACATCATATGGTCGATCAAACAGCTTAAATTTAAATTTTAAATGTCTGATAAACCTCTTTTGGTTATTATCGAGCCTTGAGATGTATATTTGGTAGCAGGGGTTCCATATCTGTGAACCAAATTCCAGGTGACTCCGCGCATAAGCACAGTACAGTACCTTTAGAGTCTTCATAAATTTAAAAGGTTTGCTCGTTCTCATTATAAATCCCAAGGCTCGACTGGCTTTACCAACAACATTATCAATGTGCTGGTCAAAGAGAAGCTTGTTGTGATGAATTATACCAAGATCTCTGATTCGGCTAACTCTAGATAGTGTGGTATTTTTAAGAATATAATGCCCCTCAACAACGCTGGACTTGCGAGTAAATGACATTAAATAACACTTAGCAACATTAAACTCCAGTTTATTGTATGCAAAGTAACACTCAAGCCTAACTAGATCCTCCTGGAGAAGACCCACATCGGACGCGCAACTAATTGATCTATATAATTGTCAAAATCAGAAGAGAAATGTTTGTAATATGTGTGATCAAAAAATATTATACAATAAGTGCTCAGAATTTTTCGCGCTATTTTGCGTGGACATGTCAAGTGCAAGTTTTTGTTTTGTAAATTAATTTGCTGTGGATATTATTGGTCAAAAGTGGTGTTGTTTCGTTTAATAATGTGCTACAATGTGAATAATTATGGAAATGATAAATTGGACTTTAAATACGGGGCTCAAGTTGCAGTTTATTTTATGCGGTTTTCCCGCGCTGTGGACTCCCATATTTTACCCGACGTGTTTGGGCTATAATGCCGCGAGTGACTTCAAGTAAAGCATCAAATTCTGCAGCATCTGGAATTTGATGATCCCCAACTCGGTTATGAACTCTGTTATGAACACATATTATGCAAATAAATTACGTGTTTAGGGCTGATGTATTCTGTACAATGTCCTTTAAAGACAATTTAAAAAAAAAATCAATAAGTGCTCAAAATGTATATTTAGTTGTTGTTAATATTTGGGAGTTTATGTGTAAGAAGTGTTTCAGTTTTAATATCAACTATTTTCAGAATAATAGGTATGTGAAAGTCGTTAGAGAGAACACCAATAAATAATTTTAAAATATGATTGTTTTAATTTTAGTTACGTATCTATTCCGCCATTTTTAATAATTGATCTACTATTCATTTCATTTTGTTCAACAAATGTATACTTTTGTTTTCATAGTAACTATCGAAATTATTAAATTAATCAATTATTAAGGATGCTTCAATAGGGTGTGTCACTAACTTTTTATCACGATAGATGGCGCATGATAGATGGTACCTAACATAACTTTAAATTATATATAAGAAATTTATTATTTTCTGGATATTATGCCGAAGTGAGCAGCTTCTAAGTGTACAAATCGAAATTTCTAAGCGAAATCAAAGATATGGTAATCTTAAAATTGCCGTTCTATTAATAAAACCTTTTTTCTTTTTAAAGACGGTGTGCGCTTTTTTAATTCGTCTTTTAAGGTAGTTAATGTTAATTTAAAATACACTTTTCTGTTATAAACATATAAAAATACGAAAACATTTTTAAAAAAATGCGATTTAGGTGTAAAATATGGTACCATTGCCGCTAGCGACATCTACAAAAAGCTTTGCCTGATACACCCCATAAACATAAAGTACGAAAAGAATTCAAATAAAGGATTTGAAAATTTGCCGCGAATTCTAGTTCGGTGGGAAACCGTCTTAGCGCTACTATAATTAGAACACTTTTTTCTTTGGAGTTACGCTTCATCTTGTATTATGTTCCACAGACTATGAAGAGTACAAGTTTATGATCCTTGATATGGTTTGTGTTAATGATTTGTGGTGATTTCTTACAGCATTTGGTGATAGATAATTGTATTTAACCATGTCGGTTATTGCTGCAAAACCGAAGGTATGTATTGTTTACCAACACGAATAACTAAAGATCGCAGGTTCGGACACCGACATGTTTTTTTGTACATCTCATTGGTAGGTACGAGATTTACACTAAGGTGCATTTGCCCTATTTGGTCTGTGCATTTGTCATAAAATTACAACACCACAGTTCCCTATCCATGAAGTGTTACTTAGCTGTCGGTTTAGCTATAATGAACTTGTGGAGTTGTAAAAAAATCCATGAGACCCTCTGCAACCGATGTGACCACCTTGGCGAAAGTAGGTAAAATTCTCCAGAAATATGTTTTAGAAAGCTCATGCTCTCACATGATGTTACATGCGAAATATCACTTTGATATTCGCTCGTTTTCTGTTTATATTAAACTGCCTTCTTGCTTTTAATTTATTTCCTTACATGTACTGTATTAATATATACTCTATTTACCAGCTTCCAATAGCTAAAAAGCTTAATACGTCCCTTAAGATACCCAGCGAAGGGTCACCACTGCAAGTTGCCCGCAACTCCCTCCAGGAGCTGGTGGCCGAAATCTTCTACATCTACCCAGCTCTATATGACATGTGTGCACAACATGATCATGTGCTCAAGAAATTTATCTCTCAGGTTAGTTTCAAGTATAGCTGTAAAGGCCGAGTGAGATTACAATAATAATTATAAAATCAAATGTAAAAAATAAATCAAATTACTAGGTTGTGGCTCTATAACCGCCTCCATGGTCTAGTGGTAACAAACGTTGCCGTGAACTCGGGAGGTCGTGGGTTCGATTCCCACCGGGGGCAAGTTGTACATTGTATAATTTGTCTCGGTCTGGGTGTTTATATGTATAATATGTATATATTTACAAAAAAAAAAGTATAATATGTAGTTTATCAACCATCTAGTTTCCGTAACACAAGCCTCTTAGCTTACCACGGAAATTAGATGGTGCTGTGTAACCTGTCTGGAAATATTTATTTATTTATTTATAACGGTTGTTTAGGTTACAATCTAAATACTTAATAATTGAATCACTTGTTTTCCAAACAGCACAAGTCCAGAATTCTTATACAGGTTGGGCCACAAATTAGTTAACAATTGAAAAAAACATAAAAAAATGATATATTTTAAAAATTGTTTATTTACAAGAAAGTTAATTAAATTTTAAGAATATTAAAGAAATTTGTCTTCTTTGGTTGAGTAGGGAGAGGAGTAGAATGGTGGATGGTGATCATGTTGTTGCACAACCAGCCTATTGTTGGTCGCAAGCCTGAGACAACATTTTTCTCATCTCTTACCCACTTCTCTCTTTATAATATTAGTCTGGATAATTCTTCTGCTAGTGGAAGACTAAGCAGCATCTTACAGTTCTAATTTTTTTTTATTTTTTTTGCAGGCAATATGCAATAGACTGAAGAAAATAATAGAGACAAACATAGATAAGTGCGAGTCAGAGTTCTTATTGACTAAAGTGTACAGGAAACAATTCCCGCACACCACAGACTTTGAATTGATACAGAAATGTGTACTGGAAGTCGAAACTGAACTCATGTTGCCACATAAGGGAGTTTTAGAAGCCGAACTATTTGTCAGCGATGACAATTTCAGTAAGTATTCACTACAGCTACTAGAACCAGTATTCTAACCCTTCGTTCCGAGACGTAATAATAGTAACCTAAGCACGCTTAAAGGTGTTCCGATACGCGCTTAAACTGTTTTGCCAAAGCTGTGTGATGTCATCATTTCTCGTGCTTAGACTGCTCATGATATCAAGGTCATAACGTCCCGTGCCATTTTCAAGTTTATTTAAATTAAGTTTTCTTTTAAATTATACATTTTATTGGGCCCATTTCTTTAAGAAAAATGTGGTTTTATCCTTCATAAGGTTTAGGGAAATTATTACTTAGTCCGTTATAAAAAGATAGCGCCATTTTGATTATTTATATTTTATAGCAGGCAGCGAAGATTGGGATTCTCAACACAAGGCATTGTTGGATTCTTGTGACTTGTACTGCAAAAACATTACAGATAAGGTAAATTTAAAACTCATTACTACCACGTTCAAGACATCCATAGATAGGCCTCTAATAATAATAATCTGCCCCCGTGGCCTAGCAATTAAGTCTGTGGATTTATTTGTGTCAATTTTCGAGTTTGCCACTTGTCCTGTTTTTAATTTTTATTGAAAGAATACGGTCGTAATACTACTTTACTTTCTAGACAGGTCCTAATTTATTTATTATAAAAAAGTATCATCACGACCGTTTCCATTTAGGAGTGGTCAGAATACCACGCTTATAAATAAGCGGATTCACATTTAGCCAACTTTACTATAGGCCAATCATGACAAGTGGCAATACATCAATTAATATTTTTGTGTCCCGACCAGGAATCGAACCCGGGACCTCCGAGTCTAAATCCACGGACTTAACTGCTAGACCACGGAGGCAGTTATATCTTAAATAAGCCGTTATTTTTTTTTTAGCTAAATGAACATATTACTGGTTTGGATACTGAGCCAAATGAATCCGACACTGTGGAAGAGACGGCACAGAAAAAAGTACGCACTGAACTGAAGAAAGTTAACAAATACATGAGTCTGGTAGGTTTATTTTGTTGTCTTTTCTCCCGATGGATGATGAATGAGGTGACAGGGAAGGCAAATGGTCTAGCCCATACAGCCAAGTCTGAAGTAATATATTTTTCTTTTTTATTAGTTAATGAGGTTATCATGGAGTCACTCGCGGCATTATAGCCCAAACACGTCGGGTAACATATGGGAGTTCACAGCGTGGGAAAACCGCATAAAATTAACTGCGACTTGTGCGCCATATTTAAAGTCCAATTTATCGTTTTCCATAATTATTCACATTGTTAAACAAAACAACACCACTTTGACTAACAATATCCACAGTAAATAAAACAAAACAAAAACTTGCGCTTGACATGTCCATGCAAAATGGCACGAAGAAACTTTTTTTTTCTGTTCGTGTACTCAAATTGATTTTTTATTATTATTGCATTATCATTACAGCCCTTAGAACACAGAGTCCTTGACCTCCACTGTTGCAGATAGACCTTCCAGAACATACATATATCTAGAGAATTTAGCCTACACTCGCCACGCTCTGGCCAGACGACTTGGATCTGTCCTTATTAGGGGCTGTGATGATAATGATTTATTAAAAAACTATTAAATCTTAATGTTTCTTTCCAGATAGTAAAACAAGTAATCAAGACACACGTACAAAAAAAACCAAAGAACAAGACTTTGACTAAATTTGTTAAAATGAAGGTAAGGACGGGATTACCATGCAGGGTGCCCCAGAACAATTTATCATATTAGGTCCTTACATATGAAATTGACGTTTTTTATATTATATATTAAATACTAATTAAATGTATTTATATACATTAATAAATATTTTTGTATCCCGACCAGGAATCGAACCCGGTACCTCCGAGTCCAAATCCACAGACTTAACCGCTAGACCATGGAGAAATGGTGGTGTTGTAAATCTATGACAAATGTATGTAAGAAAAGTGTATTTCTCATTGGTACATACCGGGTGGGTTTGAACCGACCTTTGTAGGATTTTATTAAGCATTCTGACAACCGAGCCACCACCGAGTCGTGTTTGTTTAAATTTTATTGCATTTTATTCCAGCTATTCGGCGATCCGTACATGCCATCTCTGCCCCTCATGGCTACGTTTCTGGGCAAGATTCGTACATCCCAGATGTACCGCTCGAGACGTCTCTTCAACCAGATCGTATGTTCCGTGTACGATAAACACTACAAATTACTTATGTCTATGGATGGAACTACATTTGGTGAGTCATATTCGATATATAATATTTCCAGACAGGTCACACAGCGCCATCTAGTTTCCGTGGTAAGCTACGAGGCTTGTGTTACGGAAACTAGATGGTTGATAAACTACATATTATACTTTTTTTTTTTTGTAAATATATACATATAAACACCCAGACCGAGACAAATTATACAATGTACAACTTGCTTCCGGTGGGAATCGAACCCACGACCTCCCGAGTTCACGGCAACGTTTGTTACCACTAGACCATGGAGGCGGTCAATAATGAAATATAAATGAAATGTTAATTGAAACTAAAATCAGTGTGATTTTATGTACTCTGATCATCGATATAGATAGGCCCTCACTGATATAAAAACGTTCTCGCAAAACCAATCGAAGTCATGTAGCTACACCAACAGTCGCGATCTACGCAAAGCAAGCGTCGAGAGCGAATAATATTAATATTTATACCGAGTGAAAATAGTCTTTTTGTATGCATAGTAACAGAATTTTCATAAAATATAATTTCTTGAGAATGGGGTGTATCACTAACTTTTTATCACGATAGATGGCGCATGATAGTTGGTACCTTATATAACTGTCAGTTGCATAGAAAACTTGTATTTTTATTACGAAAATTATTATTTTCTGGATATTATGTCGAAGTGTGCAGCTTTAAGTGTACAAATCGACATTTCCAAGCGAAATCAAAGATATGGTGATCTCAAAATTGCCGTTCTATTAATTCAACCTTTTTTTCTTTTTAAAGACGGTGTTCGCTTTCTTAAATCGTATTTTAAGGTAGGTAACGTTAATTTAAAATACATTTTTCTGTTATAATAATTAAATAACTACAAAACATTTAAAAAATGATGCGTCAAAGGTGTAAACAAGGTACCAGTGCCGCTAGCGACATCTACAAAAAGCTGTGCCTGATACACCCCATTGGCCCCAATTGAAAGTGGGTAGGTACATGTGGCAAGCGGCACGTTTTTGAGTGCGTTTTGTATTGAATAGGCCTATCTATATACATCGATGACTCTGATAAAATAACATATATATCAGCACGGACAATACCAAGCTCGAGTTATTTAAAAAAAAAAAAAAAAAACTAGCGATGTCCAAACTCTGTTTTGTTGCTTCGAAACGACCTCGATGGTTCATGCACTCATCTAGCAACTTAGTAATTATATTTTATTAAATTCTAAGGACTAGTAAAGAAAAAACGTGCATAAGTAGATTTTATTTACAATATATTACCCAACGAACGATGGTGCGCTAGCACAGTAGAAAATGACAACGCACGCAACGCAAATGACAATGCGGAGGGGTAGTAAAGTATCATCACCACCGTTTCCCTTTCGACGTGGTCAGAAACCTCGCTTATGAATAAGCGGATTCACATTTAGCCAACTTTACTATAGGCCCATCATGACAAGTGGCAAGCTCGTCGATGTCTCCAGCGTACCAAACTCGAGAAATATTGTTTATTGACTATAGAGTACTGTGATGAGCATATTGAGTAGATGTCCATTAAAATGTTGAAATATTACATTATTATTATTTTAAATTATTTATTTCATCCTTGTTTTAGTTTATTCTATATATTTTTCTATTACTTATGTTTCATTTATGTTTCTTGTAAAAATTTGTAAAGTGTTGTTTGAGTACCTACTTATTGTTACTAATACTTGTTGTTGCACTTAATTAATTTTATTATATTGTATAATTCTTAAGGTGTAAAACGGGATCAGTATACAAATGCAATTGTTATTGTACTGATTTTGTTGATTCTTATTTTTGTTATTTTTCATTATAGCTAACAGTGAAAATTTGTAAGGCTTTGAGATTAGATATTTTTTGTATACATAATATTGCAAAGGCTGTAAATTTTCCCACGAATAAATAAATAAATAAATAAAATATCACAAAGATTATTAATATTGTAATGTGTGTATTTCTGTTAATGCTGTTGGAGTTTCAAATAAATAAAACATTAATTCATAGCTGTAAAAGGGCCGTGCCACCTTATATTCTAATAGCATTTAATTAATATTCGTGGCTATAAAATGGCCGTGTCACCTTACAATCTAAATAAAATTAAAATGTCAAATAAATTAACTTAAATTCCAATTCGTGGCTGTAAATAATAAATGTATCTTAAAATTGGTGTCAATAAAATATTTTTATTTTTCAGGTGGCGCCAAAATCTATATTCGTCGAACAACAAATGAGGCCAAGTTTGTTGTTCCATCCATCATTAACAAACAACTTAAAGCGTTCTTAAAGCCGCCAGAAAATGACGCCATGCTTGTCGATGACGAGGAAAAGGAGGTTGAAAATGACGAATCAATTAATGAAAATGACGAATCAATTAATGAAAATGTTTAATTTTAATGAAAATGTTTAATTTTAATGAAAATTAAATAGTATAAGATTAGCTTTTGTTTTATTTCTCTAATGTTGGTATTGCTGTCTGCATCAGCCGCATTCCATTACTTCAACCCTGTGTTTGACTTGACGCTATAAGCGCTTTGAAAATCGTTCGACTTGATGAGTAATATTTATAATTTGGAAATAAACATGTTATTTATTCAGGAAACATACAGATCCTAAAACATAATTACAACAATTCTAAAAGTTATACAATCCAGCAGAGTTTCCACTTAAATATTAAACAACGATTTTGCAAAAAAACAATAATAATAGGGATAAGCTTAAAAACAATACCTATATATATAATAAAATAATAATAATTACAAGTAGTTAAAAAAAAGTTCTCCAAGCATTCCAATTATGATTCATTTAGTTTTTTTTTTTTGCGGTAAACCATACAATGATTGGCGCCTTTAATTATCGTTTAAAATATCTAGGTACCTATGTACGAATAACGAAAACTTATTGACGCGTAATGGGCCGTCACAGCATGTTTTCTGATAACGCGCATAAGCGCTAAATGGGCTAAGCATAGTAATTAACACTATGAGTTACATACATACATACATATCTTCACGCCAGATCCCTTACGGGGTAGGCAGAGACAATTGAGCGCCACTTGACACGATCACGACATACCTCTTTCGCTTCATCGACATTCATCAACCTCTTCATACATGCCCTTTTGTTACGAAGGCTTTTTAATTCTCCTTCGGCTAGTGTTTTATTTATTCGATCGTGATACGTGTGTCTTGGTCTGCCAGGGCCTCTTTTACCCACAACTTTCGCATTATATACCTGGTTCGTCAATCTTTCTTCGCTCATCCTTTCAACATGCCCGAACCATCGTAGCATGCTTTTTCTTATTTTTATACCTACCATTTTTCGTATTTCGACGTTACGTATGTGGTCCGCCAAAGTGACGCCGCATAACCGACGCAGCGACCTCATTAACCCTACTCTCATGCATATTCTGACATATCCACGTCTCGCTTCCATACATAAGTGTTTGTACTATGAGTTAGGTATATTAATTGGCAGTGCTATTGACATGGCCATCATTAAACATGTAATTACCAATTATTCTTAATAGCTTCAATAAAATGACACAATGCCAATCATTACTATGGTTTTCTATTATGGTTAACAAATTTAATTACATACCTACATATATAGTTTAGGCTAAGTAATGGGCTGCTGCAAAGACGTCCTTTTCGGGCGAGGAACAAGTTTCCGGGGGTCCGTGGCACAGGAGCAAGCGAATTTCCTTACCTACATACTTGGTGTTTTTTTAATTTATTATATGCTAATGTTCGACTTGAAAGCATATAAAGCAAAGCTTGCATATTTCTACCCAATCGAAGGACTTTCAAAGCTAAATAAAATGAAAAAAAAAGCGCTTAAAGCGACAAGTCGAACATAGGGTCTGTTGCGGCTTTTTGCAACCTCTTTGGACGGACTTTGACCTCCTTTCTGACTGACAACTTTAGACGACATAATTTTATGACAGAATGACTTTGAATTTAGAACACAGACGATGACAACGAAATGAAGACGCAATAAATGAAAATTAAAGACAAAATTTATGATTTTTATTTAAAAACAAGACAAAAAGTTATCATTTCAAGATTAAAGTGTTCCTTTCTGTAATAGGGACTATACCAAAAATAGCTGCAGGAGTTCTTCGCGCCATTTTGCACGGACATGTCAAGTCCAAATTTTTCGTATTGTAAATTAGTTTACTGTGGATATTGTTAGTCAAAAGTGGTGTTATTTTGTTTAATAATGTGCTACGTTGTGAATAATTATGGAAAACGATAAATCTGACTATACGAGTATATGGAGCAGAAGTTACACTTTATTTTTTGCGATTTTCACGCGCTGTGAACTCCCGTATAGCCTTCGTGTTTGGGCGATATTGACGTGAATTACTCCATGAAAATCATCAAATTCTGCAACACTTGGAATTTGATGATCCCTGTTATGAACACATGTAAATAAATTACGTGTTTAGGGCTGATGTATTCTGTACAATTTCCTTTACACTTAAAGAAAAAGAATATGAACAACTGACGCCAGCCACTAACAACTGAAATCAGTCTCCACTACGCCTGCCTAACAAGACGCTTTTTCACATTTAACCCAAAGGACTACAGGTTATAGGAGTTTTTACACTGGCTTGAAGAGCATTTCCACATCATCAGCGTGCGATAAAGGTAAAAATAAAACAATACAAATTCAAACAAAAAAATATAATATTTAAAAATACTATAAATTACTTCGATCGGCAATAACCTAGATTGTATTTCAATGCTCATGATGTATGGATATAAAACCCAGGCCCGGCACAAACGAAATACATATTATTAGGTTCTCTGTATTTAAATGGTGCTTTTTGTAGATGTCGCTAGCGGCAATGGTACCTTGTTTACATCTAGGGCCGCGTTCGTTTTAAGAAATGTTAGCATGAAAATACCACTTTTAGCACAAGTCGTTCGTTTAATATAAATTCTAACATTTGATGCTAATTTCGTATGTCAGTACCGTGTTGAAAGGAGGGTTATAGATGTTACTTTTTGACAGATGTCATTTAACATAAGAAATGGTTTGTTTATATTATATTTATAATGTATTTTAAACGATTTTATGTAATAAATTCAAAGACCATAATACATTGTCAATTGATTTGTTACTTGTCATACTTGTCAAAAAGTAGCTCGTTTTTTTTAAGAAATGATAGCATTGTTAAAAAAAGTGGAATTTCTTAACAAAAACGACATTTCACGCTGGTTTATAATACGAAATGTTGGAAATGCTATAAAACGAACGCGGCCTATGTCACATCATTTTTTAAATGTTTTTGTACTTATACCAGAAAAATGTATTTTAACTTAACGTTACCTACTTTAAAAGACGAATTAAGAAAGCGCACACCGCCTTTAAAAATAAAAAAGGTTTAATTAATCGAACGGCAATTTTGAGATCACCATATCTTTGATTTCGCTTAGAAATCTCGATTTGTACACTTAAAAGCTGCTCACTTCGGCATGATATCCGGAAAATAATAAATTTAGTATTAAAAATACACATTTCCTATGCAACTGACAGTTATATGAGGTACTATCTATCATGCGCCATCTATCGTGACTAAAAGTTATTGATACACCCCATTATAAGATTACAGTATTATCAAATACATGTTGTACTGTTCGATATTATATGTTGTACAGATTGTAATATGTTTATATAAGATCTTATTGTAAAAAAACCTAATAAAAAAAAGCGAATAAATATATTTGAATTAGAAATTTTGAAATTTCCGTATTATCTTAGGGTGCTTGTACACGGTGCAAGTAGTGTTGTCCAATCTTGGTCTTGTTCTTGCTTTCCTGAATTACCTTTTTTTTGTGCTATTTTATTGTGTCTGTCTTTTTTAGGGTGCAGAGGTAATATTATCGAACCCGTATAATAGATGACTTGCCAACTACCTACGTATACATTTTTGGATACATGTCGGTCAACACGATCTATATTATAGATTCTATAACCATTCTAAATTTTAAGTAATACAGACCAGTAGTTCTCCAGATACTACTATGCGGACAGGCACTAAATTCTTATAAATTCTTATTACAATTAAAAACAAATGTATATTTTCAGTCAAAACAAGAGTCTTGCGAAACAAAGACCAAGATTAGAAGTGCAAGAACAAGACCAAGACTTGGTCTTGCTTTGGGCAACACTAGGTGCAAATAGAATGAAGCATGATGAGGCACTTGCGCAGGTTATGCGTATAACCGCATAAAAGGTCCGTTAGAGAAGTTGTTTATTTTGTTCACATATTTCACACACATATATATCAGCATGTATGTAATAATTTGTCGTAACCAATTTTATTTCCTAGTACAATGTAAACCATTATGAATATGTAAAGCCGCAATCATACATCTTGTATACAACGTACTGTGTATACTACTATATCTATTGCCGCAATAGTATTTGAGAATATATAAAATAGAACAATACAAGCATTAAAAGAAAACCCGCGTAAATTTTGACAGATCGAACACAATCTCGACTCGAGAATAGTTTAGCGGGAGCGTTGTCAACAGTTCTACACTTAAAGAAACGCTTTTAAGATTTGTTCATCATGCACATTTAACCCATACAAACAGCTGATCGGGGTCAGAAACATACGTACTGTTTATGACAGCTTTCCGACCAGAGGGTTAATTCTGGCGCTTTAGACTTGCGTGTCGGTTCGAAATATTCGACTGAAAAGTGTTAGATCTCCATATAAAACTGTCAGGGAAATACGAACTTATCGAATCGGAATGCATGTCAAAAGCGCGAGAATCGGGGCCCATGCCCAAAGTGAAAAGTGTGCGGGTTCAGCAAATCAAGCATATCCAGAGCAGCACAAATTGCAAATGATTTTATAAGAATTATTGTTGTTATGGATATTTAAACGCGATTTAACTCTCAGAGCGTTTGGAACTGCGTCAACGCTAAAACGAGCAAGACCAACATCTACATATAACCACGACCAAAGCTAGTAACTTGTGCTTACGCAAGTAGCCAGCGCCTTTACTTGCTCCAGCAACTTGCACCGTGTAGAAGCACCCTTAAATAAATAAATTACAGGAGTAATTTTGTTGCATTTATTCATTATTTAAATATAGTCTTTATTTGAAACTAAGTACAAGTTTTCATTTAAAATATAAATTTTATTAACTTTGCTATACTAAGTGGAAACTTTAAGTGATATTACTTTCATCATTAATCATTACAGACCTCCGCTGTTGGAGATGGGCCTTCCAGGACATATGTTTACCTGGAGAATTTGGTCCACACTCGCCACGCGCTGGCGAGGATCTGATGTAAATTTTTAATGACAATTTATTAACGATTTCATAAGTTTGTATTAGTGGAACCGAGACACGGGTTTACGTGCTCTCCGAGGCACGGAAACAGTGGTGTTGTAAACCTATGACAAATGTACGTAAGAAAAGTGCATTTCTCATTGGTACATGCCGAGTGGGTTTGAACCGACCTTTGTAGGTTGAAAAGCGTTCTTAAAAACAAGCCACCACCGCGACACACTAAACGCTTAAACCGCGTAACACTTATTACTTAGATTAAAAGGTTATCAAAAACGGTATAAAACAGCATCATAAAAAACTATTTTTGTCCTCAAGTTTACTTTAAAATATCTGTAAACTGGCAATTAATATTATTTCAACTTTAAAAAAAAAGATGAAAATTGTTCATTGTGGCGTAATGAACCAAATATGTATATTGATAAAAAGCACGTACTTTTAAAATTCTGTTGCTATTTAACGGTATTTAAAAATAAGTGGTTTTTTTTTTAACCTAAAAGTTATCTCGGTAAAAATATTTAGTTTTTCTTTGTTACCAATTAACAGTTGGTAAGATTTACCAGTCACAAATGATATATACGAGGGGCGTTCAAAATATTCTCGGTATGTGGATAAAAACAAACAAGTACGAAAAGTTTGATATTTTTATTTTTCAATATACTCCCCCCTATGTTCATACACTTATAAGATCGATCAATTATTTTTTTTAATCCCTCATAAAAATATTTTTTATCTTTGGTGTAAAAATGCTCCTCCACGGCCGTCTTCAACGCTTCATCGTCAGAAAATTTATTTCCACGCAGATCCTTTTTAAGATTGGGAAACAAAAAGAAGTCGCTTGGGGCTAAGTCCGGACTATAGGGTGGATGAGTAACAGTTTCAAACCCACATTCAACAATAGCTGCCTTGGCAATATGAGCAGTATGGACAGGGGCGTTGTCATGCAGAAGCAGAACACCTTTGGTTAACTTTCCTCGCCTCTTTTCTTTGATCGCATCTCTTAATTGACGTATAACGTTAGCGTAGTACTGCCCTGTGATATTTACACCTTTTTCTTTATAATCGATAAGCAAAACTCCTTCACAATCCCAAAATATTGTGGCCATGACCTTGCCAGCTGACGGGATTACCTTGAACTTCTTGGGATGAGCTGAACCCTTAATGTGCCACTGCATGGACTCCTGTTTGCTCTCTGGGTCATAATGATGAACCCAGGTTTCATCTCCAGTAACTATTTTTTGCAGCACCTCATCGGGATTTTCACCACACAGGTCGATAAAATCTGAACAGCAAGCCACACGCATATCCTTTTGAAGAAGCGTCAGCATTCGCGGAACCCATCTTGCACTTACTTTTGACATATTAAGATGGTCATGTATAATGTCATGTACGGTACCAATAGAGAGATTGGTTACTTGAGCTATAGATTTTACCTTCACTCGGCCGTCTTCCAATATAAGTTTTTCCACTTTATCAATATTTTCTTGTGAGGTAGCCACTACAGGCCGGCCAGGTCTAGGGTCATCTTCAATACTCTCCCTTCCACGCTTAAATTCGCTTGACCATTTTTGAATAGTAGATAAAGAAGGAGCAGACTCACGGTAAACACAATCCATTTCCTCTTTTATGGTTTTTTGATTTTTACCCTGTTTTGTCAAGAATTTTATGACGGATCGGTGCTCTAATTTCGTTAAAATTGTTAATTCGCTCATGGTGTTCATGTTTGTTCGGCAATTGCAGAAAAACAAAAGAACATCTCGGTTCCAATTTTACTTTTTTTTAATGTCAATGGATGAATCTTAGCGGCCAGTAACAAATATATATATAAAAGAGGTTGTAACGTATCAATACCGAGAATATTTTGAACGCCCCTCGTAACATGGAAAAGTGGTCAAAGGAGCCTCAAAGTCGATATAGATAAATTTTAAAACTAAATAAAAAAAATATATAAAAAAACATTCTGTATTATTGCACCATGATAGTATCGCTTATAAGGATCAAATGGTGATAAGTAACTTCAAACGGCAAACTTAAGTTCGTTCTTAATAAAATATTTTTTTATTAGGACTTAAAAACGTAAAAACTTATTTTCTTTTTTTTTTAAATAAACCGGTTTTATTCTCGGCTAGGGAATAAATTTTTACACACCACGCACGGGCGACGCAGAGTGGGACGACCCCCACCAGATGGACGGATTAAGAGAAGGTCGCTATGGGGGTTGCAAGAGACCGCGTGTGCAGTGGAGAGATACAGGCTGATGATTAAATGCTAATTAGTAATTAAATAATAAAAGCTATTCCGTGTCATTTAGGATTTGGCCTTGAAGGGGCAAAATTCAGCCAGTATATCAAGTGTGATCACTTAACGTTTCCAACATGTATACATATTAAGGTACTTAAGTATTAGGTATTATACTAAATTACACTTTACCAGTGTACACACAGCCTTATTCATAACGCTTGGAGTCAATAATATTCCAAATAAGTCCTAAATGCAAATTTTAGCAAAATTTTTTTATGATGGTATTAGAAATTGGCGGTCCTGATTGGTCAATTAATAAAGAAACAAAAATGGAAGTCAACCACAATCAACCAATTACTGGCAGACATAATACCAACATTGCAACAAACTTACTGGGTATAAAAAAAATATGAGTATACAGTACACTGTAAATACTTTTTATTAAAATGTAACCATAAAATAAGACTGGGTTAACAAGAAGTGTTGCCCAGAGCAAGACCTTCACTTGGCCAGTCTTGGTCTTGCATCAGAACAACTGGTCTCAGTCTTGCACTCCTAATATTAGTATTGGTCTTGCGCTACAGTCTCGCAAGTCACTTCCTCTGGCACAAAACAATTTTAGTTAGCAAAACTTGTGAGATTTTAGTGTCAGTCCGCAAAATACTATCTCGAGAACTACTGTTCTGATTTTCTTGAAATTTGAAATGGTTATCGATCTTGTTGACCAGCAGTTTTCAAAAATGTACAGAGGCGTAACTAAAACTATATATATATATAATGCTCTACATGATGTTTTATTTATTAATACGAACAACCTCCTGCTTATGAAGAAACAAGTTAGTGAGTGGTCAGTGGTAGCTTGTTCCACGGGCTGGCTGCAGAACACAGTAAAATAATCAGAATATCTGCTAGAGAAGTTTCCAGGATTTTGAGTTGAATTTCAAAGGCAGATAGAAAAGGGAGGCTGTGGGTATCGCACAAGAACTCAAACCGAGTTTTAAGTCGAACACGAGGATTGTTTAGATCAGGGTTGCACAGACTTATTAATACTAGGGGCCACTCGGCCAAATCATGAACTGATAGCGGGCCGGCCGCCAGAAGTAGGTATAGGTAGTTAAAGACAATAAAGAATTGATAAAAATTTATTAAAATTAAAAAAGAAATTATTAATTTGAAGCGTGGCACTGCATAGTGCTTACAATCTTTTTTATATTTGGCTCAAATTTACTTGTAGCAACACGTAAAACTGCTTCCAAACTTTCATTTGCAAGGCGGTTTCGATTTTTTGTTTTATTATTATTTAGTATTGAAAAAGTTTGTTCACATATATAGGTAGAACCAAATAAGCTGGCACATTTCAGAGCGTTTATGCGCAACTCTTCGTACATATTTTTATCAATGCAGCGGTAAAAGTTCAGCAAGTCTCCTTCGTTGAATTTGTTGCGTAAATCTTGGTCATTTTGAATGTCGATAATTTCTAACTGCATTGACTCTGGCGCATTTTCAACTGAAATAGTGAAAGGATTGCTGAATATGTCCAACAGAGGTTTCACTTTTTTAAACTCCGAAAATCTGTCTTCAAAAGATTGAATCAAAATATCTAGCTTTTCTACATAACTGAAATTAATCGCAGTTTTGTTGAATTTTTCAGCCATTTTCTTATAATTCGGAAAATGATTATAATTTCCAGAATTCAATTGTGATCTGAAAAGTGTCAGCTTGCATTGAAAGGATGTTACATGAGCATAGAGCTGGGATATCAGTTGATTTTTGCCTTGAAGCCGTGTGTTCAAGACATTGAAATGATTTGTAATGTCAACTAAATAAGCTAAATCACACAACCAATCAGGATTTTTAAGTTCCGGGACATCCCTTTGCTTTTCCGCCAGAAATATTCCAATTTCTTCTATTAAATTTAGAAATCGTTCCAGTGTCAATCCACGACTTAGCCACCTTACTTCTGTATAATACAGTAAATCTCCGTATTCGCTTTCGATGTCATCAAGGAATTGTTTGAATTGTCTGTGATTGAGTCCTCGTGATTTTATGAAATTTACAGTCGAAACTACTACTTTCATTACATTTTGAAATTCATTTTTTTTAGAACAGAGGGCTTCCTGGTGTATAATGCAGTGAAACTGCATGAGATCTTCAGTGTTTATGTTTTTTTCTTGCAGGTGCTTTTTCAGCAAAGTAACTAGCCCGGAATTGATACCAATAATGGAAGGAGCACCGTCAGTCGCAACTCCCGATAACTTAGATAAGTCCAAATCAGTTTTTGAACACTCGTCCAAAAGTCCATTGAGTATATCAACTCCTTTGGTTTGACCTTTCAATGAACACATTCCTAATAACTCTTCGAAGACTTCAAAATCTTGAGTAACACCTCGTATGAATATGAGAAGTTGAGCTGTGGAACTAATATCAGTCGATTCGTCGAGTGCTAATGAAAAAAATTCCATGATCTTAGTTTTTTCAATTAATTGTTCCGCAATATTACCTGACAAGGACATAATTCGTCTTTGGATAGTCATACGATTCAGTTGAATTTTCTCAAACTTTTTTGCTGCTTCTGGACACATTTTCTTAGCGGCAATTTCCATGCATTCTTTTACAAAATCGCCATCATTGAAGGGGCGACTTCGCTTTGCTATCATTCGAGAAATTTTATAACTAACTTCTGTAGCCGTTTCTGAATCTTGAATGTGTTTTGTAAACATAGCTTGCTGACCAATAAGCTCCCGTTTTAAAGACAACATTTTTTGCTTTCTTAATTCGCCTGTAAACTTGGTAAAAGAAGGATGCTGCGTTTCATAGTGCCTTTTTACATTATAATCCTTTGCAATCGCAACAGAATTCTTGCAAATTAAACAAACGACTTTGTTATGCGACCATACAAAAAAGTATTTCTCAGTCCAAATTTCTTGAAACTGCCGATTTTCATCTTTAACCTTACGTTTTTTACTAGGTCCTGGCTTCTCCATGTTGCGTTCTAATCCTGGCTAGGATTAACACAGCACCTAAAAACAATTACAGTACCCACTTAAATTACCTATCCTTTTTTAAATTATCAAAAATAATTGATTAAATATTATTTCTCAGAAATTTTAAGATTTTTATACAGATTTTATCTGAAATAATGACGTAATTATTACAGTTAGAGAAATTCTTATAAAAATAGTAATTTCTTTGTTTATTTTAATATTTAGCCAACATTAAAGCTAAATTTGATTAAAATTGATTAAATAGGTAGGGAAACACTTATTAATAACAGAGTTTTACTTACGTTTTCACAACACAATTATACACGGCACTTGACGGGTTAACACTGCAACAGGAAATCTACGTTGAATGTGGATCAAAATATATGACACCGGCTAGTCGAGTTAAAATCTACACTAGAACTATTGCCTCCCAAAAACACTAATAAACTGCACTTATTCTCAATCACTTATTACTTCGCTTTGTATTTTCGCGCTTATTTCTTTCTGTTGTTGACACTTCACTCAAATGAAAAGCGAACTGTTCGGCCGCTGCGGTTAACGTGATTTTTATACCGCGCAAACGACTCTGGAAGCTTCGTGTAGATACGCGAGCAATCGGGAATACGGGACTATATCTATCTCGCTTGCTCACCGCGCTAGAAAATTCTTGATTTCTATAGCGAGCGATGTTACTTGACTTAGCAATTTTGGGCGCTAGATTCAAATTGCGCGCGCGCGAGTTTCACATTACTTTTCGAACATATTTTTTTTTTGTTTTATTCTGGAATAGAATTCAATATTTTTCGAATGCACGAGAGTATTATTTTTGCTGTCGGCGGGCCACCAGTATTCGACCCACGGGCCGCATGCGGCCCGCGGGCCGCGGTCTGTGCATCCATGGTTTAGATAATACAAATGGGCAACTAAATGGACAGAATACTGAACCATTTCAACTGAGTTCGAAAATACATGATCATAGTTACGCAAGCCAAATACGTAGCAAATGCATAAATTGAGAAGGTGATTTAGTTTATTCAGCAGCTCTTCAGGATAGCTGATATCTGCAAATTCTAAAATGGGAAAAAGCAGCGATACCTAGATAACCTTTGCCTTAGGTTACATCAGAGCAGTAGGTAGTTTGGCGATATTTCATGGGGACAGACCTAAACCATAAAAAGACAGACACGATGTTGTTTGATGTTACAATTGAAAAAAGTGTAATCCCAAAAAAATATAAGTATTTTTAACACAATTAGACTTGCCAGGCTCTCGCACACGACCAATACTTGGTCTTGCTAACATATCGGTGGTCCTTCAAGAACAACACACAAGACTGCAAGACCAAGATTGGGCAACACTATTAACAAGATATAGGAACTATTTGAAAAATATTCTAGTAGGTTCATCTTCGTTAGGGAATTCTATAAATGGATGAGTCAGCTTATGTTCTAACATTTTCGATTCATTCGAAAATGTTTCGCTGCAAACAGTACACACACTCTCTTTATTAACTACAGAATCTTTTTTAGGAGACTGCATTTTATCCGAAGATGTATTATTACTATCTAAAGGTATACCAGTTATCAAAGACTCTTTCATACTTAGATGTTTGTCAGATTGTTTATGCAAATTCAACCTATTTTCAGAACTACAAACATATTCGCAAATAAAACATACATACTTCATATCTCCCGTGTGTATTATTGCATGGGATTTTCGCTTCTCGCTAGTCGCAAATCGAAAATCACAAAATTTGCAAACATACTTCCTGTCGGGGGAATGTAGCCGCATGTGTGACGTCAGGGCATTTTCGTCTTTACAGTTTTTTCTACAATGGACACACATCAGTTTAGTGTCTTCACTAACTTCAACAACACTACTTTCATTGGTGCAATCATGTATCATTCTTCTATGAGTAGATAATCGTTTGGAAGTCAAAAACACTCTACTACAGTCTGTACACAAAAACTGAGGCACCGTAACTTCAGTTTTGCTTTTGTTAGTATGTTGTTCTGCTTGATGCAACGCTAATTTCTTTGGCTGATCGAACTGCAGCTCACACTCGTCACATTTCCAAGACTGGGCGAGCTCAGAAAAAGCCTCGATAACACTTAAAACCGATTGCCCTTCCACTTCAGGATGTAAACTCTTCGTATGAGAAGCAAAATCAACTATAGTAGAAAACTTTTCTTTACATCTCGGACAAGAATATGGTTGCTTATGGTCCTCCAACACATGCACTTTTAATTCAGACAATTCTTTACAAGATCTGCTACAAATAAAGCACTTCAACTTTTGTTCGCCATTCACGACTGCAGCAATGACTTCATATTCCATCAGTTGGACCTTCTGATGCTTTCTTAAATGTTTGAACAGCTCTTTGGGCGTGTGGTAGTCGATTGGGCAAAATTTACATGGATATCTTTTTCTAACATGTAGCTTTTTATGCAGTATTAGTTCGGACCTGTGTTTGAACTGTTTACCACATATTATACAAGAACAACTACCCTGATTGGCGTCATCTATAGTGTGTGACCTGAAACAAGTTTCCATCCTGCTTCGTCTGTAGAAAGATTTCCCGCACGGACATAAATACTCCCCCCCGTCTTTGTTAATTTCTACAACTTTAGTAATATCGTTTGACGACGGCGGTGGAGGTTTACATTTCTTCGCATGACATAAGAAACCTCTCCGAGTCGTGTATCGCAACCCACAATTTGAACAATGGAAGTTACCTAAAGTTCTCTTAATATCTACTTCGCTCATCACATCCTTACAACCTCTCTGATGTTTTAACATACTTCTTTTTAAAGCGTAATTCTTCCTACAATTGAAACATTGAAAGTTCCCTCTTCCACTAATAATCGGGGGCAATGGTTCCTTCATTTGTTGAGTTAGTTTTTGTTGTTTATTAATTTTTCTAGTTTTTATACCTTTAAGTACAGATAATTTGCGCCTCTGTATACTGGCATGCGCATTTATGTGAGATTTATAGCCCCTTTTTTTAACTAATTGAGAACATATTGGACATTTTGTAAATAATTTTCGATCAGGTAACAAACCGCCTGAAGCATCCTGAATTAGTTCTGAAGTTTGTTCCAACAATCCGTATGCTTGTTGTTCTAATGTTAAACAATTTCCAGTGATAGAGTTCAATTGAAATATTTCACTTACATATTGATCATTATTGGGCAGAATTACCTCACTGTTATCTTCTCTAAGTAAAGTTTGTATTGGTAATAACTTGGCTACTTTATCCATATCGTCATCATAATCTTCATCTTGTAACATGTCTAAATCAGGTTCAACTTTGACTTGTTCTGGTTCTCCATGATCATCTATTTGAGTGTCGTTTTCATACTGTAAAAAAATGATAATTATAAAATTAAAATTTAAAGACTATTAATTTAGTATTATCAATATCATAGCCTGCTGCGGAAATCACTCATTTTTTTTAAGTGTTGATTTTACACTTTGCCAACTTTTATCGGCTCATCATAACAAATGGTTAGCTTGTGTATTCTCCATAATACCAGACTCAAGTCATCATCATCAGCCTATGTCCCACCCACCGCTAGATGTAAGCTTGCAGTCTTTTGCAACCCTCATTAAATCCCTGTCAGGGACCTTCTTCATCTGGCGGGATGTCTTCATGTCCGTCGCTCGTCCCATACTAAAGCTAACTATTTCAGTAACATTGGTTCTATGACGACGTCTTGAATTCTATCTATCAGAGAAATAACAACCATACAATAAGTATATTGTATGTACTTGCATGCACACGTTTTAGTGATCTGTTTATTGTAGTACATAAAAATTTAATATCAAACTTAAGAAATCTGCCGAAACGGAACAGACAAGGGAAAGTATTGTTTTATAAAATTATTATTATAATGTTTTAGACCTTTGTACAAAATTAAATACTAAATTATTTAAAATTCGAGGAGAGGATACAAATTTATAAGCATTCCCTGGATTCACCGTGCGGGTGCCGGGTCCATCGTGTGTGGGTAAAAGATGAGAGAGGTGTGACCGACATGGTTTGAAAAGGAGGCCTTTTTTATTTTATTTCGCAACAAGACACTCACCATTCTTCTCCTACCCCTACCCAACCAATCAATTAAATACAGGCGTAAGTTAGGTCTTCAGCAATGTGCATATTTATTAAAATCATCTGATTATTTAGAATTTTTCACACTTACAGTAAGTCATGTATGAAAATAAAAACAGTTTATTAAAAACTTGCGCTTCTTTTAATTTACTGTTTATTTAATTTTTTATGTTTATATTAGGTTTACATTAATGAATGTGGGCCAACAAAGTGGTGTATCATTTTTGATAAACCTTGTGTGCGATTGTAATTACGGTAGCTTTTCTCTCTTGGTTGTCTCTATTGGACCATTGTCTGACAAACCTGCCTTTGTAATTAAAATATTGCCAAGAACAAACGACTGTACTGTTTCCAATGGAAGTTTAAAAGAAAAACAACCTTATTGTTACATGATGTGCATATATGTCGGATATGCGGCGTCACTTTGACGGACCGCATACGTAATAACGAAATACGCAAAAGGGTAGGTATTAAAGAAAGCATAGGGACAAAAATAAGGAAAGGTATGCTCCGATGGTTCGGACATGTTGAAAGAATGAGTGAAGAGAGATTGACGAACCAGATATATAATGCGAAAGTTGTGGGTAAAAGAGGCCCTGGCAGACCAAGACTTACCTATCACGATCAAATAAATAAAACAATAGCTGAAGGTGCATTAAAAAGCCACCAAAATAAAAGGGCATGTATGAAGAGGTTGATGAATGTCGAAGAAGCGAAAGAGGTATGTCGTGATCGTGTCAAGTGGCGCTCAATTGTCTCTGCCTACCCCGCAAGGGATTTGGCGTGAAGATATGTATGTATGTGCATATAAATCTCAACTTTTTAGTCGATGCTGAGTTAAAGACACATCTTTTTCGAATTAAAGAAAGTGCTTTAACAACCAGACCATCTCTGATGGTTCTTAATGGTTACTCAGTAAGAGGATAGTATATTTCAAATTCCTACCAAGATTGAACAGAATTATCTAAAGTTAAAATGCCCCAACTAGAGTTAAATTTCCAATACTTACCATACCTTAAGTAAAAATTTTGATTCCTAGAATTAACTTACCTCCAAATCTGGAACTTCAAATTTTACAATAAATTCATCTTTCTGAACTGGTATATGATCACCTTCGCTGTTTATTTCTTGTTCTACATTACCCTCATCTTCATCAATGTCTTCACCAATCTCTTCATCATCAGGAGCTTCTTCCTTAATAAGGAAAGGTACTGGAACCTGAACATCTTCATCATTAGGTAACTCCTGAGTCTCTTGTTTAACAATTTCCTGTGGTTCTTCAGTAAACTCGTCAGGTTCAGAGATTTCTTCTTTTATTACTGTTGTGTCCTCCATTTTGGGCTGGAATTTTTAATTAAAGAAATTGCTTGTTGCTAGACACATAATGTATATTTTAAATGAATATCTTTTTCTTTATTTATATACACTCATACCCCTCGCTCCGAGACACAATAATAGTAACCTGCTGAAAGCCATTCCGAGACGTGCATAAACTGTAATGGCAAAGCTTCGTGAGGTCACAAATGACATCATTCTTAGCGATATTGAAGTAGAGCACGGTTAATTGTTTGTCATTAATGTCATTATGTCGCACACCATTTTCAAACAGGAAATAAATAAAAAATGTCTGTAATATGGCAAGTTATTTTAAAAGACCAAAATAATTTTAAAACACTAAACCTAAAAAAGTCAAGAGTAAGTTTGTTAGTATTTGAACTCAAACTTTACATTTTAAAAAATATCTATTGTGATATGAAATTTGTCGGTTCAGAATTAATATCACACTCTGAGCATCCAAATCGTGATATTTGATTCGGACCGCCTGTCAATATGAAATTCGCCTCCGTGGTCTAGTGGTAACAAACGTTGCCGTGAACTCGGGAGGTCGTGGGTTCGATTCCCACCGGGGGCAAGTTGTACATTGTATAATTTGTCTCGGTCTGGGTGTTCATATGTATAATATGTATATATTTACAAAAAAAAAAAAAGTATAATATGTAGTTTATCAACCATCTAGTTTCCGTAACACAAGCTACGCTTACCACGGAAACTAGATGGCGCTGTGTAACCTGTCTGGAAATATTTATATTTATATTTATATTTATTTACATTCTAAGTATTCTGAGCATGATTCGGAACGAGGAGATAGACAAAATTATTTAGAGGAATGCAAAAAAGTGTGATATAAATGAAATTATAGATAGCATAGTACAGTTATTAAGTTTATTAATTATTAAGAAGGCTGGTCAATATTAGTGCTAAATGTGCTCTTGACAGAATCATATAGTATTTTGATTTTACACTGTAAACAAGTCTAGATTTTGGACAAAAAAATGTGTGAAATGAAGATAAATATTTGACCTAAATTGATGTTTGATATTAAAGTAAAACGGAAGGATCGCAAAAACCGGCTCCCGGGTAATAATTACATCAAAATATCGTATTGGAATCCACCAATAGCTAAAGTTCCGAAATATTTTAATTTAGTTTCACGACGTGTTGCAGAAACTAAATTAAAATAATAAGTTGATCTATAAATAGCCTGGAATTTATATATTATCTACGGCAAACTAAATAATACAAAGCCTTATAGGAACAAATTAATTTAATCAATTATAATTACCAATTGGTTTCTTAGGTTTATTAGCGAGTGGTGATTGTTTATTAGTAAAACTGGTATATTGTATTACTTAAAAACGAGAAAGGCACTAACATATTACAGTATTTGTGTTGCGTTGTGTAGATTATAACATATTTTAACAACAATAACAAATGCGATAGCGGATCAAGTTTTCACATCCGCCATGTTTCGTTTGCTAATGACTTTTTTTTTCCTTTATAAAACCGCTTCATTCTCCTAGTACCAGGATATAAATCAGTCATATATATGATCTTGTAGAATATTTAAATTAGATTTAGAGAAACAACAAACAAAAAAAACAATGATTTATATAATTACAATTATTTTCAAAATAAAAGTAATAAAAAATGGTACATTACTGTACGTGGTTCAAACGTAATGTTCAATTTTGAAGCAAAGCACTCAATGGACGTTGCTTTTAAAATAAAATATAAAATGGTAAGGCATTTGTTCGAGCGCGTTCGTTGTCGGCCATTTTGGTTTTCTTGAACGGATTCAATAATTTTGCATATTTTATGCCGATTTTAGCATTTTTGTTTAAATTTCGATACGAAAATATATAAAGAACGCATCTTGTAATTTGGTGGTAAATATAAAATTATAAACTGTACTTTTATTTGAATACGTTAGTCTGTGAATACGTTTACATATTTCGTTATTTCATTAATAATGAACACGAATCATGGAAAGAATATTGTAGGGCATATTATAAACGATACGTTTGCTGATAATATTTGTTTAGTTTGTTTAATTGAGTTAGAAGAATTTCATGAAGATATTTTTACTAAAGTTTGCAAAGACGATGGCGAATATTGTGTTGCCGATATCTTGAAGAATGTATTTAATGTGCAGGTTAGTAATATCTTATTAATTTTATTTTATTTGGCACTTTTAATTAGTACTTGGAACTAAACCCCCTTCAGGGCTATTAATATACATTTCTTTAAACCTGACTTAAACAGGAACTAAAAATGTATTTTGTCACTGCTCCATGGCAATTACAGACTGAAGGATAATTAAGCAACACCACCTTGTGTGCCTTGAAGAGCTTGCTGAGTTGTTGGTCCTGGTTCTACTAATGCTAACTTGTTTAATTAATAAAATTAACATCAGACTTGACAAACCTGTCTGGCCAAAGCCTCCCTAATATGTTCTGAATGGCTTATTTTATTTATTTATTTAAAAACTTTATTGCACTATGTACAAGAGGCGGGCTTAATGCCGCTAGGCATTCTCTAGCAACCAACCTTTGGGACAATGAAACAATTTGTGTTGTGAGGTAGGTGCAACCATTAAATAGATTAAAAGGTAATTCAAATTAAATCTAAGTATTATATCTATATAGACAGATACATACTAATATGTACACAATACTACATATACTACATACTATATATATATATATATATATTATACACTACATATAATACCTACTTACACTGAGGAACTGTTTAAATAATGAGAGTATACCATCTTTTTGAAAAGTGATCTGTTCGGCACTTGACGAATTTCTACCGGCAAATTGTTCCACAGATTTGCGGCCACTACTGCAAAAGAGTTAGACTGAAAACCAGAGTGATGAGAAGGGATAGATAGAACAGAATTATGGGACGAACGGAGAGATCTGTTATGAAATGAGGAAAGATAGCTAAATTTGTCCTTGAGGTATTTCGGTGTCGCAGGTTCATTGAGAATAGAAAAGAGTAAACAGAGGATTCTTAGATTCCTGCGACAACGCACCTTAACTTGGCGCGATATTCAGAGATGTGATCATATTTGCGCAGACAAAAGATATAATAATAATAATAAATTATTTATTTCATAATTAATTCCATAATGGGGTGTATCAGGCAAAGCTTTTTGTAGATGTCGCTAGCGGCACTGGTACCTTGTTTACACCTTTGACGCATCATTTTTTAAATGTTTTTGTAGTTTTATATTTTTATAACAGAAAAATGTATTTAAAATTAACGTTACCTACCTTAAAATACGAATTAAGAAAGCGAACACCGTCTTTAAAAAGAAAAAAGGCTAAATTAATAGAACGGCAATTTTGAGATCACCATATCTTTGATTTCGCTTGGGAATCTCGATTTGTACCCTTAAAAGCTGCTCACTTCGACATAATATCAAGAAAATAATAAATTTCGTAATAAAAATATAAGTTTTCTATGCAACTGACAGTTATATAAGGTACCATCTATCATGCGCCATCTATCGTGATTAAAAGTTAGTGATACACCTCATTGTTAGTAACATTTTAACTTAGAACTATGTTAGTAGGTTTACACATTAATTATAAAGTTAAAAACAAACAGCAAAAAAAATTAAATAATAATATGTACTTAATTTAATTTATATAAATTAAATTAAATTCACCACACACCACAACCTCAAAAATCATGGCCGCTGGCGACATCATAAATATTTGTAGCGATTTATACTACGCAAATGCTGTACATATTTGATTTACACATTCCCAGTTACAACTCCAATCCAGCGATTAACAAAAGTGCTGTCAAAGCCTAACTCCAGCAGTGGAGTCTTAAGACTCTGTGTCCTAGGGCCTGATTTGTCAAATCTGTACTTTAAAATCATCACAGCTTATAGAACACCATTCTAGACCTCCACGGGTAAAGATTAATATTTTTCTGAGAATTTAGCCTACTCTAACTACTCCGGCAGGTGGGTTGATGAGGGTCAGTCTCTCATTAATGACAATTTTTATTATTATTTTCAGCTTCACGATGATGACAACTACAATGTATGTCCAAACTGCTTTATTGGAGCTCTTTCAGTATACAAATTTTACCTGCAAATCCAACGGAGCCAGGAAATGTTGGATTTTTATTTTGAGAATGTGTCTTCACAGATTAATGGCATACTCGATGGAAACCTTGAATCGGACGGACCTAACATGGCCTGTGTTACTGTACCAAATTTTGAACCCAATACACATCTATTTAAATTAGATTTGGGATCATTTTCCAATAGTTATGTCAATAACAACAGCAATGATGATGAGGGTGAATGCAGTCCTGATCGAAGCGATGTAGAAGATGATCCAAATTATGTTTTAAAAAATGATGATGAAATCATTATTGTAAAAGCTGAAACAGAGGATTCTAAGTTCTTTCAAATTGATGATGATGGTAATATAGTGGAAATATCCAATGAGAATGTGATGGAAGTACATGAAAGTGATAAGTATGTATTTTCTGTTTATTTTATAGTTACATGAAAAAATGTAGTAATTCCACTTATTAAACCCAAAAGGTGCCCCCTTTTTTGCACAATAATGCGTTTTATAAATACCACCATGCAGGTCAATGTCATTAGACAATGACTTGAGTCGAAAGAGATTCAGATAGTTTTGCACAATGTTAGAAGAAAGAAGCTACACCCATACACATTACAGATAGCCCATTGTGTAGACCAGTTGTACTCAAATGTACTTCCCTGGGTGGTATGAGGGGATAAGAACAGTTTCTTGGTGTTTAGTATATAAATAATAACATTCTCTATTTTAGTCTAAATGAGCCCAAGAAAAGGCAACCGTATGTGAAGAAATCCCAGGAGCGTAAGAAACGGGGGCTTATGGAGTACATTAAGTGTCTACAATGTCCTGTCATGTACAGGTTTACCTCCAAAATAAGAGACCATATGAAGGCTGAACATGATATTGATGTTTATATTTGCAAGGTAACTTATTCATGTATATTTTTAACAAATTAAATAAATTTATTATTTATTTTAAAAAACAATTATAAGAAACGGGGTCAATTGGCATCAAAAAAGCTATGGAAATTCGCCTGGAGATATTCCTGGAGAAATTGGCCTACACTCGCCACGCTGGCGCTGGACAGACGGTTCGACGAGGGTCTATATTATAGTCTATTATAAGAATAGCATTCTTACAAGTGAGCCATCACCCCCTTTTACTGCATGCTGTCTACAAATGTTAGTTTGGTAATCTTACCACTTATTTATTTTATTGTAACATTGTTACTTATTTTAATTGTTGTTAAGTTTGTTATAGCGGTGTTATTTTTATATTTAAATATCACCATCGCAAGCTAACAATAGTTATGTATATTATAAAGTAAAAATTGTCATTTGACATTATTGTAAATGACACTTACTCCAATGAGAATCGGTGGTAGGCGGACTGATGGTGATAATTTGCCCAGTCTGCCGGGGCGGGGAAGTATCCACAACTCGTGCCGATAAAACCAGTAATGTGTATTCACACGATTCGGGATCAGACTCGAATTGCAGTCATGCCGGCATAGTGTTAAGGACTGATGGTTAATGACCATCAGGTGAGCGCAAGGTCACATGCCATGCTAGTAGTAAACAGTTTTTGTACCTTAATAAATAAAACCCTCATAAATCTAAATATTTATATTAAATATTAATAAATAATAATAATTTCAGGTTTGTAAAAAAATGATTCACAACGAGCAAGAATATTACAGTCATTTGAAAAGCCATGTCAACACATTTGTATGCGCTTTATGTGGTGTAGCCTTTAAGAAGCGCAAAACTATGATTTTACACTTGAAAAAACACGAACAAATCAAACACTTGGAATCAAATTCTACAGCACATGTTTGTGAAATTTGTGGGGAATTTCAGCTAAATGAGGAAAAATTAAAGGAACATAAGGAAGATAAGCATAGTAAAAAGTTTATATGCTTTTACTGTGGTAGAACCTATAAGGGCGCTATGAGCTTAGAGCAGCATATAAAGAAACATGAAACTTTAAATCGCAATACGTAAGTATATTGCCTTATATAACATGAAGTCGAATAAATATTATGATCTCACAGAAGAAATGATCATGAACGGGTTCAAGACTCAGCTTCATGCAGTGGAAGTTGGTGCGAGAGGAGTTCCAGCTAAATCTTTGCATCACTTACTGAAAGAATTAGGCCTCGAAACGGTTGTGATGATGACTTTACTAAATATAACTGCCTCCGTGGTCTAGTGGTTAAGTCTGTGGATTTAGACTCGAAGGTACCAGGTAAACTTAAAGCATGTCTCATCAGCTATGTTTCTACCAACCAACCTAGCCGCAAGCCCAAAACAGGTTTCTTTTTCACCCACACCCCGTAGACCCGGCACCCGCATGGTGAAATATTGAAAGCTAAGAAATTTACTTCTTTTCCAGCTACTCATGTGTACATTGCAATAAAGAGTTTAATACCAAGTCGACCCTGGATGAACATCTATTTCTCAATCACCCCGGAGGAGATTTCCCTTGCAACAAATGTAAAGAAACTTTCTACACCTCCAAAGACTTACGAGAACATACAAAAACGCACAGAGATTTCTTCTGTGAGGTAATATTCAAATTTAAACAGATACTTAATAAACTGTAAAACAGAACCGGCTATACAAAGTTATAAATACGAGAAAAAGCGCATCTATACAAGAAAAATGTTTTAGCAGCACTACTACGGGTTTCCACCGAGTTTTATCTTAAGAGTACACAGGGTATGATCTACCATATACTACAGGCAATTAACAAGTTCTTGGAACCCTAACCCCTGTCTAGAAAGTAGACATTCTAGGACTACAGTGGTAGTCCAGAAGTATATTAGTCATTAGTCCAGCAGATTTACATTTAGCCAACTTTACTATAGGCCAATCATGACAAGTGGCAAGCTCGTCGATTTCTCTAGCGTACCCAACTCGAGAAATGTCACAAATAAATTAAGTCATAATTAAATTAATAAATATTATTGTGTCCCTAGCACTAAATCCACGGACTTACCACTTGACCACTAGTCAGTAAATTAAAAATTAAGAAAGTGTCAATGTCCTGTTAATGATGCAGCCTAGTTATTTGACGGTCAGAGTCCACTCGATGTTCTGTCCCTGTAGCTGCAGTGGGGGAGGCAGTCGGCATCTGTATTACATCAATACAGCAGTTTTGCCGACCACCGCCACTTATCCAACCATGCAGGGAAAAGATAGAGAATCCTGCATTTTATCAGCAGCCTTACATATATTAGCGCGGTGGTGGCTCGGTTGTAAGAACGCGTTCCTTAAATTCTACAAAGGTCGGTTCAAACCCACCCGGCATGTACCAATGAGAAATACACTTTTCCTACGTACATTTGTCATAGATTTACAACACCACCGTTCCCGTGCCTCGGATAGCCCGTTAAGTCGTCGGTCCCGGTTTTACTAATACCAACTTGTGGAATCGTTAATAAATTGCCATAAAAATGACATCATATCCTTGCCAAGCCGTCTGGCCAGCGTGGCGAGTGTAGGCCAAATTTTCCAGATATATGTTCTGGAAGGCCCATCTTCATCAGTTGAGGTCTAGGACGCTGTGTTCTAGGGGCTGTAATCTTATGGCTTGGAAAAGAGCTAAAGTAGGCACTGTCGTCTGCAAAAAGTGTGAGCATGTCATCCTCTTCGTCCTTCTCCAGGACTTCAGAGAGGGTTGTAATGTCATAAGTGAACAGCGCGTAAGCAGCTGTCCTATAGATGCCAACCAGAGTGGGCTTTTCCACGGAGATGAAAATCATTTGATATTAATTCCAACATTCATGTACAACGCCATCTAGCGACGTCTTTCTCATTTAACGGAAAATCGCTCATTACCCTAATAAAGTTTTTTTTTTTTTTCTAGAAATGTTCCCGAGGCTTTGTTGACGCCCGCGCTCTGATGTGGCATCAACGATTACATAACAACGAGAGACCTTATGAATGCAAGGTAAACTATATTAGCTTTTAGCATTATTCTGTATGTTTTATATTGTAAATCTATAGCTGAGATTTCCTTGCATATTCCTTTCTCACTCAGAATAATCATTAAGAGCGTTGGACGCCTTTGCATCTCGCTCGCACAATACAGCATTTCTAAAAAATATTTAAGTCTGAGGGTAGTTTTGAGAAATGTATTCTATTAACTTTTTAAGGAATAAAATTTCAGACACAGAAATATTATTCATAGATTTGCTTTAGTTAAATAAAATCATATAAACTTATCTCCTATTTTTCTCTGTCTAAAATGATGTATATAAAAGTCGAAATATGTTACAATATCCGTAATTACTACATACAAAAGAGATTGCCCAAAACCGGGCCCCAACTTTGTTGGAGCGTGCCTCAACAAAATATAATTCAATAATCATATCTTTTTATTGTGTTTTTTTAAATTTAATTTCAACATCTGTTTTACCCCAGCATTAAAATATAAATAAATTAAATAGTCAATTGGTTAGGATTTCTGTATGAAATAGTTACAAAACACTATTTATACGATTAGGTTCTTTATTATGATCAGGTACTTTATTACAGATAAAACATTGGATTTCAAACTATGTAATTATTAAGGTAAAAGTTGTTATCAATTGTCGTTATGGTAGGGTAAAAAAAAAAAAACAGATTATGAAATCGCAATATATTAACTATGAAATAAAAGAGAAATAATTATGACACGCAAATCATAATTTCATTCTTCTCATCTCGTGTGTTTCCCGCACGGTAAACCCATGGAATGCTTAGAAATTTGTCTTCATATATTTGTTTTAGTAAAAGTAAAGTATCATAAGCGGATTCACATTTAGCCAACTTTACTATAGGCCAATCATGACAAGTGGCAAGTCTCCAGTGTACCAAACTCGAGAAATAACACAAATAAATTGAATGTATTTATATAAATTAATTTATATTTTTGTGTCCCGACCAGGAATCGAACCCGGTACCTCCGAGTCTAAATCCACGGACTTAACCGCTAGACCATGGAGGCAGTTTTAGTAAAATAGAGAAAAATCCTTATAATCATATACTTATCTGTCTAAACATTGGTATATAAAAATCTTGGAAAATATTGTGCGAGCGAGAGAGATGCTAAACCGTTTAACTAAGTACCCTCTGGCTCGAATATTTTCACTTATAGTATTCCATGAAATGAAATAATATTTATTTGTATGGAATATGGTAAATAGGTACATAGTTTTTGAATAGCTCACATACTCCGCCATTTCTGGCACACAAATTTATACTAACTTAATTCATTACTAATTTATACACTGAAAATAATTTATGTAATAAATAAAATGTCATGAATTTAAGAAATAACGCATAAGATATATTTTTTTTTTTATACTATATATAATACTCGTATGCGAGATTTTGGTCAGTTGATTAATACAATTTATTACAATTATTTATTACAATTTCTAAATTTGTATGAATAAAACTCGCTTAACGAACAAAAGCAACACTCTGTTAATAGCTTCTTAATTCTAGATTTAAACTGATTATTGGGTAATTGTTTGAGAACCTCTGGTAACTTGTTATAAATACGAATGCACATAACGTAAGAGTTATTATCGAAAACTCTGCTTTTTGGTGTCTTAGTATAGGCAATAGTGTGATGACACATGATGTGATTATTTCTACATAATTAAGTTTTTCCTCCAGTCGTGTGGCCGAGCGTTCGTGTCTGCCAACCGCCGTAACCAGCACATGACATGCGCCCACACGGCCCCTTCCCGTCGCTGCCCCATGTGCCCTGCTCTCTTCCATCTCAGATCTATGGTCAATTCACATATACGAAAGGTAACGTAACGTGAAGATTGTACTAAATTTAATGTGGTTTGAACTCATTCATTCATTAATTCAAAATGTCGGCCATTGTTGTCAGTCAACAAGGGAACTATACTTATTCTTAGTGTATCATATGGTAAATTATTATTATTATTGATTAATAGGCGAGCAGCACATTGCAGCACATTGCTGGCTAGCACTTATGTAATGCATTGTTTGATGTATATCAGGGAAAACATGGACCTATATCACATTTAGACCCGTGAGAAGTGCATCAAGACAAAAATAATCCTTAGCTGTTCCTAAACACAGATTAGGCAAGTTTAGCAAAAGCTTTATCTGTAATTGCGTTAAACTGTTTAATAACTTAGGAAATGAAATTAAATCAGTCTTGATGCAAAAAGGTTATTACACGGTTGACGAAGCGTTAAAGGATGTTCATCATCATCATCAGCCTGTATCTCTCCACTGCTGGATGTAGGCCTCCCCTAAGGCTCGCCACTTACTGCGATCTTTCGCTACCCTCATCCAGCCCCCACCAGCGACCTTCTTTAGGTCATCTGTCCATCTGGCGGGGGGTCGTCCCACTCTGCGTCTTCCCGTACGTGGTCTCAACTCTAGAACCCGTTTGCCCCATCGATCGTCGGTTCTGCGGCAGATATGTCCGGCCCATTGCCACTTCAGCTTGCTAATTTTAAAAGCTATGTCAGTAACTTTCGTTCTCTGACGAATATCAATGTTTCGAATTCTATCCATCAAAGATACACCAAGCATAGCTCTCTCCATGGCTCGCTGAGCGACCTTGAATTTATGGACCAGACCCATTGTTAGTGTCCACGATTACCGGGAGGACGCACTGGTTAAAGACCTTAGTCTTTAAACATTGTGGTATAGACGATGAGAGGATGTGCCGGAGTTTCCCGAATGCCGCCCATCCTAGCTGAATGCCTATAAATGCATACAAAGCCTATCCAACTGCGCAGAGGCGTGCGACAGGGGGATGTCATATCCCCGAAAGGATGTTAACATAGCGTAATACAAACTACATATATTATGTACCTAGATATAATATTTGACATGCCCATTTACAGCAGTAATTATTTAAATGTGACATTATAATAATAGAATTGAAATATATTCTTTACAAAGCTCATTTGCAGCTGCTAAATTAATAATTTATTATTATTTATTTTTTAACCTTAGTATAGGATATTGAAGGCCTCTTTACAGCTGCTTTAATTATTTTAGTAATTAGCTTTATATATATATATATATATATTATAATTTGTTGACATACCTATATATATATATATTTTTTTACAAGGCCATTTTACAGCCGTATAGTTTTGTTTTATTTAAATATTAATGTTTATTTTTGTTTTTATTTTGCTTTTATTATGTTTCCTTTGACACTGCTTTAACCTGCAGTTCTGTTCCTTGCCTTATAGCACTCTCCAGGCAGGACAAATGTGTTGTACTTGTGTTTGTAACCTTAGACTTAGCCGAATTCCGGTGGGAATGTATGGCGGTACGTAAAGAATAAAGAATATGCCTATATCAAGCACTGGTGTAAAGTTTATTAAATTGTCAGTTATCACCATAGTCCATTTTGATTGTCACTAGCCACTTGTCCAGTTTGTTTTTAAAAGTGTTTACAGTTGAGGACTTTAATATGTCTTCTGGTATTTTGTTCCACATATTTACAACTCTGTTATTCATGAAGTGATATCCTATATTTGTATTGCTGAATTTTCTCATTAGCTTCATTCCGTGGTCACGACGGGGAAATATCATTCTGTTAAACCTAAACATTTTGGCTAGGTGGGGGCAGTTATACCTTCCTGTTAGAATTTTAAATGTCTCAATTATATACTACCTCCGTTGTCTAGTGGTTAAATCCGTGGATTTAGACTCGGAGGTACCGGGTTCGATTCCTGGTCGGGACACAAAAATATTTATTAATGTATATAAATACATTTAATTAATATTTAATTTATTTGTGATATTTCTCGAGTTTGGTACACTGGAGACATCGACGAGCTTGCCACTTGTCATGATTGGCCTATAGTAAAGTTGGTCGTAATATGTAAATTGTTTGGTTCGAACCCCGGCATGTATCAATGAAAAATAGACTTTTCTTTTCTAGCATACCAAAATCGAGAAATATCACAAATTATTGTGTCCCTACCAGTAATTGAACCTGGTACCTCTGCGTTTAATTTCATGAACTTAATCTCTAGACTACAGAGGCAGAACACATGTAGTCCAATGATTTGGTATGTTATCCTATTTAATTTTGACATCTTAGGTCCATTTACAAGAACATCGTCGCCGCAATAACCGTGTGGGTAGAGCGGGGAAGGCACGAGAGGTGTACTGGAGGACTGAGGTCGTACCTCTTGAAGAACTTAGCCTCGAGGTGCAGAGCAGTCTACTGGACATGCAGACCAATCAATAGGAAATTAATATTAATAAAAAAATTATGAAATGACCGATGGATTAATGTACTATCTGAGATGTTGTATTTCTAAGTGGTACATGCCGGGGTTTGAACTGCGACCTATTGGTTTTTGAGGAAAGCGTTCGGACACCGAAGCACCCCATGAAATTTAAATTTTGTTAAATAATATTTTAGTAAATCATATATATATATATTATTGTCTTTTAATAAAAATAGGTATATCAGCCCTAATCACGTAATTTATTTACATACTATCCTATCGTTCCGATACGCGATAATAGTAACCTAAGCACGCTTAAAGGTGTTCCGATACGCGCTTAAACTGTTTTGCCAAGCTGTGTGACGTCACAAATGACATCATTTCTCGCGCATTTTCAAGTTTATTTAAATTAAGTTTTCTTTTAAATTATTTAATATTGTAATTCGTTTATACTGTTTGTATGTTACTTCTAAAACAAATCTATAATTAATATTAAAGTAGGAAGTGGAAAAAAAAATGTCTGTAGCACGGCAAGTTATTTTAAAACACCAAAATAAGTTAATAAAATTAAACTTTACACATATAAAGATAAATAAACCGAGAGATGTATATTTGTTAGTTTTTATACTCAATGATGTGGAATCCGCAATTTATCTTCCATGCATTTAAAAAAAACTAATATTATATGTGATTTAGACCGTTCCGAATTGATATCACGCTCTGAGCATCCAAATCGCGATATTTGATTTGGAACGAACGGTCAGTGTCATAATCGTTCTAAGCGCGAATCGGAATGAGGGGTATATGTTCATAACCGAGTTGGGATCATCAAATTCCAAGTGTAGCAGAATTTGATGCTTTTCATGGAGTAATTCACGTCAATATCGCCCAAACACGACGGGTATACGGGAGTTCACAGCGCGGGAAAATCGCAAAAAATTAAGTTTTACTTCTGCCCCATATACTCGTATTGAGTCAAATTTATCGTTTTCCATAATTATTCACAACGAAGCACATTATTAAACAAAATAACACCACCTTTGACTAACAATATTCACAGTGAACTAATTTACAAAACGAAAAACTTGGACTTGACATGTCCGTGCAAAATGGCGCGAAGAACTAGTAAATTATAATCTTTTAGCAAAATTTAATTATAGTATTTATAGTAAACACTTTGTTTCAGTTTTTCCTAATGTCCCTATTTATTTATTGAGTTTCACTGCCTCCGTGGTCTAGACTCAGTGAATTTAAGACTCAGGAGGTACATTTATTAATGTAAACAAATACATTTAATTTATTTGTGATATTTCTCAAGTTTGGTACGCTGGAGACATCGACGAGCTTGCCACTTGTCATGATTGGCCTATAGTAAGGTTGGCTAAATGTGAATCCGCTGATTTATAAGCGTGGTTTCTGATCACCACGGTCGTAATGATGCTTTTTATCTAAAGGAGACGGACTATGTGTGTGTTCACTCTTCTGTAGTTTCCCCATTTTAAGGGGAAACCTAATATCTGGCAACACTTAGCAAGTGTGAAGTGTGCTAGTGTCTTTCGTATTCCTAGTGTGTTCACACAATAGATATAGGATACTTAGATTGGCAATGCAAAAGAGAAAGAGCACAGTATTGCGTATGTTAGAGCGAGACAGGTAGACAGGACCATTCACAGACACGTTCGCGACTTGTAGCGGCTGGCGTAATTGTAAACAAAACAAATTCCGCTTATATTTGTAATAATCTAAGGTTTTATAGTGTAAATTTGAGGTTAATAGACGTAATTAGTCATGGTTACTTGTGTAGTACCTGGATGTAACTCATCTAAGAAAGAAAACCCGCATAATTATTCATTTAACACGTAAGTACGATTAAAATATTTAGGTGCCTAAATACAATGTTTTAGATCTGCCACTAAGGTTTTATACACAAACAGATGGGAAAAATAAACGCCTTTTATTACATTAATACTCTGAATGCATAGGAATTCAATTTAAGATAATATCAAATACGTGAATTTCTACTATTTCTAACCTCACTTATGTAGAGATTGACACATATCGATAACATCTTATCGATATGTCGCTAAATGGCAAAGGTATTGTGCCTTGTATACAGCATAGCATGCATAATCTATGGATTATGCCTATACAGCCTTATTAATTTTCGTTAAATTCTTAAAAATGTTTTTTATATATTTTACTTTTTAATTTTTGGAGTTTCGTAGCTAAATGGCGCAACTCCTATTAATTGAACTAAATTATAAATATTTTTATAAAATAATTTAAATTTTATAATGTTTCAGATTTCCCCAAAATATTTTAGTAAAGAATAAATGGCAAAAACCTTTCTTAGAAGGTCACTGCAGTGGTGGCACGTGTGTCGGGTCCTGGTCCGTCCCTAAGGGCCTGGTTGAGCGGGGGGATGGCTGGCACATGCGTTACGTCCGTGATCGGGTGCTGCTGTGGGGGCCTGGGACCTCTGCCGAACACGTTCAATTTATTGTTCTTAAATTAGCAGACGTTTTGCGTTTTGTCGTCTTTCGGGTTGCCCAAGGGGCTTGGGCAAGTAATTTATTTCAGTTTTGCCTTACCTGGTAGGGTTAGTAAGATTGTCCTATAGGACAATCTTGGAGTAAAGGATATCTATTTTATGTTGTTGTGTAGTTCTGTATTTGTTTTAATTTGTAAATCTGCTATAGCTGAGTTTTCCTTGCATATTCCTTTCTCAGTCAGACATTAACAGGTCACTGGAATCTGCTTTGCTGCTTAGTCTTCCACTAGCAGGAGTTGAATTATTTAAAATAATTTAAATAATGACGTGTCACAAATGTCTTTAATAGGTTTACGTGAATAAAGATATTTTGACTTTGACCTTTTTTTATATACCTACAGTGGTTTTATTTTTCATAGAATCGTTTACTTTTAGATGGTGTAAATAAATAAACATAGAAGAATATTTGCTAGGAAACGCAACTGAAAAAACTTTATTTTTCAATTATTGTATAAATTTTTCATTGTTTAATTGAAAATTTAACGTTGAAATCCTTAAATAATGTAAATTAAAATGTTACATTACCAAAATATGTGATTAGAAATCTTTGAAATTTGGGGTTTGCAAAAAAATATTTTTTCAAATATTAAATATTAGGTTTCCAAATTAATTTAATCAGTTTTTCGCATTTCCTGGCAAATTTTCCCGAAGTAATGTTATTTTCACTAAATGTAAAAAAAAAATTGTAGATATAAAAAACGAATGAATACATTTTTTTTGATTTTCTCGGAAAATTTTTGGTTAAATGGAAAAATGGCATGCACAAGTTATAGATGTTTTTTTTACCTATATTAGCTTGTGTTCCACTATTGCTATTTTGTTTATATGTTTAATGTAACTAATAAGCTGTTACTTTTTAAAAAATAAAAAATCTAACATGTTTTGTAGTTTAATTTTTATTACCTCAAACAAACATTAACTTTATATGTAACTAGATCTGTGTCAAATCAGACAACACGAAAACGTTGCAATCTTTATCGATAATCTAAGTCAAGGCAGTCGCGAACATCACTATCCGTTTCGCACACTTGCGCATTTCACGCACACATGCGCATTTCACGCACACCGGTGTTTTTCATTTTTGGTCTCGCCCTAATCATTCTATTGCCAATCTATATATATACTAAATCTATGGTTCACACCGAGAAAGAAGAAGCGGCGCCGCTGAAGTCCGAACCACCCTGCACGTGAGTCTTACCATCCTGTATACCTTCGACTCTCCCGCGTCCAGGCAACCAACTTGGGACCTGGATGCATCATACATAATCAAGTGCTATGAATCCATGTTAAATATTTTTAGTAAAAATAAATTATATAATTTACAACCTTGTTTAATTTATTTCCCCATATTTTACCAATCTTAGATTGCGTTCTAATATTCATTCTATCGGAATTACTATTAGTTCTACTAGCCCAATTCTACTTATAGTACTATTTTAACGTTAAATGCCGTCAAAACAGGATTTTCATAAGTGGAAATAAAATAGAACTTTTGACAAATACCTATTCTACTATTCGTTGCAGTTTAGTTATTATTTCAAAATAGTTTTAAAATAAAACCAGTGGAAGTACTAGTACTGCAAAATCTATTTTTAAAATTGACTTTTAGGACTAAACATAAATAATTTCAGGCAACTATACTAGTTTAAAAAAAAAAAAAATATTATTACTCGTGTATAAACAGAAGTATATTTGCTGTTTTTGAAATGGTTAAGGATTTAAAATAATTTGTAACATATGGAAGATTGTCTGGGCCTCATAAAATATTTTTTTACAATTATTCCATTAATTTGTTTTGTTATGCAACTTTAGTTCCACTTTGTATGTAAGTAGAATACCGTATGGGTCTCGGTATCTATACAATAACTAATGTGGGGTCGGAAAAGAATTTAATTGTTTAATTGACAAAAAAATAATAGAATTGGGCTGCAGTTTTGCCAAGCTTATGCGTCGTCAAATATGGATATACGTACCGCGGTATATATTTTTTTATATATTATTTCTCATTATTTTTAAATTATAATTGAACACTTTATGACATGACGCATATGTACATGTTGTAATTGGGCTCGCATAGTATAAAGTAGTTTAACGACAAGGTTGTAATTTGGAACAATCTATTATATTTGTCAAATATATATTTTTAATAGCATTTGGAGACATCGAAAGAAGTTACGAAAAAGGATCCAATCCACAATTAAGTTTTTTTTTATGTTGGACTAATAAAGTTGCCAATTTCAACGGCCTACAACTTAAAATTAACATGTGGATTGGATCCTTTTTTGATCACTACATCCAATTTATAACAAGTATATGGCCAATAAGACTAGATAAAATGTAAACACTTTCTTGGACTTCCTTCGAATCTTTATCAAATGAGTTATGTCCTTATGAATTCATATTGTTAGATTATATTTATTTAGGCTTTTTGGCTCATAAGCTGAGATCTATGAAGCGTGCTTTGAACTTTGCCTAGAATTTAAGCTCAAGTGATATATTTTTTAAACAAAATATGCATTAACTAGTACAACATTTAATTTAAAATTGTAAACAAAGTTAACGATCTCAAACTCTAAAATTCGGGTATTTCTAAAGGAATTAAAATAAAACACCAATTTTCTCTTTATTATATATATTTTAAACTTTTTTTTTTTCAATAACTGTACCTGTCCTTCGAATAGCAAATAGTCCATATAATATTATACGACTTACAAATTAACAATTTAACACAATTTATAGAACTTTAATCTTAATACCTATATTGTGGAATAATATTAACTAGTGTGTAAATAGACGCCAAATTAAAATAAAATATTTAAGTATAAAAAATAATTTCACACAACATCTGACTACTTGCCGCGTCGACATTATCATAATAATGTTTGTAAACAATTTGCAAATTTAAATTAACTTACTAATTAAAAATACTAATGTTAGAAATTGTATGTGTGTAACTTTACGCCTAAATTACTGAAATGAACCACCAATCTCGTGATGACGAGGGTGAAGTCAGGTTAAACAGCTAGTTGTATTAGAAATACAAAAAGAAACGAATAAGTATTTTGTGTTAAATTTTAATAATTAATTTAACTCTAATAATATTACATAAATATATTTACCATTTTCAATCTGTGTTAATTAGCTGAAAGATGTGTCTTGGTGGAATGTACTTAGTAAATCCTTATGTATTTATTTTAAAAAAATATTGTTCGTGCAGTATCCTCTAATAATCTTCATTCTCGAACTTGGTTACAGGTGGTGGAAACTTAAAACTAGCAAGTGTTGATTCATAGATAAGTGCGCCGCTTAGTAGTTGGTAGGAAGAACTAATTTATTGTCAATGGTTTGAATATAATGGAGTTGTGATTCATTCATTACTTTAATCAGCCATTGTTGTCAACAAGCGAACTATACAAACATTGTAAATAGTGAATTCCTCCCAGGTGCCACATACCCAACAGTGGCTCCTTCCCCGCACAATCCAGGGTAAAACAAGAAACCAACGGATCGACATCGACGCCCGTCGAGATTAATGCCCGCTAAATAGGGTTAACCCCGAAGCGTTCCCGCCAATGGCGAAGAAGAACTAGTACAAAATAGTACCAGAATACACAATATTTATAAATATCCGTGAGCAGTTTATTGGTTGCAGATTCAAACCTCATTTTTTTATACAATACTATTCTTATATAGAAGCTATACCTATGATAGGCACCTATTTTTTTAACAAGGACCTAGCTAATGCTGCGGCTCGTGAGGCAAAACGTATTATTAGGCAATATTTATTAAAACTAGACTACGACGAAACTGAAAGGATGTTACTGGCCACTAAATAAATAAATTATTTAATCAATGACTCATTGTATTTTATATTGTATTAGATTATATTATATTGTATTATATATATTACACACATAGTAGTTTTAAGATTAGTTGTACTTTAGCTTAGTTTTATAATAAACCTACTAACTTTGTCTAATGGTAGAAACTATCTGGAATTACCTTCAGGGCCCCTGCAGGACAAAACACTAGTGTGGGGGGCCAACAAATGTCATTATTGTTAATTGTTTTTTATCTGCCTAAATAAATATTTCATTTCATTGTATAGCACTTTAAGTATCGTACCATCCACCCGGCGACACACTAGGTTCGGGTGAACGCCACTTTTCTCGCGAGAGTTGCCATTGTTTTTTATCTGCCTAAATAAATATTTCATTTCATTGTATAGCACTTTAAGTATCGTACCATCCACCCGGCGACACACTAGGTTCGGGTGAACGCCACTTTTCTCGCGAGAGTTGCCATTGTTTTTTATCTGCCAAAATAAATATTTCATTTCATTTCATTGTATAGCACTTTAAGTATCGTACCATCCACCCGGCGACACATTAGGTTCGGGTGAACGCCACTTTTCTCGCGAGAGTTGCCATTGTTTTTTATGTGCCTAAATAAATATTTCATTTCATTTCATTGTATAGCACTTTAAGTATCGTACCATCCACCTGGCGACACACTAGGTTCGGATGAACGCCACTTTTCTCGCGAGAGTTGCAATTGTTTTTTTCAACTAGACTACACTCAGCTTGCTTAACCGCGCCCGTGGTTACTGTATATAAAAAAACTGGTAGTGATTTACTACTGCTAGAATTGGATATTCAAAATAATATTAAAATTTTCAAACTACCCTCATTTTAAAAAAGCTGCTACAGTTGAACTGAAAGAAATAATAAATAATTCCAATATAAATATGTTGGTCCTGGATTTATTTTTATGCATATACGAGGATATAACGAACCAATTGCGGTATAAGTATTTAAATGTAGGCAAAAAAGAAATAGGTTTAAGCGTTATAAGGTCAAACAATAATTCAGTTACAGTCCGGCCGCTGAGAATGCGTTTGTAAATAGTACATGAAATGTACCACCCAACAAAAAATCAATAATTAGTTATGTTTTATCAGAAAGGCATTATTTCAGAGGCTAGACTATAATGTATATGAAAATTTTATACAAGCGTATTTAAATTTGCAAATTGGTTAACTGAAAAAATGTGTGCTTTCTACTTTGTACTAAATTGGTTGAGTATTTACATTAAACTATCTTGAATGATTTGCTAAACTTTTTTAATAATTATTTCATATAATAATTGAATGAGAAATACGTTAGACCTTTCTATTAGGCTAGGCGTTGATTCGCGAGAGCGGCGACGGGCGCGGAATCGAAATATCAAACATTATGACAACATCGTAATAGGCTACTATGAATTTTTCAAAATGTGTTTTAAATTGTTCATATTTAAATTTCGTGTTTGAATTATCTCTCGGAAGCTGCAGTTGCAAAGGCCTAATGGGGTCACGTACCACATTAGTTTTGTTTTTACTTTATTTTGTTTAGAAAGTCGTTCTTGCAACGTTTTTTTTTTAAGTAAAAAAAAGCGCCTTTGCTTTCGTATTATTAAGTGACGTCACTTACGCTGACTAATGATTTTAAGGTAACGTTCTAAGATCTAAAATAATGTATTTATTAATTGAAATATGAATGATTTCGTCAATTAAAATCAACTATACTTATTAATTTAAATAAATAAATTTGATTAATATTTAATTTATTTGTGATGTTTCTCGAGTTCGGTATGCTGGAGACATCGACGGGCTTGCCACTTATTATTATTATTATTATTAAATTCTTTATTGCACGAAAAAAAATGTACAAAGGCGAAGATTAATGCCTACAAGGCATTTTCTAACATCTAACCTTTGGGAGAGTATGAGATGAAGGGTAGTGCTGATATAAAAAATAAAAAATATTAGGATAACAAACAATATACTACATACTAAGACATACATACACTACATACTAATAAATACATACACTAAATCCTAATAAATACATAGTATAAAAGTATATATTTGCCAAATATTTATTGTGAACCCGATGCTTGTTTGTCTAAAAATAATGCAGTAACCAAGGTTTTGAATATGTGGACTGACGGTGCGTGTCTAATAGCCAGTGGCAGCTTGTTCCACTGGTGGGCTGCAGACACAGTAAACGAATCTGAATATCTGCTAGTGGAGTGGGATGGGATTTTCAGTTGATTATTATAGGAAGAACGTAATGGAAGGTTGTGCGTATCGCACAGGAACTCAAAACGGGATTTTAGGTATGTAGGTGCACAAGGATTGTTCAGGATACTATACAGAGACACGAGGAGATGAGCAGATCTGCGAAAGCGGATATTGAGCCATTTTAACTGAACACGAAAATTAGAGATATGATCATACTTACGCAAGCCAAATATATAGCGAATGCATAAGTTGAGCAGACGATCGAGTTTGTTCAGTAGCTCTTCAGTGACGTCGGGATAGCAGATATCTGCATAGTCAATGATAGGAAGAAGCAGCGAACTGACTAGCATTAACTTTGCCTTGAAAGGAATAAAATATTGTAACCGTTTTAATGAATGCATGCTGCCATGAACTTTCCTACAAATTTCGGAAACGTGGTGATCCCAGGAGAGATCACTACTCATGTGAAGGCCAAGGGGGTATTGTCAAATACTAATGGTGTAAGAGGTACCTGATCCAATTTGCACAGCATCTGCCTCGAACCAGCAATCATGGCCTGTGTCTTCGAGGGATTCACCAGTAATCCTAGGTTTTGAGATCGTATTTTTATTGCTTCAAGATCTTCGTTCATTTTTGCAGTAGCACTATGTATATCATTAATCTTGAAGTGCAGCATAAGTTGGACATCGTCAGCGTACAGATGGTAGGAACTGAAGTTAATAACCTGAGTGATCATGTTTATAAAAACAGAGAAGAGCAAGGGAGATAACACGCCACCCTGCGGGACACCAGCAGTTACCGGACACCAGTCCGAGTACGTGTCGTCCAACCGAATGCGTTGCTGGCGCCCGCGAAGATAAGAGTCGAACCATAATGCCACATTCTGTGAAATATTAAGGGAACGCAATACGGCCGTGAGAATATCGTGATCTACGCAATTAAAGGCGTTACTGAAGTCTAGCAATGTGAGGAGTGTGAGCTTTTTATCGTCAATCGCAAATCTGATGTCATCAGTAATTTTTGTGAGAGCAGTAGTTGTGCTGTGGGAAGGGCGAAAGCCAGATTGAAAAGCATTTAAAAGATTATTATGAGTAAGAAATGTAGCAAACTGGCGATGAACTACACGTTCCAATACTTTGGATAGAAAGGGAAGAATTGATATTGGTCGAAAATGGCTAGAGTCGGTAGGGTTAGAATTTTTGGGGATAGGGACTATGTGGGCATTTTTCCACATTGTGGGAAATTGCCCAGTAGAAAGGGAGAAATTTATGATATAAGTTATAAAGGGAATAATGTTGTCAATAATAGGAATGAGAAGAACACGACCCACATTATCGTCTCCTACGGCCTTACTCGTTATAGATAGTATAATCTTTTTAATTTCACAGCTTGACATTGGTTCGAATTGAAAAGTATGACTACAAGAACGAGGTGATGAGTTAATTTGAGAAATAGCAGCAGCCTTAGATACAGTATTAATAGAACAAGATGGACTAGAGAAGTATCGATTTAGGCTATTGACATCAATTGAGGAAGAGACAGCGGCGTCAGCTGTGGTCTTACCAACACCTAAAGTTCGAAGAAATGACCAAATATTTTGAGAAGTGCAGGATTTAATAGAGTCATGAATATATTGGCGTTTTGAGTTCCTACACATCTGATTCACCCGATTTCTTGCATATTTATATTTATCCCAGTGTTCCTGATTGTGCGATTTCCTGTATTTCTTGTTTAAAGAATCCCTCCACCTCATGGCCTTACTTATCATGATTGGCCTACAGTAAAGTTGGCTAAATGTATATCCGCTTCTTTATAAGCGTGGTTTCTGACCACCCCGCAAGCGATATGGTCGTGATAATACTTTACTTTTTATTTTAGCTACTCTGATAAAATAAAGATTATAATAAACCAAAAAACACATATTACATATACAAATAGTCAACTACCGTATTGTTCACATACGAAACGATACTACGCCATAAGTTTGACATATCATAACCGTGCCCGCCGACATGCCCGCGAGTCAACGTGAACACGCACTAAGATTATACCTTGCTAAAACAAATTCTTAGCTAAATTATTACTTTGAAATATCAGAATGGGGTGTGTCACTAACTTTTTATCACGATAGATGGTACCTAATATAACTGTCAGTTGCATAGAAAACTTGTATTTTTATTACGAAATTTATTGTTTTCTGGATATTATGCAAAAGTGAGCAGCTTTTAAGTGTACAAATCGAGATTTCCAAGCGAAAGCAAAGATATTGTGATCTCAAAATTGCCGTTCTACTAATTCAACCTTTTTTTTTATTTAAAAGACGGTGTTCGCATACTTAATTCTTTTTTTAAGGTAGGTAACGTTAAGTTAAAATCCATTTTTCTGTTATAAAAATGTAAAACTACAAATAAATTTAAAAAATGATAAGTATTAGGTGTAAACAAGGTACCAGTGCCGCTAGCGACATCTACAAAAAGCTTTGCCTGATACACCCCATTACACTAAATATCACATTAACAATTCATTCTATCAATTTGGCTAAAACCTCGTTTAATCCCCAGTTTCTCAATATCGAATAACCAAATAATCTTCAGATGTGGCGTTGTGTCGTTATATCGTTTTGAAATAATAAAACGTAACCGTTATCAAACAACGTTGTGAAAACTATCTACTTCAAGAACGTTGCGTGTCCAAAATATCCCTTGTTTTCTTATTCTTTGAAACTGAACGTCAAGGTCACTTCCGTGCAACTTTCTCACTCGGACTCGAGTATTAGTACGCAACGCAATGCTTCGTAGATCACTACAAAGCAATCTCAATCGGTGTTATGTAATAATAATAAATAAATAATATTTCCAGACAGGTCACACAGCGCCATCTAATTTCCGTGGTAAGCTACGAGGCTTGTGTTACGAAAACTAGATGGTTGATAAACTACATATTATACTTTTTTTTTTTGTAAATATATACATATTATACATATAAACACCCAGACCGAGACAAATTATACAATGTACAACTTGCCCCCGGAGGGAATCGAACCCACGACCTCCCGTGTTTACGGCATCGTTTGTTACCACTAGACCACGGAGGCGGTCATTGTATGAAAAGTAGATAGTTATTTTGCTAGAAAACGAGCAGTCGTTGTGAACGACTAATAGTTTAGTAACTATATGTGTTACATAGCGCCAATTTCTAGTCAGGTGATTGGTGGATGACATATAAGTTTTTAGTTGAGCCAATCATTTCCTTTATAATCATAAAGTTAAATTGTATATGTTATTCAAGCTTTGAGAAACTGGAGGTAGGCAACAAATATATATAGTTTGAGTTTAAGAATTGCTTAAGTGAAATTTTCAATTGTTCTAACGTTTTTTTATTAATCTAAGTTAAATACGACCAAAATATGTTTTAATACAACACTTATTCTAAATAAGAATCTAAAACCTGATTCCCGTGGCTCTATGACAGGCATTAACTCTAATAATTCCCTAAGAGATGAGACACTTTGCATCCTCTCACTCGCACACTGCAACATTTTCAAAGATTATTCAAATATAAGTGTTCATTTTAAAAATGTGTCAATGTCCTAATAAATACAATTAGGGACATTTTAATCATAGATTTGTTTTTTAGTAAAATAGGAGGAATATCGTCATAAATGTTTTTGCTATTTTTATCTGTCTAAAACTAAGTATATAAAAGTGAAAATATGCCTAAAATGACAGTAGTTTTGTTTTCTAGAAAGCTGATTGCCAATATTTTTCAAAGTACCCTCAGAATTAAAAAAAAAAATGTTGCGAGTATGCTAGCGGGATAGAATGCAACTTAACAATGGAAAATATGTTTTATTTAATTTAGTTTATTTATATAGAACAGAGCCCCGCGCTCGGCTATTCTTGATATAGGTGTCGAATTTATAATCTTGATGCTATCTATCTCACTAAATCCTGCCCTATGCTCGGGCTTTCTTCATCGCACTATCTTGTGATATACCGGCTGTTGTCTCACACGATATCCGTTTTTGTAACAACACTAAAATATCACTTTTAAACACTTTTCCCGTTCTTTTTCTGTCTTATTTGACATATATATTCGGTATATTCTGAGCTCACAATTTTGTCACTCAAACTTAAATGTCCCACTTTCATATTGAGAAACACAGATTACACAACGGTCACGTGATCCAAGAAAAAAACAACTGCCATGAGCCAGTTATGACTGGCATCGTTTCTTACCATTTATAAACGGCCTATTAGTAGCAAATAGCTATGTATTTTAGCTAAAATTTGTACAATCTACGAGTATATGCACAACTATTATTTTCTATACATGTGACCTAAAATACACAGTTCTAATGTAATTTTCAACTTTAATCGAGTCGTCACGATGACCAGCTTACGACGCCGGGTGAAGCCGGGTCAAACAGCTAATCATTTATAATTAACACTCAACTATTTTCAATAACTAAGTTGCCGTAGAGGGTACTGAAATATTTTTGTAACTAGTTGGTCCACGGTTCTTTGAAAATGAGCGTTTGATCAAATAAATAGTTCGTTGGCCCACTGCTCCTAATAAAGGTCCGTGGACCAATTATTTGAACGTAGCAGTTGGTCCATTGCTACGTACTCAAAAATAACTCGCGTTTTCGAATCTGTAACTTCTTGTGTTTTCAAATTTTATAAAATGTTTAACTACCCTCACTTGGAATTTTATTAATATACCCGCTTTTAGGTTTCAGTTTGGAACTAAATATGGATCCAAACGCATCAGACGCAATTATCAAATAGTGTGTGTCGCAACGGTCTGCGTCACGCACAGGCACTAATCTATACTTAAGGCATATAAAATCAAACCTGGCAAGGAAAAATCTATAACAGACAGTTACTTATAATTTTTTAACTTACTTAGACCGTACGTATTAATAGGTTTGGAATAATTATAATATTAAATTCCATTTAACCTGTATTCAATAGGGCTGACATACTCAAAGTTTTGGTCCCAACTGTTATTGGTTACTTCTAATTTTATGTTAGTCTAAAATAAGGATTTCAGTTATAATTGTTCACTAAAGGCAAAAGTTACTACGGAACTTTAAATTTAATAGATATTCCGTTTTATTTGCCAAGTTTAATTTTGTACCTCCTATATTTATCCTACATGTTTAATTATAACGATTATAGAAAAAAAATAACTTATACGCGTAGGTACTAAAAGTGATTAACAACTACTGATTTGTATGGAATTTACAAATGAAATGATATATTATATCAAGTTATCCTTTATAAGGGTTTAAGAATAAAAACAATTTTATAAATTGCTAAGGAATTATGACTAACGAAATGCCGCTTTACCTAACTATTGATATATCTATACTTTCAAATGGCTAATAATATTTTATGATATTGCTATGGTACTGACTCCAGTTCCCTTGAGGGGAAACCATTGAGCGCCATTCGTCACCACACATTTATTTTGCTTCATCGTTTCATCAATCTTTTCATACGTGCCCTTGCCAGCCAGTCTATGCTATGGAACCATATTATGGTAAAATGAAAGCAACTTCCGAAAATGGGAGCAACTTACAACAATCCTGTTCACTATACCGGCCCAATAAGATGAGGTATAAATTATGGGATCAAGTAATATTATTACATAACCATTTTGTTTTAAGTGTATTACAATAAAAACAAACAAAGAAATGACATTATATGCGAAATGTGCGGAATGTCTTTAGAAAAACGCAGGAGTTCAGTTCAGTTGTGACCAAAATGAACAGCTTCCCGAACAGACTTATAGACATATTTAGAAATCCCTTTGATGTTTGCTTCGCCCGTGATGTTACATCACTTAGGACGAAGCCTATATCAACATGCCTATTGTTCTTTCATATATTCTTCTAGACATTCAATTATTATAATTTAGTCCGGGTTGGATTTCATTTGTCAGACTACTTTGTATTATTCTGATAATTAAAAAGCCACTAAACATAATATGTAGCAATATCCTAAAATATTATTAAACTGTATTTTTGTCCAACTAAATCAAAATAGGTGGGTAGTTTGATTATATTTTTATTATTATTATTACCTACTAAACATTAATTTTAGTAAAAGGGTGTTATTTTTTTTAAGATGGCGTCAAGCCTTTTTATACAATCCAGACCGAAGGTCAGAATTGACTATGATAATTTATTAACACGAATATACAGTTAGAAAAAATCTGTTGCTAAAGGAATTCCAACATTTTTGTATCTCTTATTGTAATAATTTGTCTTATAATCTGCTGAAGGTACGATTTTGAAACGGGATTTTAAGACGGTATTGGTATATGATATTTAATAGGGTAGAGAATGGAGCAAAAAAATGGATGGGAAGCGTGTCATTGCACTATGAAAAAAGGTAGTCATTTTTAATCAATATTGTGAAATGGCAATTAGCCTTATATCAACTTTAAAGAAAAATATATTTTAGTCGCAAATGTTTTTTTGAGGTGCAATGAACGAAAAATAATTAGTTTTTAGTCTGTCTTAAAAAGTTAGCAATTAACAAATAGGACGAATTGCCAGTTCACAGACGATATGTCGGTCGCAAGCCCGAGATACTATTCTTCTATCTCTCTACTCAAAATGGACTCTGTACTCGTACTGAATCAATGGATTACTGATCAATTTTTTTTTTCTTAGCAAGCAAAACCCCGATAGATATTTTTTTATTAAATTGCGTGTAAACTTGGTTTATTATTGTTATTATTCTATACCTAAAAGTTAAGATAAATACATCAAACGCTTTACTCCTAAATCAAAGATTATTATATCCTAATTGCTAAATTATGGTGTCGCCAAGGATATTGTAAGTGTCGTGTTTCGTTATTTCTCAAAACTTGAAAAGTGACAAGTGGGTAGGTTTACATCTACCGCCCAGTATGTACGAGACTACACCGCGCAGCTCCAGTCGACCCGTGACCACGGCCAATGCAACTTGGCTGGAACGTCGGGAGAAATATGTCTCTAAGTGAAGTGAAGACGCGTTATATAAAAACTATTATGAATGTGCACGGAAGTTTAATTGCTAAATTATACTTTAGTTTTGTATTTATGTCGCGTAGACTTAAAATTAATGAGAAAGGGTAGCAAATCAATCAAAATTGTAGACATCAATACTAATTCCTAATAAACTTACTCGTCGTAGTATCCGAGCTGTTGGAGATTTTACCTGCGAAAGTAAACAATTTTATATCACATTCAACAAACCTACACTGCGCATCACAAGAAGATAAACAAAACGTAAACAAATTATTTATTGATTATTTACAGGAAAAATTACAGCTAGAGAAAAAGGTTTAGCATTTAAAAGCAATATAATCCTTTGTAGAATTAGAATAATAATTATGAATAATTCGAAAATATTTATTCATAATTAATTGTACAACACTACTCGGTTGGTGCATCTTTCCTATTGAGCCCCGCAATTGATGCCCCCTAATTCCTGCCAAATGACCAACTGATAATTGGTAACTATAAAAAAATAAACAGTTGAATACTCGCACATAAAGAATATTCGCTAACATTTTTTTGGCTCTTGTAATAAAATAGTAGTTGGTCAGACTTATCCTAATGTGCCCGGGGTCCACAATATGTTTAAGACGGCCTTGTGGGTGGTGACTTCATTATGTCTGTTCTTATATCTTCCTTTTGTTCTCCTTATTTATATCCTAACTATTCAATCAATAATTATGTATTAAATAATAGTGACAATTAATTAATTTTCAAACTAATATAATAATAATCTTATGCTACTTGTGTTAGGTACATAATTAATTACATCTGGCAACACCGGTATTAAATTGTAATATTATAAGGTTGATAGCGTTGTCGATCTAAACAAGTGTACAGAAAATGTTTGATAAGGCAATGACTATGATTATCGCAATGACGAGTCAGAATATTTGAATAAGTGTAGAATTTATATCGTAACTAATGGTTAATCAATTAATTTAAATATAAAGTGAATAAACCAAAGTTGTTTCTTGACACGTATGTATTTTATTTACAATCCTTAGCTCCTTTACTTGTAAATAGTTACAGTTATAGTTAGTGTAAACTCCATGTAACGACAAACTCCCTAAATCGTCGAAATCAATTGGATTTGGTTGGTTTAGTTTAACTTGTCTTCCAATTCAGATTTTTCTCCTCTCCATTTAACGACAACTCTATAACGCCACAAAATGCGCAGTCCCTTCGAATGTTTACACTGTATTTACAAATATTGTTATTTTTCTAATGTTTAATATACGAGGGGCGTTCAAAATATTCTCGGTATTGATACGTTACAACCTCTTTTATATATATATTTGTTACTGGCCGCTAAGATTCATCCATTGACATTAAAAAAAAGTAAAATTGGAACCGAGATGTTCTTTTGTTTTTCTGCAATTGCCGAACAAACATGAACACCATGAGCGAATTAACAATTTTAACGAAATTAGAGCACCGATCCGTCATAAAATTCTTGACAAAACAGGGTAAAAATCAAAAAACCATAAAAGAGGAAATGGATTGTGTTTACCGTGAGTCTGCTCCTTCTTTATCTACTATTCAAAAATGGTCAAGCGAATTTAAGCGTGGAAGGGAGAGTATTGAAGATGACCCTAGACCTGGCCGGCCTGTAGTGGCTACCTCACAAGAAAATATTGATAAAGTGGAAAAACTTATATTGGAAGACGGCCGAGTGAAGGTAAAATCTATAGCTCAAGTAACCAATCTCTCTATTGATACCGTACATGACATTATACATGACCATCTTAATATGTCAAAAGTAAGTGCAAGATGGGTTCCGCGAATGCTGACGCTTCTTCAAAAGGATATGCGTGTGGCTTGCTGTTCAGATTTTATCGACCTGTGTGGTGAAAATCCCGATGAGGTGCTGCAAAAAATAGTTACTGGAGATGAAACCTGGGTTCATCATTATGACCCAGAGAGCAAACAGGAGTCCATGCAGTGGCACATTAAGGGTTCAGCTCATCCCAAGAAGTTCAAGGTAATCCCGTCAGCTGGCAAGGTCATGGCCACAATATTTTGGGATTGTGAAGGAGTTTTGCTTATCGATTATAAAGAAAAAGGTGTAAATATCACAGGGCAGTACTACGCTAACGTTATACGTCAATTAAGAGATGCGATCAAAGAAAAGAGGCGAGGAAAGTTAACCAAAGGTGTTCTGCTTCTGCATGACAACGCCCCTGTCCATACTGCTCATATTGCCAAGGCAGCTATTGTTGAATGTGGGTTTGAAACTGTTACTCATCCACCCTATAGTCCGGACTTAGCCCCAAGCGACTTCTTTTTGTTTCCCAATCTTAAAAAGGATCTGCGTGGAAATAAATTTTCTGACGATGAAGCGTTGAAGACGGCCGTGGAGGAGCATTTTTACACCAAAGATAAAAAATATTTTTATGAGGGATTAAAAAAAATAATTGATCGATCTTATAAGTGTATGAACATAGGGGGGGAGTATATTGAAAAATAAAAATATCAAACTTTTCGTACTTGTTTGTTTTTATCCACATACCGAGAATATTTTGAACGCCCCTCGTATGTGCATGTTATTTTTTTAGATTATAACCCACTGTTTTGTAGAATTGAACTGTATAAATAATAAATAATCTTTTTGGTTTAATATCGAATAAAGCATCAACACGACCGTTTCCCTTTCGGGGTGGTCAGAAACCACGCTTATGAATAAGCGGATTCACATTTAGCCAACTGTACTAAAGGCCAATCATGACAAGTGGCAAGCTCGTCGATGTCTCCAGCGTACTAAACTAGAGAAATATCACAAATTAAATAATAATTAAATGTATTATTTACATTAATAAATATTTTTGTGTCCCGTCAAGGAATCGAACCGGGTACCTCAGAGTCTAAATCCACGGACTTAACCGCTAGACCACGGAGGCAGTTAATATCGAATAATCTATACTGTAACTTTATGTGCTAGTAATAAGCTGTGATTTTTCTGAAAAAAAAAAAAAAAAAAAAAATCAATGACCGGTTTGGTCTGAAAAAGAAACGTGTGATGTAATTTATGGATGATCATAAGTATAACAACGCTATATAACATTAGTTCGAATTTTACAAACATTCAATTAGACATTATAAAGTTATTTCAGTAAGATTGAGTACATTTTGTTTACCTTCACATGATACGTTATTAATTACTAAGTAAAAAAAATACTTACGAAGTGGGATCAATCTGAATAACTAAAGAATTGTAATTATTGTAGGTTTAGAATTTTCAGTGCCAACAATAATGGGGTGTATCACTAACTTTTTACCACGATAGATGGCGCATGATAGATGGTGCCTAGTATAACTGTCTGTTGCATAGAAATTTTGTATTTTTATTACGAAATTTGTTTTTTTCTGGATATTATGCCGAAGTAAGCAGATTTTAAGTGTACAAATCGAGATTTCCAAGCGAAATCAAAGATATGATGATCTCAAAATTGCTGTTCTATTAATTTAGCCTTTTTTTCTTATTAACGACGGTGTTCACTATCTTAATTCGTCTTTTAAAGTATATAGCGTTAAGTTATTTTTTTTTTTTGTTATAAAACAAAAAACTACAAACACATTGAAAAATGATGCGTCATAGGTGTAAACAAGGTACCATTGCCGCTAGCGACATCTACAAAAAGCTTTGCCTGATACACCCCATTAGTTAAGAAATATGCATACATAAGTTGGCAACACCAACGTATAACTGTCAGTTTTTGTTTAGGTATCGTTATGCCAACTAGGGTAGTGCGGTTTTTTTTTCTATAGACTAGCATGGGACAAAAAAGATCGTAAGTAAAAGGAATAAAAACATTTATAATTATTTAAAATAATTATGTCATTGGTATGGATTGGAAAACTTTGTACACATCAAACTGTGTATGTTGATGTGTTTTTAATAAAGTTAATTGCTTTTAGCTACGACCTTTATAACAGGCACACTGTAAGCTGTATAGTAAACACAATAACTTACAAGACTGTGGCAGAGCGGGCACCCTTTAGGTATCCTCTTGTCGCCATATTATATGAAAAGATATTATTGCTAAAATATACCCTTCCGTTTATTTAAAACACGCCAACGTTATTAGACAACACTATCTCGTCATTTTAGCTTCGGTTGGTAAATAAAAAGAAAAGTTGCCACTTAAAAAATCTAAAAGGCTTGCACAATCCAATTTTAAATTGTAATGATTTTACAAGTCTGAATGTACTGAACTGTAGTTTACCAACTAATTAGGAAATAAAATTACAGACATTCTGGATATATTTTTACTTTTAAACTAATTTTCGACAGAGAAAAATAGCAAAAACATTTTCTCTCTCTTTCACTAAAAACAAATTTATAAGAGAACGCATTTCTAAACATTCCATGAACTCACCGAGTGTGTGCGTGTGTGGGTAAGAGATGAGAAGCATGGTGTCTCCGGCTTGCGACCGACAATAAGCTGGTTTACAAATGAGGCCCCCTTTTTATTCATTCATCATCATTACAGCGTCCTAGACCTCCACTGCTGGAGATGGGTCTTCTAGAACATATATCTGGAGAATTTAAGCCACACGCCACGCTGGCCAGACGGTTTGGCGAAGATATGATGTCAATTTATTAACGATTCCACAAGTTGGTATTAGTGGAACCGGGACCGACGGCTTAACGTGCTCTCCGAGGCACGGAAACGTTGGTGTTATAAATCTATGGCAAATGTACGTAAGAAAAGTGTATTTCTCTTTGGTACATGCCGGGTGGGTTTAAACCGAGACCTTTGTAGAATTTAAGCCACCACCGCGCCTTTTTATTATTCTGACGCTCACCATCCACCATTCTACTCCTCTCCCTACCCAATCAAATACTGTATGATTCCGTTAATGCCGGTTTGGAAGCCTTTTCTTATGCCCAATATATCTCTATATATTTAATTTTATTCCCCAGTAAGTTGATAGACTACGTTGTTTCTTGAAAGTAAACATATAAATAAAAAAAAAAAAAAAAAAATATTGAATTGTGCGAGCGAGAAAAACCCTTTTAAATTATATTTTTAATGCAAATAATATTATTGATATAGCACTCTAATTAAATGAATATTCGAGATATTAATGCTCAGTTGAATTAAATATTAACTTTTATTTTCTTTTACTTAAGTTGGGGTGGGAGATCAAAATACCTTGGAATTATTACGGATTTTCTCTTTTTCTTAAGAATATTCTTAATGAAAATCTGTACAACCCTTAAATAAATCATTAGCAGCGATCAAATATTTATTAAATTAATTTAAATATTGAAGATTATAACAATAGTTTTTTTTTTTTTTAATCTAGTAAAATAAATGTAGGTAATAATTAGATTGTAAATTATAAGTGATAATTAAAACGGAATACTCACTGATTAAGAGACGCCGTAACACAGACTCTGCAAAACACCAAAGTAATTAGAAAATTACCCATACTGTAAGGCTGAGATCGGTAAAGATGCTTAAATATTAAATTTAAATAAAAAATATTAAATTCATATTAGTGTTGCCCAATCTTAGTATTGTTAGTTTTTTTTTTGTTCTCTTTTCCGATGGATGATGAATGAGTTGATAGGGAAGGCAAAGGGTCTAGCCCATACAGCCAAGTCAGACGTATTATATCTTTCTTTTCTGTGAGTTAATGAGGTCATCATCAAATTCCATATGTTGCAGAATTTGATGCTTTTCTTGGAGTCACTCGCGGCATTATAGCCCAAACACGTCGCGGTAAAATATGGGAGTCCAAAGCGCGGGAAAACCGCAAAAAATAAATTGCAACTTGTACCCCATATTTAAAGTCCAATTTATCGTTTTTTAGCGCATTATTAAACAAAACAACACCACTTTAGATTAATAATATCCACTGTAAATTAATTTACAAAACAAAAACTTGCACGCGGCTCTCAACGACATCATCCGAAGGGCTCTTGTCACTGCTGGTGTACCCGCAATCTTAGAACCATCTGGGATTGTGCGGAGCGATGGCAAGAGACCCGACGGAATGACTGTTGGGCCGTGGAAACTTGGCAGATCTCTGGTGTGGGATGCGACGTGTGTAGACACATTAGCTCCATCTCACATCCAGGCGACCTCGTCAGGTGCGGGGAGAGCGGCTTTTTCTGCGGAGAACCTCAAATTGCGCAAATATGCCAACCTTAGTTCCGGTTACGAGTTTGCGCCGTTTGGGGTCGAGACGATGGGCCCATGGGGACCGTCAGCGAGGCGCTTGGCCAAGGAGTTGTCAAAGCGGCTGACAGAAAGGTCTGGAGACAGGAAGGCTGGCAATTATTTCTGCCAACGTATTAGCCTTGCTATACAGAGGGGAAATGTTGCCAGTCTCCTTGGGACTATCTCGGATGGGACGTCTCTAGAGGACATTTTTTATTTATAGTTTAGTTTATTTTTAATTTTATTATTTAGGTAGCTTTTATATTGTAATTCTTTTATACTGATTGTATTTTACTTCGAATAAAATAGAAAATTATTGCACTTTAAAAAACTTGCACTTGACATGTCCACGCAAAATGGCGCGAAGAACCCCTTAGTATTGATGTAGTATGAAGTGATAGGCAAGGCAAAGTCAAGCCAAATCTGACTTAATATATATTGCTTTCTTATGAGTTAATGAGATTATTATAGCCCAAACACGTCCGGAATAATGAGTTAACAGCGCGGGAAAACCGCAAAAACTAAACTGCCATTTGAGCCCCACAATTAATGTACAATTCATCGTTTTTCGTAATTATTCACATTGTAAAAAAGTAAAGTATCATCACGACCGTTTCCCTTTCGGGGTGGTCAGAAACCACGCTTATAAATATGAGAATTCACACTTAGCCAACTTTACTATAGGCCAATCATGACAAGTGGCAAGCTCGTCGATGTCTCCAGCGTACCAAACTCGAGAAATATCACAAATAAAATTTTACTGGGTTAATCGGCACGAACGGTAGTTGCCTCCTCGCCTCAGCAGACTGGGCAAATTACTACCATCAGTCCGACTACCTTCTATTTCTTGATTTCGTTGTCAGCATGTGCCATTTGCAATGATGTCAAATGTCAATTTTTATTTTTAAGGAGAATTAATTATTGTTAGCAACCTTAAGTGCAATGACAGTATAAGTGACACAACAATTAGATATAAATACATATATAATAAACTTATATATAATCTACTTATAAATATACTAAATACTAATACATACACAATAATATTAAATATCTCGACCGCCTCCGTGGTCTAGTGGTAACAAACGTTGCCGTGAACTCGGGAGGCCGTGGGTTCGATTCCCACCGGGGGCAAGTTGTACATCGTACAATTTGTCTCGGTCTGGATGTTCATATGTATCTTCTTAGTCGCTACACTCTTGGCAGAGTGGTCGTGGTAGTCACTTGAGTGTCAGTGGCACGCTTAACAAGTCGTCGCCACTCGTCTCGAACTGCAGCCTTCCTGGAGCACTCATGTAGGGGGTGATCCATTGCTGCTTTAACCTGGTCAGTCCATCTCATCGGAGACCTACCACGCATTCTCTTGCCATCGACTTTTCCCTGAACTACAAGGCGCTCAATGGATGTATCTCCACGCCGTGATACGTGTCCAAAGAAAGTGAGAATGCGTGATTGCACGATTGAGGAAAGGCGTTGTCCTATCTCTAGTTCCTCCAGGATTGATTTGTTGGTTCGGAACTCCGTCCACGATATGCCCAACATTCTCCGCCAACACCACATTTCTAGAGCATTAATAAGTTTTATTTCAGTTTCGCGCAGGGTCTACGTCTCTGCAGCATACAGGAAAATGGGAAACACAAGAGCTCTGACCAGCCGGATTTTAGTAGCTTTCGTATGTTTCGGTTCCTCCATATTTTCTTAAGCTTCTCCATAGCAGACCTCGACATTGCCATACGGCGCTTAATTTCCTCCTCGCATCCACCGCCATTCGATATCAAAGCTCCCAGATAAATGTATGATTGGACAACATCGCATTTTGCTATCTGTTTAATTTCTGGCCAGTTATCGTTGGCACGGTCTACAATCATTACCTTTGTCTTGCTGCGGTTAATTTTAAGGCCGAACTTAAGACTGACTGACTCCATTTTTTGCAACAGCTCTTCCATGTGACCAATACTTGTTGCAAATAATGTAGTGTCGTCCGCATATCGCAAATTTGAGATTTTTAGTCCACCAATTGTCACTCCATCAGTCCAGTTTTCAAGGGCAATTCTCATTATAAGTTCTGTGTAGATGTTGAACAGAAGCGGGGAAATAATGCATCCTTGTCGAACTCCAGCATTGGGGTGGAAGTGGCTAGATAAAACTTCATCTGTTCTTACTGATGCTGTTCCATCTTCGTAAAGACGTCTGAGTAGGTGCACTAGATGTTTTGGCGTACCCATTTCCAACAGAGTTTTCCAGAGCATGGGCCATTTTACGGAATCAAACGCCTTTGAGAAGTCAACAAAGCAAATATACGTCGGCTTGTTAAACTCTCTGGCTTTCTCTATTATTTGGCGTGACATGTATAATATGTATATATTTACAAAAAAAAAAAAGTATAATATGTAGGTAGTTTCTGTAACACAAGCCTCGTAGCTTACAACGGAAACTAGATGGCGCTGTCTGGAAATATATATTTATTAATAAACATACATATAAACAACTTACAAATTTTGTTTGGAGCTATTTAATAATGTGAGTAGACAAGTTTTTTAAATAATATTTTTATAAAAGATATACTGACAGCTGGGAGGAAAGGAACAATTGAGTGGAGCCGCTGAGGAAACGTCCATGAATAGTGTTTGTCTTGGGTCTTACTTTGGGCAACACTAATTAACATATCTCTTAAATTACCGTCATTTTATTTTGATGATTATGTACGCTCACGACTTCAGGTGTCTCCTTTAACGTAAGCATGTGTTAAGCAAAGTCCATGCTTTATAGATCTCAGCCTTAGCATTAAGTAAGATAATATCAGAATAGAATTAACCTTTCCATTGGCGCTTCACTAACACTTAAGTCACTTTTTATTATTATTCCTAACGCGGTAAATGTCTTTATTTTTGGCGCCATAAATAAAGTTACGGCGCCAAGTTTCATACTGTTATGTGCAGGCGATGGTTGATGTTGACGGTTTGTCGATTTTCTCCACTTCTGCGATCGGGTTTTCCGGTTTTAGCTCGACAACTGCGGCGGGGGCGCCATTTTGAGCGCCGTCGCAAAAATTCGACGAATTGGAGTCGTCGTTCGCTGATAACACCTGCACCTCTTCTGGCTGCTACGTAGAAACATAATAAAGGATTTTGATTAATAAATATATTAGTAGATAGCGGACATCTTTGCTATGACTAAGTCCTTGGTTTAATTCGTGAAGCAACTGACTACAAGTAAAATTTTGACCACATTAGAAGAGAAAGGGCGAAGTACGAAAACTAAATGCAAGCCCACCTCGATCCTTGGCGCCGCATCAGACTGGAACATTCTCATGGGTAAATTTAAACATCATTATAGGATCCCAGATGAACTCCCCGTATCAGCCTATAGCCCAAATATCTTAGTGTCAAATATTCCAAAAGATCAAACACATATTATAATCTCACAGAAGAAATGATCAGGATCGGGTTGAAGACTCAGCTTTATGCTTTATGCTATTTATGCTATTATTAAAAATAATTAGGTCTGTCTGTCTGCATTAACGGATTCATGCTGTATTTGGGTGAGTAGGAAGAGGAGCAGAATGCTGAATGGTGAGCGTCTTGTTGCAAAAAAAAAGAAGTCTAACCTATAGTCGGTCGCAAGCCCGAGACACCATTCTTCACCTCTCTCTTTCCCACATACGATTTCCGGCATCCGCAATGTGAATCCATGGAATTTATCTTCTTTCATATACCAAATTTTGCGGTAGTGGTACCAATGTCAGCATTATCATTCATCATTACAGCCCCTAGTCTCCTAGACCTATATCCTGCTAGCTAGCTAGCTAGATCCTGCTGAAGATTGGCCTTCCAGAACATATATCTGGAGAATTTGGCCTACACTCGCCACGCTGGCCAGACGGTTTGGTGAGGTGATTTCAATTTATTAACGATTCCACAAGTTGGTATTAGTGAAAGAAAGCGAGTGCTTAGTTAGGCAGGCAGTGTGGCCTATTGCGCAACACTGGACTGCAGTACTGATGGGAAGTTAGGTTAAGTTTATTTATAGATAGTTTTAATTAATTATATTGAAAAGTAATAATAATATGTTAAATATAAGAATATGGATTTTTATCTGAAATAAAAATATTTGAATTGAATTGGTAAATGCCGGGTGGGTTTGAACCGACCTTTGTAGGATTTAAGGAACGCGTTCTGACGACCGAGCCACCACCGCGCTGCAATGTATGTACCAATAATAGATACACTTACGTACATTTATCATATTTTTTACAACACCGCCGGCGTCGTAGAGCACGTTAAGCTACGTCGGTCCCGGTTCTACTAATACCAACTTGTGAAATCGTTGTTAAATTGTCATTAAAATTGACATCAGACCAACCCCAACCCGTCTGGCCAGTGTGGCAAGTATAAGCCAAATTCTCCAGAAATATATCCTATCTCCAACAAAGCAATTTCCTCTATTTTACCAAAAACATATGAAAATATAAATAATTTTACTTTCTAGAAAAAAAAATAGATATTTGTCAAAAATACACTCCAACTAGCAAAATCTGCGATAATGTTGAATTGTGTGTGCGAGAGGGATGCAAATAACACAACCCTCTTAAGCCGTTCAGCATTCTTCTAAGATCCTGCATTTCTGTTTTTACACCAATACAATGAATGGAAGATGGCTGGACACGCGGTTCTTTCTCCTTTCCTCTGTTTCTCTGGTTACTTACACTACTCTCGCTGACTCTCTTGACCTTCTTGACGGGAGGTGTGGCATGTGTGTCAGACTTCCTCTTTACTCCGGAGGTGGTTCTCTCTCGACGTAGAAGTGAGGGAGACAGGTACTGGTGAAGCTGTTTCTTTCGCACGTGACGAGCCTAAAAAATTAAGACTCGGTAGTCAAAGTCAAAATATCTTTATAATATAATATATTATAATTTATATATAATATTCTGCTAGTGTAAGACTAAGCCAAAAGTCCAAAGAGCAAGCTGTTAGCAGAAGACCAGCTTAGCAGATTCCAGTGACTTGGTAATGTTTAATTTTTATTTCCATATGGTATTTACATGTAACACTAGGATATTGTCAATTTTTACAAATAATTTACAATATTATTAAAATTGAAAAACATAACAAACAACAAATAATAAATTCAAAGATAAAATTAAATTATGGATGCATCGAAATAAGTAAGAGCCATTGCTGCCATAAACAAGTACTGAGCTTAACTTAAATTTGAGGCATTATAGCCGTGTCAACTTGTAATCTAAATAATTATAATTTAATATCAAATTATTTTAAAAAAGAATCGTAGCTGTATAAAGGCTTAAAATCTATATAAGTAATTATAATTTAATGTCCAAATTATAAAAAATAACAATAGTAATTTCGTTGCTGTATATGTACATATAATATATGTATAAAGGCCCTGTCAACTTATATTCTAAAATAATTATAATGTAATAAAATTTAATTTAGTTGTGTAATTGTAATAAAATTAAATTAATTTCGTGGCCGAGTCTAATTAAAATTATAAAAATATTAAAATTAAACTTTGTAAACGTGTCAACATAATCTAAAAATTATAACTACGACGATTATAATCTGACTGAGATAGGAATCAACAAAGAAATCTCAGCTATATCAGAATTACAAAATAAAACAAATACAGAATAACGAAAAATATTTAAATATCTTTTAACTCGAAAAATATCTATGAGTACCCACCAGGTAAGTTAGAAAAAAGCTAATCATGCTGTTGCCTCTGCTGTTTATAGCACACCCTACAATTCATTATTATGCGTAGTCGTTGGACCAGTCGTCGTTTGTACACTGAGGTACTAAACAACTTTTGTTAAGTATTTGGATTCATTTTAGTTATTTAATTTGTTTTTTTTTTTAACAAAAACTGAAGTCGTTGTTAGTGTCGTAAATTAGTTGTTGATTAGACGGCAGCCATTTGCAACTGCAGCGATAATTCAAACACGATATTTAAAAGTAGATTTTAAGGCGATTTGGACCCCATAAAAAATCTAAAGTATTTTTCCAGGAATCCGTAAGTAAATAAAAAGTAAACAATTTATAAAAAATCAAGTAGCCTAATCGATTATTTCAATTAAAAGTGTTATTGTTCGTTGTGTAGTAGCAGGCCGCCATTTTGACTGAACGCGTGGTTTTAAACTGCCGTCTAGATGGTTTCGAACCAACGTTTCTACCTATAGTTTACTGCGCACTTCTCTCTACCAAGAACTTTGTTTTTAATCATCCAGTGAATGCTTGAAAAAATAGTACATTATACTGTATTGATATGGAATAGGGCTTTTGATCAGAGGCTTCAAATTTGTCAATCCTATGCAAAACTAAACAATACCTCAATGGACATTCCTTTTCGCAGCATATTATTGTTTTCTGCTTGGAAATGAACGGCCTTCGTGAATGTGGTGATGTCGTAAGTCAAATTGACATTTACATTGGTCTTCTCAAACACCAGTCCAATGAACCACATTGAGCAGTAATTTCCCACGACTTCCTCTTCGCCCTGGAATTTAAAAAATATATTGTTTAAGCAAATATTAATATTTATTGAACATAAAAATTGGTTGATATACGCTTCAGAGGGAATTACAAAGCGACATTTTGGCAACTCTCAAGGGGAAACAGCGCGGCGGGGAACGGGAAGAGGGGCGGACAGGCGCGCGCGTATAGCCGCTGCCTCTCTCACTCTCTCCCGCTCCTTCTTTCTCTTTCTATCTTCCTCTTGAAACAGAGCGACGGGGAAGGGAAAGAGGGACGGATAGGCGCGCGCGTATAGCCGCTGCCTCTCACACTCTCTTCCGCTCCTTCTTTCTCTTTCTTTCTTCCTCTCGAAACAGCCCGGCGGGGAAGGAGAAGATAGACGGATAGGCGCGCGCGTATAGCCGCTGCCTCTCTCGCTCTCTTCCGCTCCTTCTTTCTCTTTCTTTCTTACTCTCGAAACAGCCCGGCGGGGAAGGAGAAGATAGGCGGATAGGCGCGCGCGTATAGCCGCTGCCTCTCTCGCTCTCTTCCGCTCCTTCTTTCTCTTTCTTTCTTCCTCTCGAAACAGTGCGGCGGGGAAGGGGATGAGGGGCGGATAGGCGCGCTATTATTTCGGCTATATTTGGGTACTTTTATGAGCTGGAATAATTAACGTGTGAAATGTGATCTATTAAATAATTTCTAAAAAATTTAATCATCACAACCTTATTTCTTCTGGGTGGTCAAAAACCATGCTTGTAAAGAAGTAGCTTCACATTTAGCCAACTTTACTATAGACATGAGCAGTGGTGGCTCGGTTACAATAATATTTTCCATTGTTTTGTCTAACTTGTTTTGTAAATTTATTAATATCGAACCAACAATGGACATAACATGCTGATGATGTTTTTCATGATGCGCTAGGTAAAGATGATATTTTTCTAAAAAAGAAATACAAAACTGTATAGTGCATTACCTTTACCATTGCAAAAGAAATAAAATTACTTTTTCAAAATTTATGACAAAGACCTTCAGTCACTGTCACTGATGACGCCGCTCCAAAGAGAGGCGAAATATTTGGCAATAAAATTTTATAGCTTCAATTTATATATTTTACCAAGTAAATAATATTTTCCATTAATCCAAAAAGGTAGTGTTTGAACCCCGGCATGTACCAAAGAGATATACACTTTTCTAATATTTATTTGTCATAGATTTACAACACCACTGCTTCCGTTACTCAGAGAGCAAGTCAGTGTAATCGTTCATAAATTGTCAGATCCTCACCAAACTGTCTGGCAAGGCCAAATTCTCCAGATATATGTTCTGGAAGGCCTATCTCTAGCTGTGGAGGTCTAGGAGGTGTAATGACTATAGCCATGTGACGATAAGAAGCAAGCTTGTTGATGTCTCTGTGCATACTCGACAAATACCACAAATAACAGATTATTTACCAACCAGGAATCAACCTGTTCTTCTAAATCCATGGACTTAACCACTAGACCAAGGAGGCAGTCAATTGGTATTACTAAAGAAATTATTAGTTTTCATGCGTTGGTATGTGGAGCATATAGAGCAGAAATATTTTTTTACTTACATCCTCATTGACTTTAGGTTCAGTTTTTGCCGGATCAGGTCCGGTAGGCACAGGTGCTCCTATAAAATATAACACTACATTACTAATATATTCCGAGAAATGTTAATGAAATTAATATAGAGTGTAAACTCCATGTAACGTCACTCGATTTAACGACAAACTCCCTAAAGCGTCAAAATCAAATGCCTTTGGTTGATTTAGCTTGTCTTCCAATTCTGATAATAATAATAATAATAATAATAATAAATTCTTTATTGTACAAAACCAAAACAAGTGCAGGTACATAGGCGAGCTTAATGCCGTAAATGCATTTTCTACCAACTAACCTTTGTGACTGAGATATGTAATAAGCGGGTGCAGAATGTTACGAAGAAAATAGATAGTTGAAATTATTTATTACTATATAAAACACAAATTAATCACATACATATAAGAACTATACTTATACATAAATAAATAAATGTCATACGTAAACAAATAAATATATACCTATATATAAAATACATATATTCATATATATAATAAGTGAGTTATGGCGAATTATTCTGTTTATGAAGTAAGTATTTGTATAACTTAACTTTAAATATTTTAAGAGATGGTGCTTGTCTGATAATTAAAGGAAGTCTGTTCCACTGGCGAGCTACGGATACAGTAAAGGAATCTGAATATCTGCTGGAAGAGTGGGGAGGGATTTTAAGTAGGTTATTATGGGAAGAACGAAGTGAAAGGCTGTGAGAGTCACATAGGAATTGGAAACGATCTTTTAGGTAAGGGGGTGCATTGGGATTATAAAGAATACTGTAAAGAAACGAAAGACTATGTGCAGACCTGCGATTTCGGATATTAAGCCATTTTAACTCTTTACGAAAATGAGATACATGATCATACTTACGCAAGCCAAATATATAGCGAATGCATAAGTTGAGAAGGCGATCGAGTTTATTTAGTAGCTCTTCGGTGAGATCGGAGTAGCAGACGTCTGCATAGTCGATAATTGGGAGAAGTAATGAGCTGACTAACGTACGCTTTGCCGAGAGTGGAATGAAATGCTGTGATCGCCTTAGAGAGTGCATGGACGCGTAAATTTTCCTACTGACTTCTGTTACATGGCAATCCCAAGACATGTCACTACTCATGTATAGACCCAGGTTCCTAACGCTGTGACAGACAGATAAAGGGATATTGTTAAAATTTAGTGACGGGAGTGAACCCGAGTCCAACCTGCCTACTAATTGTTTTGTGCCTACAATCATTATCTGAGTCTTACTAGGGTTAACTATCAGACCAAGGTTTAATGATGCAATGCGAATAGACTCCAGGTCGCAGTTTACCTGATCGTATGCCGTTTGTAGTTCGCTTAAATCAAAGTCCAGTGAAAGTTGCAGATCATCGGCATACAGATGGTAGGAACAGAATTTAATTGAGCAAACTAAGGAATTAATGAAGACAGAAAATAAAAGAGGAGATAATACGCCACCCTGCGGGACACCAGCATTCACCGGGCACCAGTCTGAATAGACATCATCCAGGCGAATACGTTGTTGGCGCCCGCGAAGATAGGAGTTAAACCATTGTTGCGCCGACAGTGAAACATTTAGAGAACGTAGGACAGCTAAAAGGATATCATGATCGACACAGTTGAATGCGCTGCTGAAATCTAGGAGAGTAAGAAGAGTTAGCTTCCTGCCGTCCATAGCAAACCGAATGTCATCAGCGATTTTAACGAGAGCAGTATTGGTGCTATGAGACGGTCGGAAACCAGACTGATAAACATTAAAGAGATTGTTAAGTTTAAGGAAATCGGCCAGCTGGCGGTGCACCACGCGTTCTAGAATTTTGGAAAGAAAGGGAAGAATAGAAATAGGACGAAGATGGGTATAGTCGGTGGGAAGTGATTTTTTAGGGATAGGCACTATATGGGCATACTTCCAATCTTGTGGAAATGAACCTGACGAGAGGGAGAAGTTAATAATGTGAGTAATAGAGGGAAGTATAGTGCTTAGGACAGGTAAAAGAAGACTACGACCCACGTTATCATATCCGACGGCTTTGCTAGTTAAGGATTTAACGATCTTATTTATCTCACTGCCGGGCACAGGTTGAAAGTAAAAAGAAGAGATGTTGGGAGGGGAAAGTGAATCGATCTGTGAGATAGTAATGGCCTTAGTCGCGGCATCTATGGTGAAAGGTGTGGTTGAGAAATGCTGATTAAGGCCATTAATATCCACAGGAAAATTGTTATCAGGTTTGGATTTACCAAAGCCTGCTGAGCGTAAAAATTTCCATAGGTTTTGGGGAGTGGAGGATTTAATAGTATTATGAAAATATTCTGATATTATAACTGGCATAATGGAAAATGGCGCGGTGGTGGCTCAGTTGTAAGAACGCGTACCTTAAGTCCTACAAAGGTCGGTTCAAACCCCCCGGCATGTACCAATGAGAAATGCACTTTTCTTACGTACATTTGTCATAGATTTACAACACCACTGTTCCCGTGCCTCGGAGAGCTTGTTAAGCCGTCGGTCCCGGTTCCACTAATACCAACTTGTGAAAACGTTAATAAATTGTCATAAAAAAAATTACATCATATCCTTGCCAAGCCGTCTGGCCAGGCGTGGCGAGTGTAGGCCAAATTCTCCAGATATATGTTCTGGAAGGCCCATCTCCAGCAGTGGAGGTCTAGGACACTGTATTCTAGGGGCTGTAATGATAATGGAAATATCGTTATCTTGAAAGATGTAGACAGTATTTTTATTTATAATGCATATTGTATTTACGAAATGTTTAACAAAAATTTTATAAGTATCATCACGACCGTTTCCCTTCCGGGCTGGTCAGAAACCACGCTTAATAAGCGGATTCACATTTAGCCAACTTTACTATAGGCCAATCATGACAAGTGGCAAGCTCGTCGATGTCTCCAGCGTACCAAACTCGAGAAATATCACAAATAAATTCAATATTAATTAAATGTATTTATTTACATAAATAAATATTTTTGTGTCCCGACCAGGAATCGAACCCGGTACCTCGGAGTCTAAATACATGAACTTAACCGCTAGACCACGGAGGCAGTTTTATTTATTACCTGTAAAATAGTCATAACTTATATTTGATGCTTCTCTCAAAAAAGTAATATTAGTCAAATTCCTTACAATGCAAAATAGACAATTTACCTGCAGGCAAGGCGAGAGGTTGGCCATCATTGGCATGAAGGGGCACAGAGTTGTAGCATTCGGGATTTATATGGGCTATAGTGATGTGTTGATTTCTTTCCAGATTACCTGCAAATTTAGGAATAATTCATACTAAGATCCGGCTCGAAGGACCAATAAATGTTAATAGCGTTGTTACACTTTGCCCTCTTGCCCGCACACTCTAACTTTGTCAAAGAACTCATAGACAAAACTTTGAATAATATATCTCTAAAATGACCGTAAATTTATGTCCTGGAAACTACGATCAAGGATTCAACTAGATTAATAGTCACATAGAAATTGCTGCGAGAAGCTGGCAAGATTCTACGTACTTGCTATCTCTTTCTTTTATTAATATACGACAATCAAAACGATCGGTCAGAAATAAAATAACATAAATGCTATTAATTATTTATCACAAAATCAACCTAATTAATTTAAATTAAACATAAGTTATAAACTGACTCGAAAGCTCTCTGCATTTTAACACGTCCTCACTTTGGCCGTAGTTGAAACGTACTGTATGAAATATCATCACACAATTATTTTGTGCTGATATTTATTTAGGCGTTTTCAGAGCCGTCACCTCTAATCTGTTGATTCTTGATCGATGCCTGGAGAGCATATTGAGTACATTTTTTTAAACATTTACCTATAAGATGTCTTATTTTGCTTTCGACTAGTCCAACCCATTGTAGCTGTTGTTCTTGGTCGACGGCCGAGGCTAGAAGTACTATGAAGTGTTTGTAACGAGAGAAGAAACTTGGGGCTTCAAATAGACGTTCCCAGGTACATTTCCCCAACATTATCTCATCTGTTATTGCTAGACCTGGAAAATACAACTGCTTTTAAGAAGATTTATTCAGAGTAGACAAAGTTATAAATAAAAATCTCTTCTCAGTTGCACAATAGTCAATCACACATTACAATGACATACACTCACACAGTAAACGCACTCACAAAATTTTATGTTTTTTATTATGTAAGTAATTATTATTTTACCCTCGCCAACCCGTCAGGCCAGCATGGCGAGTGTAGGCCAAATTCTCCAAAAAAATCAAAACTCCAACAGTGAAGGTCTAGGACGGAGCTGTGATGATGTTGATATAATCATTATTTTAAGTTCATATTTATATTATTTTGGATATTTGTTTACTTTCATATATATTATATAATTAACATTTTTAAAAAACATCACTCCCTTGTCTAATTGTCTGCTTTGGTGACAAGAGGGCTGGTTATTTCCTCGCTCAGAGAATCAGCATAGCGATTCAGAGAGCCGCATTGGCCAGCGTTATTGCCACCATGCCGCGAGGACACGATTTGTATTTAAATTAGGTTTTTTGTTTTAGATTATTTTTAATTTATTTTTTATATGTAGTAATAATTAATATGGTTTATTACCGAGTTTAGTATGCTAGAGTTATCGTCGAGCTTGCCACTAGTCATAATGTACCCATAGTAAAGTTGGCTAAATATAATAATAATAAAAGAACTTTATTCGAAGTCAAAAAGTTCAAGTTTACATTTTATAAGTAGGTATAAAACAAATATTTTAACTAAATATTTTTTATTATTATTACAGCCCCCAGAACATAGCGTCCTAGACCTCCACTGTTGTCTTCTAGAACATATATCTGGAGAATTTGACCTACACCTTTGACCCACGCTGGCCAGACGGCTTGGCGAGGATATGATGTAAATTTTTAATGACAATTTATTAACGATTCCACAAGTTGGTATTAGTGGAACCGGGACCGACGGCTTAACGTGCTCTCTGAGGCACGGGAACGGTGGTGTTGTAAATCTATGACAAATGTAAGTAAGAAAGGTGTATTTCTCATTGGTACATGCCGGGGGGGTTTGAACCGACCATCTTACAACCGAGCCACCACCGTGCCTTAACCAAATATTTAATTTATATGAATCCGCTTGTTTCCAAAAGCGTGTTTTGCGTCCGCAAATATACGTATATGTTAAGTTAACGCCGGTGAATTTGTGTTGTTTTATCTTACCGAGTCTAAATTCTTCCATGATAACAGTCCTAGTTGAAGCGGACACGTTGAAGGTGGAGTTTTGTTGAGGATACGCAGGAGTTATGATCGGCATCAGGTGGTACCGGTCTGATATGTTTACCTAAACAAAATAACTATTTTATATTGTAACTTTTCAACATGTATTTTTTTTTTAAATCACTAGGCTTATGGGGGGTATTTCTTAGAAATCACAAGGCTTATGGGGGGTATTTCTTAGAAATCACTAGGCTTATGGGGGGTAATTGTTAGAAATCACTAGGCTTATGGGGGGTAATTCGTAGAAATCACTAGCTTATGGGGGGTAATTCTTAGAAATCACTAGACTCATCATACGAGTATGTGGTAGATGTAGAGGTTAGTAAGTTAAGCTGAGTTTAGGTGGCTCTTTATTTTTCTTATATACATAATTATTGTTTTTTATTGACTTTACAGTTATTGATTACTTAATTATATTATTCTTATTAGTTAAGAAAAAAAATGACGGACATTTTAGATATATTTTCATTTTCATGTATCTGCCTCCGTAGTCTAGCGGTAAGGTTCGTGGATTTAAACTCAGACGTACCGGGTTCGATTCCTGGTCGGGACACAAAAATATTTATTAACGTAAATAAATACACTAAATTAATATTTGTGATATTTCTCGAGTTTGGTACGTTGGAGACATCGATGAGTTTGCCATTTGTCATGATTGGTAAAGTTGGCTTAATGTGAATCCGCTTATTTATAAGCGTGGTTTCTGACCACCCCGAAAGGGAAACGGTCGTGATGATACTTTACTATTATCACATAAACCGTTACTTAAGCACTAGCTGTACCTAAAATAATAAATAGTTACTAATGTTTTATAGACAAAATTGCTCTAAAAATATATAGAATGTATCACTTACCCTAGGATCCCAAACGGGAAAGCCCAAATTGACGTTATCAGGTTGCTTCAGGAGTACAGGTTGTGGCCATTTCCACTGGCTAAAGACCAGAAAGAACTTATGGACCAGAGTGGCGGGTGACGCGTTTGGGTATAGCTGACACGTACGAGCTACCAACATGGCCCAGGACACTCCGCCCAGGTACCCCAGAGTGTTGGAGTATATGCCATGACCTGATAACAATAAACAACTGACGTGAGTCCCTTCAACTATGTCGGTTTATCATAAAATTGCGTGTGTTCGTATTGGTCGTCATGACCCGAGTGCGTATGTAACTAACGATGGTATCATATGCGGCTAGGGAATAAATAATATTATTGTCTGTAAAGAAACACATCCTTTGCCTCGATAAATTTAAGACACCACTTGTCATTTGTCAATTTGACATTCCATAAGAGACGTTCCCGCGCTTTTCCACGGACATATCAGGTGCAAGTTTTGTGTCTTGTAAATTACTTAGCTGTAGATATTGTTAGTCAAAAATGTTGTTATTTTGTTTAATAATGTGCTACAATGCGAATAATTATGAAAATCAACAAAATAGACTCTATATACTGGGCAGAAGTTGCAGTTTATTTTTTGAGGTTTATCTGATGTATATTCATGAAAAAATACATTCTATCTATTTTAGTAAATTATATACCTATTATTTTATATAAATTATATATTGAATGTACAGTGTAAACTCTATATAACGACACTGAAGGGATTGTGCATTTTATGGTGTTTTAGAGTTGTAGTTAAATGGAGATGGAATCATTGTATGGAAGCCAAGCTAAACCAACCAAAGCCAATTGATTTTGACGCTTTGGGAGTTTGTCGTTAAATCGAGTGACGTTTGGAGTTTACACTGTATTTTAATTTACTGAACAATAAATATTTTTGCCACTACTATTCTTTATGTAATACTTACGTTTAGCCCAGAGTTTGATGGATATGAGTGTGAGTCTAAAGTTGTTAGTATTGGGCACAAGGCGCAGTATTTCATCAGTCACTCGACACCCGTTCAGAGATCTCACACACTTCTGATCCAAGTTTTTGAGCAAAATGTCATCTCGGAGATCAAATGAATCTGTAGCAACACATTTGGTATTAATATTAAAATGTTTATTTTTAAGATTGATTTTATAAGGTTATTATTATTGATTAATAGGCGAGCAGCGCATTGCTGATAAGCCTATACCAAGCACTGGTGTAAAGTTTATTAAATTGTCAGTTATCACTATAGTCTATTTCGATTGTCACTAGCCACTTGTCCAGTTTGTTTCTAAAAGTGTTTACAGTTGAGGACTTTAATATGTCTTCTGTTATTTTGTTCCACATATTTACAACTCTGTTATTCATAAAGTGATATCCTATATTTGTATTGCTGGATTTTCTCATTAGCTTCATTCCGTGGTCATGAGGGGGGAAATATCTATATTTTGGCTAGGTGGGGGCAGTTATACCTTCCTAATAGAATTTTAAATACAATCAAACTATTAAAACTAATACTAACAGTAAAACTAACAATAGAAACTAAAATAAAAATTAAATATCTGGGACAACGATAGTCTCGCCATCGTTGGTGCAGTAGACTACCTGGTCAGTCATGCACAGCTGATATTATTTTGTTGCTTGAGTTAAATACGAGTATGTCTGATCTGATACCCGCTGTTCTCTGTTGCGTTAGTGAGGCCCAGCCCGGAGAGAGGCCGGTGCAGAATATCTCGCTAGCACTGCACCAGGGGAGATGAAAGAAGCTCGCCAACTATCCATTATACTGTACACTCATTGTTGACAAGGTTGCTTTTGTGTATTAAGACTATGGTGTACACGCTGGTACATTAAGCAACAATTGCCTCCTTACAGCCAAAATATATGTAAAATGTTAAGAAAACCTGTCATGAACGATGTCTTGCCATCAAGGTCATAAACATGGCAAAACGACCATATTTAAACTAGGATTTTGGATTAAGGGATACCATGCTGGTCTGACCCACTACTGCCCAAGTTTAGGCAACATCTTAGCCCACATCATAGTGGGGCTATTTTGTGTGGTAATCCCATTGCATCAAACCCGTTATCCTCGTAGTGAAGGTACAGTTCTATGTGCCATAATTTGATATGGCAAATAGGATGATTGATTAAAGCTCAATTTTTACTTAATTTAATTCTAATATTGCATAGTGGTGGTGGTCAGTTGTAAAGATGCTTTCATTACAATCCCGAAATTGTTTAAACCCAAATTACCAATAAGAAATACCACTTTTCTCATGTATATTTGTCAAAGAGCATGTTAAACCGTCGGTCCCAGTTCCACTAATACCAACTAGTAGAATAAAAATTATTTTATTATTATTATTAATCTCCTAAAATATGTTTTGAAAGGCCGCCAGCCTCCAGCAGTGGAGATCTCGGACTCTGTGGTCTAGTATCTGTAGTGTAATGAAATGATGATTCTATAACAAGTTTTCTTTAAACAAATATAATGAACTAACCTGGTATCTCCTTGAGTGCTAAGCGAGCAAACAACAGATCTATTTCAATACCATCAAAGTTCATCTTCAGTACTGGCACAAAAGCTTCCTCTACTGCGCGCAAATCTTTCACCTGCAATTATTTAAGTACTGATCAACTAAACTAAACCTAATAAAAAAAATAACATCTAGAAATATAAAACCAACATCAGGAATTATTAACATTAACAGACACTTACAAACCCATGGCGAGTGTAGGCCAAATTCTCCAGAAATATGTTCTGAAAGGCCTATTGTAGAGGTCTACCCTGTGTTCTAAGGGGTGTAATGAAGATTAAATTTACCTGAGATTGCTGTTTAAGAAGTTCATAGAAGGATTGGAAGTAATCGCTCCTATCTATGTGTCTTGGCGCAACACATAACGCGTCTATGTCGGCGCCTCGATGATGGACCTATTAAAAAATATATATTATACATAGTCTAACCTCATCTAAACTACAGAGGAAGCTGCAGAAAAAAAAAATGCTGTCATGGACATATATTATTTAAATAAAACAAAGTATCATCACAACCGTTTCCCTTACGGGGTGGTCAGAAACCACAGTTATAAAGAAGTGGTTTCACACTTTGCCAACTTTACTATAGGCCAATCATGACAATATTACTTGAGAATATTACAAATAAATGAAATATTAATTAATGTATTTATTTATATCATCGATGTATATAGATAAGCCTATTCAATACAAAACACACTCTTTAAAACGTACCACTTGCTTTGTGTACCTACCAACTTTGGGGGGCAATTCTCAAGCATGACTTCGATTGGTTTTACGGGAACGTTTTTATATCAGTGAGGGCCTATCTATATACATCAATGATTTATATGAATACCTGGTACCTCTCAAGTCTAAATCCACAGACTTAACCGCTAGACCATATATAATTGATGTATTATAACTTTAATTAAAATGAAATAACACTATCTGCGGTCTGATTAAAGCATTAATTTAACTTTAAAAAAATATATATTAGGTCTCTTTTTCATTGATATATTTTTTATTTTATCATTTCTATCTAATGTCATGTTTTGAATAGGCGTTATAAATAGGTTTTAAAACAGAAATCAATAACCAAATCGAAAACAAAAACCAAAAGTTTATAACAATGCCTAAAAAACAACTGAACTTTTTAAAGGGTCGGAGCGTCAGAACCCAATAATCGGTTCCTGCACAATTTTTGGCCAGAGCTCTTTTTATCTGCCGGTAACTTTATACCTAGGTATGAGAAACAATGCTTAAATAGTCTATAATTATTTATTTTGGATGTTACAGTATAGCCGGGATCACCGCCACACCATCGCTTGTGTGTTGGATCAGTCACCAACACTCCAAGCGGCAATCTTACCTGTTCATGCATACCGGTAGACAGTTTCATCTCAAGATAGACATTTCCAGTACAATATAGACAGTTTCAGCTCAATATACTCAATTAAAACTAAAAATAGACAGTATAACGTCTTTTAGTTTCAGCAGCTCATTAAAGACAGTTCTTTCATTTACTCATACAGTACTTACCTGAGAGTGGAAAAATAGCTCCTGACATTTAAAGTTAATATGAGTTTAATCAAATCACTTACACCAAGTCTATATGACCCAAATGTGTATATATTTCCTCCAACAGTCTCTGCAATGCTGGAGGGCATGTTCTTCCTGAGAGATAGGTCCATTATCCATTGTCTGACAAGTTTGTGCAATGCGCCGAGAACCTCCATGCGGTGGTGCAGCTCATTCTCAGACTCAAACACACCAAATGGTATGAGACAATCTTTAAGGGATGTTGTACGTTCAATGTCGACCGGCTTTGGGCCTGATGGAAAAAAAATTCAAAGTCAAATTTTAATGGGCAACGTGATATACCTTACAATTATTATACCTTTTAAAATTAAGTTATTTAATTAAAATAATTTAAATTAGGTTCAAAATATCTTTATTCATGTAACTTATTACAGGCATTTATAACATATCATTATTTAAATTATTTTGAATTATTTAAATTAATTTGAATGATTATGTTATGTTAGTGAAAGAGTAAGCTGGCACCAGAAGCACTTCAGCAGTTGGAACACTAAATATACACAATTAGAGCATACAATAATAATAATTTAAGCAGTTGACAAATGCATTCTCTTAGCGGCCAGATTGTAGAATTAACAGGATTAAAGAGTGATATTAGTCATAAACGTAGTTTTTTATAGTCATGGTTTTGACAATTCCATAATTCTCCAAGGCCCCATAATTCCAACTTACCTGCCATAGAGATTGCCGAGGTCATGCCAAGTGTCTTGAGGTTTTGTTGGTTTTGGTGTTCATTAGGCTTAATGTTGGGGTTCACATTGGTATGAGAATATTGCGACGCTGGCCACATCTTGATGATTGGATAGACTTTGAAAAAAATTAAACTGTTGTCGCTATGACAATTACCGATAGGTTACATTGAAGAAGAATCTGTGAAAATAAAAAGTAATGTTTTTTTTTTCAAGAAACAAATGTTTGATTCGTTCATGCACAGATAGCAAAATGGGTACATTCAGCAGGATCTCAGCAGCAGAAGGATATACCCTTAACCTGCTGGTTAATTAAAATCCACTTTTGGTGTAGTTACTGAATTAACAGAGCCCGTCTATGTGACAATGTATGTATGTGACCGTAAATGTGAGTCTATTTCAGCATAAATTGACACTGCACTAGTGTAAGCAACCCTCTAGCAGCTGCTCTATATATATATTTTTTAATGATTCCTTTTAATGATGAATTTTCATTCGATATTTGCGTATATAATACAAAATACAGCCTCATAATAAATAGGGTCAAAGTATGAAAGAAAGGCATACAATCTTATCAATCAGCTGGTATTTGTAAGTTCAATAGAAAAAAAACAAACAATTGATTTGAATTAGGTGCGACTAAACATTTGTTGTAGATAGGTATGATATACAGTTACGAAATATTAAACAACAAATATACATAGCATTGTTTTGCATATAAATGTTAAATAACACATTTCACATTCATTACTACGTAAACAGGTAAAAAAGCTTACTTTTATTTTTTCTTGGTCAATAGCATATCGTCTTGTCCCGCTGCCTTTGTTCTTAAGGACGCAATAATATCCAGCAACAACACTCTTTTAACAATTTAATATAACACTAAAGTTAACAATCATTACATGAAAACAAAGAAAACAGTTATTTTAACGAAGAACGATGCCTCGAATATTTCACGTTGCGCTCTTGACATATAAAGAAATGTATTTTTTTTAGGTTTTTCGTTAGTAAAAACATCAAAATTATTTTTCACTAATTAGCTTCCATTGTATTTAAATAAATATGAAGCTTAAAACACCACGAAGGAAGAAACTCTATTTCAAATTTACAAAATCACACACAAATCCAAACAAGCCAGCCATGTTATTTATGTTTTTTTAAACAGGCAAGGCAATGGCAACGAAATATGCCTTCCTTTGACGGAATATAAATTATTTCTGAACGAAGAGACAGATCTCGAATAACATGATTTAAATAAAAACTTCACTTATAAAAGGCGTACTCCATAGATAGAACAATTTTCTAACTACAGCATACAGGATTTATGCAAGAATACTTCTATTACTGTGAAAATAAAAATAATGGAATAAACAAATCCACATTAACGATAAGTTTTAAACGCTTAAATTATTAGTATTCACCTGTTATTGTGCATCATTCTAAAATACTTCTTTCTAAAACGAAGTTCTTAGCTAACAAACAAAAACTTCATTGCAACGAAATTGGCTTGGTAATTCGGAATAACAAAACATCGAATTAAAGTGCAAAGCTGCCAGTATCCTTGGCACTTTCCCCTGGAGCAATTTTGTTCGTTATAATATTCGTAAACCAACGTAGCCCAAGGCGGATGACTTTGCCCAGCTGTGTATTTTCCGGTTAACTCATAGACATAGGATCATGAAGTTAGAGTAATTGATATTCTTGAGTTGATATTCCAACTCCCTGCATAGGATCGTCGCTTAGTATTCTATATCTATGGGTTAACTGGAAAATATTGTACTTTAGGTTTTTTTATTCTATGACAGATTTAAAAATCGTTTTTAATGAACAGCCGGCAAAATTCACATCTTTTGGCATAGATTTAGTATCCTATATCTATGTCTTTTGGACAAAGTTGCCATGGTTTACGGTTCTTATTTTATTTTTGTTTTGATTTTAATAAGTTTCTTTTAAATAATTATAATTTATATGTTTTATAAGTTTAGTTTTTAGTTTATTTACTTTACTTTAGTTTCTTTTAAAATCAAGTGCTACTATTCGAATTCTATTAATTACTAATAATGTTTCCGAACGCAATGCTCTGCGTTCAAAATTCGTTATTTCTGCGCATGCGTTATTGGCCGGTTTTTTGTGACGTCTCAACTTCTTCAATCATTTTGTCCTTTTTCAAACATTGAAATATAAAAGAGAGGGAGATAGGGCCGGTTGATGTTTTCGTGTCAGCCTTGTGCCCATTTACGAGGAGTAGGTAAAATCCGCCATCTTGAGAGTGAATTCAATACAAGAATGTGAAGACTTTACGAACGTTTTAGTGAGCTTCTTTACTAGTTTCAATATTAAATGGATATTTATTTATCCAGATAAGTTTTTGTGACCCTATTTATAAAACGAATTTATTAAGTTAGTTGCCAATCAGCGTATTTTTATCGTAAAACCGAATTCCTTCATAGTGTTTATGTGACTGCTGAAGACACCGTAAGCTTTCTAATAGTTTTTTGCGTATCTATTTCCGTTTTCCTTCTCGGCGATTGTTAATATTAGCGTAAAAGTGAATTAGGTGTTTGTATTTTATATGACTCGTGTGCATTGTTGTCAGCGATGCATTTTTCTGGTGTAAAATGGGTTTAAATGGGCGTAGTTGGGGGGCGATCGGAATCGTCGAGTCGGGGGTTGGATCGGCGTCCCGGTGAGGCTGAGGGCGGCTGTCGGAGGATGCGAGGAGTGAGGGTTTAGTGCGGGTGTCTTGTACAGACTGGTGACGAGATGTCGACCACTATGAGGCCAACACTGCAGACCGTGCCGGAGTCGCTCCCGGCGGACCATGTGACCACGACGGCACCAGCTCCTGTGCCGGTCACCACCGCCTCGGCACAGCCCCAGCCCAGACATCCCAGGCCCATATTCAAGGTGAGTGATTCAATATTTTTCTATTGCAAGTCCCTTTGGTTTGTTGAGTTGGTTGATATTTTATAACTTAGAAAGTGTTTCAAAATTAAATATAATCTTTTTGACTGATAAATATTCTTCCTAGGAAAGAGACTTATGGCTATCAAAAATGCTACAGGGATTATTTATTTTAATATGATTAATAAATTCAAATATTACAAAACTATTTTTTTGATTGACATGCTGACAATCAATGTTAAACAAAAGGATAGATGTGAAGGTACTAATTAAATTAGTAACATTTTGGGTACAAGTACCAGGTGTAATGCTGTTTACCTAAAATAACAGGTTTATTGCAAAATGACTCACACTTACATCATCTGCAAGTAAGAGAGATCTTATATCTATAGAAATATATAAAAAAGCTGGCTTTTAAGATGGCATTATCGGAATGAAACATTATTTTGTAAGGTTGCAAAATTTCTTATAAATCTATAGATTTATTGTGGGTTTAGGGTCTATTGTATGTGGAGGAATATAGTGCTGGAGAGGACAATAGTGCCTTAGGCACAACATTTTTATGTAACACTCACAATTTTTTGTAACAGGTCAATGACAGCAGAATTGTGGATAGACAGTAAAAAAGGGATCCCTAACTAAACCCAGCAAATGTTGGTCACTAGCCTGAGTGATATTCTTTTCCTTGCTTCCCCACAGACAATGGACCCTCACAGTGAATCCATAGATTGCATAAATAATTGTCATGGCTCCTCTATAATTCTAACCTTTTAAATTTGTATATATATGTAAATAAGATCTCTCTTACTTGCAGATGATGTGAGAGTCTTTTTGCAGTGTTATTTTAAGAAGTTTGCTAAGAACTAAGTATTCCTCTATGGGAAACAGCCTGCGATTGCAATTTAATGTTAATTCAGAGAACACAAATAAAAATATTCAATAACATTGAAAATGCTCCATGGTTAATTAAAATAACTGAGCTGCACTAACCAGCTTGATGATCTCACAATCATTTGAGTCAAGCGTCTTAAAACAAAAACAGTTGAAGCAGATACCCAGACAGATTTAAGCTGCTGAACAAACCAGGAGATATTTCTAATGGGGAATAAGCTCCACATGCTATATTACTCTGAACTCATCTGAGAGTTAATGACTGATTCCAATATAAACAAAAAAAAGAACTTTATCTTATTTACCTTACTTGGTCACAAGCCCTCATTTTCGAAACAACCCAAAATTTGAATAAAACTGTAAATGATAATCTGCCGATGCACTAACATATTTTTGTCAGTGAGATACCAATCTTCATGTCAGCTTTAAATAAATCAGCCCAGACTTGACTCCCGCATGGTGAATCCATGAATAGCCAAAATAAATCTTATGAATTTAGGTATATTTTAAATGTTAGTAGCAACACATAGCCTAGATTTGTACGAGGCTAGAAAGTGTGTGTGCAACCTTGCGTGGCATCTTAACTGAAAATTGTTAATAATTTATCTCCACTTAATTTTTTACCAACATGACAACACTATAATGAAATACTTAACCAACTCAACATTGTAGTTTATTTCATAATTAAGTAACGTTAAATAGGTCAGGTTGTTTATCTACTAGAGATTATTTGTTATTTATTTATATGTATTTATTAAAGTCTGAATGTGGTCCTCACTAGGGGTTGTGACCCAGTATTGCAGCTTATTGTTGGGCTGATTCCCTATTTTCTACCTTTCTTAAATGTGCTCGGAAAATCAGCAGTGCGCAAGGAAAACATACACCAATAGTATTACTTCGTTATCACATTACGTCATTATAAATTAATACTATTAATAGAAAATTTTCTTGTGCCTCATTAATACCTTCGCAGATTGTCAGTCAGTAAAAAGTCTTAGGTGGTTTGTACTAAAATAATGTCTCTGTAATTGTAATGATTAAAGTTAAAAATGGCGTCTATTTTACCCGCATCAAATTAAAACTGATACATTTGACGCCATTTAATATATTTATGGCTAATGTTTTTCTTTAGACCTTATAACTGACGACATATTTCCTATCTGTATCCATGTTTTCTGTATTTGTTTTAATCTACCCAAGTTTTCTTGCTTTTATGTAGCTGTCAATTTATTTATTTATTATACCAAAAAAATATCTCGAATGGATAAACAACCTAAACCAGGAAATAAATGACTTTTGCGACATGACAAAGTGATAGTAACAAGACGGTTTAAACTAGAAAACATATACGAATAGATCTATTTATAGTTACTTAAAGGACTTGCAATAACTAAAGCTTAATGCTTTCCTATGTATTTGTTTAAAAAAATAAATGTTTTTTGTATGTTTATGTCAAATTATGCTTAGGTATTTACTGCTATATTTAAAAATGTTTACTACGGCCGTAGTCTCGTACTTTAAGCGTATACGTTATGGCAAGTGTCCACTTGAGAAAAAAATCTAGTAACAGTGTCGATAATTGTCTTAGGGTGTCGGCGACGATTAACAGATAAATAGGTGGTAGTGATGGTGGTAATTTGCCCAGTCTGGCGGGGCGTGGGAGTACCCACACGTTTCGGGATTAGGTTTGAATTGCCGTCATGCCCAGTCAAGCCGGCATAGGGACTGATGTCAGTCAGTGTCTGATTCCAGTTGCTAACATTCATGGACCTTGTGCACCACTTATTTATTTATTTAAACCTAATTGCACAAAGTACAAAGGCGGACCTAATGCCGCTAGACATTCTATGACGGTCAAACCTTCGGGACAACGAGAGCAGTAAGTCCAGCCTATTGTCGGTCGCAAGCCCGAGACACCAATCTTCTCATCTCTTACCCACACACGATGGACCCGCACGGTGAATCCTGGAATGCTTAGAAATTTGTCTTCTTCTCATCAGGTACGTTACCATCAGGTGGTCGCAAGGTCAAATGTCTTGCTACCTGCTCTCAAGTGGACACGTACCATACATATAAATGAATCCTTTAACTAACTGACACTCTCATTACCATGCCATTAGAGTTACGTGTACGGATCCTGTCAATTTTAACCGCCGCAAACATCTCAACTCTAAGTTGAGATGAGATCATTAATTATGGGTTATTATTGTACTATGCTGGGTACAATTAAAAAATAATAATGTAAATAGTAGTTTTAATATGTTGATTGATAATATATAATATATTTTATTATTATTATATATATTTAACTGTAAATTCAATTTAGCCTAAATCCCCATACAAGATGTTCTTGTCGTAAGTTCGGCTATGCTCAACTGGCACTTAATAAATAAAGGGATTCACTATTTTTTTCATTTTAACGTCTGAGTTTAAAGAAATAGCATTCCACTGCTGTGTTTATGTCAAATGCTTGGGCAGGTATTTGGTGTGGGGCCGTTTATGGAGTGAACTGTTTTGTATAACTATGTTTAGGTATATTTTTAAATACTGCTACATTTAGGCACTAAAGGAGTTTTACTATAATATTTTTATATTTTATAATACTGTTGAGATATCGTGGCGATTATTTCTGCCAACGTATATTAACTATTAACTTCGCTAATTATACGAGGTAAATGTTGCCAGTCTCCTTAGGAATATCTCTTTTATTTACAGATACATAAATTATTTATTATTATTATTAAATACTTTATTGCACTTTACTTAAAAGTATGTACATACAAAAGCGAACCTAAAGCCATTTCGGCTTTTTCTACCAGCTAACCTTTGGGAGAGTGAGACAGTATATGTGGGGTGCAATCCTAACCGATAAACTACATAAATAGTATATATACATAGACTACATAAATACTTATTAATATATACTTATTATAATAGATTTACATATATGAACTGCCTCCGTGGTCTAGCGGTTAAGTCTGTGGATTAAGACTCGGAGGGTTCGATTCCTGGTCGGGACACAAAAATATTTAATAATGTAACTAAATACATTTAATTAATACTTAATTTATTTGTGATATTTCTCGACTTTGGTACGCTGGAGACATCGACGAGCTTGCCACTTATCATGATTGGCCTATAGTAAAGTTGGGTAAATGTGAATATGCGTGATTTCTGACCACCCCGAAGTTAGTTTGTTTTTAAATAGGTGACAGTGAAAATAATAACGGTTTTAGTATTATGCTGTTTCATAGGCAATGTAATTCTATATTTAACCCAGTGCGGTAATTTGCGTGGGTTTCACTGGCTCGAATACTATTCCTTTCTTTATCTTTAGAGTTTGTAAATATTTATTTCTATAAAAAACATGTAATCTCTTTAAGTGGGGTTTAATGCTTTTGCATCCTTCTCGCTCGCACAATTCAACTATTTAAATGTTTTTCAAGTTTGAATGTAGGTAGTTTGAGAAATGTAGTCTCACGAAATATAATTACCGATATTTTACAGGTAGATTTGTATTAGGAAAATAGAGGACAATCGATATCTTTTAGATAAGTATATTATCTAAAATTAGGTGGGTATATGATATAAAAAAATGTGTCTAAAATGAAAATAATTTTGTTTCCTATAAATAATGCAAGAAATAATAACATTCTTCTTAACCCAAAATCATAATAATTAAGGAAAGCCTTGTTTTGGGCATGAGTAAAGAAAGATTAAGGAACCAAATATAATACAAAAGTTGTGGGTAAAAGAGGCCCGAAACAAAACAAAAGGACATGTATGAAAAGGTTGATGAATGTTGAAGAAGCTAAAGTGGTATGCGGTTATCGTGACAAATAGCGCTCAAACGACATGTATATACGATATATCGTATATACCAAATTACATTGACTGACAGCCCACGTGGTCTAGCAGTTTTGACAGATATAATGGCTGCGATCAATTTGATCGTGAACACGTAATTTATTTATTTTATTTTTGACATTACTCAAGTATGCTACGCCAGACACAGACACACGTAAGTTAATCCAGACAGACAGTGGCGTCGTCCAGGCCCGGATGGGTAATGGGTCTGGGTTGGGGATGGGCAAGTTCCCCCGTTTAACCCGGCAGGATCTCAGCGGGTAACCAACCACCCGTTGTTAATTCACGCACTTTTGGTGCAGGGCGCTGTTACTGGTGTAAAAGTACCTGTGGGTCTAGGTTCGACAACTTCAGCTCGCCTCCAGTAGCACCTCTCTGGGAAGTGGTCTCCCGTTGGGGGGCCTAGCGCAAGATAGAGCGATATTCTGGAGATGCTTGAAGTGTTGTCGACCCGATAGAACATACGTCTAGTCAGACAAACTCCTCAATAGTAGGCATATCCAGATCCCGAGCTATGACGGAATTACGCACGAACCACGGCACTCAGGAGACCACTCTGAGCGATATGTTCTGCTGACTTTGGATCTTGTCCCTGTTGGCTTTGTCTGGCGCAGCATAGGTGAGACGCGAGCGGATGAACATCTTGTAGATCGTAGATTTCACCTGTTGTTAACGTCCTGTTAATGATACAGCCCAGGTATTTGACGGTCGGAGTCCACTCAATGTTCTGCTGCAGTGGTGGAGGCAGTTGGCATCTGGATGTCATCAATGCGGCACTTTTGCCGACATTATGTAAATTAATCGTAGGCCAGGAGCATAGACAATATCTATTGCGAAAAATAAATAGGTGGATAGAATAGGTACGTGTAATTTGTCTTTCAAATGGGTTTTACCAGGAAGTGATTAAGCCGGCAAAGTTATTGATTTGTATTTGAAATATTCCCTACTTCCCTAAGCTAAATTTCATAATACCTATCCTACTTATGTAGTGGTATGCATAACGTGAGTTTGTTTTTTCTTTCAAAGCAAACAATTATGTTAATATGGTTAATATAATATGTGGTTACGTCCGTGGATTTAGACGCTGAGGTTTACTGATATTTCTTGTGTTTGGTACTCCAGAGATATCGACGAATCCGCTTCTTTAAAAATAATGGTTCTAACTACCCCGCAAGGGATACGATCGTCATGATAATGAAGTATACCTAAACAAAGACATGATAGGAATTAATTTATAATATTAAGTAATTTAAATAACTTTGACCGTCTTATAACTCAAAATTATTTATTTTTCTTTTACAAATCAAGATAATCTGATATTTTTAGGTTAAACCAGCGGGTTAGACGGTTATTCGGGTGAACTGACGTCTATGTGAAGTTAGTTTTCTTGCCATAAAGGTGTTTGAGTCAGTCCATTATTGAGGTTATCTCAAAAAGCGCGATGAATACAGAGTTACTACAATTTTCTTGCCGAATAGGTGTTCGAATCAGTCATAGATTTCAGATTCTGAAACTTAAGTCACAAATTAAACGGAATCCAATTAACACAGAATCCGAGACGTAACGATCAACTTATAAATTAAACCTAATTTCTTAAAGGCGGGAGTTGCAAAGGGTAGTAACATCCCTCTTCCGTACCCCTCTAAACCCCCTTCGTATCGATTAGGTCGTTGCCTTCTCTTACTCCGACACCTGTTGCAGATTCTAGCGTATCCTTTCTGTAACCTCAATTATCCTTTGTTTGAATTTATCCAGCATTAGCTATATTCCATACCATCTAGATCACAGAGTCCTAGACCTTCTCTGCTGAAATTGGCAATTCGGCCTACTCTCGCCGCTAGTACGAGCCTATAATAGTAATAAAAATCTTTATTGCAAATTTAATTGTTACATAGGTTAGGGCTTATAATAAATTGTACATAGTGTTAGGACTAATTTCTCAAATTAAACCAGTCTTCAATGTTGTATGATTTATTTCCATTGCCAATAATTATTTACAACCTTCACTATTTTAAAGGCGCGCAACGACCGACTCGTCTGCTGTGTTCTTGTAATCTGGCGCGATATGATTCGCGCCATTCATTAAAGCGACTCGTAACATCGTTATTGAACCAATCAGAAATCAGCACACGACTACGTTCGTACACAACGCCACCTACTTTACAAAACCATATTGCTAATCATTCTTAACTTATGTTTAAACACTGAGATAATAATGTAATAATAACTATGTTACATTAAAAGTTAACAATAGTGACAAAAACATTTCAGCTGTGACATCTGAAATAGTCGGTGGACGATGTTTCAGATGTCATTGTAGGAATTAGTACTTACATTTTATATTAATCTACAATATTTATTTATATTTACTGAAGGCAAGACTTAAATAATTACTTGTGTGTATGTATATGGTCTTGGTCTCTTAATCTTTGTCTTCGTATTGGTCTTACGTAAGAGTCTGGCAAAACCCTTGCTGTGACTAAAACATTTTTTTTCCTATTTGTACCCTGTGAGACTCTAGTGAATGTCCGCAAGCTACTATCCCAAGAACTACTGGTCTGATGTACTTGAAATTTGAAATAGTTACCTGTTATCCAAAAATGTATACAGTGGTTGTAACAAAAATATGTTTAATAATAATAATATAGAGTTGTGGTGTGGTGGGGAGGGGCGTGTTGCTGGCGGATGGCCCGAGCTTATATGGGTAAAAGTGTATGTATTTATGGGTTTGGGTTGTCGGTCGGCAGTGCGTTTCCCTTTATTTTCGCTACATATTTGTACAAAAACCATGCTACTTGTGTGAACCTCTAAAGGCAATTTGTTACCATTCTGCCAATAATAATGTTAAGTGCTGTATGGTTTACCTAATAATATAAATAAAATAAAACCCTATATACTCGTATAACGATTTGGTGTTTTTATTCATCAATACAAACAAATTACTCACAGCGTTTTTATCGCTTTAAAACAGTTTAAGAAATATTTTATAAAACAAACACGACGCAATCCAAAATAAAATATGTTTTTTAATAGCTAAATTAGAAAAAAAGTCTGAGACTGTTGCGCAAATCCAATTACCCAGACTAGGGTTAGTTTCGTCATTGGTCTTGCTAACATATCTATCAGTGGTTTGCGAGGGTTTTATTAAGTTCTTAACGATTCAGCTAGTTGATATTAGTGGAACCGTGAACTTCTAACACATACTATCGACCTGAAAAAATATTTATAAAAGTCCTTTTGAGTTTTAGTTTCCTTATCCCCGTATTTTTAAGGCCAATGACCGATAATTGGGGATGTTTGTTTTTCTTGTTCGGTGTCTTAGGTCCTTGATATAATTGTAGTTTTTTTTTGTTTTCTGGTAATTTATTTCAAAGTTCTTCGGGAATTGTTCTTGGGCACTTTTGCCTGCTTGCTAATTTTGAAAGCTATGTCATTACAATGTCAGGTTTAATTACTTCTATAATATAATTCATTTATTCATTCATTACAGACCCTAGAACACAGCGTCCTAGACCTCCACTGCTGGTGATGGGCCTTCCAGAACTGGAGAATTTGGCTCACACTCGCCACGCTGACTAGACGGCTTGGCGAGGATATGATGTCAATTTTTTATGACAATTTATTAACGATTCCACAAGTTGGCATTAGTGGAACCGGGACCGAAGGCTTAACGTTCTCTCCGAGGCACGGGATCGGTGATGTTGTAAATCTATGACAAATGTACGTAAGAAAAGTGTATTTCTCATTGGTACATGCCGATTAGGTTTAAACCGACCTTTGTAGGATTTAAGGAACGCGTTCTTACAACCCAGCCACCACCATGGATTATTTTACGAAGACTTAATTGTGGTCCCCTTACTATTAAAATTATTATTTTCCTATAAGACAATAAATTGTGATCGCTGCGAGTTTTGCAATTGTAAATAAGTAGAGGCGTTCCGTAAAGTCGTAAGGATGCACTTTTCAATAACATTTCCATAAAAGGTGACTCGGGACAGAACCAGAAACGCGCTCGTATCACGATTGTTTCGTCCAACTAACCATTTTGAATTGCAAATATCAATACTTTATATTCCAAGTATTTTAGTCCAATCCTTTTTACTTTGTATCAATTCATTCTACCATATCTGGAAGGCGATATGCTGCTCAGAAATGTATCAGCGTTCGTACACTATTTAAGCTGCCAATTTCTATTTATTTATTCTGTAAGTAGGCATAGGACAATAAACACAATGTATTCTGCGCTTTTACATGTCAAAAAATTTATTAATATAACGAAAAGCTTATTTTCTGGGAAATAGCTTGTATTTGGAGCAGCACATTACAACACACATATATATAATTATTAATCTTAATAATTATTAGCTGCTGTAAATAGGCATTGTCATAATACAAACTAAGACATACACAATTATAAAATAAATACACTAAGGATCATAGCTGCTGTAATGAGGCATTGTCATACTACAAGCTAAGACGAAAACAATTATAAGGATGTCACTAAGAATATAGCTGCTGTAAAGTGGCATTGACATACTATAAGCTAAAACAAAAACAGTTTCAAGGTGTCACTTAAATTATAGCTGCTGTAAAGAGTCATTGTCATACTATAAACTAAGATATACACAAAAGCAAAACATCACAAAGCCAAAGGAAAAAGCGCTTTGCAAGAATAATCTAGGAAAAGACAATCAATATTTTCTCTAAGACAAACTACGACTCTATACTGTTTATTAATCGTACATAGGAACTTATAGGATTAATATTATATTATATTTAGGATTAATTTTGATTACTATTTTTTACTTAAGTAGTATGTCAGTGCATTGCCGGTTATGGTCGTGTTCGATTTACACTTTACACCATTTTTTTTTTTAATTACAGCTTATTATATTAAACATATAAACAAAGTAGCAATAGTGGAACACAAGCCAAAGAGATTTTATATTATTTAGACAATACAATTAAAACAGAAATAAGAGCACAACAGTAACAGACCATATTTCATTTGTTTATGTAGATCGTTTATTTATATATAAGTACTATATGTATGTAATTAATGTGTAAGTATAGTAAAGTAAAAAAGTATCATCATGACCGTTTCCCTTTCGGGGTGGTCAGAAACCACGCTTATATATAAACGGATTCACATTTAGCCAACTTTACTATAGGCCAATCATGACAAGTGGCAAGCTCCAGCGTACCAAACTCGAGAATTATCACAAATAAATTAAATATTATATTATTCATTTTATGTCCAAGTCGTTTGCAGTTGTGGCTGCAAGGCTTTGGAATAACCTACCGACGGAGGTTAAAGATGCTCCAAACAGAGCTATATTTAAAAGATTAGTTTACAGACACTTTTTGGGTTCATAATTTTCATAAAATTTTCATTGATTGTTGCTTATTATTATCCTACATCATCGGTTATCATTAAGTACGTAGTACCTTATTTATGTTTATGTAGTATATAAATAGTATAACTTATTTATGTAGTTTATATATGTATGTGTGTATGAATTCGTATGTAATTTTATTAATAGATATTTATTATAAGCAATAAATAATATTCTATAGACGTATATTTTTAATATATTTAATTTTAATTGATATATTGCACCTACCTCACATAAATGTTCTCGTTGTCCCGAAGGTCTGACAGGCAGAGAATGTCAAGCGACATTATGTCACGCCTTTGTAATTTATGTGCAATAAAGTTTTAAATAAATAAAATAAATAAATAAATTCATTTACATTAATAAATGTTTTTATAATCTAACCCGGTAACTAACTAACAACTAACTCCGAGTCTAAATCCACAGACTTAACCGCTAGACCAGGCAGTTATATAGTAATACTCGTACATAATTTAAACTGCCTATTTTGTTCGTAACCTTCTGGAGCTGCTTATTACATATCTCAGTCACAAAGGTTAGTTGGTAGAAAATGCATTTACGGCATTAAGCTTGCTTGGTATGTACCTGCACTTGTTTTATTATTATTTTTATGTCGACCTGCTACGGAAGTATAAAACATGATCTTCTTCGATAAAAGAACAATATAAAATAATGTAACACTACTCTATTCTATAATTTTTGATCTCTTTATTGATGATTTACAAGTAATAGTACACGGAAAAATGGTGTCTTAAATTATGATTTAGCACAATTTTGCTGCCTGTATGACATATGATACTTCCGGACAATTATCTTTTCTACTTCTTTTCTGCATGATGCAGCAGACACAATATAACCAAAATTAAATCGTTTATAACGTCATTAACTTTGATTATCATTTAACTTTGCATACCCTCGCCGCACACGCCAACATTTAAAAGAATTTTCAAATTCAAATTCAAAATTCAAATAATTTTGGCGATATATTAATCAAAGATTTTTTAAAGTAAAATCGTCATAATTATTTTTGTTATTTTCCTCTGTCTAAATTATTAATTTATTTGAAAGTGAAAATATGTCAAAAAAAACACTATAAATTTAGATAAAAAATATTTACAACATATAAAATAAAATTAATGTTAATACTAAGGATAGGGATATAAGTCCCGTCCTTGTGGAATGGTGACCATGTGCCCAGAGTTTCTACAGCAAACGGCACAAATATGTAATCTTTTAATGTACTTGCGCCGCTTTTCCGCCGCGGCTCCCGCTTTATGCGCTGTCCCCCTGAGATGCGACGCAAATAATACTGTCTAAAATGAAAGTATTACTCGTATATTTGTATTTATGTTTTATGTAGATAAGTATTCGTATGGTTATATGTAAGTATATATTTGTTATTTATTTAAAAATATATATTTTATTTTGTTGGGTACTAGCGGAAGAACAGCGTCGCGGATCCAACTATGTGACTCGCGACACATGCTGAGCTTAGGGCCCGTTCATCGCTGCAGGAATTACGGTGTGAATTGTAGTGCAGCGCGCCTCGATGGTTGCCTGGTGGTGCTCGGGATGTGGCAGTGGATGTGGGGGCGGCCAATTCCATATTTTAATATTAATTCATGGTCCGTGCCACCCCATATCCTATGCGCGGCTATATCCTGGAGTACTGTTGGGTGCCTGTCGGGGCGCGTTGTGCTGCATATCTTAATCTTAATTGTGTAAATTGTATCTGTATTGCGATGAATAAACGTATTTCTTTCTTTCTTTATTTATTTCTTAGAAAGCTGATTGACTACATTTATCAAAATGTAGTGTCCGAGCGAGACGGGCTTAACAACCCTCTTACCGTCCTTCACTTACCAACAGGTAAAGTGATAAAAAATTAAATTTAAAATAATAATGAAAGTATTATATTACTCATTATAATGTGTTTCCACATGTTGCACAAACAACATCATTAAAATCTGCATTATTACAAGAGATATATTTTATTATGACCTCAAAACCTGGTTGTACTATCAACCTTGAAACTTTGTTTTTGGATTTTTTAGGAAAAAGTGAAGGTTTCAAATGAAGGGATCATTCCACTCTGCCACTCTTGTTTTATAGTTTCAATGTACAAGCGTCTTATCGTTACGTTAAATACAAACTTGATACAGAAAAAGGGCCCTATCACATGTATACACCCGGGTCCGGGGTCTAGTGGTAACAAACGTTGCCGTGAACTCGGGAGGTCGTGGGTTCGATTCCCACCGGGGGCAAGTTGTACATTGTATAATTTGTCTCGTTCTGGGTGTTTATATGTATAATATGTAGGTAGTTTATCAACCATCTAGTTTCCGTAACACAAACCTCGTAGCTTACCACGGAAACTAGATGGCGCTGTGTGACCTGTCTGGAAATATTAAATATAATAATGTTAATTACTAAATATACGGTCACGTCACGTGTAGAAATGTATGAATTACATAGACAGCTTTCGCAAGGCATGGCGACCGTGTCTAAAAACTCAATTTGGCGCGGCAGTAATGTATTGACTTGTATAGATACTTACTTTGATGCCTGCAATGCTATTCGACCCAGAGGGGGTTGAAACTTAGAACAAGCAATTTAAAAAAAATGATTTATTTGGCGCCGCTTAGTAGCTAGTAGGAAGGGAGAACTAACTTCTTGTCTGATGTTAAAGATAATAAAGTTTTCATTCATTCAACCCCATGGGGACCTTCAGTAAGGCGCCTGGCCAAGTACCCTCTTAAATGGTTTAACGCTATGGTATCACTCTCGATCGCATAATCTAACATATTCAATGATTTTTCAATATGTGTGCTTTTGATAAATATTTAGACGTATTTTCACTTCCATATACCTAATTTTAGACAGATAAATTAGTAAATCGTATATAACAATTTTCTTCAAACAAATCAATGATTAATATATTTTTTTAAAATCGTTAAATTTATTTCCTAGTTAGTTGATAGACTACATTTATCAAATAATACACTCAAATTTGAAAATCTTTAAAATTGTGCGAGTGAGAAGGCTGCAAAAGCGTTAAAACCATTAAAGGGTGATGCACTGTACATAGATATAATAGACTAGGCATTTTTTATTGCAATTAACGGTTGATTTATTTGATTTCGTTTATTGTATTTTGTGTTAATTCTCGACACTCAAGGTCTTGTTAATGTTAATTCTGTTTGTAATGTAAATGACAGCTTGTTGTCAAAAAAACATATTAAAAAAAAAACTACTGGACGATATTTACATATATTCCCGTACTTTACTATAAATTACATTTAACTAAATACGATAGGAAAATATAAATATAGACCTATATATATATAGAAAAAAGACGTAGCTAACCCTTATAGCACATAATTATACATATCATTAATATTAAATTAAAATAACTTTTGTACAATATTATTATGTTTAACTTTAAGCGGGTCCCCAATACAATACTAACTAAAGTTTTGTTTTGTTAGTATTTTTGTATTATTGTTATATATATATTGTTTTTTTTTTGTTTTTTTTTTTATATGGATTTGCTAAAGGTCGCATTAAAATAAAAAATATACTAAAAAGAGGTCTAAAAGCTTAAAATAAACATCGCCGGAGATTACTTTGCGATATCAAGTCGTGACAATGATCAGCGGTTACTCACCTACGGACGCGTCCTTCCGCGATGACGTCAGCTTCGCCCAGGTCGGTTAGTCAGATGCGCGGGCGCATTTAAATTCGGAAAAACGTAACGGTTTGAAATTAAATTTTAAAATTAAGTCTTTATATGAAAGTAAAGTATCACCACGACCGTATCTCTTACGGGTTGGTCAGAAATTACGCTTGTATAAGGAGCGAGAGTTCACATTTAGCTAACCCCTCATTCCGAATCGCGTTCAGAGCGCTTAGAACGAATATGACACTGACAGTCGTTCCGAATCAAATATCGCGATTTGGATGCTCATAGCGTGATATCAATTCGGAACGGTCGAAATCACATTTTCATTCATAAAATGTTTGTTTTTTTTTTAAATGTATGGAAGACAAATTGCGGATTCCATATCTTTGAGTATGAATACTAACAAATATACATCTCTCGGTTTATTCATATTTATATGTGTAAAGTTTAATATTATTAACTTAATTTGATCTTTTAAAATAAATTGCTGTGTTACAGACATTTTTTTTTCCACTTCCTACTTTAATATTAATTATAGATTTGTTTTAGAAGTAACATACAAACAGTATAAACGAATTACAATATTCAGTAATTTTAAAGAAAACCTAATATTAAATAAACTTGAAAATGGCGCGCGACATAATGACAAAAAACTGACAGCGCACAGAGCGATCTACCTCGATATCGTGAGCAGTCTAAGCTAAATGTCGTTTGTGACGTCACACAGCTTTGGCAAAACAGTTTAAGCGCGTATCGGAACACCTTTAAGCGTGCTTAGGTAACTATTATCGCGTATCGGAACGATAGGTAACTTTACTATAGGCCCATCAAGACAAGTGGCGAGCTCGTCGATTTCTCTAGCGTACCAAACTCGAGATATATAAATAAAAAACTTATAAATGACACTCTGTTGCTGACGTTTAGTTCTATTTGTAGATATATTAGTTGTATATTGTTAATAGTTTTCCTTAAATGAATAAATCAAAATAATTAAAGTAATAAACCAAATTGTTATCGTTTCCAGAATAGGTATCCATTTTTTATTAGGTGAATGATCTATAACTATTGTACAATAGGTTAAGTTTAGTGTAGTTAAGTGTTTGGCGATATTACAGTCAGGCCGCTGAGAGAATGCGTTCGTTAATAGTGTGATGTGTTTTTCAATTTAATTTCAAGTCAAAATTAATAAAACGGGTGTTCTTAAAATTCTTAAACTAAAATTATATGTTTTCTTTAAGCCAGACTATAGGAAGTATTATCACGACCGCATCCTATATATTATTATCTTTAAAATGTCCGTAATTTTATTTCTGATTGACTACATCTCTCAAAAGTACAGCCAGACTAGAAAATCGTAAGAAATATTAGATTGTGCAAGCGAGATTAGATGCTTGTGACAATGCCTATATACTGCAGCTATTATCTTAACTGACATATTTATATTTTTGTAATTGTGTCTGTCTTAGCTTATAGTGTGCAAAGCCTATCTACAGCAGCTATAACGTTAAGCGTTATTCTGTATTTATAATTTTATTATTTTTAATATTTTATTGTTTCTCTTCCCAAATGATGGTTATCATGTACTGCTCCAGATACACCAATATTTACTATAAAATGATATTGTTTTATATCAATATTGTAAAAAATTACGTGTTAAAGTGGATACATCTCTTTTTGTCCTATGCCTACTTGCAAAATAAACGAATTGAATGGGGTTTATAACTAACTTTTTATCACGGTAGATGTCGCATGATAGATGGTACCTAATATAACTGTCAGTTGCATAGAAAACTTGGATTTTTATTACGAAATATATTATTTTCTGGATATTATGCCGTACTAAGTGTACAAATCGAGATTTCCAAGCGAAATCAAAGATATGGTGATCTCATAATTGCCGTTCTATTAATTAAACCTTTATCCTTTTTAAAGGGAAACGGTGTTCGCTTTCTCAATTCGTCTTTTGAGGTAGGTAACGTTAATTTAAAATTATTTTTTCTCTTATAAAAATAAATAACCACTAAAACATTTTAAAAAATGATGCGACATAGGTGTAAAACAAGGTACCATTGCCGCTAGCGACATCCACAAAAAGCTTTGCCTGATACACCCCATTAAATTGAATTGAATTCAAATCATTAAACCCTTTTTAAGTAATCCTGTTATGAACGCTGCTTACTACAGTGATGTATTAATAATACTAAAAAATATTTATTGTCACAAAAAGCATACAGATTTGATTTAGGTGAACACTTTAGGTTGATGTGGTTGTGATACCTACACGAGGTTGCCCTGTAGTGCGTGATATCACTCTTCCGTGTAATAATGTTACAACAATAATTGATGTAATGAATTGATACGAGTCTAGATCAGTGACATCAATTTGTTGAAATATGCAATGTTTTAGTTCAATCTGTAATGTGTACGATATCTTGGCATTTATCCACGGACTTCGCGAACAATATTCAACGATTTTTTATTACGTTTGGCATTACATCTAGATGATACAACATCTTTATTACTTTGTCACCAAAATTGCAAAAACCATTATTAATTACGTTATTACGAATATTGGCTCGATTGTAAAAACGCTTTCTTTTAATCCAAAAGAACACGGTTCGAACCTCGGCAATTATAATTTACTAATGAGAACTACACTTTTCTTACGTACATTTGTCATAGATTTACACAACACCACTGTTCCCGTGCCTCGGAGAAGCCGTCAGTCCCAGTTTCCCTAATACGAACTTGTGGAATTATCCATAAATTGTCATTAGATCCTTGCCAACCCGTCTGACCAGGGTGGCTAGTTAAGGCCAAATTTTCCAGATATATTTTCTGAAAGGCACATCTCCAACAGTGGATGTATAGGACTCTTGTCTTCTAGGAGATGAATGATGAGTTTATTGTGATTACACATTTAGTTTGGTGGATAAGTTTCACGACTATAAACAGAGGTTTGGTTTAAAAATTGCTCAGAAATAACAAAAAAATGTTTAGCAAGCCTTTTCCAAATGAATAACTATGATGGAAATACGAATCGCTTGGCTAGAGGGCGTTTTTGTATAAGACAAGATGATTAGGAATCGCTACGTCACTGTGATTGATTGATGGCATTGCTTAGTCGATTGAAGTGTACTCTTCCCTCGAAGGGAAAGGTAGCGTGGTGCGTAGTTCACACCTATACAACCATCTCTAAAGTCGTAAATACACTGTTGCTACGAACTTATTATGTACACACTTATTCTTTAATTTATAATATATTATTCTGGCATAGTATATTGTATTTCGTAGTCTATTCTATCATGTATGTATTGTTTATGCTGCTATTGTGTTTTTTATGTGCTGTATTATATTAGGATAAAATATTACTTGTTTTTATGTATTGTTACTATTAGTTAGACCTTTTAAATGACACTGTTTCTATTCTTTTCTTTTCTAAGTATATTTTTTATTGTATTGTCAATAGTTTTCCATAGAATAAATGAAAAAATAAACTAGGAGCGAATGTGTCACCTTAATGTTTGACTATTAAAGGCCGGTAACCGAATTCTTCCTTAGGCTGTATTGTATCAAAACGAAGTCATGTAATTGTAACAATATAAATCTCTAAAATAAATCTGCCGTCGGATGTTTTTTTTTTTAAAATTTAATTCGTTACAATTACTTAGACGTAATTTTGGTGCAACAGGCTTAGTTCTTTACTTAAATAGCCTCTAACCCCGTTGGCTTTATAGCTACTGCTGCTGCTAAGTTACCAATGAACATTCCACGGTGCATAGATTTCATTCATGTGCTAGAAAAAAAGCTTCGTTATAATATTATTATTATTTGAAACTTTATTGCACTTATCACCTGAAACCTGTCGCCTAAACAAACGTGTTTGTGTGTGTTACGTAACGTATTTGATGTTTAGTGTGTGTGCAGCTTTATATTCCGGGGATGATATTTATAAAATGTATACCTTGATTGATAACTCGGCAGTTTTATGAAAGGAAATTTGATGGAAAATTATTTAATAAAACACAGCAGGGAGTTATTTGTTTAGGTTTGGTCGTCCATGAATTAATATCGATTCTTTATAATAAGTTAAATTTTAAATTAATATTTTTAAGGTCTAAAGTTACGTAGTTTTCAAAATTAGCAGGTTAAAGTGACAACAAGCCGGACACTATTGCTATACTCGTATAACCTACGATTCATTAAACGGGTTATCGAGTGGAGACCACATATTGGACGACACTTTACGATGACGTTGTCACTTTTTGACATTTTATGGAGAGAGATAAAGACTGTTATATATATAATGAGAAGGAAAGTGGCTTGGTACCTATAGGTTTTAAAATACTTAAGAAATATACCCACACTTAAGTCCAGCAATTACAAATTGCACTTTTTTGCTCTCGTAGAACCGACTTATCTAGTATGGTCACTTGTGCGGACTTTCATAAAAATAGAGGGAAAACTCTTTGACTTATACCTATACTGTACATATAATAAACATGCCTGGTGCTAAATAATATATATATATATATATATATATTTTATTATTTATAATTTATTATTTTGTGGTCTTCACTGTGTTATTTAATTTATACTTTATTGAATGAACAATAGATCATCTAAAAGCTAGATAACAGCTTTTTCTGCCAGTCTACCTTTGGGCTGGGTTTGACCTTTGACTAAAAGAAAAATATAAATTACATCATCAACATTACTATCGTTTCCATTCTGGGGTAGTCAGAAACCACGCTTATAAAAAATCGGATTCACATTTAGCCAACTTTACTATAGGACCATCATGACAAGTGGATGTCTCTTGCGTACCAAACTCGGGAAATACTACATATTAATTTTATTTATTTATTTTTATTAACAAATATTATTATTAATTATTAAATTCTTATTGCACAAAATAAGTGTACAAAGGCGAAGAGTAATGCCTACAAGGCATTTTCTAACATCTAAACTTTGGGAGAGTGTGAGATTAAGGGTAGTGCCGATATCAAGTTTAACAATATCTAATATACTACACACACTACATACTAATATATACTACTATTACGTAAATTACACATATACTTATAAATAAACGCATATATACATAGATATTATGCCAAATATATATTTTTAGCCTGATGACGACTCCTGTTTGACTAGAAATAAAGCAGTGTCCCGACTAGAAATTGAACCCAGTACATCAGAGTCTTAAATCCACGGACTTGACCGCTAGACCACGGAGGCATCAGCGAAGTCGTTAACGAATGAGATGGATTTTGTCACAGAGTGGTGGCGTCCTTACGGCTCGATAGATAGCTTACTCAAGTATGTCAATTAGACCTAGTTTGCTAGTTCCACGCGTAATGTTTTAGTACCGTATCTTTTCCTTTTTCTTTTAATCTAAGATTAACACTAGTTTTCAGAAATAATGAATAATTTTCATTTAACATTTCATATTAGATTAATTTAACAACGTAGAATAATTTTTATAATTTTAACGGGTCTTTACGCGATTTATCTTAGATACATATTTCTCCCGACGTTTCAGCCAAGTTGCATTGGCCGCATAGCTTCAGTCGACCCGTGACCACGGCCAATGCAACTTGGCTGAAACGTCGGGAGAAATATGTCTCTAAGGTAAATCGCGTAAAGACCCGTTAAAATTATAAAAACTAACATACACACATCAAAAGTGTCTAGGGATCAACATATATTTTTGCAATAACTTTTCTCCTGATTGATATTCATTAAAATTTTCTTTAAGGATTGATCAAATAAAATGTTTTCGTTTGTCTACAGTAACGATAAACCAAGTCACCTTTGCATTAGTAAAAAAAATTGCCATTTTCCTAATAAAGGGATTTTTGACATTTGAACCACTAACATTAAAGTTCGAAAAAAAGACTGAAATAACAGTTTTTTTTTTAATTTTATTGGGTAACTTAAACAATTAATAATCCGTGTTTCTACCGCGAACACTAACAACACAAGAACATCGGTTTGGCATACTCAAAATGAGTTCATCCAAATCACGCTGTGGAATGGCCGCCCATGTTCGTTGCAACAACAAAAAAAGGTCTTCTTGCGACTGGATACCCTCCATATTCGGCAGAGCTCTTCTCTGAAGAATATCCCATGCATGCTCAATCGGGTTCAAGTCTGGCGACTGAGCAGGCCAGGGCAGGACATTGATGTTAGCTGCGGCGAGAGTCTGTCTTACAACTCTTGCGGTGTGCGGTCGTGCATTATCATGCATTAACTGAAATAAGGGACCGATATGCACTTGTAGAGGAACGATGACGTCTGATACAACCGTCTCAGCATAAATTTGAGCGTTGAGGTTGCCTCTGATCCAAATCAACTCAGTTCTTCCGCCGATCGAAATACCCGCCCATACCATGATGGTTCCACCACTATAAGGATGGACTTCCTGGCAGGATTTTAATCGCTGTTGGCGTCCAGGGGTTCTCCAGTGTCGTATACGTCTTGTATCCGGCCTCATACCAAAACGAGACTCATCAGAAAAGCACACGAAACGCCATTGTTCTTCTGTCCAATTTCCGTGTTCAAGAGCCCATTGATATCGAGTCCTACGATTGTGCATTGCTATAGGTGGTACCCGTAGCGGTCTTCGGGAATGAAGGTTCACTTCATGCAAGCGGTTTCTGACTGTTTGGTCGCTAATTAAGTTCCCTGAAGAGCGATGAAGGCTCACGGCTAACATCATGGCGGTTATTGTTGGAGTTCTTCGAGCTGTGATTTGAATGTATCGGTCTTGTCTCCGTGTGGTGCAGCGATACCGTCCTCCATGGCGCTCAGCCACGGTACCAGTGGTTCGGTAACGTGTCCAAAGTCGACTGATAACACTCTGACTTGTATTCAGAGCTAAAGCCACAGTACGTTGCCGGGAACCAGCTTCTATCATTCCCACGGCTCTGATCATTTCTTCCCTGCTTAAATGACGTCGCCGCTCCATAATAACGTTGGTTTTAATCAGTAGTAGGGAAACAGTAGCACTAATAATGTCTTCAATGCGTCTTATGTTTTTATAGGGAAAATATTGACAGCTGATTTTCATCTTTTACTCGAATTTGATTGACAGTTCCTGTTTTAAATTATGAAATGCACCAAAAAGGATCCATATAAATTTATAAAATCATAAATTTATTACAAAGCCACATCTCAATCACAAGAAATCCGCATAAACATGCTTGATCCCTAGACTTTTTTGATGTGTGTAGAATAGCACAATAATAATATAGCTGGACATTATATAAAGTCAATGGGAAAAACTGCATCTCTTAAGTGTCACTTCGCCAACCTATGTAATCAGAGAAAGCAGTGGGGCGGCTAATGTGCTGTTTCTACAGATCTTAAGACTAGAATAGAATTGACATAATTTTTTTTGTATAAATTATCATATTTCGCACCCTACTGTACCTGCATACATACATATCTTCACGCCAGATCCCTTGCGAGGTAGGCAGAGACAATTGAGGGCCATTTGACATGATCACTACATACCTCTTTCGCTTCGTCGACATTCATCAACCTCGCAAAAGGCTTTTTATTGCACCTACAGCCAGTGTTTTATTTATTTGATCGTGATACGTGAGTCTCGGTCTGCCAGGGCCTCTTTTATCCACAACTTTCGCATTATATATCTGGTTCGTCAATCTTTCTTTGCTCATCCTTTTAATAATACGGGCAGTATCATCGTAGCATGCCTTTCCATATTGTAGTCCCTACGCTTTCTTTTTCCCTTTTCCGTATTTCGACGTTACATATGCGATCCGCCAAAGTGACGCCGCATATCCGTCGCAACGATCTCATTTCTACTGCATTAACCCTACTCTTATGCGTATTCTGACATATCCTCGTCTGTATGTGTATGACGAGCCAAGCTTTATCACTGACATTTCGACTACCGATCAGCGACCCCAGGGCATACCCATGTTTTCATTTAAACCATTAATAGTTGTACCATAATCCTTGTTGTATGTTTTTAAAACCCGACAGACCATCTTAAAACTTGAAATATTTAAAACTAAAAAAATACAATTGAATCAAATCGTATGGTGTGCCAATTTGGACGGCACGCATGTTCATTGGCGATAATGTTATTAAAACTAATTGCGTGGGCGTCTCGTCACAAGTTGAGTTTAAGGCCGCGAACTTGACCGTCCTGTATACCGGTTCTTGATAGAAACATGGACGATAGATTTGGGAGGCCCCTTTGTAAAGTCGCCTTTTTTTTTTAAGAACTGGGATTTGTTATATTTTGATTGTAGATAGCTCGTGTATTAATGTGAAAAATAACTTTAATTAACAACTGAAAGAAAATAAATAAAAACTTAAAAGAAAAAAAACAAGCACAAGGGTTTCGTCGCCAAAAAAAAATTATAACACACCATTCAAAATTTTAAACTACTTTGTCTGGTGATTGCACTTTATGACAAAATATATAGTAAGTACATAATCAAATAACACATAATGTATATTGAAGTAATATACAAACAGTATAAAAGAATTACAATATAAATTAAAACTACTTAAAAGTACAAATTAAAATAAATATAAACTAAACCTAATAAAAAATAAACTATAAGTAAAAAATGTCCTCTAGAGACGACCCTTCAGGGATAGTCCCAAGAAGACTGGCAACATGGTATCAGTCAGGAATAAAAACCCGTCTGGCAAGCGTGGAAAGTGTAGGCCAATTTTTTTAGAAATATGTTCTGGAAGGACAAATCTCCAGCAGTGGAAGTCTAGGACTCAGTGTTCTAGGGGCTAAAGCTACGTAAAGCAGCGTTAGTAAGTAGTATATATGTATGTTTATGTATAATAATATGTATGTATTAGTATTTAGTGTATTGATATTATAATATTTATTCCATATATATATTGTAAGTAAGAGTATATTAATTTGCTGTTAATTTAAATAGTTATTTATTTATCTTATTATCTTTATAATTGCACCTACATTTGATAAAATTTGTCCCCAAGGTTTGGCTGTCAAATATAAATTCAAAATTCAAATTAATTTATTTAGTAAGTAGGCCTACATTAGGCACTTTTACACGTCAAATACATCAATACAATAACAATTATTTATTTTAACAATAGAAATTAAGACAAAACAGACACATTAATCCACCAAACAACTTTATATACATTCTGAATGTATATGTGTACTTTGTGCAATAAAGTTAATAAATAAATAAATAAAGCGTTCTTTTATTCCTGAATCTGCAACGATAGTTGTTGATTTGAATTTCAAAGCTAAATATGCTTGATTTTGACAACGTGCAATTTTTATGATGGCTCGTGCATAGTGAAAAAACTGGTATTAATTCATAGTCATTCATAAGTATGCAAATGAGAGTCTACGCTTTAACATGCAAAGACGTGCTTGTTAGTCGCTACTGTATATTTATATAATGCGCTGTCTGAACCTACCCGTAAAAGAAATTTAAATAAAAACGACCTAGAAGATTTTTATCTTCTCTGATTATTTATTTTTATTTATATTTATTTGACCGCCTCCGTGGTCTAGTGGTAAAAAACGTTGCCGTGAACTCGGGAGGTCGTGGGTTCGATTCCCACCGGGGGCAAGTTGTACATTGTATAATTTGTCTCGGTCTGGGTGTTTATATGTACAAAAAAAATAAAAAGTATAATATGTAGTTTATCAACCTTCTAGTTTCCGTAACACAAGCCTCGTAGCTTACCACGGAAATTAGATGGCGCTGTGTGACCTGTCTGGAAATATTTATTATTATTATTATTTATTTAAGTAAAATACTTTATTACACTAAAAATTAGTGTTGCCCAAAGCAAGACCAAGACTTAGCCAGTCTTTGGTCTCGGTCTTGCATTGGAATAGGTGGTCTGGTCTTGCGCAAGAGTCTCGCAAGACTTCTTCAAGACTTACTCTGACTCAATATAAATTTTATTTTCCAATTGTACTAAGGAAACCTCTCTCCGCGTTGTCTATAGGGTACCAAGCCTAAGAAATATCACAAATAAATTAAATAATTTATTGTGTTCCGACCAGGAATCAAACTCTGTACCTCCAAGTGCGAATCCACGGAATTAACCGCTAGACCTCGGAGGCATTAGGTATAGGTAGGATTTACGTATACTAAAATAAAATTATTTGCAAACGAGCTCTTCCAAGTTCCAAATACCTAAACGTTATTTTTTTTTCTTAGGAACACACGCACACGACGCAATTAAAATTTATTGAAAACAAAAAAATTAAACACTTTGCAAAATTTGGAAAAAAAAACTGTACTGTACCTCCAAGTCCGAATCCACGGAATTAACCGCTAGACCTCGGACTAAACGTATTTTTTTTTTCGTAGGAACAAACGCACACGACGCAATTAAACTTAACCTAACCCCATAAAAAGTAAATCTTTAGCAAAATTTGGAAAAAAAATCTGTGCAAGAGTTTTGCGAGTCTAACCAGTAGTATTTTTCTTGGTCTTGCAAAAAAGCTAGACCAATACCCAAGACTGCAAGAGCAAGACCAAGATTGGGCAACACTACTAAAAATGTACATAGGCGGGCTTAATGACAACAACCCATATGGGTTAGACGTTTTCCCAAAAGTTCCTCCACTCAACATTTCCTTCCAGCTGTCAAACGAAAATTAAGAACCGGTACTTTTAAGATCAGGATTTCGGAATAATACTATTTATTTCTGCTATAGGGTAAGTAGGTAATATGTAATTATCGATAGCTGCAAGCAAAGCATTAGCATGTATGCAGTTCTTGCGGTTATGTTAGCCAGATGGATCAGGTTTCTTATTCTATTGACTGTGAAGGAATTACCTACATGTGGTCACTCACATATATCGTTAGAAAAATAGTTTTAATTGATACTAAGTACTAACCAATTACATTTTAATAGTAAAGTAAAGTATCATCACGACCGTTTTCCTTCCTTGGTCAGAAACCACGCTTATAAAGAAACTGATTCACATTTAGCCAACTTTCAACAATCTTGACAAGTGGCAAGCTCGTCGATATCTCTCTAGCGTACCAAACTCGAGAATATCACAAATATATTAAATACATTTATTTACATAATTTGGTAAATTTAATTATCGTACAACAGCGTAAACTTGTGGAAATTATCGTTTAAAAATTTGCATTTTTACCGCGCCGCGTTGTCTACGACTGTCAATGTTCAATTAGATATTTTATTATTCTGTTGATTTTTAAAGTGAGAACTTTATTGCGCGCGTTTGGTTGGGGACCTATTTCGTTGAACGTACGTCCGTACGTTAGAACAGCGACCAAGGGGAAACAGCGCGGCGGGGAAGGGGAAGAGATACATTACATTTATACAATTTCAAAATCGTTTACATTTATCATACCATGCATTCATTTTATCTCCATATTCCTACCAACTACGAAATCAATAACCTGCAAGTCTAGTTTTCACTTTTACGGTTAGTCTCGCGACGCTACCCGTTTTTTTTTTTTGTTTCTAAAAAAGTAAAGTTTCATCACGACCGTTTCCCTTTCGGGGTCGTCAGAAACCACGCTTAAATAGAAGCGGATTCACATTTAGCCAACTTTACTATAGGCCAATCATGACAAGTGGCAAGCTCGTCGATGTCTCCAGCGTACCAGACTCGAGAAATATCACAAATGAATTAAATATTAATTAACTTTTAATAATTTAAATTAATAAATATTATTTTGTCCCGACCAGGAATCGAACCCGGTACCTCCGAGTCTAAATCCACGGACTTAACCGTTAGACCACGGAGGCAGTTATCTTGCTCAGTAAATACCAGTTTTGTTAAAAGAAAAGTAAAATATTTGCCGTGAAGTAAACAGTCGTAATAAGGTTAACCTTTTTCTTGTCAGAGAACAGTGTGTAAGTCAATAATTAACTGTTTATCTCCAATAATTTAAAAAGGATAACAGTTATTCTGTTAAATAGGTAGCATGGTAACAGACCTGAGTCATGAAACCTGACAAATACATGCAATAACATTTCATTCACTTGTGCGAGGTTACCGGTTTCAATTCGTTGATGCCTCGTTGACACCTCACCAGTGACCGTACAAGTGTTTTGTTTAGTCAAGTAGCAAGTTGGTGATAATATAAAATAAAATTGTGCTCTATTATTATAAATTTTGTATTAGTTGATGCTTATGGAATAGAATGGAATATAAACGCGGGATATTTAAAAAAACAAATACTGACATCTATTTAGTTCAGCATTCTCTATATACAGGGGACCTCTTTGTATATTTTATTTTTTGATGTCGTAAAGAATATTAAAGATAATGGATAACTATACCTAGCTTATGATGAGTAATTGAGGCTAAAACTTATTGTAGGCTAAATTCTCCAGATATATTTTCTGGAAGGCCTATATCCAACATTGGAGGTCTAGGGCGTTGTGTTCTAGGGGCTGTGATGATGACGTTACTATTGTATAGACTTTATTTTTTATTTCTTCAACAAACAAATCTTCAACAAAAAGGAACAAAAAAATCTTATAATTATATTTTACTCATATTTTCTAATATGTAACTGTGACTTTCTATGAAATATATAATAAATAATTATTTAATAACATTTTAGTTAAAACATTTTAGGTAAATGTTTTTGCTATTTTTCTCTGTATCTTTTATTTGTGTGTGAAAATTAGATATATGAAAGTGTAAATATGTCTAAAAAGTCAGTAATTTTATTTCTTCCGAGAAAGTTTATAGACTTTATTTATTTCTCAAAATAAGTATCTTTTTGTCTTTTTAATAGTTTTATTTTTCGAGTGAGAGGGATACAAAAGTTTAATGTCAATCACACATTTATGTATTTCGTGTCATTAGACCATAACCGCTTCTACTTGCTACTATTAACTTGCACTAAAGTAACCGCTTGACTGACTGCTTGAAACGTGTGAATACGGCATAACCATTCTCGTTTACGCCCGCTCGAGTCCGATGTAGTTTCGCTACTGCATAATAGATGGCGTTAGCCGCTTTTGTAGGACGATCTTATTGATTTCTCACGGGAAATAAGTTATGAAGTTACGTTATTTGTTTTGATATTCTACTATTATGCTTTCTCTGATTCGATTTATTATCTTGGATTCACACAAATAAATTTGATTGGAATAATTCAATATACTATTTATCATGTGCGTGAGGTCACATGTCGAGCTTTGTATGAACAACAATATTCTGCTTTATTCCAGTGGGGTTATTGCGCAATCCATCGAGATCAAATATAAAATGTTTTTAGTTAATTATTGTTCTGCCTCTGTGATCTAGCGATTAAGTCCGTGGATTTAGACGCGGGGGCACCGAGTTCAATTCCTGGTCGGTCGAGATTGGTATGCTAGTGTCATCGACGAGCTTTCCACTTGTCATGATTGGCCTATTTATAAATTATTATAAATGTGAATCCGCTTCTTAATATGCGTGGTTTCTGACAACCCCGGAATGGAAACGGTCGTGATGATACTTATTTTTTTTTACACATTTATCATTATAGATGGTACATGACATTAATTATCCCGCCTGGAGAGTGTTATGCAAAAGCAAAGTACAGCACTGGAGGTTAAACCATTTACAACAAATACTTAAATAAATTGAGGTCTTCTTCTTTTTTTTAACTAGTAATGGCAATCGCCACTAAGGCATTTGTGCCAACATTAACAACATTGAGGTCATTAATGCGGCTGTAAAGGGGGCTTTATCAATGACTTAAAAGTACCTAACAAATAAATGATGAAAAATATGCCAATTAACTGAACTAAATAATACTATTTATTACTAATAATTGTTAGCAGCTGTAAAGAGGCCTTGTCGATTACTTAAAAATAGCTAAATAAATAATTTAAAATATGTCAATGTACTAACTAAATAATTCTAATTATTATTGCAGCTGTAACAGAGCCTTGTAAATTACTTAAAATAGACATTGGCGTGTTACAGAAGCAGATTGGTTTTCGCTTATAAATATATTTTTAAAATTAAATGTAATGATTTATTTGTCAGAAAGGTGGTAGGTATAGAGATATAAATTGTTATGTAGATGTCTTTGTCGAGCGTGTCTAGGTATTCTTTTGTCGAATAAAAACATTTAACAATCATTTGTTTGACTCTTAATACAGTTTTAGTGGCAGCTGCCTATTATAGTAACTGGAAGCTTATTAATTATATTTGATGCAAAACAATTTTGGATATATTGGTTACTTTTCACCTCTGTATTCAAACGAAGTGTTGTGTGTTAATTGAGATCTTCCTTACTTGTAGAAATAACCTTGAAACGTCTTTTAAAACACGACGTCCACGGTCCCGAGTAATCATTCACTTGCTGGCCAACCGGACAATATGGCGTCATAATAACAATATTCCTATCAACACAAACACAGGGGTTTCTATTTACCATTGAGTATCCCATCATTGATGAATGACCGAATGACGTCCTAGACCTTCAGCGCTGGAGATGTGCCTTCCAGAACATATATCTGGAGAATTTGGCCTACATTCGCCACGCTGACGAGACGGGTTGGCGAGGGTCTGAATTTTAATGACAATTTATTAACAATTCCACAAGTTTGTATTAGTGGAACCGGGACAGCCCCAAGAACAGTCTGAAGCCACGCTGAAGATGGGTCTTTCAGGCCATACGAGTTAGACTAGTTTGGCATTCGAGAACGGTGATATTGTAAATCTATGACAAATGTACGTAAGAAAAGTGTATTTCGTCATTGGTACATGACGGAGGCGTTTGAGCCGACCTTTGTAGGATTTAAGGAACGAGTTCTTACAACCGAGCTACCCCACCATATTGAATATCTATAAAAATAAGGAACTAATTGCGACAGATGTTAAAGTCTCCAAATTTATATCTACGCGTAGGGATAGTGGCTACGGTATGTGGATGCATATTTTGGCCTGTGCGAGTGGTTCGGTTGCGGAATAGAGATGAAAGGTTGGTTGTGGAGCTCTTCAGAACATTTACCGTAGTGAAGTAATATAAGTCCGCGTGGAATTGTGGCAAGAACGCCGCGCTGGCTGCAATTCATCGCTGAACTGCAATACTGATTCTTTGACAGCTGGAAGTAATTATTTATTTATTATGCTTTATTATGGTAACAAACAGTCACAATACAATTTGTATAACAATTCAGTGGAGGAGCCGTTGAGGATACGTCTTAGAATACTATGTAAATCTTAAAGATAAATATCTTCCAACCTATAATTTAAGTTAATTGGACTGTAATACAAAAATTGATCTGACATTGATACTGTTAAATAATTCTTCCAATTTCCTACCAATTTAGATTATAGACGGTATACGAGGAAAATGGTCTCGCTAATTTGATCAAGAAAATGTGATTGTGTTGTCCAATAAATGGATATTTATTATTAAGGTATTATGTCTTCACGTACAGTGTACAAATTGAATAAGAAGTTTGTTTCTTTACTAATTAAATACTCGTTCTGTGCTAATATATTTAAAAAAAAATTAATTTATAATAATAATAAATTGTTTATTGTACAAAACCAAAACAAGTGCAGGTACATAGGCAAGCTTAATGCCCTAAATACATTTTCTACTAACTAACCTTCGTGACTGAGATATGTAATAAGCGGGTGCAGCAGAAGAAAATTGATAGTTAACATTATTTATTACTATATAAAACACACATTAATTACAAACATATAGTACTTATACATAAATAAATGTCCTACATAAACAAGTAAATATATAACTAAATTAAAATACATCCTCCTCCTCCATAGTCGTTACCCCACTGTTGGGGATCGTGACTCCGTCGCTGACCATCCACTAGCCGTTTCCAGTGGCTGCGGTCCTCGGCGCAGTGGATGGCTTGGTGTACTGGGATGTTTAGGTGGTCAGTCACCTGACTGGACCATAAAATACATACATATACGCATATATAATAAGTGAGTTATGGCGAATGGTGCCTGTCTGATAATATTATTTCTGGCAGTTGAATATTGAACTTACAAAAAAGTTAATCTTATAACTGACAAAAATGAATAGTAATTGTGACAATTAATATTTTGAATACAAGAACGCAAAGTGTATAACACTAACGGTCGTATGCATAAAGGTGATTAAATTAATCTATGATCAACTTTTTGGTAAACGCCATGTGATTGGTAGTTAAGGTTAAGGTTAGGTTATTTCAGCCAATGACGAGCTTCATATTGTTAGACATGTCAAAAGATAATCAGTCTATGCAACCGCCCGTTACATTAATCATAGATTCATTATCATTACAGCCCCTACAGCACGAGAGTCCTAGATTTTAACAATTCTCTAGCCTGGGAGATGGGCCTTCCAGATCTTATTATTTCTGAAGAATTTAGTCTACACTTGCCATGCTGGCCAGACGGGTTGACGACAGTTATCATTGATAACGATATAGTATGTGGTGGTTTAGTTGTTCTTTCCTTAAATTAAAAAAAACGTCGGTTCGAACCCCTGTATGTAGAAATGAGAAATACACTTTTCTTAAGTACATTTGTCATAGGTTTACAACACCACCATTCTCGTGTGTCGGAGAGCACCTAAGCCGTCGGTCCCAGTCCACTAATACCAACTTGGAATCGTTAATAATTTGTCATTAAAAAAAACATCAGACACTCGTCAATCCGTCTTGCTACCTAGCTGCAGCGAGGGTAGGTCAAATTCTCCGGAAATTTCTGGAAGGTATATATCCAAGAGTGAAGGTCTAGAACTCTGTGTTCTAGGGTCTGTAATGATGATGATACAATAAATATCATTATTAGTTAGATATTTTAATGTATTAAAATATTTTAAAACTAAATTAACCCAACATAGTAAATCTGTTATCAGATTTACAAATTCAAGGCGTCACGTACTGTATCTATACTGTAAATAATATTTGTATAAATGATAAGTATATGAGTATTTGTTGACGGTAGGTGCCTGGAAAATTTATTTTCAATATAGAAATATATTTTTATTAACATCGCCTTTATATGGGTGTACCTATAGATCACGTGAAATTACAACGACCTTGCCACTTGGCATGGGCTTTGTAAAGTTAATTTATTTATTTAGGAAACATAAAAAATCTTAAAACATAATTATAACAATTTAAAATAATTACACAACCCAGCAAATGAAATATAGATTAATGCAAAACTATATAACAAGTAGAACCAATAATACAATTTACACCTTAACATAATAATAAATATTAAAAGATGGTTCTCCAAGCATTCCAATTAATATTTTCATTTTGATATAATTAAATGAGAGTTTCTTTTTTCAATCTAGCAACACTAACTGCTAACAGTGAACAAATCAATAAATATCACTGAAATTTTCATTGGCTAAATATGAAGCTAGTAAAGTAAAAGTGAACTAAAAATTGTTTATTGAAGCAAAAGTAAATTGTGTTACAAAATTTGGTACAGTAAAAAATAAAAACAAGTAAGCAAGCAAGAGGTACAGAACTCTGCTCCCCAAACCATTATGTTGTATCTTGGGGAACAGTCTAAAAGCTATAAGTGTACATGTGAACGTGCACGGAGAACATGACATACGTGTACGCCACGCAAGCATTTTATGGACGTCATATCGTTGTTAAAAAGTAAAACATTAACTGAGATATTTATTGTCAAAAAAATTTTTTTCTGATTTTTCGCTTTTATTCGTAACTAATTGTAACAAATCTTTGACAAGAAGTTATAACGTATATTGTGTGCTACAGTGTGAAACTGTGTTTAAAAAAAAAATGCCTAACTACAAATATTTGTGATGGCTTCACAAGTTTAATTGATTTCTTAATTAGTCAATTAATGTACTTATGTTTTTCATTTTAACTGACGACGATATCTTGGCGTCTTTCATACAGCTTCTGCTGGCCACCATACATTTAGCTGAGTCAACAAGTTTAAACCTTATCCTCACAAGCTGGCTTCACATTAGATTATATGTGGTAGCAATATATTTAATAATAAAATATTTTATTATAAAATGGTCCTTCGAACCGGATACTAGATAGACACTGATTTCTATGTATATATTTTTGTCTAAACCTGGAAGAATATTGCTAATTGTGGAAAATCTGCTATCGATGCGATTAAATACTAATAAAGCCTAACTGTATCTCAACATTGCCGATAATTAATAAAATTAATGTAACTGTCGAAACCACAATAAAAATGGTTGATAAAATTTAAACAATATAATCCATTGTGCATGCAAGTGGTGCACCAATCTATTCAATTGTCTAACCTTGAATATGTTTAAGCAAATGATTTAGTAGTCTATAAATATCTTGGGCCCTCAGTCACCCATGACACTAGCGTCATCGTGTTAAAGTAATTGAAATTATCCGCCCCCTTCTGGCCTTGATAGGTTCATATGAACTAGATTCTTCAATTCCTTTTCTTGCTCTCAAAAGTCCTTATTATTTCAATTATTATCCTTTCTGCTATATTTTATCTAACAACGTCTTCTTGACAAAAATATATCGAAAACAACAAAGAATACTGACAATCAATAAATAAACATGTAAATAAAATTGGTAGATGCAGTAAGCTGTAAATTAAAATCAAAAGTTGTTTTAAATATACAAATGTTGCTATATACAAAAATGCACACCGAACTGTGCAAAACACAAAAGAAAACATTGAAAAAAAAAATATTTTTTTTTCTTCACCTTAATAAACTCATGCCAGTTCCCTTCAGTATTATAATAAATTAATGTATAAGACATTTTTTTCTTATTAAATCAAAATATGTGAATATTAGTGCAGTGACCTGTGATGAAGTGCGAAAGTAGTGTTCCCACTATTCAATTAACGAACCCTCTCGGCTTGTTAACGGGAATCCCGGTTCGATGCTCCACCGACGAGTGGGATCGAAGGGGGTATTCAAATTATACTTGTAGCAGATTTGTAGCATCCAATTCTCAATTTGAAGGGCCTTGTTGGTCGTTCTGAGTTGTTTTTATTTTTATAACCTTTGTAATTGTGTAACACTGATTAGCTAATTTCTTTGTCAATAAAAGTACATATACAATTACCAATAAACAATAAAATGGGGTCGTGATAATAAAATTACGACGTTATTTCATTTCTTTGTTACCAATATTTTTGCCATAAAAAAAATAAAAATTGTTCAGCGGGGTGAGGCGGAATGCACAATTATCCGAAAACGTATCGTCTAAGATCGATTACGTCTGTCTGATATGTCAAAAACTTGGCATTCCACCTAGCTTTTGATATTTCTGATAGACGGAATCGATCTTAGACGATACGTTTTAATACGATTGTACACTTTTACTGATTCTCGGGAAAAGTGTGCTGTGTTTGGATATAATAGAAACATTTAAAGTATATGATAGTTTACCGAAAGTCTGGTTACACTGCACTGTATTATTAACTTGTGTAAGTATAATTTTATTATGTCTAAAATAGGGTAACTGCCTTCTGGAACCCAGAATTTATTTTCCAGAAGGCAGCGCTCACTAACTGAAATTATTTGATTATGTTGATTTTTTTAAGATTATGTAAAAATAAACACTGGCTAATGTTAATTAAGAGTCTACACAGCGAAAGGGCATTCATGAAAAGGTTGATGAATGTTGAAGAAGCGAAAAAGGTACTTGGTAACGAATGGCGCTCAACCTACCCCGCAAGGAAATTTGCGCGAGGATATGATTCAAAATTCTTTATTCTATAGATTGCTTATTCTAATTACAGTTGTTTGTACATGTCTAACTTTGATGGACCGTATACGTAATAACGAAATACGCAATAGGGTAGGTATAAAAGAAAGCATAGGTACAAAAATAAAGAAAGGCATGCTCCGATGGTTCGGGCATGTCGAAAGGATGAGCGAAGAGAGATTGACGAACCAGATATATAATGCGAAAGTTGTGGGTAAAAGAGGCCCTGGCAGACCAAGACTTGCCTATCATGATCAAATAAATAAAACATTAGCTGAAGGTGAATTAAAAAGCCATCGAAACAAGAGGGTATGTATGAAGAGGTTGATGAATGTCGAAGAAGCGAAAGAAGTATGTCGTGATCGTGACAAGTGGCGCTCAATTGTCTCTGCCTACCCCGCAAGGGATTTGGCGTGAAGATATGTATGTATGTATGTACATGTCATAATAATGCAATCTGTCCATATTATGGGCATACGATATGCTTATGTCAATAGATATTTATTTATATATAGTTAACACTTAATTTTGTTCTTGTCAAAAATTTTCACCTCCGACATATGGATTCCTAGGAAAAGTTATTTTGTTTCTATTAGTAGAATCACATCTTAGTCTATAAAGTAAGAGCATACAAATTCACTTGGTATTTAACAAGAAGTCAAACGGTATGAGAATTTAATCTAGGACAATCGTTTTAGAATTAATTACTCTATGACTGTGCATTGCAAGTTATGGTCGTGTTGGACTAGTACTTTTAATTTCGTGCAATTGATTTTGTTGTTTCACTGAAAATATGGCATGCATGCTCTTTCTTCTTCATCAAGAAAAGATTACCAGAAGTCCATCAAATTTCAGTGATCTGTTTAATCTCACTTAGAAAGGAATCTGCCTCCGTGGTCTAGCGGTTAATTCAGTTTAGACCGGGTTCCTAGTCGGGACACAATAATATTTATAAATTTAAATAAATACATTTCATTATTATATAGTTTATTTGTGATATTTCTCGAGTTTGGTACGCTGAAGACATCGACGAGCTTGCCACTTGTCATGATTGGCCTATAGTAAAGTTGGCTAAATGTAAATCCGCTTTTTTATAAGCGTGGTTTCTGACCACCCCGGAAGGGAAACGGTCGTGATGATACTTTACTCACTTTAGAAACGAATCTGCAAAACTCAGCCGCCACCAAACAGTAGATTTTGAATGAAAACAAATATGGAATTATACAACAACGAATAAAAATATCTTATAATAAATTCACTCGGTCGATTGCGGATGAGATATGTAATAGGGCCCCTGTACTATGGACCTCTCTATGAATCAGTACAATTATCATGCAAATAATACTGACGCGACCCATTTTCATAAAACATAATTGCTAATAAGCTTAGCGAAATCATCAATTGAGCCTATTACGTTTCGTAATTGAAGGGAGGAATTACCGATGACTTGTGAAATTAGCTGATAAGTATTTACGTATGTGTTACAACCTACAACATTAAGGATTACTTATACACAAACTACGTATATAAGATATAAGACAAACTAGCAATACAAAATACAATAATACGTGCAGGTGCAGGGCCCATCGTTTGTGGGACTCCTAGGAGCCCCAGAAATGATAGCCCAATATATATATATATAATATCCCTTACATACAAGCCTGAGACACTATTTTTCTTCCACCCGCTCGGTGAATCCATGGATTGCTAATAAAGTTGTCTTCTCAGCAATTAGACGAGCTATATTTACCGAATCATTTGTGCCGTGCGATATTTAAGAATTATTCATGATTATTCGCAAGGTGCAATCAGACAGTGACAGTGGGGTCGTCTAGTCTAATTAGGGATGGAGATATTTCAGGATCTCAGTGGGCAGCAACCCACCGGTAATTCTAGCACTTTTCGTGATGGGCGTTTTACTGTGGCTCATAAAGAAAGGTTATGAAATGAGATTGGCGATGCAATTTCTCCCATAGTGGCTTAGGAGCTCTTCCATTAACGCACTGTAATATGTATTATTATTTCTATGTTTAAATTTGTTCCCAAGGTTTTGCTGTTAGAGATTATTTCGGGCATTAAGTTCGCATTTGTACTTCGTACAATGAAGTTTGTAAATTGTGGTGCTTACAAAGGCAGTTAATAATAGTTTGTATTTGCTTATAGAGAAAACCCCTTTTCGACATATGTGGTATAGAAATCTTTGACAATTCGACAATAGTTCGATGGACATGGAGTTACTATACACGTCATAACAAAATAAACGCGTGCATTTCTAAACATTCGGGTGTGGCTGCTCTAGGACTTATCTCCTCACGCTACGGTCCAAACTAACACTATTATGACAGACGTAAGGGCTAAAATCCTATCGAAATACGGTCGCTACATCTGAGCTACAGACCGCTTGAAGTTCCGCGCCAGTTCGACACCGCGGTTCGTGCGATTAACACGCTCGCGACTCGATTCGTTCGAATTTCAAATCTAAACGTTCTATTGTGTTTTGTGTATGGTGAATTGAATTTGGAACCCTTTTGGCAGTCTTTGAAATAATATAGCTTCTAGAGGGTAGTTTACGTTTGCACACGATTCGGAATTTGTAAGTTGATTCATTCGGAGTCGGATTGGTCAAGCACTTCCGCTATTAAGTTTTGTTTACGTTTTTGACACTTTATTGTTTGTTTCTTAATTCCTTTGTGGACAGTTTTATTTGCGTCAGAGATATGACCATGCAACAATAGTTGAGTTATGCTCGGTTAAATTTGTACGGTGTTGCATTAGATATTATAAAAAATAGTGAAATTTAATATCATTCGGTTTTTTACATTTACAATATTTAAAATAAAATTAGTAATAGGTCCCGTCTGCGTGGAATCGTGACAAGAACGCTGGCTGCATTTCCCCGCTGACTTGCAATACTGATTCTTTAGGCGTAGAAACAGCCAGCCCGCTTGTCACCGGAGGAAACAAGACGTGGTGTGTCTTTTATAAACTTTTGGCGCTTGGTAAAATTATGTTTTAAAGATGAAAATAAACAATTTAAAGAAGTAAAATTATATATAAAAATGTAACGACACAAATTACGAGCGATGTCATGCGTAAATAATATTTTATAGGTCTATTAAATAATCTTTACACAAATGTACAGCCAGTTAAATGTACTCTGGATCACCTTTCGTCTTCTCGTAGCAACGTCTAATTGATATTTTAATATAGCAAACAGACAAATTAGTTTTGAAAGTAAAATATCATCACGAACGTATCATTTAGTCAGAAACCATGCTTTTAAAAATGATTCACACATAGCCAACTTTTCTATGGTCCCATCATGACAATTGGCAAGCTCGTCGATGTCTCTGGCGTACCAGACTTGAGAAATATATGAAATAAATAAATTATTAAGTCCTGATCTGTACGAACCCAGTACTAAATCTACACTAATGAAATGAAGTCTCTGCGATTACAGTTAAAAATGGCGTAAAATGTACCAGTTTTATTTTAAATATCAGCTTGTACAATCGACGCCATTTTTAACTTTAATCGTTGCAATTAGAGAGACTTAATTTTGGTACAACCTAGGCTTATTGTCTGCTCTGTTGACAAAAGGGCTGGTTTATTACTCGCTCAGAGGATCAGCATAAGCGTTGTTGTCATCATACCGCGCAGACACGATTTATATTTAAATTAGGGTTTAGTTGTATTAAGTTTTTTTTAAATATTATTTTACACTATGATTGATATACTCTTATATAATATATCAATATTTGTATATATTATATACTTGTCAGGCGCGGGATTTGCGACGGTTTCTGCTGATACTCTTAACGCAAGTTGCGCAAATACGCTAACCTTGGTATAGGTTACGAATTTGCGCCGTTTGGGGTCGAAACGATAGGTCTATGGGGACCCTCAGACAAGCGCCTGGCCAAGGAGTTGTCAAAGCGGCCGACGGAAAGGTCTCAAGACAGGAAGGCTGGCCCCTTTATTTACAATTATTAGCCTCGCAATTATATGCCTCCGTGGTCTAGCGGTTAAGTCCGTGGATTTAGATTTGGAGTACCGGGTTCGATTCTTCGTCGGGACACAAAAATATTTATTAATGTAAATAAATACATTTAAATAATTTTTAATTTATTTGTGATATTTCTCAAGTTTGGTACGCTGCTGGAGACACGGACGAGCTTGCCACTTGTCATGATTGGCCTATAGTAAAGTTGGCTAAATGTAAATCTTCTTTATAAGCGTGGTTTCGACCACCCCGAAAGGGAAACGGTCGTGGTGATACTTTACTTTTATTAGCCTCGCTATACAGAGGGGAAATGTTGCCAGTCTTCTTGGGACTATAACTGATGGTACGTCACTTAAGGACATTTTTATTTATTTTAAATAATTTATAATTATTATTTTATATTTTGTAAATATTTTTTTCATATATAAATTTTAAGGTTGCGCTTAAAAAAAATAAGGACACACTTTTTCTTTACTTTTTACTTGAAGAAATAACCCTTGCTTAAATCTATATTTTAATTATAGTTTAACATATTGTTTGGGAAAATAAAGGCCATTTTAATAATCTTTACATAGTTTTGGTTAGTTTGTATTCCGCTCACATATAATCAAGGATCATCATGGTGGATACCGCATATGGTAAAAGACATAGACATAATACTATTAGACTAACTGTCACTAGATTTTTCTTGTCTAATTTGAAAGCATGCAATATTAACTAATTGTGCCTAGGTAATGAATTTACGAGAGAATATTACGAGAAACCCCGACATGTACCAAAATAATGAGAAATACACTTTTCACTAACATTTGTAATTTATTATGCCTCAATGGACAAGTCGCGTTGGTCCTCTTCCAGTAATACCAACCTGTAAAGTCGTTATTCAATTATTATCAAAGTAGTCCCATCTTCAACAGTCGAGGTCATGGGTACTGTGTTCTAGGACCTGTAATTATAATGACGATATTATTTATTAGTATCATCAAAATGGTATTTTTAAAACTAAATACTATTTGAATAAGTATAATAATACACTTTATCGGGTTAAGCAGAGCTCTAGCGGTAAAAATATGAATTAAATTGTCTTAGACAAATCACTGGGATACATTTTTTAATTCATAAGGATAACATTTAATTTGTTTTTACACACATTTGCATCCAAACCCTACATTTTACAATAATTCCTAACTATATTTGTATGAGCTTACTGGAGTACGAATTTTGATGCACACAAAGTCCTAGAGCTCCACTGCTCGAGATGGGGCTTCGCGCTAATATCGATTTAAGGTAAGTTTGTCTGACAAAAAGCAAATTAAACTTTCGCGTACAATCATAATAGCTCTTATAATTAACCAATGTAACGCAGAGTCGTTAACGCCTGCGTATGTTCTTTACGCGATTTACCTAAGATTGACATTGATGTGTTGATTTCATTAGTAGAAGTGCGGCCTACCATATGGGATAACCATAGCGGCTTACCAAAACACGAATAAGATAAAACAAAACGGGTGCCTGCTTAAACCGTGTACATGTGAAAGAGCTAGCACCGAGCCGTTTAGACGGCAACCGTATGATATGAAAGCTAAATTTATTCAATCCACAATAGTTTAACAAATTTAGACATGCGATGGTTGGTCTAGTAGTATACGTGTAATATCAATGGTGCAACCAGACATATTCTGACGTATCGGAGTGCTATGTGCAATATTAATTAACCGCATCCTAATCTATCTCAATACGACATATAACGCAATACACAATTTTATGCAATAAGCTTTAAAGATTATATTTGCATTTATGCGTCTCCACATAAAAGCACTTGGAGCTGTCATAAAGTTCGATTGAGAATTGCTGATGTAAGACTTCTCTCTCTGCAGACCCGCGTTCTTAATCAGCACTATCCAGGGTAGTATAAATGTATTTAAGTTTTACATTTTGTCTTATTTTGTAAGAACCTTGTGTTAAGTTTATTTATTTATTACAAAAACTCATTACAGAAATATACATGGCGTTACTTTATATAAATTGTACATATAGTTGAAAATTTATTGAGAACGTAGATTAAAGACCAAGGGTAAATCAAACTAAACTAAAGCAAGTCGCAAAGAATATAAATAAATAATTAAAAGCTGATTTTCTTAATAAACATATGCGGTGGTACACAACAATAAAGTCAGTCGTAAGAGGACAAATAAAAGAACATAAAGGAAAATGGATGCCCGAGTGAAAAATTCTACGTACTCTTATTATATATTTAATATATTAATTTATTAACTTTTTACCTTTACTTAGATAGAGATAAAGACAGGCAACTTAAGAACATAGAAGATAGCAACAGAGTAGAAGCATTAAAATTATACCCGCCACCAGAATATTTCTCACTGTGAACCATAGTGCACTCTTTTTGCGATACAAAATTCGTAAAATATCACGTTAAAAGGTATAAAACAAAACAACTGCATTGTATGAGTTTGAATGCATTAAAACTGTTAGGCGAACTCCGAAGCAACTGCCCACACTTTGCGAGCTAAACCGAAAGTAGCAGCTTCTTGATTTTGGCTTTGAAGGCGAGGCGGGAGTTACTGTACGTCATGTCCGATAAACGCCTGTTGTACGTGTCGCACATCCGACGTACAGGTGCGCGCATGCCAGATATTGTACGTACGCGGCAGACATGGAAGAGATCGCAGGAGCGAGTCTGTCTCGAGGGGGCATTATAATAAATACCTTCTGTCAGGTTTGGACAACTAAGTAGGCCTCGACAAATATTGTACAGTAGTGTCATATCAGTTGTAAGTCTACGTTACGTTAGACGCAATGTTTAATGCATTTATCACTACCCTGGGCAGAGTTGATTAAGAACGCGGGTCAAGGAGTATTGATAACTCCATAAGCTATCCGAAATCGTATTTTTTTGATATCATCAACCGATTGTATTTTGAGTAAATGAGTTGTTGCAACACTTAGTAAGTGAGATGGCATTACACGCATAACACTCAACCAATGTCCTATAAGAATTCTGAATGAGATTTTTATAGATTCTCTAAAAACAGCCGTGATAATATTTTTGTTACATTAAGTAACTGGCTGCGGTACGGTAAGTTGGCTAAATGTGAATCCGCTTCTTTTTAAGCGTGGTTTCTGACCACCCCGCGAAGGATACGGTCATAATGATACCATTTTATAAAAATATTGCCTTTGCAACGAACAAATCGATTTGGTTGTCTCGTTGCAGCTCGAACTCAGCCAGACTTAATGCTTGGGACGTTTAAAATGGTTTTCATGTTCGGCTAATTGGTGAATTTCGAATTGTTCCCATTCCTAAATGCTGTCTCAGTTACACTCAGCCTGAAATCTAGTATTTTTATTTTTAACTGGCTATTTAAGACCCAGTATTCCTGGTATAGTCCTACATTATATACTTTTTTGTTTTGTTGAGACTAAACTGTTTTAGACAAGTCTTTTCCCATTTAATGCAGGTTCTTTCTTGTGAAGGAAATACAGTACTATTTAAGCGCTTATAAGAGTTTTTCAGTTCGAACCCTGGCATATATCAATAAGAAATTGACTTTTCTTACGTACTTTTGTCCAATATTTACAACACCACCGTTTCCGCGAGTAGGGGCGTCATCAGAGCCTCGCCAACAAATACTCGTCTGGACATCGTGGAGTGTTGGCGAAATTCATCAGAAATATGTTCTGGATGGTCCATCTCCAGTAATGGATGTCTAGACCTGTTTAGGGGCTGTAATGATGATGATAGGAACAATTAACTAAAAAATATTATTATTAATTAATAGGCGAGCAGAGCATTACTTGTATGCCTTTATCGAGCACTGGTGTAAAGTTTATTAAATTGTCAGTTATAACCATAGTCTATTTCGATTGTCACTAGTCATTGTCCAGCTTGTTTTTAAAAGTGTTTACAGTTGAGGACTTTAAAATGTCTTCTGGTATTTTGTTCCACATATTTACAACTCTGTTATTCATGAAGTTATATCCTATATTTGTATTGCTGGATTTTCTCATTAGCTTCATTCCGTGGTCACGACGTAACGGTGTTACATATGCCTAAATATAAATTCTTTGTTTTCCAAGTGGTGATTTTAAACTTACACCCCATTGGGTTAATTCATTTATTCATTACAGCCCCTAGAACACTGCTGAAGAAGGGCCTTCCAGAACATATATCTGGAGAATTTGGCCTACACTCATAAGATAGATTTTTAATGACAATTTATTAACGATCCCACAAGTTGGTATTAGGGGAACCGGAACCGACGACGGCCTAACGTGCTATCCGAGGCACGGGAACGGTGACGTTGTAAATCTATGACAAATGTACGTAAGAAAAGTGTATTTCTCATTGGTACATGTCGGGTGGGTTTGAACCAACCTTTGTAGGATTTAAGGTACGCGTTCTTACAACCGAGCCACCACCGCGCAATAGGGTTAATGAACGATTTTTTATTATATTTTTTGTAGTATCTACGAGTAAGTGGCTCCATTGTCTGCCCGTGGATTTAGACTCGAAGATTCGATTCTTGGTCGGGATCATCGATGTATATAGATAGGCCCTCACTGATATAAAAACGTACCCGTAAAACCAATCGAAGCCATGTAGCTGCACCAACAGTCGCGAGATAGCAAGCGTCGAGAGCGCCTAATATTAATTAATATTTATATCGAGTAAAACTAGTCTTTTTGTATGCATTGTGATATAATTTCCGATGAATAAAGCATGTGGCATTATCCTTGCTTGAGAATTGCCCCCCAAAGTTGGTAGATACACAAAGCAAGCGGCACGTTTTTAAGAGTGCGTTTTGTATTGAATAGGCTTATCTATATACATCGATGGTCGGGATACAATTATTAATATAATTTATTTGTGATTATTCTCCAATTTGGTACGCTAGAGACATCGACGAGAATGCTACTTGTCATGATAGGCCTATTGTAAAGTTGCGTTTCTGTCCACGCCGAAAAGGATACTGTAGTGATAATAGTTACGTACGCGTATGTTGGCATAACTTTCAATGTTATTGAATGAATACTGCGAATAATGTTTCGTATGTTTGTTTTAATTATTGTATAAGTAGATATTAGGATAAGGTAATCATTGCTTTTGTCATGAGATAATAGTTTGCTGGAAAAACAGAGATATCTATGTTTATCTTAGTTCTCTGAATCAATATTAGCCAACAGTTTTGTGCTGAGATCTATAAACCTTGCCTTTGCTTAGCTTAAATATTTTTTTTATATATACAAACTAATATATTGTCGTAAGTTATTGAAAACTCGAAGTCGGTTCTGGCGTACAATTTTTTTTAGATTTCGTCTATATAGTAAAGCTAAAATAATAAAATAAACGTTTATTTGCTTGTAAAATACAATACATTAATTGTGTGCAAATTTGTTTACAACAACTACAAAATAATAGATTAAATTATTGAAGAAATAAATCGCAATACAAACAATAACAGAAAATAACTGTAACATAGAAAACAATAACAAACATACCCATAAATAAAATACCAAATATCATTGTATAACGGGTACCCATATAAAATTAGCCATACTCGTACATCCTGTCGTAGTACTCTTTTAAATTATAAAAAGGTCTTACCAAAAGAAAAGATTTTAGTGAATGTGAAAAAGTCTTGACATTATCACTGCTTTTAATATCAGTACCCAAGCAGTTAAACACCTTTATTGCATTATAATTTAAGCCCCTGTGATAGCCACTATAATTTGGCTTTGGGGCTCTTAGGTCATACTTATGTTTTAATCTTAAATGTACGTATCAAAAATATATGGTAACGAAATAGGCTGAGTATATCTACTAAGCATGGCTTCTACGATAAAATCGTTTTCTTAGATATAAAATGGCAACCAGCTGACGGCTGATCTTTAAAATAAAACTTATACTTTCGACGCCATTTTAAACTTTAATCGTTACAGTGACAGAGACTGCTTTTGAAGACAAATTTCTAAGCATTCCATGGATTCACCGTGCGGGTGCCGGGTCCATCGTGTGTGGGTAAGAGATGAAAAGAATGGTGTCTCGGGCTTGCGACCGACAATTGGCTGGTTTAAGAAAAGGAGGCCTCCTTTTTTTTTTCTATTGCGCGATAATACGCTCACCATCCACCATTCTACTTCTCTCCCTACCCAACCAAATACTGTATGATTCAATACATGTCTAAAATGTCCGTAATTTTATTTCCTCGAAAGTTGATAGTATGGAGAAATAAAGCCTGAATAAACTAGATTCGACTTTTTTTTTAAATACGCAACACAAATTAGGCCATTTTCCAAAATAGCTTCATATTGACTACATGTTCCACAACAGAAAGACATTTCAAATGTACAATCAAAATTGAAAAAACTTTAAATTGTTGAATTGTGCGAGCGAGAAGGAAAGAAGGAAAGCGTTAAATTATCTTAACAAATAATTTAGTAAGGTTTGTTTACAGAAAATGTATGATAAACAAAACTGAATTTTGGGCATTACGTAACTCTAAACATTAAGGGTAATTGAGTGTGCAATTATTATGTTATTAGTGCGTATTGTGTAACTTATAGATAAAGAAATATACAAACAAACTTATATTATTATCGTAAGTGGCGCCGTTTTACAACAATACCTACAAGAAAAACACATCTGATACCGCCATAATAATAATAACTAAGAGCTACTCATAAGTAAATAATAATAATAACTAAGAGCTACTCATAAGTAAATAATAATAATAACTAAGAGCTACCCTCACCGATGAGTTTTTGTAAAGAGCAAATATTTCAGACTGTA